>QPKB01000008.1:35223165-35823165 GCA_003546025.1 Camphora micrantha | reverse complement strand
TGCAATCCAACAAATTCCTGCCTATGCGAAGTTCCTGAAGGACCTTTGCACCTTCAAGAGAACCACCAATGTACCCAAAAAGGCTTTCCTAGCTCAGCAAGCTAGTTGCATTATTTCTTGCCCAACCCCATTCAAATAATAGGACCCAGGGTCACAATTTCATGTCAGATAGGGGAACATCATATTGAGCAAGCATTACTAGACTTGGGTGCGAGTGTCAACCTACTTCCGTATTCCATATACGAAGAATTAGGTTTGGGGGAGTTAAAGAAAACTCATGTGACCCTCCAATTGGCTGATGCTTCAATTCGATACCCCAAAGGGGTAGTGGAGGATGTCCTCATCAAAGTGGGAGAGTTCGTGTTCCCTGTGGATTTTGTTGTCTTGGACACAAAAGCACCAACAGAAACTATGGCCAAAATGCCTGTCATTTTAGGATGACCATTTCTAGCAACATCCAATGCTTTGATCAATTGTAGGAATGGTGTGATGCAAATTTCATTTGGCGCCATGACAATTCAAGTTAACATTTTCAATGTGACTAAGAAACCTCAAGATGAGGATGATGGAATTGTTGTGGTTAGCTATTTACATGAGTTGGTGGAATATGCAGTTCCCCAGATAAGTTGTGAGGATCCATTAGAGGCTTGTCTTGTGCATTTTGTGAGTGATTTTGACATAAATGGCCACATTGAAGAAGTGAATGCACAGCTAGATTCATCCCCATTCTGGGAAAAGAATAGGTGGCAGCCCAAACAACAGATTTTGACCCCATCTTTTACCCCGCTTGTGCCATTGATTGTTGTACCCCCAAAATTAGACCTAAAACCACTACCTGACACACTCAAGTATGTGTTCTTAGGCCTTTCAGAAACCCTTCCCGTCATTATAGCTTCAGACTTGAACACTGCCTAAGAAGAATTACTGGTCAAAGTCCTTCGAAATCATAAAGAAGCTATAGGGTGGTCAATAGCAGATATCAAAGGCATAAGTCCCTCTGTTGTTCAACATAGGATTCATTTAGAGGAAAATGCCAAAACCTCTCGGGAACCACAAAGGCGACTAAACCTAGCTATGAAGGAAGTGGTTAGGGTGGAGGTGCTCAAATTATTGGATGCAGGAGTAATTTACCTAATTTCAGACAGTTCTTGGGTGAGTCCTATTCAAGTGGTACAAAAGAAATCAGGAATCACAGTGGTGAAAAATGAAGGAATGAATTGGTGCCAACCAAAATACAGAATGGATGGAAAGGGTGCATAGATTATAGGAAACTAAATTCAGCCACCCGGAATGATTATTATCCACTCCCATTCTTGGACCAAATGCTTGAGCGATTAGCCGGACATGCGTATTACTGCTTTCTTGATGGTTATTCTGGCTATAATCAAATTTCAATCGCACCAGAGGATCAGGAGAAGACTACCTTCACCTGTCCCTTTGGAACATTTGCCTATCGGCGCATGCCCTTTGGGTTATGCAATGCACCGGCTACTTTTCAGCGGTGTATGATGAGTATCTTTTCGGACATGGTTGAGCGATTCCTTGAGGTTTTCATGGATGATTTTTCAGTATTTGGAAATGATTTTGAAGAGTGCCTGCACCATCTGGAACTTGTGATGATTAGGTGTAAAGAGAAAAATCTGGTCTTGAATTGGGAAAAAGTCTAATTTCATGGTGAAAAGAGGGATAGTTCTTAGGCATGTGATTTCTGAAAAAGGAATTGAGGTAGATAAAGCAAAGATTGATTTGATATCTAACCTTCCACCACCACGGACAGTCAAGCATATAAGATCTTTCTTAGGCCATACAGGTTTTTATAGGCGATTCATAAAAGATTTCAGTAAAATTGCAAATCCTTTGTGCAATTTGCTTGCAAAGGATGTTCCATTTGAATTTAATGAATTGTGCTTTCGAGCCTTTGAACAACTAAAGAAAGCACTTACCTCTGTCCCAATCATCCAACCTCTGAACTGGATTATCACATTTGAGCTCATGTGTGACGCATCAGATCACGCTCTTGAGGCTGTTTTAGGACAGCGAGTGGATAAGAAGCCCCATGTCATCTATTATGCGAGTCGAACCCTAAATGATGCACAAATGAACTATACCACAACTGAAAAGGAATTGCTAGCTGTGGTCTTTGCCCTAGAGAAATTTAGATCCTACTTGATAGGACCTAAGTCATCGTATACACTGATCACGCAGCCTTAAGGTACCTTCTTGCTAAGAAGGATGCGAAGGCTCGTCTTCTTAGGTGGATACGTCTGCTACAGGAGTTTGATTTGGAAATTCGGGACAAAAAGGGTTCTGAAAATGTTGTAGCAGATCATCTCTCTAGGTTATCGGTTGACTCTCAGGATGATGTCCCACTGAGAGAGAGCTTCCCTGATGAACAGTTATGGAGTGTTTCCCAACTCCCCTGATTCGCAGATATAGTGAATTACCTTGTCACTGGAGAAATACCTGAACATTGGACCAAACAAGATAAGTACAAATTCTTGTTTGAGGTGAAATATTTCTTTCGGGATGACCCATACCTATTCAAGTACTGTCCCAACCAGATAATCAGGAGATGCATTCCTAATGAGGACCATCAGAGTGTCATTTCATTTTGTCATGATCACGCATGTGGAGGCCATTTCAGCTCCAAAAAGACAGCTGCAAAGGTTTTGCAGTGTGGTTTTTATTGGCCCACAATCTTCAAAGATTGTCATGTGTTATGTCTGAGTTGTGAGAGATGTAAAAAGCTAGGTAAAGTCAACCGCTGGAATATGATGCCCTTGCATCCTATCTTGATTGTGCAAATCTTTGATGTTTTGTGCATTGATTTCATGGGACCATTTGCAAATTCCTTCTGTAATGTGTACATCTTACTTGCAGTGGACTATGTTTCCAAATGGGTGGAGACAATACCAACCAGAAAGAATTATCAACATGTGGTAATCAAATTTGTGAAGGAATACATCTTTTCTAGATTTGATACACCCAGGGCTATCATAAGTGATGGTGGAACTCATTTTTGCAATAGCACCTTCGATTATTTGATGAAGAAATATTCTGTTACTCATACGGTTGCTACGCCCTACCACCCACAGACTAGTGGCCAAGTAGAAGTTTCGAATAGGCAGATTAAACAAATTTTGGAAAAGACGGTCAATCCAACTCGGAAGGACTGGTCTTTGTGATTATTAGATGTATTATGGGCCTATGAACTGCTTACAAGACCCCTATTGGGATGTCCCCGTATAGGTTGGTCTATGGTAAGGCTTGCCACTTGCCAATTGAATTGGAACATAAAGCATACTGGGCCATCAAAACATTCAATTTCAATTTGTCATTAGTTGGCAATCATCGTAAGCTGCAACTCAATGACCTTGATGAATTGAGAAATGATGCCTATGAGAATGCCAAAATCTACAAGGAATGAATGAAATTGAAGCATGACAAATCAATTAATTTTCGGAAGTCATTCAAAACTAGGCATGAAAGTACTCCTGTACGATTCCCGGTTACATCAATTTCCAGGGAAATTGAGATCCTGATGGTCTGGCCCATTCATTGTACGTACTGATTATTTTCATGGGGCAGCGGACATTGAAAACCCCAAAACTGGAGAAATTTCCAAGGTTAATGGTCAAATGCTGAAACCTTTTCTGGAATTGAAGGATAAACACATTAAAGAAATACTTCTGGATGATCCTATTTATCAGGATTGACAGGCCCTGGATCTGACAGAGGCCCATTATTGTGTACATTGTGTATACTATTAGTTTAGCATTTTTTTTTTTTGGTCTTTGTTTTGTCTATTTTTGGATAACGAGCAACACGTAACATCATTCGATGACTTCTTTCCCTTTAACTCTTGCCATCTCTTTTTCCTCATGTTCCAATGCCACATTGTTGCATTACATGCATGACATCGAGGACGCTGTCTAGATTAGGTTGGGGGGTGGGAACAAGCATGCTTGTCCAATTTTAGGCAATTTTTTTTTTCGCTTTTTACTTATTAAAAAAAAATTGTGTGTTTTCAAGACTTTCACTCAGTTTTCGATTTTGTCTGGCCAAAGACATTAAACTTAGCGCTTGTTGGGAGGTAACCCAATCGTTTCCAGTTTTCGTCAGTGTGAGTGGTTTGTGTCAAACCTTGATGTCCCTTCCGACATCAAGTTCATCATATTGATGAAAATAAGGAAGGCATTTGAGCAAGAAATGAAGGATAAACAATCACCGTCGTTCGATGGCAATAGCCTTTATGCCATTAAACGTAGAGCAAAGAGGATAGGTTGTTGCTACCAGTGTGCTAGATTGAATTGTAATTCAGTTATAAGAGAAAATGGGTAAAAGTGCAATGGACTATTTTTTACCTCAGCTGGAAGATTACAAAGAAGACTATTGGTTCGGGAACCGCTGAGTAAGACCAAAGAAATTTGGTCTGAAACTAGTTACGCCAGTAGGGAGATAAATGAATTCCTGCTGAGGCAAAACTAATCCACTTGCCAAGACAAGCAACCCATCTGGGAATTTGACGTTAAAAGACCACCTATGCCGGTCCGGGGTGGACCATTTTTTTTTTTGTTTTTGTCATGTGTTTTAGAAAAGTTTTCGAAAGAACTTGACGATTTGAAGATGTTTAGAAATCTTGAATATCAAAATATTTTTGGAAGGAAGTAAAATGAAGGTTCACTATCTTCTTTTTATATATATATATATATAAGAGAATACCAAACTTTGTTTTTCACCGTAACACGTGTACATCATCTCAAAATTCTCGGATCAAAAGCTGTAAATGTCGTTTTCAGAGTTTTTACAGAAAAAAATATGATGACTTTCTGAAATTTGTTTGTATTAGTCTTCCTGGTTCATCGAGATGGTTAGGCCAACCAAGACCAGTGAATTAATTTGGGCGAATTTAAAAGGGCTGCCTATTGTTGGGGACCGTTTATATAAAAAAAAGGGAAAAAAAATATAGTAATGTACAAAAAAAAGAAGACAGAAGGTGAAAAACTTAAGATATGGGTTCGCTCCCCCAAAGCAAAGTCTCCCGATGAAACCCTATGCAAAAAAAAAAAAAAAAAAGGATGTATCTCGCGGCCTTTGAAAAAAAAAATAATAGTGCGAAAGCCATTATAATAGCCTTGAGAGGAGACTTGTATTTCCTTGAATCTAGGAGAGTTGGAAAACTTGAGGGAGAATTCTGCTTACACGGCATTAACATAGAACATTTGAAAGTCTGATTTGATGTATACACTTCACAAAGCACCTAAAGTCTTGGTGTGATTTTTGAAAAGTTTTAAAACCAAAAACATGAACTGGATTTTAAAAAGTCTGAAACTTTGATTATTCGGGAATTCGAAGCATCCAATTTGACTAAATCATCTATTTGCTAAAAAGAAAAAGAAGAATAATTCTGTGGGTATATTCACTGCAAACCCTCACGAGACACAACTCGTCCACTAGGGGGAACCTAGGGGTTTAAGGGCTTACTGCATAAGCTAAATGCAGTCGAAAGTATCAGCGAAAGTGACATTTTTCATCTTTTATTACTTTTTCATCTTTTAGGATAAAGGCCATCTCTTGCTAAGGGACTAGCAAAATGTTGGTTTGGGGGTGTGACGAGTCTTTAAAATTGCACATTTTTCATCATTAATTATTAATAATTGAGGACTTAATCATCTAATCATGCTTGATTTCATTGGAAAATGATGATTTTATGTTTTTAAGTCAACATCCTTTGGAAAACCACATTTTCACATAAAATCATGAAAATTTCTATCTTTAGCTTGAAAAGCCAAAAATCTCTCACGATTTTTCATTTACACACAAAATAAATTTTCTTGATTATTTTTGTAGGGTATCTTCGTGTTTTTGGGACCCGCCTTAAGAGAGAAAAAGAAGAAGAAAAGTCCACAAAGCTATATGTGGGACCCACAACTGTACACGAGAGCACCACCCATAGGTGTGAAAGCAGATGGATTGTCACAGCCGCAATATTGAATACTTGTGCACACCACTTGAAGACCTGCACATGCACTGCAAGCGAAGCCAATCACTGGACGAACCTCACTGCAGCAACTGGATGATTGTTCCCTATGCACCCTTATAAAAAGGGTTGCTCATGAGTGATTGGAGAGGCTGGACCAGAAGAGACTTGCTGCCCATGAGTGATTAGTGAGGCCGTGAGTGCTGCTCGCGAAAGATTGGTGAGGCCGGCTCCATCTCATATTCCCTCTTCTTCTTTCCAGTGATTTTGTCTTTTGGTATCCTTGGGCCATGTCCAAGGAATTATTTTGAAGGAAGATTATTGTGAAAGAGACGTTGTAAAGGTGCATTTTTAATGATAAATCAAGAAGTATCATTTGCTATGGCGGGCTAATTTTTTTGATTGGAGCTATGGATGAAGATAAGTAATTGCCTTTTTATTTATTGAGTAGTTACAATTTGTATTCCATGTTTATATGCATAATGATTAATAGACTTACCTTCGTGCCCTAGGCAAACCTCCATTCTTAATTTCTGAATACAGAAATTTATTTTTGACTATCTATGCTTAGGTTTGCGAGTCCAAACTTAGGACCGAGTTTTCCTTTGATGGATTATGCTTACCTTTGATGGGTAGTACTTAGATTATTTCTATACTTCTCTGAGGTGAAGGAAGTCTTGGGTTTTGGCTTTATGTTAATTAAAAGGGCTTTTAAAGTTAAAATATCCAAGTCAAGAACATTGATTTGTCTTTGATTTGAAAAGGAAGATTGGCCAAATTATGATTACTTGATAAATAAATGGGTGGATGCTTATTGAATTCCTATGCTCTAATCATTTTTTTATCAATTATTATTATTTTTATCTTCTAATTGATTGTGTGATTTTATTTTCATTAACTCATTTAAAAACTCATCATCTTTGATCAATTAAGTTTCTTAATTTAAAAGTTTCTTTAACTAGCTCCCTGTGGGTTCGACCCGTATTTGCTACTGTTTCAAATAGACAGTTGTACACTTGCAGTTAAATAACATTGTTCCTAAGTTACTGGAGTTTTAGGATAGACACCATCAGCAGAGGGCCTGGACTCACCATATTCATGAGTGAGCCGAAGAGACGAAACCGGCAACATATATTATAAAGAATTCAATTCGTTGCAATTTGGTCATTATTTTAATCTTAAATTTGCAAATTTGAATTTTATAATATTTGTCGGTGAAGTATTTTATTCAAATGGCCCATGCAGACTAATCTTTACTGATGCTCTGGTAAGACCTTATGTTTTGATTTCTCTGGATATACTTAGGACATCGATCAAGTTCTGGTCGCATCAGATAACAAGGTTTTGGGCCTTGATATCCGCGAGGAGAGAGTTGTCATGGTCATCCTTATCAATATGATGATGGGATTAACGAGATCTGGCTGTCATTGGAGATTTATCTCGTCGGGAGGCTCTGGTTGATGAGCATTTTGTAGGGGAAGTGCCATCAGAAGGTTATCTTGTCAGGGATGTGCTGTCACCCCCTTCGACAATGAACTTGACTGAGTGACAGGTCCTTCCCCGCATGCTGCACCAGACCTTCTCTCGGATCTCCTTTGGCGAGGGATTGGCGGAAATTGCGTTGGGAGTATCGGCGGCAATTGCGCTGGCAACACTAGTGGTGGCAACACTGGTGGCGATGGCAACTGCGCAGGCAACTGCGCTGTCTTTGAAGATTCTCCGCCATTCTTAACTTTTGGAGGCATAGCATTTAAGAATTGAGTCCTGCTATCGGTCCCGAATCCGGGACCGATAGACTTTTCGTTAAGAATTTGATTCAATCGCTTCTTACAGACGGCGCCAATTGTAAGTGCCTAAATATTACAGATTTGATTAGATGGATATAAGACTTCTTGTTGAACTTCTTGGGAAGAATTGGATGCCTGAAACCTGAAAGAGAAGGAGAAAACATGGTCAGAGCCCCTGGCTGCTATCAGCCAAAGGCACTCCAACGCCTAAGTTAGTTATGTAACTAGACAAAGGGTGAGTGAGGAAGAGGAAGGAAGAGTATGTAAGTTTAGGTGTGCATATGAGCGTGAGCATACCTCTTCTAGATTTGATCCATATATATATATATATATATATATATATATGGGAGGTACTCCTATGAGAGACACTCTCACCAAGTTTATGAGAGATGGGTGGGGGCCCTCACTTACATATACAATCTCACAAACTTAAATGCAAGGACCCCCAACTTAAATGTGAGGGCCCCCACCCATCTCTCACCAACTTGGTGAGAGTGTCTCTCACTAGAGCATCTCCCTATATATATATATATATATAGGCCAAGAGTTGACTTTTGGATGTAGATGGGACCTTATCCTGATATGTCAGACGTAGAGTCCCATCGGACCTTATCCTGATCTGTTAGAGGTAGAGTCCCATTGGACCTTACCCTAATATCTTTGGAGGGACGTAACCATCGGATAATAATAACTTCTTATCTCTATCCGATGCATGTCCTTATCTCCTGACACGTTTTGTAACGTGGTACAGCTGTCATTAGTTGAGAGTCGGTGCTCGTCTCGGTTAACCGAACTGAGGATGGCACCTAGGCCAAGCACGACCATAAGATGGACGCCATCTGGCACTGTTGCCGATATGCGCTATGCCGAGTTGGTACTCTTACCGAAAATAGAAACAATATCACCGAGATCGGATCATACCGAGCTAGTACCTTTACTAAAGCTAGGATGATCGTACCGATACTAGGGCATGCCGAGCTGGTACCTTTACAGAAGTTAGAATGATCTCGGTACTGGTACTATTGTCGAGATCTATCTAACTGAGACCGGGATATATTCTTTGCCGGTACTCTTACCGAAACTAGTATAATCTCGGTATTATGAAAATGTCCCACTCAAACTCGATTCTTATAAAAACTGAAAGTACTTTGTCTAAAATTAGAAAAGGCACAACTTTCCAAACCAAGTGGAGATAATGAAATTAAATTCCTACTTATACATGTTGGGCTCAACCAAACCAATATGGGCCTTAGATTCTTAATCTATACAAGTTTAATCAAATATAATAAAAGGCTAGTCATAAATATACAATAATCCATTCAATGATTCCACTTAAATTAGGTATAGATTTTTTCATAAAAATTAGAATTAGTGAATAGACAATCCATACTATTAACCTGATAGATCAGACCTCCAGAAGCACACATGCGAAAACGGATTAAAATTCCGAGTTCAGATGTGTTCATAATTGTCAGTTTAGTGTTTCAACGATTGATTTGGCCAATATTGTTTCATCACTAGCATTAGCGTGATGGAAGCTATTCCATTATTTCGAAACATGTCTCATATATTCTGGATCGTATCTGTAATGACCTGCATATGACATCCACACAACTTTTTCCGTTCAGTTAATATGTACATGCATATAAGTGGGTATCGGACTTAAAAATAAAATAAAATTTGTCAGTTCTTAATTTTGGGTCGAGCCCAACCTGTTTAAGCAAAAGACCAAAAGCTATTCAAGAGGCAATACAGACTGAAAACAATTAAGGATGTAAATTAGGGTGGTAAATTGGTTGGCTCCGATCCGGCCGTTAAGGAGAAGGTGGAACCGGTTCTAGACCCGGAACCGGTTCCATGTATGGGACGGATTTGGATCCGGGTCCAGGTCTTGGTAGAGAATGATATTAAAAAAAATATGATTTTTAGGAAAGATTTTCGAAAATTGAGGTCTCGGGTCCACGGGTCCGAACCAAGGTCGAACCGGATCAGGACCCATTTACTTATCGAGGACCCATACCCAATTTTTAACGGATTAAAATCTCCGGATAATTAGAGAATCGGAGGCCCATTTACATTTACATCTCGAACGTTATGCACTGACATATCACTTGGACCATGTTCAAAGTGCACTTTCATAGATCGTGAGGCCCAACTCCGTAAATGCTGATAAGGTTCGTCAGCAATGTGGGTCCCACACTATATCAATCAAGCCTAAAAAAAGGGCAGCCTAATGATGGGATGCCCTAATATTTTTAATAGTTGTCATGCGTTAAGCGGTGAGAGGCAACAACGTGTATTCTCATGGTTCTCTATGATCGTGAGTCCGTGACTCAGTGACTCCAAATCATGCACTTTTGAGTTTCATAAGGCCATCACATGATCCATTGTATATGCAGACCCAGCCTTAGACACACAAAACTATGCATTGAACCAGAGGTGGAACCAGGAGTTTTGTTTAAGGTGCCAAAAAAGAAAATTTTAAACAAAATTATAAAATTTAATAATAAAATACGTAATAATCAAATTATTGAAGTTATACTCAATGTTCTTCCATTGAGTTGAAATAATCAATTATTTTTTCAGTATTGATTTTTTCTACAATCTCAAGGTGGGTATTGGTCCTTTCTTATGCATGTAACTTGTAAGTTACAATTTAAAACTTTATTATTTAAAACCTCTGAGAGAGAGAGAGAGAGAGAGAGACAGAGAGAGAGAGAGCCCCATATCTAAAATCTGAACCATTAAAAAGCATGGTTTCAATAGTTTTTATCTCCTTAAAATAAATTTCTTTAATCAAATTTTTCTGACATGGATAATAACAATCAAAATAAAAAAAATACAATTATATCTCTTTATCTACAATAGATAAAACTCCGATTGAGCTAAAAATTTATATAATAATACAATGCAAAATAGACATTGATTTTAAGTGAATTATATTTCAATATGAGCAACAAAGATTGAAAATACATAATGACATGTATTGAAATCAGTATATCTATGCAATTTTAAAAAGATTAATAAAAGAGAAAGCGGGTCCGCCGTTCTTCTTCTTTATTAAAACCTCAAAATCTCAGCAAGTCTGCGAAATCTCCAACAAAAAGATATACTTTCTCGTCTTCCTCTCTTGGAGCATAAGATTTAGGGGAAGTGTAGAAAAATTAGAATGATAATTGAAAAATCTCTTTTCCAATCTCCAGAAGGTATTCTTTATTTGTTCTCCTTTCCTTTCTTTTCTTTTCGTTTTTTTCATTTTCATAGATAGAGAAAAGATGCAAACGACATCATAGAGATTTTCCAGGATCAAAGATCTTTATTCATTTGAAACTAGAGATGAAACACAACTACTCAAAAACATTATCCAACTCAAAGATTGTTGAAAGGCGCATAAATCAGAATCTATGCTCATATACCAACTGTAAATTCTAATATTGTTTGCAACATTAATCAAATTTATGGATTTAGACTTATGCATTAGACAATGTATAATCTATTAATATACTAAAAGCGTATCTTGCGCCATGATCGTGATGATGGGTAATTCGTAAATGATCTTTAGCATATACCGCCTTGTGATCAATGGTCTTGATCAAATAGGGTTTTCTCCTATCTCCTTTTTACTCACTATATGAGATTTAATGGGTATTTTTTTATATAAATATAATGTGAGTAAAGAGAGATGACCAAAAAACCACTTACATAGATTAACCCTTCCTCTTATTGATCAGTCAAACAAAAGTACTAATGGATTGAACTTTCTAAAGAAAAGCTCATCAAAATCAATTGACTCAATGTGGGCCCTATCAATATGTGTGGTAATGTGTCTCGACCCGAGCCTGAAATTTGATTACTTAAGACAAACCCCGAGTCGTGATCCATACTTACTCCCGTAAATCCGAATTAACCGAAGTTAAAACGGAATCCACAAAAGATAAACATACACTCTAACCTATTAAATGTACACTTTTGTGGAATATATACATTGACGATACAAATTTAAACAATACGAGTCCTTTACATAAAGTAAGGTTCAATATACATATTTCATTCTTTTTCCCTATTCATGTCGCACCTTGCATATTTAAAATACAATGCAAGAGGGCATCCATTAACATCTCAAAATGAAAATATAAAAAGTAGTTCCCAAAACATTTCCAAAACGTTCCAATTCGATTTCCCAAACATTATAACAAAAGCCCATTCAAAATATTCTCAAAATATTCCAATTCATCTCGCACTTCCGATTCATGTCCATTTTATCAATCCTCCTGGAGGAATCGGATTTGCCTCCTCTATAGGCGGCGCAGCCTCTGCATGACCGGCACGGGCAATTGGGCCTGTAATATCATCAATAACACTGTGAACACGATGGTTCAACAATGTATATACAAATCTATGATAGTACATGCTATCATTCACCATAATCTATTCAATTTACCAATTAAACAATTCTATAATCCATATACAATCCTAGACAATTCAAATCAATAACAATAACTTGTACATTCAAAGTCAAGAAATGACAATAACTAGGTTGGTAACTACAATAGTATCAGTTCATTTCAATTCTTCCAAAAGGAAGCATTCATTTCATTTTCATTTTCATTCAGTGCGTTACATTCAGTAACCCATCATTGATATTCATTAATATTTATTAAGTGACTTTTCATTCAATAATTTGTGGAATCTACCAGTGTCTGGATCAGAGATCACTGGCATCACCATGGAGTAGGATTGTTCATTAATTCATTTCATCAATTCATTTCAGCTCTATAACAAGCTTAAGAAACTACTATGTAGTGCCAGACTCGGGGAATCAAATCAATAATTCTATTTAATCTTCTAAACCAAACATTTAGGTGAAACGTTCGTTATCTAATGTACGTGTTATTCTTGATGACATCACTTTAATTGAAGTTTGTACATTAAGATAACCTTAGCTAACACCTATGAAGGCTTAAGTATAAATACCATTAACACTAGCCTGAGTCAAAAGGCTTTTATTCAGAAAAATCAGACCTCAATCTACAATTTTTTCCTCAATTTGGTCAGCTTGTCGGTTACCTGTCGGTTAACCGAATTCTGGAACATAGCTAACCGAATCACAATTCGGTTAACTTTCCAGAACCTTGCAATTTCTGACAATTTTTCTCCACTCAGTCACCTGTTCGGTCACCTATTCGGCTAACCGAATTCTGGAACACGGCTAACCGAACCACAATTCGGTTAGCATTCTAGAACCTTGCAATTTCTGACAATTTTTCTCCACTCGGTCACCACTTGGTTGGCCGAACTCACGAATTCGGCTAGCTGAACATTGTCGATCAGCTCACAATCAGCTTTCCAGAAGCTGAACTTTTCTGTGAAAATCAACCTAGATGGGTCTGTCAACCTCCCAGAACTTCAGATTTCTGAGTTCAGAACTTCAGAATTTCTGAAGTGGGAATTCTGAATTTGAGCTCCTTGAACTCTTACAGCTTCTATAACATCCTAAATCATTAGAAATTCGGCATACACTTGCCTTAGCTTGAGGTTAATCCATGAAATCCCTCTTTGCTTAGCTTGATCTTGAGATGAAATCTCCAAATTAAACCCTCTTTAACCCTAAAAACCAAAGGTCATTCAAATACAACAATTCTATGAGTTACAAGTGCTAGAAACTCAAACAAGCACTCAATAGAACTAGAAAGTTCTCTAGAGGACTCAATCACTTACTTGTAATTCAAAGGGAGGAGAAGTTGAGGTCTATGTCCAACTTTCACTCCAAGAAAACCAATGAGAAGGTGAAGAAGAAGATGAAGTCCTCTTCAAACACACATCCAAGCTCCAATCTTGACACTTGATGAAGAAAATAGAAGGAAAAAGAAGAAAAAAGAGTTTAGGGTTGCCTTGTGCTGAGATTGAGTTGAATGAACTCATTTGAGTTCATCTAAACCTATATAAGCCCCATTTTGCACTTAACTTTCTTATCTTCACTATATTACAATTTGAGTCAAATGAAAGGTCATTTGATCCACTTTGAGTCGATCGAACTCAAGTCTATTATGAAAGTTAATGTATTCTTTGAGATACACGCGTTGTTATCAAGAATGACCGTATTCGACAAAATATGTGAAAATCCGTATTTACGAAAAAATCCTTGCTTTCCTTTGTTTGAGTCTAAAATCAATTCAAATTATTCAATCTCATTCATTATTATTTCATTAAGCCCAAATCAATTATTTGAGGCTAATTCAATTCAATTTGGTCATTAACCATCATTAGCTTCATTAATCATGATTAATTAGCATTAATTTCAGTCAATTAAAGTTAATCTTTATTAACTCGGGACGGGGAGTAACATATTGTGGACCACTTACATCACCACCTACTTGCATAAAGTTGAAGAGAGGTTTGTGTTGATTTTTCTTAGAAAGTCTATGGGGCAGAATGATGTAGAAACGATCAATTTGCAATGCTAACATCAACAATATCCATCTAAGCAAGTTCAATGCATAAATCAAATATATAAATGCTAATAATAATGTGATAACTTCATGGTATTCATTCTTAGAAAAGCTCTAGTACATACCAAGAACAAACTAAGATTGACCACAACCAACTGTTTGTTTAATCCTACAAACATGAAAGACGCCAACTTTGGAACTTTAGAACAAACTAGGATTGACCACAACAGACTGTTTAATCCTACAAACATGAAAGTCGCCAACTTTGAAACTTTATTGCAGTAGATCTACCAAATTTTATCAAGACCTTACTACATCCATAGTCACTTCTTTGTCGAGAGAATGCCTCTGGAGATAAGACTGATTCGAGGATGAGGAATAAGCACGCAGGCCTCCCCATTATCGTCCCTCCTCTTCATCCTGGAAAACTGCCGACATCAAGGAAAGTATTGGTGCAAAGGAGATATTTTGCAATTAAAGTAATATGAGATGACCCTAATGCATGATAAATGCATTACTAGTAACTTCAACAAAAATTATAATAAGGAAAATATTTCTTACCGAGGTCGTCAATGAAATGAAGGTAAAGGTGGATACTAAAAAGCAGAGTAGCCAGAGAAGATGGTTTGGAGAAGGGTGAGAAAAAGGAGAATGCCTCCACTCACTATGCCGAGAACTTTCCATGGACTGCTGAAATAGTTACGGATCAAGCTAGCACGCCACTTATGCTTTCTATTTTGCCGATACTTATTAACTTCCAGATACAGAGGAGTTAAATAATGTTTTGATTTAACAGCAGTTCCTCTGTTTAGTTGGTTGAGAAGACCAGCGGCATACTTGTTGCCATAGCAGGTATGGATAATGCCTTCTTTGTAGAGCAATGCGACATCCTCAGGCGTGGTGACAAGGCAATTGATGAATTCAACATATGCGCTAAAACTCTTGTCGCTTCTGAAATTGGGGTAGAATTGCTCAAATATTACGAGGTTCCGAAGTCTAGACTTGGTATGAGCGTTAACGGGCAAAAGTGGTATCTCCATCTTTCCATTACTAAATGTAACATCCAAGCTGCTGCCTGCTACCCCTTTTCTCATAAATTTTATTCCTGCCTCCCGGAGCACAGTCGCACTGGGGATACCTTTGTAAGGTACTGGTGCACTGATGTCCAATGTTACACTTTCTCCTTCAGCTTTCGGTGTGTATAGACAAAATGAATGATACAAATGGAGCAGATGGTGGACTGATTCAGGAGGTGGGAGCTTGACTTTCTGCTCAGTCGCGTGATTGAGATACGAGATGGCGAGACCCGTGAGCGGGCTTGAATGGGCATCCATGGGTGGGGATGTGGTGACTGAGAGGAGCTCAAATATTTTGTTGAGAATGAAGAAAGGAATTTGGTTTTCTAACAAGAGAATATCATATCGAATCAGATTATGCATGCAAAGAATGGTGGATAGTTCGTCGGGGAAATCCTGATGACATCGAAGCAGATACTCCACAACGAAGCAACTATCAAGCAGCATCATCTCCACAAACTTTTCGCTACTGATGTCAAAGTAATGCGGGTACCAGCTTCTAATTTTCGTCTCCTGTTCCTTCATCATGGTGATATAACTTTCCAATGGGTTCTCTGTGTTACGGTAGAGGATTGCTTCTAGATAGCGCCACTTATACTTCTCCATGTCCTGAAGCCTTGGCTTACCGTGGTGGTAGGGACCAAAGGAGATGATCTGGGGGTCATAAGGATCATTTTCACCTAGTCGAAGTCTTTCAGGTACTCTGGGGATGATGATCCCTGTGTCGCCCTTCATCTGCGGCAGATGTTCTCTAATGGAATTCGCCAAGATTTTAATTTCAACATTTTCCATCGTCGTAACAGTTACTTAGGGCTTGATGTTGTGCCTGTGATGACGGCCTTTAATAAGTAACAGGCAAGAATTCCAAATAAACCAAACTTGAGAGAGATAGAGATGTGTGGCAGATTAAGTTGAATTGAATTGCAGGAAAAGAAAAACAAAAAAATAGAGGAAGAACAAAGAAAGCAGGAAAAGAAAATGGAAGAAAAAAAAAAAAAAAAAAGAGGAAGAAGAGGAGGGGAGAGAGGGAGGTACCAATTGTTTCTGCTGGATCTTTTCCTGCTGCTGCAGCTTATCTTGGGATCCTTCCTCTTCACCCTTCTTCTTCCTCTCTCTCTCTTCCCCTCTCTTTCTTTGTTTGCCTTTCTATGTCATTCTCTGCCCCTTTCTCGCACAACAAAAGGGACAAAAATCGTTTATATACTTAAATAAAGTCTCAGTTTTTTTACTCAGTCCACCCAGTCTTATGCTTGGACAAAACCAACAAATTACTGGGTTCCATTGCAGCGCCCGCCCGGTAAATCGTCTCTAGCAGCTATAACAGCTTCCTCCAACTCTATTGTGGGGCCCATGTACAAAGAATCCAGGCCGCTGGAGTGTATCTCATGCTCTGCCGATGTATCCCTAAATTTGAACTAACTTAGGTGCCTTCTGCTTACTTCAGTCAGGGTCTGGTACCTTCTTCTTTCCTTTGCAGTAGTCCTTTCAGTCAGGATGGAATTCATCAGACGTCCACCGCGTGAAAAGAGGGGGTTCATTTCCCCATCCGCGTTACACTTACTCCAGCTGGGAATTGACGAAAGGGATGATGCAATTAGTCAGTTGCCGTCGGCGCCGCCCCGGCCCCACGTACCTCTGTTATAAATGGCCATGTGGCCTCTTGGAGAAGACTTGACTCGTAACAGTTTGCGGTCAAGTCTCCTTTGGAATTATAGAGCGGTGGGTGGTTCCATCCATTAGTACG
The DNA here is from genome assembly GCA_003546025.1 of Camphora micrantha. Lineage (NCBI taxonomy): Eukaryota > Viridiplantae > Streptophyta > Magnoliopsida > Laurales > Lauraceae > Camphora > Camphora micrantha. Next base: position 35,806,129 of record QPKB01000008.1, on the reverse strand, counting down.
CTACGATTACCAAAGAGAAGCCACGTGGCTCTTGGAGAAGACTTGACTGGTAACAGTTTTCGGTCAAGTCTCCTTTGGAATTATGGAACGGTGGGTGGGTCCCATCCACACCCATTCCGCTTCAATTATGAAAGAGAATAGGACAACCATCGTTTCTCTATCTCCCATTCTTCTCTTTCTTAGTGACCAAGCATAAGAGAGAAAAGAACCCTATGAAAGGGAGACTCCCATATAAAGTCTCTGCTTTTGACTTACACTATGTTTTGGGGGAGGGGAGGGGAGGGGAAATTGGAGGGGAAAGAAAAATTAATTTTACCTCCTCTTGTTTGGGAAGTCAAAAAGTAGAGAGAAGAAAAGTGAAAAAGTATAATTTTGTTTGTTTGTGAGGTAGATGGATAAAGACCATTTTATCCTTATTTGGATAAAAGTTCCAATTGAGAAAAAGGGTAGTTTAGTAATTTCTCCCCCTTTCCCCTCATTTTCACCCCTATTTTGGGCGGAAAATTTTTTGTGTGGGCCCCACACTCTTTTTCCCTCCATTTTTCCCTCCCCCACTTTCCCTCCCCCTTCCCAAACACTCTCATTTTTCATTTTCTCTTCATTTTTCCTCCTTTTTTTCCCTCCCCCCATTTTTCCCTCCTTCCCAAATGATGGGTTACTCCAGCCAGCCTAGTGCTTGGACAAAACCAACAAATTACTGGGTTCCATTGCAGCGCTCGCCTAGTAAATCCTCTCTAGCAGCTATAATAAATTCCTCCAGCTCTATTGTGGAGCCCATATATAACTAACCCAGACCACCGAAGTGCATCCCATTCTCTCTGCTCAGGTGATATATCCCTTAGTTTGAGTTAAAAAGGAGTGGGCCCCACTATTTGATGGATCACCTCATTGAAAACTGCTACTTATTAACACCAAGTCAAATGAAACATGAGAATGTTCCATTGGAGGGAAAGAGATGCACTCAATCGTCCGATGTTTCTTCGCAGGCCATATGATGCCTTCTAGAAATTTATTACAACTGTACAGTATCTTCTGAACATATCAAATTTAGTTTTTACAAGTGGGCCCCATTGCGAAGCATAAAAATTTCCCTTTAGTCTAGCCATTGGGGAAGACTTTTTTTTTGTTTCTTTAATTGTATAAAGTTTACCGACCAAAAAATTGTGAGATCTAAAGTACGTACGACGACCAATTTATGAAAAGTCTTACCCGATCAAAATTAATTTTAAAACTCTTAAACATGGCATCGACAGACTTTACTTTGAAATAAGTGATGCCCTATTGATCGCTTATGAAATAGGTAAATACAATATGAAGAAAACTCAAATGTTTTATAATAATTAATTTGATAGTGGGCAAATAGACAATATATTCACACAAGAGGTGGTGAAAGATTTTCAATTCGTACCACCTACAAAAGCAACTAGTTAGTTATTGATGATCAAAGCCGTTCAAAAAATAAGCGTCCTCTTATCTTATGGTTATTTTTCAAATTTTACTTTGATAGGATTTTATTCCACCATATAATTAATCGTTCAGTATATGATTGTCTGTTTAAATAATCTATCATGCAGTGGGACCAACTCAAAAGGTCTTCAACTGATGTTTAGAATGGTATCACGGAATACTTTGAGGACCAATATTATAAAAGTTTACAATGAGGAGAAACACAAGCTTTATGATTTCTTGGACAATCTAAGATGTCGGATAAGTTTGACAATTGACTTGTGAACATCTAAGCAGAATCTTGGGTACATGTGTTTAACACGTCATTTTATTAATGATGAGTGGAATTTACAAAAGAAGATCATTGTATTTAGCTCTCTTAAAACTCCCCACACTGGCGAAGTAATTTATAATTGCATCGTAGATAGATTATATAGTTGGAACACCGATAAAAGTTTGTGTGCCATTGTTTTAGATAATTGTACTACCAATGACGTTGTGGTTCGAGTGCTCAAATCAAATCTCATGACTAAGGACTTGCTTTTGTCCAATGTAGATATGTTTCATATGCGTTTTCTCACACACTTTTTAAATTAATTTTGATAGTTCAAGAAGGCATGGGTTCCATACGTGAGGTACTTTTCCAAGTGCGTGAAAGTGTTAAATATACCATAGCTTCACAGTTAAGAGAACAAAGGTTTAATAAAATTGCATGGCAAGTACGAGCTCCAAGAACCCGATAGTTTGAATAGGTGGAACTCTACTTTTGAGATTCTAGAAATAGCGATACTGTTTAAGAAGGCCTTCGAACACTTAAGTGATCGTGATAGTGGATACAAATTTGCATCAAGTTTTGAGCAATTGAAAAATGTGAAAAAGTGTACGTAGAAAGTAGTTTTTGAGATGATAGAAAAATTCCCAAGCACTAAGTACTTGACAATGAATTTTATTTTCTAGATGCGAGCATGCTTCATTTGCATATGATAGAATGGTGTACTAGTTCAAAATCCTTTATCAAAGATATGGCCTCGAAAAATGATTGTGAAGTTTAGAAAATATTGGAATATCATTTCCACACCGTTGTCAATTTCTACCGTTTTTAATCCTTGACTCAAGTTTTAAGTAATTGAGTATTATTTTCCATTGACTTATGGTGATGAGTCTGATGCAGGGATTATAGATGTTAGGATTGCTTTGACACTGCTTTACAATGAATATGCCACTGAGTCAACTAAGAATGCTATTGATGGAAGACTTTCAACCATTGTTGGAAGTATCGGTGGCGGTAGTAGTAATAGTTTAGGGACAACAAGATCATCAAGTGATGCTTCTCCACTTGTTTCTCTTGTTAATTGGCAACTTAGCCTCAATGGGTTTCTCAAAGAAAATTCATCCATTCAAAGAAAGTCGGATTTGGAGATGTATTTGAATGATGATGAGGATTTTGACATCCTAGGTCCGTGGAAAAACAATGCAACCAAATACCGTGAAGTTGCTCTAATGGCTCGTGATATTTTGGTCATTCCGGTATCCACCATTGCACCAGAGTCAGCATTTAGTACTTGTGGCAGAGCAATTAATGATTATTGGAGCAATTTACTCCCAACTATAGTAAAGAGTTTGATGTGTTGTCAAGATTGGTTAAGAAGTTCAAGAAAAGGTAAATTTCTTTCTTGTACTTTTATATAATTTCTTTCAGGTTCAAATTCATTCAAATTTCTAACATTTAAGTCTAATTTTTCAAATCTTCAATCCTATCACTACACAATCACAAATGCATCCAAGTTTGATGAAGAAGAGACTGCAACTATAATCTCAAATGATGGTGACAGTTTCCTTTTGGAATGATTAGCGAGTCACACATTTACATATTTTTAATTTTGATTTGAATGGTCATATTGTATGATAATTTTATTAACTCACTTTTTTTTTTAGCTGAGGCATGCCATGGACTAATGACAATGTATTTGTTAAGAATGGATTGTAATTGGTGTGAAAGTTTGACGTGAACAATAGATTAGAAGTTTGTGGGCTGATGTGTTATTGGTTGTAGTTTGAATGTGTTTTGTAAGCTTTGATTTGTGATGGTTGGACTTTGGATGTGAAGTTTAGGATTTTGATGGTTTAGAGAGTAAGAGTTTATGTGATGTTTGCGATTTTGATGGTTCAGAGAATAGGAGTTTGGATGTGATTTCTGAATTTTTGGCTAAAGGTGTAGGTTACTGATAGAGAAAATGTTACATTTATTTGATTATATATGATTGTTCTTACATATGTCTTTTGTAGGTGACGCAATTGAACTATGGAAAATGGACAAATAGAGTTATAAGCATCCAGACCCGAAACCATACTCGAAACTAGATCCAGACCCGCCTCGCATAAGGTTCTGATTCCCATTAATATTATCGAAACCGGTTCCCCCTCCTAAAAAAAGGTTCGGGTTCCTGTTCCACCCTAGACCCAGACCGGAACCGACTCATTTACAACCCTATGGACAACTAAAGATTCTTAACTTAGAATAATCAATTGGATTGCTTGACCATGTTTCTTTCAGTATTTTGGAACCAATCATTGAGTGTGGAGACATATTTATCAAGTAGTATGCTACGTGTATTGCCTCAGCCCAAGAGACCTTGGACAATCCTACAGTAAACAACATACAACGAGCTCTTTACAAGCCCTTTCTATTCATTATCTCTGGCACTCCATGTTGCTATAGAGTTCCTAAAGTGGCGTAATGCCGAACTATACAATATTTCTTAAAATAGTTCTCAAACTCTGTCGATCTGTAATCTTTACCATTATCTGTTCTCAACTTCTTTACCTTTCTACCGGTTTGTTTCTCAATCATTTCCTTCCATCGCTTGAATGAAACAAAGGTATGATCCTTTGTCTTTAGTGTATAAACCCAGGCTTTCCTTAAATAATCATCAATAAAAGTTAACATAGACCGGTATCCAACCTTGGAATAAAGCTTAGAAGACCCTACACATCTAAATAAACATAATCAATGATACCTTTCGTGCGATGAATACCTCTCTTGAAACTGACCCAGCAATATTTTTCGAAGATGCATTTTCTCACAGAAATCCAAATTGCCTGTCTCTGTGTCATATAACAAATTTTGATTGCTCGGCAATGTCAATAGCCGCCCATGCGTAAGTGCCATAAACGCATTGAGACAGATTCATGGTCATTCGAGGAAGATATTGCAGTTCCACTTAAAACTGTATTTTCAGACAAAACATATAAGCTTCCAACTCTATTGCCCTTTTATAAGAACCAGAGAACCCTTCACAACCTTCATAACTCCACCTTCAGTTGAAAATTTACAACTGTCAGAATCCAATCGTACATCTTGATTTTGATTGTTCCAATGCCGACCGACTTACATACAATATTGTTACCCATCAAGACACTATCACCATTGATTCTCTGTAAGTGGTAAACTAGTCACTATTGGGACACATGTTAGGAACAACTTGAATAAAAAATCCATTCATTCTGATGACGAATACCATTTGCAATCACAAAAGGTGCACTGTTGATATCATAATATGATATTCCCTCTGCAACACTGTTGAATCATCTGATGACTAATCGTTTATTTCTTTGACAAATCTTTTATTTCTTTCCCTTTCCTCTGCCTTTCAGGAAAGTTCTTTCTCATTTGCCCAGCTTTCTTATGACAATAATACCATTTAATGCTTTTCATGTTGGATCTGGACTTAGATATATGATTGCCCTTACTTCTATAGTATTTTGTTCATCCTTATACTACCAAACCCTCACATGAACTACCATAATTGTTTTTAGTTGCAACATTTTTTTTTTCTTCTCTTTAGAGTTTAAGGCTGCCTCTACATCCTCCATGGATAGAGTTTCTTTATCATACGTCATGGTATTAACAAAATGTTCATACGAAGGTGGTAACAAACACAACAACATTAACTTCGTCCTCAACATCAATTTTGACATTTATATTTTCTAGATCCATGATAAAGTATTCCATTTGATTTCATTTCCTTGGACCTTTTTTTTCTCTCAACATTTTACATATCAAGCGAAATATGGGAGTGATGTATTGTGATCGCGATTCCCCCAGCCATTCTTTCAATGATCTCATTTACAACAGGGGCTGAAATGTATTTCCAAAAGAAATACATTAATTATATAGAGACTATTAAAGGGCAAAAGGTCATTTCCTTCACCCTTGCCACTGCTTGGCTGTTGTTCTTCAACTTGGACTTAGTGCTTAGGACTTTGTTTTCGAGACTAGGTGAAAAATGAGAGAGACAAGGGCTATTTATAGGTGGGATCCATTTATGGAGCTTTGAGACCCACGGCCACTGCGGGGGCCTATGGTTTTGACCAGATGGGGTCCACTGCTGGGCTTGGATATTTATGGAAGCGGCTAGGTTTAGACACGGCTTGGACTCAAGTTGGGTGAAGACAGGTTAAGTGGGTTGAGGCTGAGCCCAATTTAAATTGAAAATGGATTTGGCGAGTGGGTTTAATTTGAATTGAAAACGTCGGCTTAGCTTAAAGGATCGAGTTTGGACTAAAAAGATGGGTTTGAGATGGACCTATGTGATTGAACATGGGGACAGCTCATAGGTCTTAGCCCATGGCTGCCATGCATGGGAGGCGGTCCATGGCTTTAGCTAGCTTGGATATTGGATGGGGACAAAATGGGTTAGCTTGGATGCAGACTTGGACCTTCATGTGGACTTGAATTGCTGCATCGCGGTGACAAGTTTTCATGTAGGCACGGGCACCAGGTGGCTGTTCTTGCGTGACAAGTGGGACCCATTGGTGGAAACCACTTGGCAGCCTTAGCCCTTTTTTTTTAATTTGCTTTGCAGACTCCATTGGAGTCAAAATTTATTTATTTATTTTTAATAGTTTTGAAGGGGGCTGGGACAATAGAGAGAGCCCACAGACACACGGTAAGAAAGCCTATATAAGTAAAAAGAGAGCTCGCACACATGAGAAAAAAGCTTACACAAGTGGGAACGGAGCCCACACACGCAGAAAGAGAGATCATACCCATGGTTCAAATCATAGGTAGGCAGATGAGAACGGTCACTCTTACCATTCAGGTAAGGAGCCGTTCTTATCTAGAGTCGGAATTTGATGAGACAAAGTGCAGTCCTCCCGTAACGACCACGGTTATTCAATGCTATAGATTTGAGGTTTGGTACTGTGCCGATCAAAATCTAATTTATTGGAGTCCACTGAAGATTTTTGATAAATAAAAATAAAAAAATATAATTTATGTAGCGGACTCCAACATAATTTGGGTAATACATTAACAAATCATGATGTTAATGACTTAAGTCTCCGGGATAACATTCACTGTAATGGTATGTATGACTTCATTAGGGCTCACTTAGATGCCAAGGAGATGAAAAGTGACTTCCTTGTTGTGATGAGGACTATCCAATGATGTGATTTTGAGACGTCATCCTGCCCAAATCTGTTTTTGTGAGGCCGACTTTGTAATGTTTTTCGCTCTTTTGGCTACAGCTTCGCCTGGCATGGAATTTGGGGCGTTCTTCTTCTTCTTGTGATGACGTCATCTATTGATTATCCACAATCAATTTGCATGTGATAATTTTGTGCATGCCAACTATATTTATGATAATATAAATATTATTAATAAGATGTTTATATGATAATCACATTTGCTTATGATGTAAAATTCTTCTCAATGATTATTGAAGACTCTACCTTTTCCCATTCTCCTTTCCATAGCAGCAAGCTGACAACTTTCTTTGACAGTAAAGTGGACCTAGTCATTTGAGAAAATAGAACAAGACTCTATCATTACTTGTTAACTTAAAAATGGCTAACTTAATGTGATCTACAAGATGATGGTTCAATCCAACTGTCCAATCACCAATAGTAATAATAATAATAATATGACTTTTCCCAACAGAGACCATGGGATCCTGCCATACGCGGTTGAATGGCAGCCGTGGCAGGCTTCCCATGATGTGTCAGAGCCTAATTGGCCTCCCCATGGCTCATTGGAAAAATGCCTCAAAAGGATCCGATTCTTTTTCATGAGCATATGGCAGAAACTTCCGTGTAGGCTGTAGGCTGGGGTCACAACTCTAAATGCTCTAGACGATGAGTTAGTCACGGGTCCCGGCTAGGAGGAGGACCAATGAAAGCGACAAAGCGAAGTGGGTCGTGACTTCCAATGACTTTCCCAACCTGGATCCTCTACAACTCAGTCTCACCAAAAATTCCTGAGGCTAGCTGGTGGGGCCCGCTTAATTAAAAGTACAATCCAAAATAAGAATAAATTTCTCTTGATATAAGTTAGAGAAAACTACGAAAAAATGACCCTAGATGGCCATTAACCAAAAGAGGTACTCAGTTTTTATGCAATAGAACCGATATTTCCGCCAGATTTTTTTTTTTTTTTTTTGTCTTTTTTCAACAAGCGACGACGTCGTCGCTTAATATTGAGAGTTAGTATCGACGTCGTCGCTAATTCGTCAAACCTACATCTTCTCCGACCTTTATCATCTGCAATTGCTGGTTTTCTATATCAAAATGAACCGGAACAGAACTCCCCTCTAATATTGAATATTCCTTGTGGTTGTTATTGATCTCCATTAAGGAGGTAGGTATAGCAAAGTTTGACCTTCTTTCATGCATTATCTATCATAGAGCCTGAGTTTCATGTTTACTTTTCGAGAAAAGTTCATTGAGGTTTTGATATATAGTTTATTCATTTGGTTAACTTTATTGTATGATTATTTTGGGTAACTAAATCATCAAGGTAAGGATCTTTTGAGGAAGGAGGAAATGAAACCACTTGAGAAAGGGGGAAAACGATAGGAGGAACACTACAAGAAACTAGGGATTCTGTGACAATCATTCTTGTCACTGTACATTCAATAGTCGTCACGGGAGAGTTTTAGTGACCAACCTAGTGACGACTGATACTTGTCGCATATGTAGGTGTCGCTGAAGATTTAAGTGACAACAAAATGTCCTCGTCACTGATGCTTCCTTTTCAGTGACATTAAAAATTTCTTGTCACTGATCAGTTACTTTTAGTGACAATATGTACCTCCCTCACTGAACAGTTGTCACTGAATCCGCATTTTGTTGTAGTGGAAGAAAGTGAAAATGAAATTCTGTTGCGATTTGTATGTGTTTGAAGGCGACGACGTCGTCACACGTTTAAATCTTTAATAAAAAAACAGAAATGGTCACAGTAAACCACTTCCGTACTATATTGACTAATGACATATTTATCTTCTATCCATTATCAATTTGATTGTGAGCCAGATCTTACTAGACTGAAAATTGTCCAAAACTAAAACAAGAGGGGTGCATTTATTTTGTCCAAAACTAATATAAATTTCTCATTCGCTTGGCTTTAGTGGTCTAATTCGCTTTAGATTAATAAGATTCCTCCAGGGACAACCCACCACCTGATGTTGGAAACTTTGACCCGAAATTTGGATTTTGTGAGGACACGTTCTTGTGGCCCCGGCACTCCTTCCATTCACGCTGAATGAGGGCTGGACCTACCTACTGCCAAACGCGGTTTTGTGGTCTGTGGTCTGAATCTTCACCTCTCCCAAAACGAACATACAAACACACACGAACAAGAACATCCAAAGCCCTAATTCTCACCCTCCCGTCCAGTCTCTCTCTTACACACACATTTGTTTCTGTACCTTCAAATCATTTCCCCTTCTGGAAGCTCTCCGCCGTTTCTAATCGCATTTCCTGGTACTGAAATCTATTCTTTTTTTATGTATTTAAGTCTCAGATTACTTCGTTTAGGCTTGTAATTCTGTAAATTCCACGTTTTGAAGCTACGCAATTTGATTGGAACTGTGATTTTTTTTCCAATCAGTTTCGTTTACTTGGTTGATTTTTCTTGATTTTGTTTCGGTTTGTTACTTGTAGCTGTAAAAGATGGATGTTTCTGCCGCGTTACTTTCATGCTTGGAAATTGTTGATTGGAGTTTCTGTTGTTTCGACTGTATTTGTTTTGTTTTGTTTGTAATTTTTTCTATCAGTTTGGATTGTGTTGTTAAATGATTTATTTGTTATTCTATATGTATGTTTGCATGATTGCATGTATGTATGTGTTCTGTTTAGGATTCGATGGTTGATTGGCTTTGTTTATGTTATGACTGTTGTGGTTACTTGATTATTCTCTTTCTTAAAGAATTATTGTGTTGAGAAATTGCCCAGATTAGTTTTCAACATAGGATTTTCCTCTAGATGTTGTGAGAAGATTCCACAAAAATATTCTCACGATTTTTTAAATTCAGAAAATATTTTGAGAATATCATTCATGATATTTTAAGAATAATGATAAAAGTTGGATACACATGATTTGGTGAGAAGGTAAGAGAAAATCAAATTCTTTACTTCTAAAAATATTGGTATGTTGTTTTAATGTTAGAAATTTTCTTTAACTTTATGTTTTTATTTTTCAACAAACCACCAATTTTCACATAATAGGAGTTGGGCCTCATGTGAAATTGATCATTCATAAAATATACGATTGAATTGCATGTAGGAAAAATATATATATATATATATATATTTTGTTCACATATTTGTTCATGTGTTCTACAAATATTGATCAATTGTCACGGTGAGATTTCTTTTTCTCTTAAGCAAGATTTGGTCCAGGGCCAATGCACCCGAAGACGTTACCTTTTTTATAAATGGTTTAAATTTTATGAATTTGAAACCGTGGCAATGAGATTTCTCTAGTTCCATGGTCAAATTTGAAGATTCAATTATTCGATAGTACATGGATGGAGAATATATAGGCCAAACCCACCATTATTAAGGATAGGGACAGTCCTTGTTTTGCACGGTCAGTAAATACCCACATCTTTTCGAAACGTATACCTAGTCGATTCCATGATGGTTTTAGGATGAAATGTATCACTGAACCTGCCAAACTCTAATATGCTTTATATGAGAAATGTTCTTTTAATAGCTACCTTATATGCAATCCAGCTTTGTGAGCAGGGGCAGACACCTATAGGGGTATTGGGGCTGAAACCCCCACCCAGCTGTAAAAACGCTCATGAGGTCTCTAAAGCACAACCAATCCAACCCCCTTCTGTTCCCCCAAACTCTCTCTCCCTCTCAAGAATCCCCTAATTGGGTGAGACCATCAACTCACTCTAAAAGTTTCGTGTATGAGATCTCTAGACTGATAAACTCAATAAATCAGCCTAATAGTGTGCAAAAATAAATCACTAAGCAGCGGAAAATAAACTCAGAAGGCGCACATCACAAGGACACCAAATTTAGCATGGAAACCCTAACCGGGTGAAAAACCACGGATTCGAACTGAATAACAATCAAGCTCTATGAATCTTGCAATTACAAGAAACTCAGATTCCTCCCTAGATATCCCCTACCTAAGAATTGCAGTTATCTTGTGTCGCTTCACACTTCAATAATTTCACACCTTTGATTACAACAGACTCAATCCCACGCTTGACTCCTCAAATCTTCTATGCAAGAAGATGATCTTCTACAAGGGATGCAGAAGAACCTGACTCTCTAGAGAACTTGGCAGCACGTCTCTAGAGAAGATAATTAGATCTCTAATTCATAACTTGAGAGACAGTGGCGGACCCAGAAATTTTACTTGGGTGGGGCAAAACTTTTACTTGACTTTGTTAACTTTTTTCCACATTAACAATGCAAAAAATGTATTGCATTTAAATAGACACAAAACTTTTTTCATATTTAGATCTCCTGCCCAATTGAAGTACCTTCTAACTCCCTTTTCCAAATTCAAGTGATCATCAATTCATCATCATCAAAACAGCCTAAAATAATATTTTCTTTAATCCTAGGTGTTTGGATACCTTGCAATGATGATTTGGGTGATGCAACATAGACCTCATGGCCACATGTATAGGGCCCACATAGATTTAGGGATTTATTTTTATGTCAATAGTTTCTAATTTTATTGTAATTAGGATAAGATTCTAGTTTCCTAGTTTAAGTAGGTTTCTTAGGGCTTAAGTTATCTTTTACTATTTATATGGCATTGTAGAGATTTATTTCTTAGAGTTGTTGATTAATAAAATTGGGTTTTCCCATTGAGGTGCGTCCTCGTTTATTATCTCTGCGGAGATTTATTGTGTCTTCGGACACGTGCTTCGGCACCAATTGTGCTTTTAGTACTTTTCCCGCAAGCCCTAACCTTAGGGCCTGCATCAATTAGTATCAGAGCCGAACAATCTCCAATCGTCGGCATGAAACAATTCCCTGCCATTAGCCACACCGAAACCATCTCCCTCACCCTGTCAAAACCCCGCTGTTGAAACCATTCCATCAGCCCTCCTTCCGATCATCATCCCATAACCATCCATACCCAGCCGACCCTCTCAGCCTGCCAAACCCCTTCTCCGTACCCATTCCCAGACCCCGTGATCCACATTCGTCCGCCCTAACCCATTCCTGGTCCAACCCTAAATTCCAAAACCCTATCCTCACAAAACCCCATTCGATCCACTGCCACGCTCCAAACGTTGCCAATCCCTCATCACCAGTCATCCTCATCCCAATCCGAAAACCCTCTGCTTCGCAATCCGCCCAACCCAAACCCACGCTGCACTCCTCTCGTCCTGAACCCCAACCCAGAGATTAAAAAAAAAAAAAAAAGAGTAGCCGGCGGAAGAAGAAGAAGAAGCAAAGTAGCAGAACAGAAGGAGATTAGGGAAGAACGTGTGTACCTGTCACCACTCGCTGACTGCAGTATCTCGCGCCACCACCATCGACCAGCCCCGTCCGTCCGTTGTCGCTCGCTCGCTGCTGCTGTGACCAAGCGACATCATCGTGGGCCTCCTCGTCTCTTCGTGACCTCAACAGAAGTGGAGGACGGAATCGTGTACCTTGCACCACAGTCGTCCGCTCGCCCGCTCGCCTCCGGCCGCCTCCTCACCATCGCCATCGTCAGAGCCCGGAGCCTTTTCCCAGCTCCATCTCTTCGAAAAGGGCAGAGGAACCCTTCTCCTCTTCGTACAGTGAATTAAGTGTTATTGGGCCTGGACTCCAATTTGGATCCGCTCAGCCACTTATTACTGTACATCTTTTGCAAATCTGGATCAGGTGGATCCGGCCCGATTAATATTGAAGCCCTACTTGTTTTAAAGAGCCCAGCAGTATAAAAACATAAAATTTCAGGCAGAGTGCAGACATCACCAGACCTGCTCCCTAGCAAATTTTGACCTGATCAATAGTAGACTTGACCTGTTCCACGGGTGAGATTTCTTCTTCTGATATCGTGCTCCTCTCGCATCAGATTTTCGATCCGTTTTTGCCAGTGTGATCGTGAAGAGCAGATCTACACCTCTGGTCAGTTTGATTTTAATTTTTAGATCATTAAAATTTTCAGTCTTTGCATCAAGTTCATATGGAATTGTCAAACAAGAGGGAATTGCAACTTCTTGAAATCAATAGAAGGCTTACAGAAACCAACAATGAGCTTAAAGAAATCATCAACAGGGCTAAAAGGATGACATATGCAATCAGATATGGGAAAAGATATTATGCAAATAAAGATTGCTTTGAGCAATATATTACTTTGACACAAGGAAAATTGTCTGTCGAGGAATATGCTTATGAATTTGAAAGGCTACATTATTTATGTGAATTGGGAGATACACTTGATTTCAATCACTTTCTCAAAGGTTTGAGACCAAGTATATTGAAGAATGTGGAGAAGGAATGTAACGATATGTATGAAGCATTTTGGGAAGCAATTCGTGTGGAGCGGATGCTTAAAAGGTCTCATCTAGTGGATGTTACTCCTCAAGACGAAAAGTCGTCTCATGTAACAGACCGTGTTGAGGAACCAGTGCCAGCGAATATGCCGACCGATCAGCCAGAGTTGGACAAAGAAGATTCCACATCTACAGTTGGCCTTGAAATTTCTCCTATGAGTACTAATAATTCCGAAGTGCAAATACCAAGTGATGAAGCAAAAGTTATTGATATTCCCCACATTAAGTCTCCAATTGATTTTGTCTTTCGAGATCAACTATGCAAACTGAGAGATGATAAGCGGATAGTTAGTGATTCTGATTTGATGGTGCATGTTCTACAAGTAAGGCACATCAACACATATTTCAGCCATCAAAAGCAATTATGCATGAAGCTGTGCCAAGAAGTTATAGACAGACCGCCAAATCGGAAGTTCGTCAGATTGATCTTTGATCCAGGTGGCCATTTTCCGAACTCGAGGTCGAGTTCTTTTTCAAGTGGGGGAGAATGATGCAACATAGACCTCATGGCCACATGTATAGGGCCCACATAGATTTAGGGATTTATTTTTATGTCAATAGTTTCTAATTTTATTGTAATTAGGATAAGATTCTAGTTTCCTAGTTTAAGTAGGTTTCTTAGGGCTTAAGTTATCTTTTACTATTTATATGGCATTGTAGAGATTTATTTCTTAGAGTTGTTGATTAATAAAATTGGGTTTTCCCATTGAGGTGCGTCCTCGTTTATTATCTCTGCGGAGATTTATTGTGTCTTCGGACACGTGCAATGATGATTTGGGTGAGCATCCATGTACCCAATTTGGGTTTCCGAAAGGGTTTGGATTTAAGAAATTTGATTACCTGCACTTACCTAGCTGTAAAAATCATTCCCTGTGATCATGGGCCGGTGGCAAAGAAGAAAAATCACTACATAAATACAACTCAAGTTATCCAAACATATGAATCATAAGGCCTGATTTATGTATGAATTGAAGTTTAAAGTGTGCCCAATTGTGATTTGGTCAGCTTGGGACTTATAGATATGCTTGGATTTGGTGATTTAGGGCTTAAAGTTTGAATTATGATTTAGAGATTTAGAGTTTGAAATTAGGATTTGAAAATTAAGGGTTCAAATTTAGGTATAGAGTAATTATGATTATACTACATTTGAAGAGAGATGGAAATTACTTTATTTAGGGTTATTTGGTGAGAGAGAGACTAACTATGAGAGAACCGACAACGAGAATTCGATCGGTGCGAGGATCTTAGATTCTTCGTAGAAAGAGATCTATGCAAAGAGGATATGGTACTCTTGGTAGGAAGAAGATGTTCAAAGAGATCGCCAAGATTTTGTGACGTGGGGCGATCACAATATTTAGACGTGGGGCAACTATTTACTAGACATATATGGGAGAGGTTCAGGCCATTAAAATATCATGCAATTTCAAATTTGACCTGGGGCCATCGCCCCAGGTCATGAAAGGGTAGGTCCGCCACTGTTGAGAGATGATGTGTCTATCTTTGGGTTGTGAGAACAAATCCGTGCTTAAGATTCCTAGTCATAATCCACTAAGAATATCAATTTGTCTCAAATTACTCATTAGAGTCCGGTTCAAACTGGGATTACTGCGCCATTCTTGCTATAGCGAAGTGTGTCTCGGGTTTTAAGTCCTGACAGCATCTGTCAAGTTTTTTGACCCTTACACACACTCCATATTGACATTGGCGCACCAACGTCGTCCCTCTAAAGGTAGGTATCCTTGTGGCGCGGTGTCGCCACCGCTTTCCATTTTTCCTTTTGTTCTCGAAAATTCCTCTCTAGGTAGGTACCCTAATTATTTGCTCAGTTTCTCTGCTTTCGTGTACTGATTGCCAATTTGCTTATCTTTTGTTGTATCATTTTGATCTTCTAAACATCTAGATGTTTCTTAACGTCTAACATTTTCTTCCTTGCGATTTCATGTCTTGCCTAACACCATCTCCTCTCACCATACTGAGAGGGGGGGGGGGGGGGGGGGGGGGGGTCAACATGAGGAAAATCACTTGGATTTTCTATGTGGTTCATTTCCCACCTATTGGTGCAAATATTTTTTGCACAAAAAAGACACTTTTTATATGATTTTCTACAGTAGAAAATAAATAATTGCAGACAATTGTAGATGAGCGCAAACTGGGTGGCTCACTTTGACATCTATGAAAGATCTCTCTTGACATCTCTCTGATTCACTGGAAGACCTAACTGAAGCAGTTTTCTTTTACCTTTTCTTCTTTTAATTTCAAAATAATAATTCGGAATTTGGGATCGTTCAACACTTTATTAATTTTCTCAAAATTGTCATTTTCACTTTTCAAATGATTAAAGTGCATTAAGCGGTTTAAATGGTTTTAGATTATTTGGATGTATTTCAAAATATCTTCAATATCTATTAAAATGTAAAAGATATGAAATTGAACGTATTGATGACTACCATTAGTCTAAGAATGTTAATGATTTGGATAAAAAAATTGTGACCCACATATTTATTGGTTGGATCTTTTTTTATATATATTTTCCACAAATTACTCAAAATCGACAATCTGTAACAATCATATTCAACTAATCAAAATAGTGTAAATAGATCCATTAGGCTGGATATGATTACCATACTGTATTCATTTAGATTAGTTTAACTTTTGACACATTTGAATTGGCACCTGAATCGGAAATTGAAAACCTGGTAGATGACCAACGCTTCCCTCCTTATGTAAGAAAGAAAAGTCGAAACATCCTTGGATATAAAAACATCAGAACACTCCCCTCCTCTCCTCCCACTTTCAAGCAACAAACCATTAGCTAAAAGAAAACCTAATAGTAAGCGATGAGCTCATTCCTCCTCTACTTCATAGTAAGGATAGTGGGGCGATTGATTGGGGAGGTTTGTAGTCTGTTTGAGGCGCCTACTTTTCCCCTGTCGTCTACAAATCCAACAAACGCAGGGAGAGGTAAGGAGTTTGGGTTTATGGTTTACCTTTGAAATCAAATTGTTTATCATATGACTGAAAATTTCTCTCCAACCCAACTAGAGTTAATCCCAAGTAACAGTGGCCAGTCTCATTGTTACACCAATATGATTGATAGAGGTCAGCCAATTAAATTGATGACCTTGATCATATATATGCCATCAAATTAAATTTTTGATGTTAGATCCAATGGTTAGCATGACCCATATGAGCGTTAAATTGGGCCATTTGGTGATGCCAAGTGGGCCTCCAAGAAGTTGAAGTGGATAGTGATTTTCATACACAGTAATTGCTATATATGGACGTCTCTAGACAAATAGGGTCCATCAGCAATCATGTGACTTGACCCCGATGGCATGGATGTCAAATTGGTCACAATGGTTGCTACGGTCCAAATGAGTGTCAATTTGCTTTTAGGCTGGCCTATTGGCAAGGTCCAAATGGGCCGATGTCAATTTCATCTTAGCTGTAATTCACACATTGTGAGAGTGAGTATGTATGTGTTCAAGTTCTTGTGGTGGCTAAAAATAAACAATTTGAAGTCCCTTTATTCAAGCCCAGTCCCCGATGCATCTATTGCCTACAAGTCAGGTCTCAGTGATAAATTCAGGTGCCCTATTCCAATCACTCAGGAAACCAAATTTGTTATTAAGGTTTTTTTTGTCTTTTTTGATAACGCAAGGTTCCCAGCCTTTTGGGCCAGAATAATCCCTACGGGCCTAGAAGAGATAGCTGGGTAAAATTCCCCTTATGGCCCTAGTGTGGTAGTACAATTTCGAACCCACAACCTCCGAGTGCAAACTGTGGTCCTAGGCCAGCTAAGCTACCCCTCAGGGTTAAATTTGTTATTAAGTTGAGATATCAAATTCTAGGCTTGACTCATGTCGAGTAAACTAAGCTTGACTCTCAACTCAGGTTGAACTCAGAGTCTAGTGAGGTTCATATTGGGCTGATATCAAGTTGGGAACCCAAATCAATCCAGCCAAGTTGTGCACCACTCAGCTTAAAAGTTCCTCTTGCCGTAGGACTAAATATTTCTAATGTGTGCAGAAAGTAACATTAATTCATCTAGAATCATTGTTATCCTGATTCCAGCAATTGCTGTTGTAATTATCTTGTTTATTATTGTTGCTTTTTTATGACTTAGGAAGAAAAGGAGTTACTTGCAAAAGGAAAGGACTTACTTGCAAAAGAAAAAGACTGACACGTCAGCCATGGGAATTAAGAAGGAAAATACTTATCTTTTTTTGGTGAAAAGGAAAAAAAAGACTGACACCTCAGCCATAAGTAGCTCTCCGTCTTATACTCCTCTACTACAATAATTATATTGAATGCCTCAAGTTCTTGAAAATAATCATGAATTTTGATTCAAATGCTTTTTATTTGTGTAGATAAACTAAATGGAAGTGACATACACTTACAAATTGATTTTGAGACGATTAGAGTTGCTATTGGTGGTTTTTCGGACGAAAATAAGATCGGAGAAGGTGGATTTGGTGCAGTTTACAAGGTAATAACTAATTAATGTATTAAAAAGTGAAATGATCCTATGATGCTACAATCATGGTGCTGATGGCTGCTAAAACCTGATTTGACATCTATGGTCCCACTGTTATTTGGTGCAAATTGCTCCTATCTCACGAATAGGCTTTAATAGTAGACCGTTGGATTGATTATGCGTAGGAAATGTAGCTATGCATGTCATGCATATCGTTCTAATAGTGCAATCAACTCAACCGGAGAAATTTGATCCAATAAACACAGGATGGTGCCTAACACAGGCCATTTGGATCAAATGAAGGTGCACTCCACAGAGATTAAATCAGCTGATTTCTTCGGTCAATGCCATTCATGGTTAGCATAGAGTTATCCTCTTGAAACAGCTATCAAAGAAGGTTGAAGAAGATTGATTTTATCTCATGTTTAAAGTTAATAATTAATTGCAATACAACCAAAACCCATGAATTTCTTAGCCATATATTTGGTATCTACCATGTGGAATGCCTACATTAAAGTGATTTAAGCTATACGCTAAGGGTAACCTGGAGGGTATTGGTCCAATATGATTTCCACCTAACCCGATTATCTAATATATCCAGAATTCTGACCCCATTTCCATGATGCTGTGGAAACGGTTTTCTGTGGAATTGAGAAAAGTTTGTTCAACCTTTTCTTTTTTAGTAAAAATTTTGTGCTAGTAGAAAATCGAGCTATTTTCTGTGGACCACATGAACATGTGCAAACAAAAATAGACACTTTTGGGGACCAAGCATTCACTGAAATGTAAGACCCAGTGAATATCCTTCCATTGACTACTAGCTTTGATAACAAGAGATCTTGAAAGTGGATATTTATTTTACCTTCTTTTCTTTACCATCCTTGTTGAATTTGAAGAGGTTTTTTTGAATCATTTATTTCCTAATTGCAGGGTAGTCTTCCAGATGGCAAAGAAATAGCTGTGAAGAGGTTGTCTATGAGTTCAGGACAAGGTCAACATGAATTATTGAAAGAGGTAGAAATAATACCAAAACTTCAGCACAGAAATTTGGTTCAACTCTATGGATACTGTGTGGAAGTAGGTGAGAAGATGCTCGTTTATGAATACTTTCCAAACGGAAGCCTCGCTCACTTTCTTTTTGGTATGGCTCTATTTCGTCAATTACATCTTCCAGGAGGGGTCTATCTACTTGGCATCACTTGGATGATACAAAGGTCCAATTATCTGGATCTTCCACCTAATGGGCCCCATAGTACATGGTCAATTGTCTTTGTTGAAAGTGGACAGTTTATGAGATTTCTTATAGTCATATGATATGATATAGGGATTGCCTGTTGTTAAGGCATCCCACTCCCATCCCTTTTGCCGGGGATCGATCCCTGGTGGGAGGTTTGAACCTCCTTTCTCCTTTCTCCTAGCCCCTGAGCCACAGCACACACACAAAAAAAAAAAAAAAAAAAAAAAAGTTGCAAGTGTACACAGCCGTAGTAGGGACCACTTCTAGGTAGGGATGACAATTCCTGAACCAGCCTGTCATCCCAACCTGAACCCCGCAAAGTAATTAGGTTTTTAAATGAGCCTTTTCACCTTCAGGTCAGGTTAGGGTTGAGATTTCAATCTGGGTTAGTAAATGGGTCAATATTAGGCTTTTTTGACATTTAGGTGGGGATCGGACTGACATTTCCATCTCTACTGCTAATTGGGCTGTGGTCAACCTTATCTGAACCATACCCAAATGAACATGTTGTCACCCCTACTTATAGGCAGGTCGTCTTGGCTACAAATGGGCCAGTGGGTTAGACCATTGATTGTCGTAGCCCAGCTTGTTTAGTTTTGAATTCGAGGAAACCAATTATCCCTGATTAGCTGGTCCGGCTCATATGCCTGA
The DNA here is from genome assembly GCA_003546025.1 of Camphora micrantha. Lineage (NCBI taxonomy): Eukaryota > Viridiplantae > Streptophyta > Magnoliopsida > Laurales > Lauraceae > Camphora > Camphora micrantha. The sequence continues at coordinate 35,786,514 of QPKB01000008.1, read as the reverse complement.
GCAGCAGGGATAGGTCCAAATCTCTAGAGGCCACCTTTTCGGGGGCTTTAGTGAAACATTAATTCTAGCTCAATGTGTTCAATATGTTTATCAGTCCAGGATCCAGCCTACATGTGTGGAACCTTAGCTCATTTCTATTTGAGAGAGCATTTCACTTGGTGCAAACCTGCAATCTGCTTTCTGCCAATTAGCTGGATCTTATTTGGATCCATGGATTAGTTAAGATTAAGAGTGCTTATAGGATGAGCCAGGGCGGGCTCAAACCGGACGAGCCTGCAGTGGGCTGAAATATAGCTGTTCTTTTAGGCCCATGGGCTGGAACTTGGACCTAATTTAAGGATGGGTGGCCTGTGCCTTTGCTTAAAGGCCCCCAACTGTCCCAATATCATGGTGCATAATTTTCATTTCATTTATTATTATTATTATTTATTTATTTATTTTTGTGATTTGAGTATTTAGCTTTGATGAATTACCTTCTAAAATCATGCAATCTTGGGATGTACAGATCGAGACAAACGCCCCTCTTTGGATTGGGATCGCCGTTTTAAAATTATTGGAGGAATCGCTAGAGGGCTTCTTTATCTTCACGAAGATTCACGATTAAGAATCATTCATTGTGATCTCAAAGCAAGCAATATTCTATTAGATGCAAACATGATTCCCAAGATATCAGATTTCGGCATTGCTAAGATAATTGAAGGGGACGAAACTAGTGGCATTACAGATAGAATCGCTGGAACATAGTAAGTCCTCGTACCTTGTAGCACTTGCTCGTCTTGTTTATCTTTGCTAATATTATTTACTTTGAAAAAAGAAAACAATAAATAAAAAAAACAGCCACACAAAAGCTTGTTGTATGTGTGTACACTCACAAAAAGAGGGGTCAACACACAAAACTTCATGTATATACTTGAAATAGCTATATCATCTGTGCACACTTAGTGCTCATTTATTAATGGTTAAGATTCCAATCAATGGATTTCTAACAAATGGGCAAAAAGTGGAGTGGAGGATTAAAGGTGAAGATTCATAAGGAGCCATCCAACAGTCCTTCCTTTAAAGAGAAAATGGTACCAAATTATCATAATAGTAATTTATTTTTATTTGCTAAATTAAATCCTTTGAAAGTGATGGTGACAGAGAGAAAACACCTGCAAAATCCAACTAGAAGGGAACACAACTTCTACAAGTTTACTTTTTTACCAAAGAATAAAAACAACAAAGAAAATTTCCTACAAGTTTCCTATATTACAACACTGCATGAGCATATGTGTGGATATGTGTATGCATCCCACTATAAGCAGAAGGAAAAAAAAATCAAATCAAATGATAGTTTTCATCATGAAAAGCTGCTCCAGTACTGCATGTTCATCAACTGGGTTGCTAAAGCAAAGAAGCAAGCACAATCATCATCGAAAGTCTGTCTCGTTTTTTATTTTTTAATGTTAGAAATCTTTGAGAATATGAGTCAGCAAACAAAGAAGAAATGCTTTTCAAACTGATCTTCAACTGGGCCCATTAAAGCAGGTAATTGTATGCAGGGCTGGAAAACGGGTCAGGTCAAGTTGAAGGTGAAGCACATATTTTGGACCCACAACCCGTGACCGACCTGTTTTTGAAACGGGCTGCAAACCTGCAAACCGCACTCATTGAGTCTCAAGGCGGGCTAACCCGTCTAACCTGCATTAGATGTGGGTTATGTTGGGTTTGCCCGACCTGACTTGTGTAACTTGATTTATTAAAACTTCAGTTCCTTCCTATAATGGTAAAAGGTTATCTCATCAGATATGGGCTTGAACGCAAGACCCTTTGCTTGTAAATGAGGCCAACCTAAACAATGCACCATGTAACTCATTCATACAAACATTTATTCAAAAAATCTTTATACTAGTTATATGAGGATAGATCCTAACCACTTAGGGTATTAAAACTACTTTGGAACATTGACTAGCAATTCTATGAGGTATTTTATAAAAGTAACTATATTTTTAGACTATTGACCCCTATAAATACTATTGTTATTATTTTCTCACACTTATACGTTGTACTTTAAACACGGTGGTCAAGCTTTTGAAATAATTATTATACAATAAAACTAAACCCAAATGAATGTACAATTAATATATGGAATTGATCAACAAAAATTATAACTTTATAATTTATAAAAAAATAACAACATTATTGACAAAATACAAACCTGCAATAATAGTGTGAAACTAAAGAAAAGTGGGGAAACTTTTCATGTTACTTAGGGGTGTAAAAGAAACAAAAACCCAGAAAATCTTCTAACAAGATTAAGGCTTTATCTTCTTCGACTTAGGTTTCTTTCTCTCATGTTCATCGCTTGGCAAATGGTTTTGCAGTCTCTTTGGCCAAACAAGGGGTTCATAGGGCTCGGCCTTTTGTAGCTTCTATTGGGTGATTTGTTTTGGTTTATAGTGTTGTTATAAGGCTTTTTATACCAATACCTTTACTTTTTTTGTTGGTGCTATGCTTATACTCAAGTTCTTTCTTAAATATAATTTACCGTTGCCGATAAAAAAATATGCGAAGGAACACGCTCTAACTAAAGGGCAGTCTATCGCAAGGTCTTAGACATATGATTCCAAGGTCCCGAATTTACCTGGCCACGTACTCCAGTGCTAACACACGTACTCTAGTGCTCTTCGCACTTGTTTCGGGTCAAGTGCGAGTCATGAAGGATAAAATTCCAATTTTCACTCGTGAGACATGCTTATTGACACCTATCTTTGTACATTTAATAGCGGAAGCATGAGACAATTATATAAGGTATCATATCATGAGCTGTCCAACATTCTAGTTCATATACAAAAGATGATTTCATTACTAAGCAGAGGTGGAGATTTAAAACATACTCTACCTCAAGGATACACATGTATCATAAACAACTATACCAAAGTAAAGTCTAGTTTGATTAATTACACTTCCAAAGTTCAACTAACAAAAGTATCTATCTGCAAAAGTAAGGAACATGGCGCTCTCAAAGACATGAGCTAAATAGCGCCCTTAGCAGTCCTTTCCTCTAGACCTGGAGGTACCTCCTTCCTCCTCTCCCTCCGTAGTCTCCTCAAGACCGGGGTTGGGATCTAGGTCTATAACACTAAAGAATAACTAATGAATACGACGATTCAACTGAGTATAAACAATAATCCGTATACACATGTTGCATCTAATTCAGAATTAATGACAATAGATTGGAAGAGATCATATAATAAGATACTAGGCAATTGTGCAGTCGAATCAAATCATGCTTGAAGAATCAATAATAATTGAAAGTAAGCAATATCAGGAGAAGGTGAAAGTGGAATGGAGGAGAAAGCTGTAGGAACTCAAAGGACTCCCCTACCACAACAGATCATAGATTTCAGAGAGAAGTCATTCTCAATATACATCTCCAATCTCCCTCAGCAGATCACCAAAATAAGCTGGAAGCTATGCTCTGGAGGGCAGGGAGAATAGTAGATGCGTTCATCCCTATAGACAAGAGGAGCAACAGCAAGAGAGGCTTTGCATTTGTCAGATTCCAAACCCTCAGAGAAGCAAAGAAAGCAATAGAGCTAGTAGAAGGGGGGTCCTGGGGAGGCAGGAAAATCCAGGCAAACATGGCTAATCAAAGTCATAGTAGACATGAAAGAAAGGATATGGAGAAAAGAGCCATGCCGACACCCCTCTGGCAGGAAGAAGAGCCTCCTCCGATGTGCATTCCAAAGAGGGTAAAAGTTAGAGAAGAAGAGGACAACAAAGGAAGGCTGTACTCACAAGTAGCAGGATGGTTAGTGGCAGATGGCACTAAAAAGGGGGTCAGGGTGGCGCCATGGGTTATAAGAGAGCAGAAAAAATCCCTCCACTGCAATCTTGTGGGATTCCTAAAAGCACAGTCTGATGGCATAAGAGAGGTAGAAAATGGCTAGACAGATGCTGGGGGAATAGGGTATGCAATGTTCAAATGCTGGAAGAGCAGGTCATTTGGATGCAATTTCATTCACAAAGAGAGGCTAACGAGGTTCTCCATATGTTTGCCACCAGAGGCTACCCATCCCCTTTTTCTCTCCTGGAGAGCTGGATGTAAATATTGGGTACACCTCCAAGACCTCTCTGGGTGACAGTCAAAGGCCTGCCTCTCCAGGCATGGCATGAAGGTACTTTCAGGCTATTAGGCGACTGCTTAGGCCAGACTTTGGAGGTAGATGGAAGGACGATCAAGAAAGAGAATTTGAAAGCTGGCAGGATTATTATACTGTTAGACAAATCGGTGACTCTGCCCAGGCAAGTCCCTGTTTGGGTGGGGGACTTGAGATTCTTGGTGCTTGTGGAAGAAGAAAAGAGCCGGCAAGAGAGTAGGGATGGGAATGATGAAGGGTTGGGAGAGACGAAGCTTGCTAGGGGTTGCTGTTGCAGGCGTTCGTGGAGGAGAGAGGTAGAAGACGATGGCGTTAGCAACTTGGGTTTGAATTTTGAACAGCCCGCCCTTCTTCAGTCAGGCCTATTAAAGGATAGGAGCCCATTTGATTGTATGGGCTTGGACTCAGCTACCGATGATGAGTTAGACCGAGGGGGGGGGGGGGTGTGGGCCCAAGTCCAGCAAACAACCTCATCTTAAGTTAGGGCGTAATAAAGGGATGCTCGAAAAAGAAAAGGGAGATAAGGAAGAGGACTTCGATGAAGAATAGGGAGATGAGGAAGAGGACTTCAATGGAGAAACTTGGAGCCATCCAAGGTGGACGACCAAATTGACGACGGAAGGACTTTCCAAGGTGGAATCAAGCGACGGCTTGATTAACTGCTACACAGGGAAGGGGAGAAGGAACAACGTCCATCAACTAGACAGGGAAGGGGTCATTCTTTGTTCGCTGTGTGAGGAAGCCCAAGGCGAGCGTGACGCGTAGACTCCCAACAGCTCAGGATCCACAACAGGAGGAGGCGGTGGAGAACAGAACGACATCGGGATGGAGGAGAGAAGCAAATCGACAACAAGGGAAATCAGGAAGGTGCAAATATGTAGCAGTCAGGCGAGATCTCCCTCGACAGACTCTTAGGGATGGATTTCGGTTCTCAAGAAGCGACTTGGTCGCCAAGAAAATCAGGCGAGAAGGTGCTCAGCGCCAAGTTCATCATGGTCACCACATGCAAGTCAGTTCAGGGAGGTCTGTTGAGCGCTTATCACTGACTGCACCGAGAAGAGCTTCAACAATCAATAGAAAGCTACGTAGGCCATTTTTTAATGGGGATTTGGGGCTTCAGGAAAGCAGCCACAGTCAAATTGAAGGTTGCCATCGGGGCTTTCAGCCTAGGCAGGAGAACGTGGTGGACTCTGATGAGGAATCCAAGGGAGGGGAAGAAAACTGGTTGCCAGAAAGAGTAATTGAGTGTGGAAAGGCTATCGAGATGACCATGGAAGAGTCAGAAGGGGATGGGGACTCTTTGACAGAGTTTGTTCAAGGAAGACAGAAGCAAAACAAGGAAGGGATGAAGGAAAACAAATCTAAAAGGGGGAGGGAGAGCTAAATGGCTTATGCTGTTCCATTAATTATGACAGAGGTAAGGAAAGGGAGGGGGAAGGGGGGCATGGTGGCAGCAAGAGTGGGAGGAAAAACCAGGGGGCCATGTCAGGTTCCAAATGAAGATCCTTTCGTGGAATATTCGTGGTGTGTGTGTGTGGCTAGGGCGGGGTGGGGGGGTGTTCTCCAAAAGGCTGGTGGTCAAGGAGGTTTTGAAAAGGAACAGGGTACACATTGCAATGTTGCAGGAAACCAAGCTAAAATAGATGTCAGATAGGGTAGTCAAAGAGACCTGGGGGAGGAGGAATGTTAAATGGGTGGCTGTTGATGTTGTAGCTGCTACGGGAGGATTACTGTTGATGTGGGATACTAGGGCGGTCGTGGTGCTTCAGTGCTAGAAGGATGTTTTCTCCCTCTCAGTAAGTATGTTTTCTCCCTCTCAGTTTTGGTAGAGGATTTGAAGAGTAGTTCAAAATGGCTCCTCACAAATGTCTATGGCCCTAACAATAGTCAGAGAAGAAAGGAGTTTTGGAGTGAGCTGGATATGATTAGGGGACGGTGGAACGGTGCATGGTGCATAGGTGGAGACGGGAACATCACAAGGTTACCATGTGAGAAATTGGGAGGAAGCATACTAACATGAGATATGAGCAGTTTTTCAGATTGGATTAATTCTCATTCTCTAGTTGATCTGCAGCTAAGTGGAGCTTCATTTACTTGGTCTAACAACCAGAGGAACCCATCAATGTCAAGACTGGATAGATTCTTGATTATCACAGATTGGATGGAGATGTACTTGGAAGTAGTACAGAGTGCTCTTCCTAAAGCAATTTCAGATCACTGTCCTATTGTGGTTGATTCTGAGTGTGAAAGATGGGGTCCCTCCCCTTTTCACTTTGAATTGATGTGGCTGGAGGAGAAGCAACTCCCTGGATTGATTCAAGGGTGGTGGAAGGAGCTCGAAGTGGAGGGTTGGGTAGGCTATAGGCTGGCTACTAAACTGAAAACATTGAAGAATAAAATTAAAAACGGGGCTAAATCCAATTTTGGGGATGTGCAGACACAAAAATCTAATGTCCTCTTGGAAATTCAGGCATTAGATAAAAAGGAAGAATTTGGCTAGCTATCCTTAGATGACGGGAAGAAAAGGCAGAGCTAAGAGTTCCAGCGTAAGGTGAGAGAAGAGGAGATCAAATGGAGACAGAGATCTAGATGTCAGTGGTTGAAGGATGGCAATAAGAGCACTCGATTCTTTCATAGGTTTGCTTCGTCAAGGAGAAGGACCAATAGGATCTCGGTTATCATGGATGGGCAAAAGTGATTGGAGAAGAAAGAGGAGATCATTAATCACATTGAAGATTATTTTGTATCTCTTTACGTAGAAGAGGGATGGAAGAGACCGTCTTTGGACATCTTGGCTTTTGATGAAATTGGAGACTTTTGGGTTCAGTGGTTGGAAATAGAGTTTGAGGAGGAAGAAGTTTGTAATTTTTGACATGACAGGGGGCAAGGCTACGGGACCAGATGGGTTTCCGATGTCTTTTTTTCAAAGATTTTGGACAATGCTGAAAAATGGAGAAATTGGATTCAGAGTGTGTTTCTTCAGCCTTGGTATCTATAATGATAAATGGCACTCCTAAGGGTTTCTTTCCGACAAAGAGGGGGCTTAGAGAAAGGGATCCGCTATCTCCGTTCCTCTTCTTAATTGTGGGGGAGCCGTTAAGCAGGATGATAGAAGCAGCAGTGGACAAGGAGTTAATCGAAGGAGTTAGAGTGGTTGGAACTTCTCTTGTAGTCACCCATCTTCAGTTTGCTGATGACACCCTCGTCTTATGTGGGGAAACAGAAGATCAGATCAAAAATGTTAAAGCTCTCCTCCTTTGTTATGAAGCTGTGTTAGGCCTTAGATTCAACTTCTCCAAAAGTGAGCTAATTGGGATAAGAGTGGAGAGGTTTGTGCTCCATCACCCCGCAGGTATCCTGGGGTGCAAGGTGGGGGATCTGCCATCTACTTATTTGGGGCTGCCTTTGTGTGTGGGACCAGTGACCAAGTCGTCGTGGAACCCGGTGGCGGAAAGGGTGGAGAGAAAAATGTCTTCGTGGAAGGCAAATTATCTGTCCATCGGAGGAGGGGTCACCCTCATCAAATCTGTCCTCTCTAACATGCCAGTTTATTATTTCTCTCTCTTCAAATACCCCGCTTCCGTGATTAAAAGACTAGAGAGGATGCAAAGAGACTTCTTCTGGCACGGTAATAGTACGCAGAAAAAGTATCATTTGGTGGGGGTGGGACACTATTTGCAGACCTAAGGAAGAGGGAGGCTTGGGAATCAGACCCTTCAAACAGATGAACCATGCTCTCCTGGGCAAGTGGCCGTGGAGGGTTGGAGAAGGGTAAGATGGGCTTTGGAGACAGGTTCTGGAAAGGAAGTATGGCCTCCCAAGGGATGGATAGGAAGTAAAGGACGCATCGACTAAATCGTCAGCTCTTTGGAAAGGAATTTAGTTAAAGATCAATTTATGAAGAATATCAGCTATCATATCGGGTCGGGGGAGAGGACACTCTTTTGGAAAGACCGGTGGGTGGCTAATAGGTCTTTGGCCAATCAGTTCCCTGACCTTTTTAGATGTGCTGTAGATAAGGAATCTAAAGTTGTGACATGTGTCAAGAACAAGGGATAAGATGGTTTGGAGCCCTATCTTAAGGAGGAACTTAAAGGATTATGAGGAACTACAATTCATCTCGTTGCTTTACACTTTGGACGATGTGCACATCCAAGAGGGGAGGGAGGATACAATGGTGTGGAGGGCTTCAAAGGATGGGATATTCTCAATTTCCTCCTTTTTTTCTACCATCCATACTAGTCCGGTGAATATGTTTGCGATCAACAACCTATGGAAGATCTAGGCCCCGCTAGGGGTGGTTATCTTTGGTTGGTTGGCTATCCGGAAAAGAATTCTTACTTTGGATAACTTAAGAAGGAGGGGGAGGATTGTAGTTAATGGTTGTCCAATATGCCTAAGCTAGGAGTAGTACATGGTGAATTGCAAATCTGCCCAATTCATTTGGTGGTCAATGGTGGAGTTATTTGATTGCTGCTGGGTATTCCTGAAGACCCTTCCAGAGCTTTTAATCATGGAGAACGCCAACTAGGGTTCCTAGGGGCAAGGTATTATGGAGGCCGACTTTCCTTGCTGCTATTTGGACAATAGGGAAGGAGAGGAACTTAAGATGCTTTGAGGGTGTTGGTAATAGTGATAGCTCGTTGGTGGAGAAAACAAAGTTTTTGTTCACGTAGTGGGTGTCTATCAATCCGTCTTTCAAGAGCTATTCTTCCGAGCAAATTATGATGCATTGGAAGGAGTTCGCTCTCCCCCTGTTAGGGCAAAATTAGTCTAGTTTAGTTGATTGTTCTAGCTTATTTTGGTTTCCTTGTTTTCATGCTTTTGCTTGTCAGTATATTTCTTTTGTACTTTTTTTTATAATGAAAGTAGCCATTCAAAAAAAAAAAAAAGAATCAATAATAATTGAAAACCATGTACACTCTAGTTGGTAACCACATTAGCTAAATTCCCTCGAAGAGGGCACGCGTTTTGGGATGTCACCAGGTTCTCCAGACTATCTACTGTGCAAAGACGTTCACAAGTCTAAACCAAGAGTCAACCCCGTCGGGTATCATTTGGTCGAAGTTAGGTAGTACCGACTCATTCAAAATCAATTAACAATTGAACTTGAGTAGACCACACTAATCATTTCAAACAATACAAATCAATTCATTCACTAATTCTGACTTTCTCAAAATTAACCGTAGTATGACAGTTAAGTTGGAAATACAAGTGAAGTACAGTTTATACTTATGAACACTAATTTTAGTGTATGAAGTCATGAATATGATAACAAGATGTTCATGCATTGAATTTTAGGAAATCAAGGACTTTTACTAGCCAAACTAATCTAATCGTTCGTCTTTCACTACTATCCAATACATTATAGAATTATGGAAATCAATGTACTGTTTTTCACTAATTGGCGTCACATTATGTATTAATATACATGGAATTACCATAATTTAATAATCATAGCATAGAATGTAATGAACGAACTAAACACGTGAAAATCCTCGCCTCAAAAAGGTTTTCCACATTAAAAGGTTTTCCAGTGGTCAATGTGACTGAAAGGTACCATTGGTAAGCCCTACAAGGTCATTTAAACAATTCCTAAAATTTCAGAATTTATGGGTAGTTGGTCACCTGGCGGTTGCTAGGCGGCTAGCTGCCTGGTGAATTCGGCTAACCGCTAGGTAACTGCCTGGTCCCCGCGGTTTCCTTGACAAGATGTTGCATTATGGAAGCTGACCGCCGGGGGTCACTCGGCTAGCCACCAAGTGACCGCCTGTTCATTTGTCAGATTTTCCACATTCTGGAAAGCTGACCGCTTGTTGCTGGGTGGCTAGCCGCCAGGCGACCGCCCAGCTTTCAGAATTCTGGAATGAGCCATTTGGGACAATTTTTGGAGCTCCATTACTATCACCTCATTCCAGAACTTATCCCTTGTTAGAACCCACATACTTGAACCTCTTTTGCCTCCACTTACGCATATGTAAAACATTTGAAACTATTCCAACTTTAAGAAATATAATTGAAAGAACCCATTTACAAATAGACTCCATGCAAGAGGCTAAACATCAATATTAAGCTGAATTTTCATTCTAGAATCAGAAGATAACAACATGCATTGACAAATATTGCTTATACTTGCCTCGTCTCCAAGCTTTACACACTATCTTTTTCTTGAGTCCCAACAAAGAAAATCCCCAAATTCCACAAATCCTAAGAAGAAGATAGTGTCAAAATAACTATTAAAATGCGTGCATGCTCCGAAAGAGCTCCTTAGACTCCATTACAGCTCAAAATTCTGGAATGAAACGAAAGTTCTGACCTTTTATAGAAATGGAGGAGTTGATACGGAGTTTCTTGCCAAACAAAAGCTAGAGAAAGTACATGAAGATGATGGAGAAGCTAAATCCAATGTTTAATCTCACATGCAATGACTCTGTTGGGTGATTATGAAAGAGAGGAAAGATGGAAAGAAGGAATAGGCTGAAGAGTTTCTCTCAACAACCATTAGGAGCAGATCGATTGAAATTGGGGAAAATGGTTTAAGTGAATAGTTTCAGGACTTTATAAATAAGTCCAGTTTCTCTTCTCGACTTACATTTTGAGTCAAATAACGTACATGGTTAGTTTGAGGTCTAATGAGGAACAGTCCTATAAGAAAAGTGATGTGCTTGACGAGATGCACATGATGATGCCAAGATAACGTGCATATGATGCAAAATAAGGAAATCCTAATTTACGAAAAAGTCTCCGGCTCTACCTATAAGAGTCAATCCTTGACCAAACTACCTTCCAAAGACTCAAGGTCTAACCTAAAAGCTAAAATAATACTAATTTATCTTAAAGTAACTTAGTTAGTACCTAAACACATTTAATTTAATAAAACATAATTAATTAGATATAATCATGATTAACTTGGGTTGGGGTGTAACAAAGATTGAAAATGGCTTTGCTTTTGACGAGTTGGGAGAAGATTGACAGTATACCAGCAAGAGGAATGGAGCTTGTTGAGCTCAACCTTGAAAACATTAACAGTGTAAATACTTCTATTCTCCAAGTTGTCATACAAAGAATTTATAGCCCCCTAGTGTACCATTCCCATTTGGCCAATCGGATCTGGGATAAACTTCTACTAATTTAGATATAGAGATAAGCTTCTACAAACAACGTAAATTTGCTATTCATACATTTATGTTTTCATAGTGCTGGGCAAAGATGAATGCATCCTTATTGGCGAGATTCTTAGGACTTCCTAAACGATGTGGCTTCAAAAATATCCACTCTAGATTTTCATATCCTTATTCAAAGTGTCATATGCAGATGAACCTATAGTGTGATCAAATGGTTTGTGCCCATACCCTAAGTGAATTTTTTATTTTTTTGGCAGAAAGAATAGAACAACATTGTGGACTGGGAAGGGGGAAAGTGTTTTTAATATAAAACTTGGGTCCATCTTCCCTGTCCCCCAAAGAGTGGCACCTACAAGTTTCTCGATGGTGGAAATTTCTCTGATATAGGATTGATTTTCTTAGTAGGTTTCTTGTGGCTAGAGGTCATTGTTGTCAATCTTGAATAGCAATTTGAGGTTTGAGGCAGTAAAGTTTTTAAATCTTAAGGCTTGATTAGGTAAAAAGATTCGAATGGGGAAGTCAAATTTGAGGGCCTAAGATTGTCGTTTAGAAGGGACTGCATGAATAGGGGTCTAAAAACGAGTTGGTACGAAGGTTGAATGCGAAGTGAAGGTTGAAAACTATTGTTCTAGTTTGAAAGGGTGTGGGTAGTAGAAAGGTTGAATTTGTCAGATCTCAAATTTCTTGAGAAAGTGAAGTAAGTGGAGGAATAAGAAAAGATTGAGAGCAAATGAATGAGGAAATGGATATTGAACAAAGAACTTAGAATAGAAAACTTACTTTTAAACCCAACTAACAAGTGCAAACTCATTTTTAGGGCTAGTTTGGCACTTTACAAGCATAGTAAAAGTCAAGTAAAGCCTCCATTTTTCAGCCAAGATGTCACATCAACAGCACTTTAATTCAAAACTCCCTCCATCTTTTTCAAAAAAAGTCAAAAGCCATCCACCTTTATCCACTAAAATACAAAAATACTCCACTTTCCCATACAAAAAATCAAAAAATTCCATAACAAACAACTAAAAATAAAATACCATCATAACCCACTTATATTTTATTCTTTCTTCAAAGTCAACTTGACTTCACTTGACTCAATTAATAGAGTTGCCAAACTGAAGGAGAGAGCAGGGGAAGGTTTCACACGAAAGAAACTCACCCCCATAGCCCCACAAATGTTCTGATTCTTAAAGAAGTTAGAGAAACAAAACACTTGAACAATCTGCTCGACATTCAAGTATCTAGTCCTAGCCCATAGAAACAAAAGAATCCTAGGCATATTCGCCTTTTCTTTTCTTAAGAGGCATGCTTCGTTACTTTAGAAAATAAATAGAAATAATAAAAATTATCATTTAAAAAGAATGACTTATTTAATGAATTGCCATAAATCTTTTAGGATGGTGCAATTCCTCCAAGTGGGATCTGGTTAATATTTTGTGGTACCAGTTAGTGATGGGGAGTAGAAAATGGTTTGATTGTTACTAGCAATGATATAACTGATCCATTAGTGGAATCTTTTGGAAAATCTCTGATGATGATGATGTCTATCTCTACAATACTCAGGAGTTTTGCAATTAAAGTACAATGTGAAATATCTAATGCTCTTCTCACATTAATGAAATCCAGCGGATACGTGGCCCCAGAGTTTGTTATGTATGGGCAATTCTCAGTTAAATCAGATGTGTATAGCTTTGGTGTACTGCTCCTAGAAATCATTAGTGGTCAAAAAAATGCATTTAAGTCAGATCGTGGTGGGGACACGCTAATAAGCTATGTAAGTATGAGCTCTATAAAAAAATTTTATGTTCTTTAGAATCTTGAGCGCACATGTCGAAACCCTATAAATTCATAGATAATTGAAGCATTGATTTCTTGTAGGTATGGAAAGCTTGGAATGATGGAACTATTTCGGAGATCATTGATTCGAGCATAAGTGAGCATTGTTCGAGAAGTGAAGTTGTGAGATGCATCCACATTGGTTTACTATGTGTTCAAGAAGACGCAACTTCAAGACCCTTCATGTCTTCAGTTGTTATGATGCTGACCAGTTTTTCTCTTGCTTTGCCAGCGCCTTCAACTCCTGCAGTTTACAATATGAAACCTACTTCTCAAGTTTCTTTAGAGGAAAATCATTCAGTATCATCTTCAAGAAATTCTCTAGTAGGGTCCATAAATAAGGCGTCATTTACGGAGTCATTTACTACAGTACACGCTACTTTATATTGATATATGTATCTAGATTTGAATGTATTGGTGAATCGTACAACAGAAGGGGTCTAATATGACATGTTAATGTAATATTCTAAGAGATACTGGTCTAAATAAATGCCATCTTAGAAACATTGGAAAGCTTGTTCTAAGATCTACAAATCATATTTCACAACATTTTTCCCAATTCAGACGTTTCGGGGGTCAAAATCGCACATCAATTTGGGAATTGTTTTCTAACATGGGAATCACATTCATATGTTCATATTTCTATTCTTGTGAATTCCCACATTGGAAAGAAACCAAAAGAGAGGGAGGAAAATTTTTCTATATAAGGAAGGGAGCTCTAGGCATTAAATACACAAGCAATGAGAGCTTCCTCCTCTTTACTTAAGTTATTCATGTAATTGAGAGCAATTGTAGAGAGAAAGTGAGGAAAGCTTTGTAAAAATTGAATATTTGGAATGAAAGCTTTTGTTATCCGCTTATTTTAATTCTCACACTCAATTTCTCTATTCACACCATCAATTCCACCTTTGATTTTATACTATTTTAGTACATTTTTTTTTATCTCCATCCTCTCATTTTCTATCTTGTTCTCCTTTTTAGTTAGTTTTCATGGATGCTTTTAGTTTCTTCTTATCTTGATCTCACTTATTTTCACACACTCATGCACTTGATTTATCTAACATTGCTCCATTATTCTTGTATTAACCTTATCATTTTGCTTTTGTTATTAACTTGTTACTAATCTTGTTCTTGGTTTGTTCTCACTTGAGTTTTTTCTATTTTTACTAACATCTCTTTGTTATGAACTTGTTACTAATCTTGTTCTTGGTCATATCGTTTTTTCATTCTGCATTTTTTTATATCCATTTTTATTATCTTGTTTCTTGGTTCGTGTTTCCAGTGTTTTTGTTATCTCCATTTGCATTTGTTAGTTATATTTAAGTTGATGCTCATTTTCATTTATCATTGTTATTTTCCTTGTAACGATCCCCGTGGGAATGATATTCGGACTTCCATAATCTATATTACTTGAGACAACCGTATATTTGCGGAAATATCCTGTCAAGTTAATCCGTGAGGTACAACAAATTAGCCCTTGTAGCTCACAAGCATTCACCCAACATGTGTTCGATAGATTTTTGTAATGTTCTTAGATGTTTTCACCATATAAGATCATACATGTAATCATATAATTATAATAGATTTTGTGATTATTTATACGTAGATAAAATGTCAGAGCCCATTGATATTGATGACGTGGAAACCAATGTATCTCCAAAAAAAAAAAAAAAACAAAGGAAGCTAACATCTCCGATTTGGGCTGAGTTTGAAAAAATTAAACTAAATTGAGCTGAAAAAGCAACTTGTAACCATTGTAAAAAATTACTGAATGGGAAAAACAAAGACGGAACTTCACATTTGATGAAATATCTAAAACATTGTGTTATTTACAAACTAAAGAAGCGAGGGCAATGCGACTCAAAGTTTCAAATTTGATGAAGAAAAAAGTAGGCATCATCTCGCATACAAGGTCATATTGCATGAATTGCCATTTCGCTTTGTAGAATATGAGGGGTTTCGGAATTTCACAAAAGGGCTTTAACCGATGTTTAGAATGGTGCCACGGAATACTTTAAGACCAATATCAATGAGGAGAAACACCTATGATTTCTTGGACAATCTAAGATGTCAGATAAATTTGACAACTGACTTGTGAACCTCTAAGCAGAATCTTGGGTACATGTGTTTAGCATGTCATTTTATTAATGATGAGTGGAATTTACAAAAGAAGATCATTGTATTTAGCTCTCTTAAAACTCCCCACACTGGCGAAGTAATTTATAATTGCATCTTAGATAGATTATATAGTTGGAACATCGAGAAAAATTTGTATGCCATTGTTTTAGATAATTGTACTACTAATGATGTTGTGGTTCGAGAGCTCAAATCAAAGCTCATGACTAAGGACTTGCTTTTGTCCAATGTAGATATGTTTCATATGCGTTTTCTCACACAGTTTTTAAATAAATTTTGATAGTTCAAGAAGGCATGGGTTCCATAGGTGAGGTACTTTTCCAAGTGCGTGAAAGTGTTAAATATACCATAGCTTCACAGTTAAGAGAACAAAGGTTTAATAAAATTGCATGGCATGCAAGTACGAGCTCCAGGAAAGAAAATTCAACCCGATAGTTTGAATAGGTGGAACTCGATCTACTTTCGAGATTCTAAAAGTAGCGATATAGTTTAAGAAGGCCTTCGAACAATTAAGTGATCGTGATAGTGGATACAAATTTGCACCAAGTTATGAGGAATTGAAAAATATGGAAAGTGTATGTAAATGTTTGATAGTATATTTTGAGATGATAGAGAAATTTCCAAGCACTAAGTACCTGACAATGAATTTGTATTTTCTAGATGTTAGTATGCTTCACTTGCATCTGATAGAATGGTGCACTAGTTCAGAATCCTTTATCAAAGAATGGCCTCGAAAATGATTGTGAAGTTTAGAAAATATTAAAATATCATTTCCACACCGTTAACAATTTCTATCGTTTCTTGTCCTTGACTCAAGTTTTAAGTAATTGAATATTACTTTCCATTGACTTATGGTGATGAGTTTGATGCAAGGATTATAGATGTTAGGATTGTTTTGACAAGGATTTACAATGAATATACCACTGAGTCAACTAAGAATGCTTTTGATGGAAGACTTTCAACCAATGTTGGAAGTATTAGCGGCGGTGCTAGCAATAGTTTAGGGACAACAAGATCATCAAGTGTTACTTCTCCACTTGTTTCTCTTGTTAAATGTCAACTTGGCCTCAAGGGGTTTCTCAAAGAAAATTCATCCATTCAAAGAAAGTCGAATTTGGAGACGTATTTGGATGAAGCACTGTGGCCTGATGATGATGATTTTGACATCCTAGGTTGGTGGAAAAGCAATGCAGCCAAATACCGTGAAGTTGCTCTAATGGCTTGTGATATTTTTGCCATTCCATTATCCACCATTGCATCAGAGTCAGCATTTAGTACTTGTGGTAGAGCAATTGATGATTATTGGAGCAATTTACTCCCAATTAAAGTAAAGAGTTTGATGTGTTGTCAAGTTTGGTTGAGAACTTCAAGGAAATGTAACTTTTTCCTTATACTTTCATATGATTTCTTTCAAGTTCAGATTCATTCAAACTCCTACCTTTTAAGTCTAATTTCGGATCTTCAATCCTATCACTACACAATCACAAATGCAGCCAAGTTTGATGAAGACGAGACTACAACTATAATCTCAAATGATGGTGATGGTTTCCTTTTGGAATGATTAGTGAGTCACACATTTACTTATTTTTAATTTTGGTTTGAATGGTCATATTGTATGATAATTTTATCAACTCGTGGTTTTTTTTTTTTTTTTTTTTTAGCTGAAGCATGCCATGGACTAATAACAATGTATTTGTGAAGAACGGATTGTAATCGGTGTGGTAGTTTGATGTGAACAATAGATTAGAAGTTTATGGGCTGATGTGTTATTGGTTGTAGGTTGAATGTATTCTGTAAGCTTTTGATTTGTAATGGTTGGACTTTGGATGTGACGTTTGGGATTTTGATGGTTTAGAGAGTAAGAGTTTATGTGATGTTTGTGATTTTGATGTTTCAGAGAGCAAGAGTTTGGATGTGATTTCTGAATTTTTGGCTAAAGGTGCAGGTTACTAATAGAGAAAAGGTTAGATTTATTTGATTATATATGATTGTTCTTGTAGATGTTTTTCACAGGTAACGTAATTGAACTATGAAAAATGGACAAATACAATTATTATCATCCAGACCCGAAACCATACTCGAAACCGGATCCAGAACCGCCTCACATACGGTTCCGATTCCCATTAATATTATCGAAACCAGTTCCCCTCCTAAAAAATGATTCGGGTTCCTGTTCCACCATGGACCCGGACTGGAACCAAGCCGTTTACAACCCGATAAACAACCAAAGATTCTTAACCTAGAATAATCAACTGGATTATTTGACCATTGTTTTTTCGGTATTTTGGAACTAATCCTTGAGTGTGGAGACGTATTTATCAAGTAGCATGCCACGTGTATTGCCTCAGCCCAAAAGACCTTGGACAATCCTACAGTAAACAATATACAACAAGCTCTATGCCAACCCATTCTATTCATCCTCTTTGGCACTCCATTTTGTTGTAGAGTTCCTATAGTGGTGTATTGCTGAACTATAAAATGTTTCTTAAAATAGTTCTCAAACTCTTTTGATCTGTAATCCTTACCATTATCTGTCTTCAACTTTTTTACCTTCCTACCAGTTTGTGTCTCAATCATTTCCTTCCATCACTTGAATGTAACAAAGGTCTGATCCTTCGTCTTCAGTTTATAAACCCAGGCTTTCCTTAAATAATCGTCCATAAAAGTCAACATAGACCGGTTTCCAACCTCGGAATAAAGCTTAGAAGGTCCCTACACATCTGAATGAACATAATCAAAGATATTTTTCGTGCGATGAATACCTCTCTTGAAACTGACCCACCGATATTTTTCGAAGATGCATTTTCTCACAGAAATTTAAATTGCCTATCTCTGTGCCATATAACAAATTTTGATTGCTCGATATTGTCAATCACCGCCCATTCGTAAGTGCCATAATTGCATTGAGACAAATCCATGGTCATTCGAGGAAGATATTGCAGCTCCACTTAAAACTGTATTTCCAGACAAAACATACAAGTTTCCAACTCTATTGCCTTTTATAAGAACCAGAGCACCCTTCACAATTTCATAACTCTACCTTCAACTGAAAATTTACAATCGTTGGAGTCCAAGGCACCCAATGAAATAAGATTCTTTTTCAGATTAGGATCATGACGAATCTCTGTTAATAATCTGACGATCCTATCTTACATCTTGATTTTGATTATTCCAATGCCGACCGACTTACATACAATATTGTTACCCATCAAGACACTACCACCGTTGATTTCTCTATAAGTATTAAACTAGTTCCTATTGGGATACTTGTTAGGAGCAACTTGAATCAAGAATCCATTCATTTTGACATGATTACCATTTGCAATCACAAAAAGTGTACTGTCGGAACCATAATATGATATTCCCTATGCAACACTGATTGAATCATCTGATGACTAATTTTTTATTTCTTTGATGAATCTTTTGTTTCTTTCCATTTCCTCTGCCTTTCAAGACAGTTATTTCTCATGTGCCCTTTCTTATGTCAATATATCATTCAATGTTTTTCATATTGGATCTAGACTTAGATATATGATTGCCCTTACTTCCATAGTATTTTGTTCTTCCTTGTACTACCAAACCCTCACATGAACTATCATAATTATTTTAGTAGCAACATTTTCCTTCAGCTCTTTAGAGTTTAAGGCAGTCTCTACATCCTCCATGGATAGAGTTTCTTTATCATAGGTCATGGTATCAACAAAATGTTCATATGAGGGTGGTAACAAACACAACAACATAATAACTTCGTCCTCATCATTAATTTTGACATCTATATTTTCTAGATCCATGGTAAAGTACTCCATTTGATTTCATTTCCTTGAACTTTTTTTTTCTCTCAGCATTTTTACATATTAAGCGAATATGGGAGTGATGTATTGCGATCGCGATTCCCAAAACCATTATTTCAATGATCTCATTTACAAGAGGGGCTGAAATGTATTTCGAAAAGAAATACATTAATTATATAAAGACTATTACGAGGACAAAAGGTAATTTCCTTTATCCTTGCCAGTGCTTGGCTGTTGTGCTTCAACTTGGACTTGGTGCTTAGGACTTGGTTTTTGAGACTAGGTGAAAAATGAGAGAGACATGGGGTATTTATAGGTGGGATCCATTTATGGAGCTTTGAGACCCACAGCCACTGTGGGGCCTATGGTTTTGACAAGATGGGGTCCACTACTGGGCTTGGATATTTATGGAAGGGGCTAGGTTTAGACCCGTCTTGGACTCAAGTTGGGTGGAGACAGGTTAAGTGGGTTGAGGCTGAGCCCAATTTAAATTGAAAATGGGTTTGGCGAGTGGGTTTAACTTGGATTGAAAACGTCGCCTTGGCTTAAAGGATCGAGTTTGGACTCAAAAAGATGGGTTTGAGGTGGACCTATGTGATCGAACATGGGGACGGCTCATAGGTCTTAGCCCATGGTTGCCATGCATGGGAGGCGGTCCATGGCTTTAGCTAGCTTGGATATTGGATGGGGACAAAATGGGTTAGCTTGGATGCAGACTTGGACCTTCGTGTGGACCTGAATTGCTGCATCGCGATGACAAGTTTTCATGTAGGCACGGGCACCAGGTGGCTGTTCTTGCGTGACAAGTGGGACCCATTGGTGGAAACCACTTGGCAACCTTAGCCCTTTTTTTTTTTTAATTTGCTCTGCAGACTCCGTCGGAGTCAGAATTTATTATTATTATTTGTTTTTATAGTTTTGAAGGGGGCTAGGACAAAAGAAAGAGTCCACAAACACATGGTAAGAAAGCCTATATAAGTAAAAAGAGAGCCCGCATACATGAGAAAAAAGCTTATACAAGTGGGAACGGAGCCCACACACGCAGAAAGAGATATCATACCCAAGGTTCAAATCATAGGTAGGCAGGTGAGAACGGTTACTCCTTACCATTCAGGTAAGGAGCCGTTCTTATCTAGAGTTGGAATTTGATGAGACAAAGTGCAGTCCGACCACAGTTATTCAATGCTATAGATTTGAGGTTTGGTATTGTGTCGATCAAAATCTAATTTATTGGAGTCCACTGAAGATTTTTGATAAATAAAAATAAAAAAATATAATTTATGTAGCGGACTCCATCATAATTGGGGGAATACATTAATGAATCATGATGCTGAAGACTTAAGTCTTCGAGATAACATTCACTGTATTGGTATGTATGACTTCATTAGGACTCACTTGGATGCCAAGGAGATGAAAAGCGACTTCTTTACTGTGATGAGGACTGCCCAATGATGTGATTTTGAGACGTCATTCTGCCCAAATCTGTTCTTGTGGGGCCGACTTTGTGATGTTTTTCGCTCTTTTGGCTGCAGCTTTGCCTCGCATGGAATTTGGGGCGTTCTTCTTCTTCTTGTGATGACGTCATCTATTGATTATCCACAGTCAATTTGCATGGGATAATTTTGTGCATGCCAACTATATTTATGATAATATAAATATTATTAATAAGATGTTTATATGATAATCACATTTGCTTATGATGTAAAAATCTTCTCAATGATTATTGAAGACTGTACCTTTCCCATTCTCCTTTCCATAGCAGCAAGCTGTTCGAGAGTAAAGTGGACCTAGTCATTTGAGAAAATAGAGCAAGACTCTATCATTACTTATTAACTTAAAAATGGCTAACTTAATGTGATCTACAAGACGATGGTTCAATCCAAGTGTCCAATCACCAATACTAATAGTAATAATAATAATATTATGACTTTTCCCAACAAAGACCATGGGGATCCTGCCATATGCAGTTGAGTGGCAGCCATGGCAGGCTTCCCATCGTGATGTGTCAGAGCCTAATTGGCCTCCCCATGGCTCATTGGAAAAGTGCCTCAAAAGGATTCGATTCTTTTTCATGAGCCAAAAAGTTTGTCCAAGTAGCACTACTCTTTCATGAGTATATGGCAGAAACTTCCCTATAGGCTGTAGGCCGGGGTCACAACTTTAAATGCTTTAGACGATGAGTTAGTCACGGGTCCCCGACACGGAGGAGGACCAGTGAAAGCGACCAAGCGAAGTGGGTCGTGACTTCCAATGATTTTCCCAACCTAGATCCTCTACAACTCAGTCTTACCAAAAATTCATGAGGCTAGCTGGTGGGGCCCGCTTAATTAAAAGTACAATCCAAAATAAGAATAAATTTCTCTTGATATAAATTTGAGAAAACTATAAAAAAGGACCCTAGATGACCACTAACCAAAGGAGGTATTCAATTTTTATACAATAGAACCGGTATTTCCGCAAGAATCTTTTTCTCTTTTTTTTTTTTTTTTATCTACCTTTTTTCAACAAGCGACGACGTCGTCGTTTAATATTGAGAGTTAGTATCAACGTCGTCGCTAATTCGTCAAATCTGCATCTTCTCCGACCTTTATCATCTACAATTGTTGGTTTTCTGTATCAAAATGAACTGGAACAGAACTCCCCTCTAACATTGAATATTCCTTGTGGATGTTATTGATCTCCATTAACGAGGTAGGTATAGCAAAATTTGACCTTCTTTTATGCATTATCTACCATAGAGCCTGAGTTTCATGTTTACTTTTCGAGAAAAGTTTATTGATGTTTTGATATATAGTTTATTCATTTGATTATCTTTATTGTATGATTATTTTTGGGTAGCTAAATCATCAAGGTAAGGATCTTTTGAGGAAGGAGGAAAGGAAACCACTTGATAAAGGGGAAAAACGATGGGAGGAAGAAAGTGAAAATGAAATTCTGTTGCGATTTGTATGTGTTTGAATACGACGACGTCATCACATGTTTAAATATTTAATAAAAAGACAGAAGTGGTCACAATGAACCACTTCCGTACTATATTGACTAATGGCGTATTTATCTTCTATCTATTATCAATTTGATTGTGAGCCAGATCTTACTAGACTAAAAATTGTCCAAAACTAAAACAAGAGGGGTGTCCAAAACTGATATAAATTTCTCATTCGCTTGGCTTTACTTGGCTTTAGTGGTCCAATTCGCTTTAGATTAATATAATATTCCTCCAGGGACAAACCACCACCTGATGTTGGAAACTTTGACCCCAAATTGGATTTTGCGATGACACGTTCTTGTGGCCCCGGCACTCCTTCCAGTCACACTGAATGAGGGTTGGACCGACCTAGTGTCAATGCCAAACGCGGTTTTGTGGTATGTGGTCTGAATCTTCACCTCTCCCAAAACAAACGAACAAACACACACGAACAAGAACCTCCAAAGCCCTAATTCTCACCCTCCCGCCCACTCTCTCTGTTACACACACATTTGTTTATGTATCTTCAAATCATTTCCCTTTCTGGAAGCTCTCCGCCGTTTCTAATCGCATTTCCTGGTACTGAAATCTATTCTTTTTTTATGTATTTAAGTCTCAGATTCCTTCGTTTATGCTTGTAATTCTGTAAATTCCACGTTTTGAAGCTACGCAATTTGATTGGAACTGTGATTTTTTTTCCAATCAGTTTCGTTTACTTGGTTGATTTTTCTTGATTTTGTTTCGGTTTGTTACTTGTAGCTGTAAAAGATGGATGTTTCTGCTGCGTTACTTTCATGCTTGGAAATTGTTGATTGGTGTTTCTGTTGTTTCGACTGTATTTGTTTTGTTTTGTTTGTAATTTTTTCTATCAGTTTGGATTGTGTTGTTAAATTGATTTATTTGTTATTCTATATGTATGTTTGCATGATTGCATGTATGTATGTTCTGTTTAGGATTCGATGGTCGATTGGCTTTGTTATGTTATGATTGTTGCGGTTACTTGATTATTCTCTTTCTTAGAGAATTATTGTGTTGAGAAATTGCCCAGATTAGTTTTCAACATAGGATTTTCCTCTAGATGTTGTGAGAAGATTCCACAAAAATATTCTCACGATTTTTTAAATTCAGAAAATATTTTGAGAATATCATTCATGATATTTTAAGAATATTGATAAAAGTTGGATACACATGATTTGGTGAGAAGGTAAGAGAAAATCAAATTCTTTACTTTTAAAAATATTGGTATGTTGTTTTAATGTTAGAAATTTTCTTTAACTTTATGTTTTTATTTTTCAACAAACCAATTTTCACATAATAGGAGTTGGGCCTCATGTGAAATTGATCATTCATAAAATATACGATTGAATTGCATGCAGGAAAAAATATATATATATATATTTTGTTCACATATTTGTTCATGTATTCTACAAATATTGATCAATTGTCACGGTGAGATTTCTTTTTCTCTTAAGTAAGATTTGGTCCAGGGGCAATGCACCTGAAGACGTTACCTTTTTTATAAATGGTTTAAATTTTATGAATTTGAAACCGTGGCAATGAGATTTCTCTAGTTCCATAGTCAAATTTGAAGATTCAATTATTCGATAGTGCATGGGTGGAGAATATATAGGCCAAACCCACCATTATTAAGGATAGGGACAGTCCTTGTTTTGCACGGTCAGGAAATACCCACATCTTTTCGAAACGTATACCTAGTCGACTCCATGATGGTTTTAGGATGAAATGTATCACTAAACCTGCCAAACTCTAATATGCTTTATATGAGAAATGTTCTTTTAATAGCTACCTTATATGCAATCCAGCTTTGTGAGCAGGGGCAGACACCTATAGGGGTCTTGGGGCTGAAACCCCCACCCAGCTGTAAAAACGCTCATGAGGTCTCTAAAGCACAACCAATCCAACCCCCTTCTGTTCCCCCAAACTCTCTCTCCCTCTCAAGAATCCCCAAATTGGGTGAGACCATCAACTCACACTAAAAGTTTCGTGTATGAGATCTCTAGACTGATAAACTCAATAAATTAGCCTAATAGCGTGCAAAAATAAATCACTAAGCAGCGGAAAATAAACTCAGAAGGCACACATCACAAGGACACCAAATTTAGCATGGAAACCCTAATCGGGTGAAAAACCACGGATTTGAACTGAATAACAATCAAGCACTATGAATCTCGCAATTATAAGAAACAAAGATTCCTCCCTAGATATCCCCTACCTAAGAATTGCAGTTACCTTGTGTCGCTTCACACTTCAATGATTTCACACCTTTGATTACAACAGACTCAATCCCATGCTTGACTCCTCAAATCTTCTACGCAAGAAGATGATCTTCTACAAGGGATGCAGAAGAACCTGACTCTCTAGAGAACTTGGCAGCACGTCTCTAGAGAGGATAATTAGATCTCTAATTCATAACTTGAGAGATGATGTGTCTATCTTTGGGTTGTGAGAACAAATCCGTGCTTAAGATTCCTAGTCATAATCCACTAAGAATATCAATTTGTCTCAAATTACTCATTAGAGTCCGGTTCAAACTGGGATTACTGCGCCATTCTCGCTATAGTGAAGTGTGTCTCGGGTTTTAAGTCCTGACAGCATCTGTCAAGTTTTTTGACCCTTACACTCACTCCATATTGACATTGGCGCACCAACGTCGTCCCTCTAAAGGTAGGTATCCTTGTGGCGCGGTGTCGCCACCGCTTTCCATTTTTCCTTTTGTTCTCGAAAATTCCTCTCTAGGTAGGTACCCTAATTATTTGCTCAGTTTCTCTGCTTTCGTGTCGTGTACTGATTGCCAATTTGCTTATCTTTTGTTGTCTCATTTTGATCTTCTAAACATCTAGATGTTTCTTAACGTCTAACATTTTCTTCCTTGCGATTTCATGTTTTGCCTAACACCATCTCCTCTCACCATACTGATGTAGAGTCTTTTTTTTTTTTTCTTTTCTGTGTTTTGGGGGCGGGGGGAGGGGAGGAATCACTCGGATTTTCTATGTGGCTCATTTCCCACCTATTGGTGCAAATATTTTTTGCACAAAAAAGACACTTTTTTAAAAATGATTTTCTACAGTAGAAAATAAATAATTGCAGACAATTGTAGATGAGCGCAAACTGGGTGGCTCACTTTGACATCTATGAAAGATCTCTCTTGACATCTCTCTGATTCACTGGAAGACCTAACCGAAGCAGTTTTCTTTTACCTTTTCTTCTTTTAATTTCAAAATAATAATTCGGAATTTGGGATCGTTCAACACTTTATCAATTTTCTCAAAATTGTCATTTTCACTTTTCAAATGATTAAAGTGCATTAAGCAGTTTATATGTTTTTAGATTATTTGGATGTATTTCAAAATATTTTCAATATCTATTAAAATGTAAAAGATATGAAATTGAACGTATTGATGATTACCATTAGTCTGAGAGTGTTAATGATTTGGATAAAAAAATTGTGACCCACATATTTATTGGTTGGAACCTTTTTTATATATATTTTCCACAAATTACTCAAAATCCACAATCTGTAACAATCATATTCAACTAATCAAAATAGTGTAAATAGATCCATTAGGCGGGATATGAT
The DNA here is from genome assembly GCA_003546025.1 of Camphora micrantha. NCBI lineage: Eukaryota > Viridiplantae > Streptophyta > Magnoliopsida > Laurales > Lauraceae > Camphora > Camphora micrantha. The sequence goes on along the minus strand of QPKB01000008.1, from coordinate 35,760,925 downwards.
TACCATACTGTGGTCATTTAGATTAGTTTAGCTTTTGACACATTTGAATTGGCACTTGAATTGGAAATTGAAAACCTTGTAGATGACCAATGCTTCCCTCCTAATGTAAGAAAGAAAAGTCGAAACATCCTTGGATATAAAAACGTCAGAACACTCCCCTCCTCTCCTCCCACTTTCAGGCAACAAACCATTAGCTAAAAGAAAACCTAATAGTAAGCGATGAGCTCATTCCTCCTCTACTTCATAGTAAGGATAGGGAGGCGATTGATTGGGGAGGTTTGTAGTCTGTTTGAGGCGCCTACTTTTCCCCCGTCGTCTACAAATCCAACAAACGCAGGGAGAGGTAAGGAGTTTGGGTTTATGGTTTACCTTTGAAATTAAATTGTTTATCATATGACTAAAAATTTCTCTCCAACCCAACTAGAGTTAATCCCAAGTTACAGTGGCCAGTCTCATTGATAGAGGTCAGCCAATTAAATTGATGATCTTGATCATATATATGCCATCAAATTAAATTTTTGATGTTAGATCCAATGGTTAGCATGACCCATATGAGCGTTAAATTGGGCCATTTGGTGATGCCAAGTGGGCCTCCAAGAACTTGAAGTGGATAGTGATTTTCATACACAGTAATTGCTATATATGGACGTCTCTAGACAAATAGGGTCCATCAGCAATCGCGTGACTTGACCCCGATGGCATGGATGTCAAATTGGTCACAATGGTTGCTACGGTCCAAATGAGTGTCAATTTGCTTTTAGGCTGGCCTATTGGCAAGGTCCAAATGGGCCGATGTCAATTTCATCTTAGCTGTAATTCACACCTTGTGAGAGTGAGAATGTATGTGTTCAAGTTCCTGTGGTGGCTAAAAATAAACAATTTGAAGTCCCTTTATTCAGGCCCAGTCGCCGATGCATCTATTGCCTAAAAGTCAGGTCTCAGTGATAAATTCAGGTGCCCTATTCCAATCACTCAGGAAACCAAATTTATTATTAGGTTTTATTTTTATAACGCAAGGTTCCCAGTCTTTTTGGGCTAGAATAATCCCTACGGATCTAGGAGAGATAGCCGGGTAAAATTCCCCTATGGCCCTAGTGTGGTAGTGCAATTTCGAACCCACAACCTCCGGGTACAAACCGTGGTCCTAGGCCAACTAAGCTAGCCCTCGGGGTTAAATTCGTTATTAAGTTAAGATATCAAATTCTAGGTTTGACTCATGTCGAGTAAACTAAGCTTGACTCTCAACACAGCTTGAACTCAGAGTCTAGTGAGGTTCATATTGTGCTGATATCAAGTTGGGAACCCAAATCGATCCAGCCAAGTTGTGCACCACTCAGCTTAAAAGTTCCTCTTGCCGTAGGACTGAATGCAAAAGAAAATAAAAACGTATGGAATGTGACCCCATCATGTACAGTCATATTATTTACTGCTATGATTAGGGATGCTCATGGGCTGGGCCATCCCATGCCTGACCCGGGCCCAGCCTGCATTGGGCCGGTTTGGGCCTTATCTTTTACAGCACTCAGGTCGGTCATGAATCTTAAATTTGGCAAGCTTGGGTTACGTGAGAGAAATCCAGCCACAAATATTAAACTTTCTTTGTTTACTGTTATTCGTATATTTCTATTTGAATATGAGATCTTTGTCACCTTTTATTGTGAGTACTAATTGGGCTTGAGGCTGATTGACTAAATAGATGGGCTCATCCCTGACCTGTTTGAGGCATGATGGGCTCGAGCTGGGCACCCATAGTCCATTTCAGGCTTGGCCCAAATATGGAGATGCGTTTGGGGTCGAGCCTGGATATATATATATATATATATATTACCTCAGCTTCGCCCGAGACCTGTCTCATGAACACCTCTAGCAGTGAAATGGATGGAATCTGTATAAGAGCTGTTTCTGTCATTGCTATTCATCTGATTGATTTAGACCTGTCAAATAGAAATGTACTAATCAATTCAATTTGATTGAGTATGAGTTGCATGCTTATTCATTTTGGAAAAAGAGGATAGAGAAATGATAAATATATGAATGGCTTAGACCAAGCAAATGTGAAGCCCATTTGTATTATGTTAGCGGTTAGCCTTTCGCATTTTGGAAGTTTTAGATTAGTTGAACTTGATCCGCAACAATTATGATAAACGAAACACATTTCGGGAGAAAGCAATCTTCATGACGACCTAAATTGTCTATGAGAACCCATTTTTTTCTAGTTCACTTGGCACAATCTGGATAGGATGAATACCTTGATTGAAGAACTAGAAGGTGTATGGGTCAAGATATCCTGATATCCTTACATTGGTACTGTTGCATGTCCCTCCCTCCCCTAATTAGAATAACAATACGAATATTGTAATTCTAAGATGGACAACATCATCAGATCATTTTCTCTATTTATAATAATAATAATAATAATAATAATAATAATAATAATAAAAATAAAAGAAGTGCTCCGAAAAAACACTAGTGCTTGGAAACTATAGTCATTTCCATTTATTTGGTGATTATTGTCTTACAATTTTTTTAATCTAGCAATTTTTTCTTTGAAATACTAACTTAAATATTTCTAATGTGTGCAGAAATTAACAATAATTCATCTAGAATCATTGTTATCCTGATTCCAGCAATTGCTGTTGCAATATCTTGTTTATTATTGTTTCTTTTTTATGACTTAGGAAGAAAAAGAGTTACTTGCAAAAGAAAAGGACTTACTTGCAAAAGAAAAAGACTGACACCTCAGCCATGGGAATTAGGAAGAAAAAGACTTATTGTTTTTGGGTAAAAAGGAAGAAAAAGACTGACACCTCAGCCATGGGTAGCTCTCGGTCTTATACTGACACCTCAGCCATGGGTAGCTCTCGGTCTTATACTCCTCTACTACAAGAATTATATTGAATGCCTCAAGTTCTTGAAAATAATCATGAATTTTGATTCAAATGCTTTTTATTTGTGTAGATAAACTAAATGGAAGTGACATACACTTACAATTTGATTTTGAGACGATTAGAGTTGCTACTGGTGATTTTTCGGACAAAAATAAGGCCGGAGAAGGTGGATTTGATGCAGTTTACAAGGTAATAACTAATTAATGTATTAAAAAGTGAAATGATCCTATGATGCTACAATCATGGTGCTGATGGCTGCTAAAACCTGATTTGACATCTATGGTCCCACTGTTATTTGGTGCAAATTGCTCCTATCTCACGAATAGGCTTTAATAGTAGACCGTTGGATTGATCATGCGTAGGAAATGTAGCTATGCATGTCATGCATATCATTCTAATAGTGCAATCAACTCAACCGGAGAAATTTGATCCAATAAACACAGGATGGTGCCTAACACAGGCCATTTGGATCAAATGAAGGTGCACTCCACAGAGAATAAATCAGCTGATTTCTTCGGTCAATGCCATTCACGGTTAGCATAGAGTTATCCTCTCGAAACAGCTATCAAAGAAGGTTGAAGAAGATTGATTTTATCTCATGTTTAAAGTTAATAATTAATTGCAGTACAACCAAAACCCATGAATTTCTTAGCCATATATTTGGTATCTACCATGTGGAATGCCTACATTAAAGTGATTTAAGCTATACACTAAGGGTAACCTGGAGGGTATTGGTCCAATATGATTTCCACCTAACCCGATTATCTATATCCAGAATTCTGACCCCATTTCCATGATGCTGTGGAAATGGTTTATTGCGGAATTGAGAAAAGTTTGTTCAACATTTTCTTTTTAGTAAAAATTTTGTGCTAGTAGAAAATCGAGCTATTTTCTGTGGACCACATGAACATGTGCAAACGAAAATAGACACTTTTGGAGATCAAGCATTCACTGAAATGTAAGACCCAGTGAATATCCTTCTATTGACTACTAGCTTTGATAACAAGAGATCTTGAAAGTGGATATTTATTTTGCCTTGTTTTCTTTACCATCCTTGTTGAATTTAAAGAGGTTTTTTCGAATCATTTATTTCCTAATTGCGGGGTTGTCTTCCAGATGGCAAAGAAATAGCTGTGAAGAGGTTGACTATGAGTTCACAACAAGGTCAACGTGAATTCATGAAAGAGTTCGAAATAATACCAAAACTTCAGCACAGAAATTTGGTTCAACTCTATGGATACTGTGTGAAAGTAAGTGAGAAGATGCTCGTTTATGAATACGTTCCAAACAGAAGCCTCGCTCACTTTCTTTTTGGTATGGCTCTATTTCCTCAATTACGTCTTCCAGGAGGGGTCTATCTACTTGGCTTCACTTGGATGATACTAAGGTCCAATTATCTGGATCTTCCATCTAATGGGCCCCATAGTACATGGGCCAATTGTCTTTGTTGAAAGTGGACAGTTTATGAGATTTCTTATAGTCATATGATATGATATAGGGATTGCCTATTGGTAAGGCATCCCACTCCCATCCATTTCGCCGGGGATTGATCCCTGGTGGGAGGTTTGAACCTCCTTTCTCCTTTCTCCTAGCCCCTATAGCAAGTGTACACAGCCGTAGTAGGGACCACTTCTAGATACGGATGGCAATTCCTGAGCCAGCCTGTCATCCCAACCTGAACCCCGCAAAGTAATTATGGTTTTTAAATGAGCCTTTTCACCTTCAGGTCAGGTTAGGGTTGAGATTTCAATCTGGGTTAGTAAATGGGTCAATATTAGGCTTTTTTGACATTTAGGTGGGGATCGGACTGACATTTCCATCTCTATTACTAATTGGGCTGCGGTCAACCTGATCTGAACCATACCCAAATGAACATGTTGTCACCCCTACTTATAGGCAGGTCGTCTTGGCTACAAATGGGCCAGTGGGTTAGACCATGGATTGTCGTTGCCCAGCTTGTTTAGTTTTGAATTCGAGGAAACCAATTATCCCTGATTAGCTGGTCCGGCATATGCCTGAGCAGCAGGGATAGGCCCAAATCTCTAGAGGCCACCTTTTCGGGGGCTTTAGTGAAACATTAATTCTAGCTCAATGTGTTCAATATGTTTATCAGTCCAGGATCCAGCCTACATGTGTGGAACCTTAGCTCATTTCTATTTGAGAGAGCATTTCACTTGGTGCAAACCTGCAATCTGCTTTCTGCCAATTAGCTGGATCTTATTTGGATCCATGGATTAGTTAAGATTAAGAGCGCTTATAGGATGAGCCAGGGCGGGCTCAAACCGGACGAGCCTGCAGTGGGCTGAAAGCTGTTCTTTTAGGCCCATGGGCTGGAACTTGGACCTAATTTAAGGATGGGTGGCCTGTGCCTTTGCTTAAAGGCCCCCAGACTGTCCCGATATCATGGTGCATATTTTCATTTCATTTATTATTATTATTATTATTATTTATTTATTTATTTATTTTTGTGATTTGGGTATTTAGCTTTGATGAATTACCTTCTAAAATCATGAAATCTTTGCATGTACAGATCCAGACAAACGCCCCTCTTTGGATTGGGAACGCCGTTTTAAAATTATTGGGGGAATCTCTAGAGGGCTTCTTTATCTTCACGAAGATTCACGATTAAGAATTATTCATCATGATATCAAAGCAAGCAATATTCTATTAGATGCAAATATGATTCCGAAGATATCAGATTTCGGCATTGCTAAGATAATTGAAGGGGACGAAACTAGTGGCGTTACAAATAGAATCGCTGGAACACAGTAAGTCCTCGTACCTTGTAGCACTTGCTCATCTTGTTTATCTATGCTAATATTATATACTTTGAAAAAAGAAAACAATAAATAAAAAAAAAAAAACAGCCACACAAAAGCTAGTTGTATGTGTGTACACTCACAAAAAGAGGGGTCAACACACAAAACTTCATGCATATACTTGAAATAGCTATATCATCTGTGCACACTTAGTGCTCATTTATTAATGGTTAAGATTCCAATCAATGGATTTCTAACAAATGGGCAAAAAGTGGAGTGGAGGATTAAAGGTGAAGATTCACAAGGAGCCATCCAACAGTCCTTCCTTTAAAGAGAAAATGGTGCCAAATTATCATAATAGTAATTTATTTTTATTTGCTAAATTAAATCCTCTGAAAGTGATGGTGACAGAGAGAAAACACCTGCAAAATCCAACTAGAAGGGAACACAACTTCTACAAGTTTACTTTTTACCAAAGAATAAAAACAACAAAGAAAATTTCCTACAAGTTTCCTATATTACAACACTGCATGAGCATATGTGTGGATATGTGTATGCATCCCACTATAAGCAGAAGGAAAAAAAAATCAAATCAAATGATAGTTTCCATCATGAAAAGCTGCTCCAGTACTGCACGTTCATCAACTGTGTTGCTAAAGCAAAGAAGCAAGCACAATCATCATCGAAAGTCTGTCTCGTTTTTTATTTTTTGATGTTAGAAATCTTTGAGAATATGAGTCAGCAAACAAAGAAGAAATGCTTTTCAAACTGATCTTCAACTGGGCCTATTAAAGCAGGTAATTGTATGCAGGGATGGAAAATGGGTCAGGTCAAGTTGAAGGTGAAGCACATATTTTGGACCCCCAACCCGTGACCGACCTGTTTCTGAAACGGGCTGCAAACCGCACTCATTAAGTCTCAAGGCGGGCTAACCCGTCTAACCTGCATTAGATGTGGGTTATGTTGGGTTGGCCCGACCTGACTCGTGTAACTTGATTTATTGAAACTTCAGTTCCTTCTTATAATGGTAAAAGGTTATCATTAGATATGGGCTTGAACGCAAGACCCTTTGCTTGTAAATGTGGCCAACCTAAACAATGCACCACGTAACTCATTCATACAAACATTTATTCAAAAAATCTTTATACTAGTTATATGAGGATGGGATCCTAACCACACAGGTTATTAAAACTACTTTGGAACATTGACTAGCAATTCTATGAGGTATTTTATAAAGGTAACTATATTTTTAGACTATTGACCCCTATAAATACTGTTATTATTAATTTCTCATACTTATACGTTGTACTTTAAGCACAGTGGTCAAGCTTTTGAAATAACGGTGGTCAAGCTTTTGAAATAATTATTATACAATAAAACTAAACCCAAATGAATGTACAATTAATATATGGAATTGATCAACAAAAATAATAACTTTATAATTTATAAAAAGATAACAACATTATTGGCAAAATACAAACCCGCAATAATAGTGTGAAACTAAAGAAAAGTGGGGAAACTTTTCATGTAACTTAGGGGTGTAAAAAAACAAAAACCCAGAAAACCTTCTAACAAGAATAAGGCTTTGTCATCTTCAACTTAGTTTTCTTTCTCACATGTTCATCGCTTGGCAAATGGTTTTGCAGACTCTTTGGCCAAACAAGGGGTTCATAGGGTTCGGCCTTTTGTAGCTTCTATTGGATGATTTGTTTTGGTTTATAGTGTTGGTATAAGGCTTTTTATACCAATACCTTTGCTTTTTTTTTTTTTTTTTTTTTTGTTGTTGCTATGCTTATACTCAAGTTCTTTCTTAAATATAATTTACTGTTGCCGATAAAAAAAATGTGAAGGAACACGCTCTAACTAAAGGGCAGTCTCTCGCAAGGTCTTAGACATATGATTCCAAGGTCCCGAATTTACCTGGCCAAAGGTAAATCTCGAGGTGTGACACTCGTACTCCAGTGCTCTTCGCACCTGTTTCGGGTCAAGTGCGAGTCATGAAGGATAAAATTCCAATTTTCACTCATGAGACATGCTCATAGACACCTGTCTTTGTACATTTAATAGCGGAAGCATCAGACAATTATATAAGGTATCATATCATGAGCTGTCCAACATTCTAGTTCATATACAAAAGATGATTTCATTACTAAGTAGAGGTGGAGATTTAAAACATACTCTACCTCAAGGATACACAAGTATCATAAACAACTATACCAAAGTAAAGTCTAGTTTGATTAATTACACTTCCAAAGTTCAACTGACAAAAGTATCTATCTGCAAAAGTAAGGAACATGGCGCTCTCGAAGACATGAGCTAAATAGCGCCCTCAACAGTCCTTTCCTTTAGACCTGGAGGTACCTCGATGGCTTTCTCCTCTCCCTCCACGGTCTCCTCAAGACCGGGGTTGGGATCTAGGTCTGTAACACCAAATAATAACTAATGAATAAGACGATTCAGCTGAGTATAAGCAATAATCCATATACACGTTGCATCTAATTCAGAATTAATGACAATAGATTGGAAGGGATCATATAATAGGATACTAGGCAATTGTGCAGTCGAATTAAATCATGCTTGAAGAATCAATAATAATTGAAAGTAAGCAATATCAGGAGAAGGTGAAAGTGGAATGGAGGAGAAAGCTGTAGGAACTCAAAGGACTCCCCTACCACAATAGATCATAGAACTCAGAGAGAAGTCATTCTCAATATAGCAGATCAGCAAAAATGAGCTGGAAGCTATGCTCTGGAGGGCAGGGAGAATAGTAGATGTGTTCATCCCTATAGACAAGAGGAGCAACAGCAGGAGAGCCTTTGAATTTGTCAAATTCCAAACCCTCAGAGAAGCAAAGAAAGCAATAGAGCTGGCAGAAGGAGGGTCCTGGGGAGGCAGGAAAATCCAGGCAAACATTGCTAATCAAAGTCATAGCAGACATGAAAGAAAGGATATGGAGAAAAGAGCCATGCCTACACCCCTCTGGCAGGAAGAAGAGCCTCCTCCGATGTGCTTTCCAGAGAGGGTAAAAGTCAGAGAAGAAGAGGACAACAAAGGAAGGCTGTACTCACAAGTAGCAGGATGGTTAGTGGCAGATGGCACTAAAAAAGGGGTCAGGGTGGCGCCATGGGTTATAAGAGAGCAGAAAAAAATCCCTCCACTGCAGTCTTGTGGGATTCCTGAAAGCACAGTCTGAGGGCATCAAGGAGGTAGAAAAATGGTTGGACAGATGCTGGGGGAATAGGGTATGCAATGTTCAAATGCTGGAAGAGTAGGTCATTTGGATGCAATTTTATTCACAAAGAGAGGCTAAGGAGGTTCTCCATATGTATGCCACCAGAGGCTACCCATCCCCTTTTTCTCTCTTGGAGAGCTGGATGGAAATACTGGGTACACCTTCGAGACCTCTCTGGGTGACAGCCAAAGGCCTGCCTCTCCAGGCATGGCATGAAGGTACTTTCAGGCTAATGGGCGACTGCTGAGGCCAGACTTTGGAGGTAGATGGAAGGACGATCAAGAAAGAGAATCTGAAAGCTGGCAGGATTATGATATTGTTAGACAAATCGGTGACTCTGCCCAGGCAGGTCCCTGTTTGGGTGGAGGACTTGAGATTCGCGGTGCTTGTGGAAGAAGAAAAGAGCAGGCAAGAGAGTAGGGATGGGAATGATGAAGGGTTGGGAGAGACGAAGCTTGCTAGGGGTTGTTGTTGCAGGCGTTCGTGGAGGAGAGAGGTAGAAGACGATGACGTTAGCAACTTGGGTTTGAATTTTGAACAGCCCGCCCTTCTCCAGTCAGGCTTATTAATGGATAGGAGCCCATTTGATTGTATGGGCTTGGACTCAGCTACCAATGATGAGTTAGACTGAGGCGGGTCGGGTAGGCCCAAGTCCAGCAAACAACCTCATCTTAAGTTAGGGCGTAATAAAGGGATGCTCGAAAAAGAAGAGGGAAATAAGGAAGCGGACTTCGATGGAGAACAGGGAGATGAGGAAGAGGACTTCGATGGAGAAACTTGGAGCCATCCAAGGTGGACGACCAAATTGACGACAGAAGGACTTTCCAAGGCGGAATCAAGCGACAACTTGATTAACTGCTACACAGGGAAGGGAAGAAGGAACAACGTCCATCAACTGGACATGGAAGGGGTCATTCTTTGTTCGCTGTGTGAGGAAGCCCAAGGCGAGCGTGACGCGTAGACTCCCAACAGCTCAGGATCCACAACAGGAGGAGGCGGTGGAGAACAGAACGACATCGGGATGGAGGAGAGAAGCAAATCGACGACAGGGGAAGTCAGGAAGGCGCGAATATGTAGCAGTCAGGCAAGATCTCCCTCGACAGACTCTCAGGGATGGATTTTGGTTCTCAAGAGGTGATCTGGCTGCCAATAAAATCAGGCAAGAAGGTGCTTAGTGCCAAGTTCATCAGGGAGGTCTGTTGAACGCTTGTCACTGACTTCACCGAGAAGAGCTTCAACAATCGACAGAAAGCTAGGTAGAACATTTTTTAATGGGGATTTGGGGCTTTAGGAAAGCAGCCACAGTCAAATTGAAGGGTGCCATCGGGACTTTCAGCCTAGGGAGGAGAACGTGGTGGACTCTGACGAGGAATCCAAGGGAGGGGAAGAACACTGGCTGCCAGAAAGAGTAATTGAGTGTGGAAAGGCTATCGGGATGACCATGGAAGAGTCAGAAGGGCGTGAGGACTCTTTGACAGAGTTCGTTCAAGTAAGACAGAAGCAAAACAAGGAAGGGATGAACGAAAACAAATCTAAGAGGAAGGGGGAGAGAGAGCTAAATGGCTTATGCTGTTCCATTAATTATGACAGAGGTAAGGAAAGGGAGGGGGAAGGGGGGCATGGTGGCGGCAAGAGTGGGAAGAAAAACTAGGGGGCCATGTCAATGAAGATCCTTTCGTGGAATATTCGTGGTCTGTGTGTGGCCGGGGGGGGGGGGGGGGGGGGTGTTGTGGTCTCCAAAAGGCTGGTGGTCAATGAGGTTTTGAGAAGGAACAGGGTACACATTGCAATGTTGCAGGAAACCAAGCTAAAAGAGATGTCGATGTCAGATAGGGTAGTCAAAGAGACCTGGGGGAGGAGGAATGTTAAATGGGTGGCTGTTGATGTTGTAGCTGCTGCGGGAGGATTACTGTTGATATGGGATACTAGGGCGGTTGTGGTGCTTCAGTGCTGTAAGGATGTTTTCTCCCTCTCAGTTTTGGTAGAGGATTTGAAGAGTAGTTCAAAATGGCTCCTCACAAATGTCTATGGCCCTAACAATAGTCAGAGAAGAAAAGGAGTTTTGGAGTGAGCTGGATATGATTAGGGGACGGTGGAACGGTGCGTGGTGCATAGATGGAGATTGGAACATCACAAGGTTCCCATGTGAGAAATTGGGAGGAAGCAGACTAACAGGAGATATGAGCAGTTTTTCAGATTGGATTAATTCTCATTCTCTAGTTGATCTGCAGCTAAGTGGAGCTTCATTTACTTGGTCTAACAACCAGAGGAACCCAGCAATGTCAAGACTGGATAGATTCTTGATTACCACAGATTGGATGGAGATGTACTTGGAAGTAGTACAGAGTGCTCTTCCTAAAGCAATTTCAGATCACTGTCCTATTGTGGTTGATTCTGAGTGTGAAAGATGGGGTCCCTCCCCTTTTCACTTTGAATTGATGTGGCTGGAGGAAAAGCAACTCCCTGGATTGATTGAAGGGTGGTGGAAGGAGCTCGAAGTGGAGGGTTGGGCAGGCTATAGGCTGGCTACTAAACTGAAAACGTTTAAGAATAAAATTAAAGACTGGGCTAAATCCAATTTTGGGGATGTGCAGACACAAAATTCTAATGTCCTTTTGGAAATTCAGGCATTAGATAAAAAGGAAGAATTTGGCCAGCTATCCTTAGATGACGGGAAGAAAAGGGCAGAGCTAAGAGTTCCAGCGTAAGGTGAGAGAAGAGGAGATCAAATGGAGATAGAGATCTAGATGTCAGTGGTTGAAGGATGGCAATAAGAACACTCGATTCTTTCATAGGTTGGCTTCGTCAAGGAGAAGGACCAATAGGATCTCGGTTATCATGGATGGGCAAAAGAGATTGGAGAAGAAAGAGGAGATCATTAATCACATTGAAGATTATTTTGCATCTCTTTACGCAGAAAAGAGATAGAAGAGACCGTCTTTGGACATCTTGGCTTTTGATGAAATTGGAGACTTTTGGGTTCAATGGTTGGAAAGAGAGTTTGAGGAGGAAGTTTGTAAAGCGGTTTTTTGACATGACAGGGAGTAAGACTCCGGGACCAAATGGGTTTCCGATGTCTTTTTTTCGAAGGTTCTGGACAATGCTGAAAAATGGAGAAATTGGATTCAGAGTGTGTTTCTTCAGCCTGGGTATCTATAATGATAAATGGCACTCCTAAGGGTTTCTTTTCGACAAAGAGGGGGCTTAGACAAGGGGATCCACTATCTCCATTCCTCTTCTTAATTGTGGGGGAGGCGTTAAGCAGGATAATAGAAGCAGCAGTGGACAAGGAGTTAATCGAAGGATTTAGAGTGGTTGGAACTTCTCCTGTAGTCACCCATCTTCAGTTTGCTGATGACACCCTCATCTTATGTGGGGAAGCAGAAGATCAGATAAAAAATGTTAAAGCTCTCCTCCTTTGTTATGAAAGCTGTGTTAGGCCTTAGATTCAACTTCTCCAAAAGTGAGCTAATTGGGGATAAGAGTGGAGAGGTCTGTGCTCCATCACCGCGCGGGTATCCTGGGGTGCAAGGTGGGGGATTTGCCATCTACTTATTTGGGGCTACCTTTGTGTGTGGGACCCGTGACCAAGTCGTCGTGGAACCCAGTGGTGGAAAGGGTGGAGAGAAAATTGTCTTCATGGAAGGCAAATTATCTGTCCATAGGAGGAAGGGCCACCCTCATCAAATCTGTCCTCTCTAACTTGCCAGTTTATTATTTCTCTCTTCAAATACCTCGCTTCCGTGATTAAAAGACTAGAGATGATGCAAAGAGACTTCTTCTGGCACGGTAATAGTACGCAGAAAAAGTATCATCTGGTGGGGTGGGACACTATTTGCAGACCTAAGGAAGAGGGAGGCTTGGGATTCAGACCCCTCAAATAGATGAACCATGCTCTCCTGGGCAAGTGGCTGTGGAGGGTTGGAGAAGGGTAAGATGGGCTTTGGAGACAGGTTCTGGAAAGGAAGTATGGCCTCCCAAGAGATGGATGGGAAGTAAAGGACGCATCGACTAAATCGTCAGCTCTTTGGAAAGGAATCCTTTCAATTAAAGATCAATTTATGAAGAATATCAGCTATCATATTGGGTCGGGGGAGAGGACTCTCTTTTGGAAAGACTGGTGGCTAGGTAATAGGTCTTTGGCCGATCAGTTCCCTGACCTTTTTAGATGTGCTGTGGATAAGGAATATAAAGTTGTGACATGTGTCAAGAATAAGGGATAAGATGGTTTGGATCCCCATCTTAAGGAGGAACTTAAAGGATTATGGGGAACTACAATTCATCTCGTTGCTTAACACTTTGGACGATGTGCACATCCAGGTGGGGAGGGAGGATACAAGGGTATTGAGGGCTTCAAAGGATGGGATATTCTCAATTTCCTCCTTTTTTTCTACCATCCATACTAGTCCGGTGGATATGTTTGCGATCAACAACCTTTGGAAGATCTAGGCCCCGCCAAGGGTGGTTATCTTTGGTTGGTTGGCTATCTGGAAAAGAATTCTTACTTTGGATAACTTAAGAAGGAGGGGGAGGATTGTAGTTAATGGTTGTCCAATATGCCTAAGCGAGGAGTAGTACATGGTGAATTGCAAATCCGCCCAATTCATTTGGCAGTCAATGGTGGAGTTATTTGATTGCTGCTGGGTGTTCCTCAGGACCCTTCCAGAGCTTTTAATCATGGAGAACGCCAACTGGGGTTCCCAGGGGCAAGGTATTATGGAGGCCGACTTTCCTTGCTGTTATTTGGACAATATGGAAGGAGAGGAACTTAAGATGCTTTGAGGGTGTTGGTAATAGTGATAGCTCGTTGGTGGAGAAACCAAAGTTTTTGTTCACGCAGTGGGTGTCTATCAATCCGCCTTTCAAGAGCTATTCTTCCGAGCAAATTATGATGCATTGGAAGGAGTTCGCTCTCCCCCTGTTAGGGCAAAATTAGTCTAGTTTAGTTGATTGTTCTAGCTTATTTTGGTTTCCTTGTTTTCATGCTTTTGCTTGTCAATATATTTCTTTTGTACTGATTTATTTATTTTTTTTTTTTAATGAAAGTAGCCATTCAAAAAAAAAAAAAGAATCAGTAATAATTGAGAACCATGTACTCTAGTTGGTAACCACATTAGCTAAATTCCCTCAAAGAAGGCACGTGTTTTGGGATGTCACCAGGTTCTCCAGACTATTTACTGCGCAAAGACGTTCACAAATCTAAACCAAGAGTCAACCCCGTCGGGTATCATCTGGTCGAAGTTAAGTAGTACCAACTCATTCAAAATCAATTAACTATTGAACTTGAGTAGACCACACTAATCATTTCAAACAATACAAATCAATTCCTTCATGTACATTCACTAATTCTAGTCAAGACTTTCTCAAAATTAACCATTGTATGACAGTTAAGTCGGAAATACAAGCGAAGTACAGTTTATACTTATGAACACTAATTTTAGTGTATGAAGTCATGAATATGATAACAAGATGTTCATGCATTGAATTTTAGGAAATCAAGGACTTTTACTAGCCAAACTAATCTAATCGTTTGTCTTTCACTACTATCCAATACATTATGGAATTATGGAAATCAATGTACTGTTATTCACTAATTGGTGTCACATTATGTATTAATATACATGGAATTACCATAATTTAATAATCATGGCATAGAATGAAATGAATGAACTAAACATGTGAAAAATCCTCGCCTCAAAAAGGTTTTCCACATTAAAAGGTTTTCCAGTGGTCAATGTGACAGAAAGGTACCATTGGTAAGCCCTACAAGTTCATTTAAACAATTCCTAAAATTTCAGAATTTCTAGGCAGCTGGTCACCTGGCAGTTGCTAGCCGGCGGCTAGCTGTCGCCGGCTAGCTGTCTGGTGAATTCGGCTAACCGCTAGGTAACCGCCTGGTCACTGCGGTTTCCCTGACAAGATGTTGCATTATGGAAGCTGACCGGCGGGGGTCACTTGGCTAGCCACCAAGTGACCGCCTGTTCATTTGTCAGATTTTCCACATTCTGGAAAGCTGACTGGCGGCTAGCCGCCCAGCCACCAATCAGAATTCTGGAATGAGCCATTTGGGACAATTTTTGGAGCTCAATTACTATTACCTCATTCCAGTACTTCTCCCTTGTTAGAACCCACATACCTGAACCTCTTTTGCCTCCACATACGCGTATGTAAAACATTTGAAACTATTCCAACTTCAAGAATTATAATTGAAAGAACCCATTTACAAATAGACTCCACGCAAGAGGCTAAACATCAATATTAAACTGAATTTTCATTCTAGAATCAAAAGATAACAACATGCATTGACAAATATTGCTTATACTTGCCTTGTCTCCAAGCTTTACACACTATCTTTTTCTTGTGTCCCAACAAAGAAAATCCCCAAATTCCACAAATCCTAAGAAGAAGATAGGGTCAAAATAACTATTAAAATGCATGCATTTTCAAAAAGAGCTCCTTAGACTCCATTACAGCTCAAAATTCTGGAATGAAAATAAGGTTCTTACCTTTTATAGAAATGGAGTAGTTGATACGGAGTTTCTTGCCAAACAAAAGCTAGAGAAAGTACATGAAGATGATGGAGAAGCTAAATCCAATGTTTAATCTCACATGCAATGACTCTGTTGGGTGATTATGAAAGAGAGGAAAGATGGAAAGAAGGAATAGGCTGAAGAGTTTCTCTCAACAACCATTAGGAGCAGATCGATTCAAATGTGGAAAATGGCTGTTTAAGTGAATAGTTTCAAGACTTTATAAATAAGTCCAGTTTCTCTTCTTTACTTACATTTTGAGTCAAATAAGAACCTACATGGTTAGTTTGAGGTCTAATGAGGAAAAGTCCTATAAGAAAGGTGATGTGCTCAACGAGATGCACATGATGATGCCAAGAAAACGTGCATAGGATGCAAAATAAGGAAATCCTAATTTACGAAAAAGTCTCCGGCTCTACCTATAAGAGTCAATCCTTGACCAAACTACCTTCCTAAGACTCAAGGTCTAACCTAAAAGCTAAAATAATACTAATTTATCTTAAAGTAACTTAATTAGTTAGTACCTAAACACATTTAATTTAATAAAACATAATTAATTAGATATAATCATGATTAACTTGGGTTGGGGTGTAACAAAGATTGAAAATGGCTTTGCTTTTGACGAGTTGGGAGAAGATTGACAATATACCAGCAAGAGGAATGGAGCTTGTTGAGCTCAACCTTGAAAACATTAACAGTGTAAATACTTCTATTCTCCAAGTTGTCATACAAAGAATTTATAGCCCCCTAGTGTACCATTCCCATTTGGCCAATCGGATCTGGGATAAACTTCTACTAATTTAGATATAGAGATAAGCTTCTACAAACAATGTAAATTTGCTATTCATACATTTATGTTTTCATAGTGCTGGGCAAAGATGAATGCATCCTTATTGGCGAGATTCTTAGGACTTCCTAAATGATGTGGCTTCAAAAATATCCACTCTAGATTTTCATATCCTTATTCAAAGTTTCATATGCAGATGAACCTATAGTGTGATCAAATAGTTTGTGCCCATAACCTAAGTGCTTTTTATTTTTTATTTTTGGCTGAAAGAATAGAACAGCATTGTGGACTGGGAAGGGGGAAAGTGTTTTTAAGATAAAACTAGGATCCGTCTATCCTGTCCCCCAAAGAGTGGCACCTACAAGTTTCTTGATGGTGGAAATTTCTCTGATATAGGATTGATTTTCTTAGTAGGTTTCTTGTGGCTAGAGGTCATTGTTGTCAATCTTGAATAGCAATATGAGGTTTGAGCCAGTAAAGTTTTTAAATCTTAAGGCTTGATCAGGTGAAAGGATTCGAATGGAGAAGTCAAATTTGAGGGCCTAAGATTGTCATTTAGAAGGGACTGCATGAATAGGGCTGGGGTCTAAAAACATGTGAGTTGGTACGAAGGTTGAATGCGAAGTGAAGGTTGAAAAACTATTGTTCTAGTTTGAAAGGGTGTGGGTAGTAGAAAGGTTGAATTTGTCAGATCTCAAATTTCTTGAGAAAGTGAAGTAAGTGGAGGAATAATAAAAGATTGAGAGCAAATGGATGAGGGAATGGATATTGAACAAAGAACTTAGAAAACTTACTTTTAAACCCAACTAACAAGTGCAAACTCATTTTTAGGGCTAGTTTGGCACTTTACAAGCATAGTAAAAGTCAAGTAAAGCCTCCATTTTAAAGCCAAGATGTCACATCAAACTCACTTCAATTCAAAACTCCCTTCATCTTTTTCAAAAAAAGTCAAAAAGCATCCACCTTTATCCACTAAAATACAAAAATACTCTACTTTCCCATACAAAAAGTCAAAAAATTCCATAACAAACAATTAAAAATGAAATACCATCATAACCCACTTATATTTTATTCTTTCTTCAAAGTCAACTTGACTTCAGTTGACTCAATTAATAGAGTTGCCAAACTGAAGGAGAGAGCAGGGGAAGGTTTCACACGAAAGAAACTCACCCCCTTAGCCCCACAAATGTTATGATTCTTAAAGAAGTTAGAGAAACAAAACACTTGAACAATCTGCTCGACATTCAAGTATCTAGTCCTAGCCCATAGAAACAAAAGAATCCTAGGCATATTCGCCTTTTCTTTTCTTAAGAGGCATGCTTTGTTACTTTAGAAAATAAATAGAAATAATAACAATTCTCATTTAAAAAGAATGACTTATTTAATGAATTGCCTTTTAGGATGGTGCAATTCCACCAAGTGGGCTCTGGTTAATATTTTGTGGTACCAGTTAGTGATGGGAAGGAGTAGAAAATGGTCTGATTGTTACTAGCAATGATATAAAATGATCCAATAGTGGAATCTTTTGGAAAATCTCTTACGATGATGATGTCTATCTCTACAATACTCAGGAGTTTTGCAATTAAATTACAATGTGTATCCTTTTAGAAATCTCTAATGCTCTTTTCATAATAATGAAATCCAGCGGATACATGGCCCCAGAGTATGCTATGCATGGGCAATTCTCAGTTAAATCAGATGTGTATAGCTTTGGTGTGCTGCTCCTAGAAATCATAAGTGGTCAAAAGAATGCATATAAGTCAGATCGTGGTGGGAACATTCTAAGCTATGTAAGTATGAGCTCTATAAGAAATTTTTATGTTCTTTAGAATCTTGAGCGCACATGTCGAAACCCTATAAATTCATAGATAATTGAAGCATTGATTTGTTGTAGGTATGGAAAGCATGGAATGATGGACCTATTTCGGAGATCATTGATTCGAGCATAAGTGAGCATTGTTCGAGAAGTGTAGTTGTGAGATGCATCCACATCGGTTTACTATGTGTTCAAGAAGATGCAACTTCAAGACCCTTCATGTCTTCAGTTGTTATGATGCTGACCTGTTTTTCTCTCACTTTGCCAGCGCCTTCAACTCCTGCATATTACGATATGAAATTTCCTTCTCAAGTTTCTTCAGAGGAAAATCATTCAGTATCATCTCCAAGAAATTCTCTAGTAGGGTCCATAAATAAGGCGTCATTTACGGAGTCATTTACTACAGTACACGCTACTTTATATTGATATATGTATCTAGATTTGAATGTATTGGTGAATCGTACAACAGAAGGGGTCTAATGTGACATGTTAATGTAATATTCTAAGAGATACTGGTCTAAATAAATGCCACCAGTGATAAATATAATGTGAAATGTTGGAAATATGATGCTTTTGTCATTACTATTGCATTTAGACATGGAGAGTACAATGGTGAATTCACACCAAGAAGTAACCTCCAATAGGTCTATACATGGGAAAACAACCTTACAGATAATTTTCTTCTGTCAAAAACACTAACAAGAGATTATTCCATATATTGTTTGTTTGAAGCTAAACATTGTTAGTTGTCTACAGCCACAGCCAAACCATCCTTATATCATACCTATGCTTTTTTTTTTTTTAACAACATCAAAACAACTTTCTCCGAGTTCATTTAGTGAACCTAAAACCTAGTTAACCCGCTAATGAGACTTTCCCCAACTGCTTTCTCCTTCAAGACATGTACTATATTTGGTTTTACTGGGAAATTATGCACTGAGAAATAAAAGAGAAGGGGTGTCAAGGTGCAAAACGAACAATTGTACACCCGCTTTCTAGTTTGATAAACCTCTTTGTGAAGATAAATAATAAAAAAAAAATGTTCAGTCAAGATTCTCTATTGCATACGCCTGTGATCCCATAACCTCCAAGTACACTCACTATCTAATTTGAAAAACCCATGACAAGTACGGTTGCGATCGAGTATCCAATTTTTTGAGTATATGAAGTATTCAGTTTCAAATAAAGCTAGTGTGAAACCCTACAACATTCCATGCACAAATGGAATGTGCTTGTCTACTAGGAAGTGCTTTGTGGTACCAAACTTACAATGTTCCAGTAATTCTACTAGGAATATAGTCTTAGCTAAACAATATAAGCAAGGGAATAAGCAAGTGCTTCAAGGTACCAAATTTACAATGTTCCAGCAATTCCACTACTGCTGCCTTGAGTTTGGTCCGCCCCTAATATCTTTGCCATGCCGATGCTGAAGTCTAAATATGGGTTCATGTCTGCAAAAAAATATTGCTTGCTGTGAGATCACGATGAATAATTCTTAACCTTGAATCTTCGTGAAGATAAAGTAGCCCTCGAGGTACCCCTCCAATAATTATACAACAGATGTCCCAATTCAAAGGACGTTTGGCTAGATCTGTACATGTGAGGATCAAAGTAATGTATAAAAGATAAATCCCTAACTCACAAAGAAAAATGAAGAAACAAAGTTATGTGCATGGTATTGCGCGTAACAATATGTCAATATCCACATTCTTTCCGTCAGTATAGGCAGGTATTCTTGAATCTCTTCAGCTAGCCATTCCTACCAAAACCTCAAGGCGTTAGTAGAGGCAGCAGAAATACTTTTCAATATCTCCCATTGGGTGGAGCTCACTTCTCAATACTCCCCCTCAGGTGGAACCCGGCTGGCGCACTTTTGGCGATATGCTTTTTTTTTTTTTAATTTTATTTTTGCGCACCATTCCTACCAAAACCTCAAGGCGTTAGTATTGAATAGGTGGAACTCTACTTTTGAGATTCTAGAAATAACAATACAGTTTAAGAAGGCCCTTTGAACACTTAAGTGATCATGATAGTGGATACAAATTTGCACCAAGTTATGAGGAATCGAAAAATTTGAAAAGTGTATGTAAATGTCTGAAAGTATTTTTTGAGATGATAGAAAAATCCCCAGGCACTAAGTAACAGACAACGAATTTGTATTTTCTAGATGTTAGCATGCTTCACTTGCATCTGATAGAATGGTGCACTAGTTCAAAATCCTTTTATCAAAGATATGGCATCCAGAATGATTGTAAAGTTTAGAAAATATTGGAATATCATTTCCACACCGTTATCAATTTTTACCGTTGTTTATCCTTGACTCAAGTTTAAAGCAATTGAATATTACTTTCAATTGACTTATGGTAATGAACCTGATGCGAGGATTATAGATGTTAGGACTGCTTTGACAAGGCTTTACAATGAATATGCTACTGGGTCAACTAAGAATGCTTTTGATGAAAGACTTTCAATCCATGTTGGAAATATCAGTGGCTGTGCTAGCAATAGTTTAGGGACAATAGGTTCTTCAAGTGCTACTTCTCCACTTGTTTCTCTTGTTAAATGACAACTTGGCCTTAAGGGGTTTCTCTAAGAAAATTCATCCATTCAAAGAAAGTCAGATTTGGCGACATATTTGGATGAAGCACTATGGCCCGATGATGAGGATTTTGACATCTTAGGTTGGTGGAAAAACAATGCAGCCAAGTACCGTGAAGTTGGTCTAATAACTCATAATATTTTGGCCATTTCGGTATCCACCATTGCATCAAAGTCAGCATTTAGTACTTGTGGCAGAGCAATTGATGATTATAGGAGCAATTTACTCCCAACTACAGTAAAGAGTTTGATGTGTTGTCAAGATTTTGAGAAGTTCAAGAAAAGGTAACTTTTTTCTTGTACTTTTATATGATTTCTTTTGGGTTTAGATTTATTCAAATTTCTAACATTTAAGTCTAATTCTCAAATCTTCAATCCTATCACTACACAATCACAAATGCAGTCAAGTTTGATGAACAGGAGACTACAACTATAATCTCAAATAATGGTGACAGTTTCCTTATGGAATGATTAGTGAGTCCCACATTTACTTATTTTTAATTTTGGTTTGAATGGTCATATTGTATGATAATTTTATCAACTCATGTTTTTTTTTTTTAGCTGAAGCATGCCATGGACTAATTACAATGTATTTGCGAAGAATGGATTGTAATTGGTGTGATAGTTTGATGTGAACAATAGGTTAAAAGTTTATGGGCTGATGTGCTATTGGTTGTAGTTTGACTGTGTTTAATTTGTAAGCTTTTGATTTGTGATGGTTGGACTTTGGATGTGATGTTTGGGATTTTGATGGTTCAGAGAACAAGAGTTTGGATGTGATTTCTGAATTTTTGGCTAAAAGTGCAGGTTACTGATAGAGAAAGGGTTAGATTTATTTGATTATATATGATTGTTCTTATAGATGTTTTTTTGCAGGTAATGCAATTAAACTATGGAAAATCGACATTTTTTATTTGTAAAAAAAGGAAAAATATAATTATTAGCGTCCAAACTCGAAACCATACTCGAAATTGGATTGAGATCCACCTCGCATACGGTTCCGGCTCCCATTAATATTATTGGAACCGGTTCCTCCTCTTAAAAACTGGTTCTAGTTCCTATTCCACCCTGGACGTGAACTGGAACCGACCCGTTTACAACCCTATGGACAACCAAAGATTCTTAAGTAAGAATAATCAACTGGATTAATTGACCATGTTTTTTTCGGTATTTTGCAACCAATCATTGAGTGTGGAGACCTATTTATCAAATAGCATGCCACATGTATTGCCTCAGCCCAAAAGTCCTTAGACTATCCTACAGTAAACAACATACAACGAGCTATTTACAAGCCCGTTCTATTCTTCCTCTTTGGTATTCCATTTTGATATAGAGTTCCTGTAGTGGTGTAATGCCGAACTATACCATTTTCCTTAAAATAGTTCTCAAACTCTATCGCTCGTACTCCTTATCATTATTTGTCATCAGCTTCTTTACCTTCCTGCCGGTCTGTTTCCCAATCATTTCCTACCATTGCTTGAATGTAACAAATGTACGATCCTTCATCTTCAGTGTATAAACCCAGGCTTTTCTTAAATAATCATCACTAAAGGTCAACACAGACCGGTATCCAACCTTGGAATAAACCTTAGAAGGCTCCCACACATCTGAATGAACACAATCAAGGGTACCTTTCGTGCGATTAATACCTCTCTTGAACCTGACCCTGCGATATTTTTCAACGGTACATTTTCTCAAAGAAATCCAACTTGCTTGTCTCTGTGCCATATAAAAAATTTTGATTGCTCAGCATTGTAAATCCCCACCCATGTGCAAGTGCCATAAATACATTGAGACAAATTCATGGTCATTCGTGGAAGGTATTGCAAATCCACTTGAAACCGTATTTCCAGAAAAAAAGCATACAAGTTTCCAACTCTATTTCCTTTCATAAGAACCAAAGCACCATTCACAACCTTCATAACTCCACCTTCAGCTAAAAATTTCTAACCGTTGGAGTCCAAGATTCTTTTTCATATCAGGAACATGCCGAACCTTTGCCAATATTCTGACGATCCCATCGTACATCTATATTTTGAATATTTCAATGCTGACCGACTTACATACAATATTGTTACTTATCAAGACACTACCACCGTTGATTTCTTTATAAGTAGTTAACCAATCCCTATTGGGATACATATGTTCGGAACAACTTGAATCAAGAATTCATTTATTTTGACGACGAATACCATTTGCAATCACAAAAAGTGCACTATCAGAATCAAAATCTGATCTTCCCTCTGTAACACTGATTGAATTATCAGACGACTAATCTTTTATTTCGTTGGTGAATCCTTTACTTCTTTCCCTTTCCTCTGCCTTTTAGGACAGTTCTTTCTCATGTGCCCTTTCTTATGACAATAATACAATTCAATGTTTTTCCTGTTGGATCAAGACTTAGATATATGATTGCCCTTACTTCTGTAGTATTTTGTTCTTCCTTGTAATACCAAACCCTCATACGAACTATCATAATTATTTTTAGTCGCAACATTTTTCTTCATCTCTTTAGAGTTTAAGGCTGCCTCTACATCTTCCATGAATAGCGTTTCTTTATCATTCATCATGGTATTAACAAAATATTCATATGAAGGTGTTAACAAACACAACAACATAATAACTTCATCATCGTCAACAATTTTAACATCTATATTTTCTAGATCCATGGTAAAGTACTCCATTTGATTTCATTTCCTTGAACCCCTTTTTTTTTTTCTCTCAACATTTTTACATATCAAGCGAATATGAGAGTGATGTATTGTGATCGCGATTCCCCTAGCCATTCTTTCAACGATCTCATTTACAAGAGGGGCTGAAATGTATTTCTAAAAGAAATACATTAATTATATAAAGACTATTACAAGGGCAAAATGTCATTTCCTTCACCCTTAAAGGGGGCTGGGGTACAAAAGAGAGAGCCGCAAACACGCAGTAAGAAAGCCTATATAAGTATAAAGAGAGCCTTCACACACGATAAAAAGACTCACATAATTGGGAACGGAGCCCGCACACGTAGAAAGAGATAGCATACCCAGGGTTCAAACCCTAGGCAGCCAGGTAACTGTCACTCCTTACCAGTCAGGTAAGGAGGTATTCTCATCCAGAGTCGGAATTTGATGAGGCAAAGTACAGTCCTCTCGTAACTACCACGGTTATTCAATGCTATTGATTTGAGGTTTGGTACTACGCCGATCAAAATCGAATTTATTGGAGTCCATTGAAGATATTGCGATAAATAAAAATGAAGAACTATAATTTATGTAGCCGACTCCAACATAATTGGGGGAAGACACTAATGAATGATGATGTTGATGACTTAAGCCTTCGTGATAGAATTCACTGTATTGGTCTGTATGGCATCATTAGGACTCACTTGGATGCAATGTGATGAGAACTGCCCAATGGTATGATTTTGAGACGTCATCCTGCCCTTGATCAAAACCTGTTTTTGTGGCGCCGACTTTGTGATGTTTTCGCTCTTTTGGCTACAGCTTCACATGGCATGGAATTTGGTGCGTTCTTTTTCTTTTGATGACGTCATATATTGATTATCCACGGTCAATTTCCATGGGATAATTTTGTGCATGCCAACTCTATCTATGATAATATAAATATTATTAATAAGATGTTTATATGATAATCACATTTGTTTATGATGTAAAAATCTTCTCAATGATTTTCCCATTCTCCTTTCCATAGTAGCATATGAGAGTAAAGTGGACCTAGTCATTTGAGAAAATAGACTAAGATTGTATTATTACTTATATTAACTTGAAAATGGCTAACTTGAATGTGATCTACAAGATGATGGCTCAATCCAACCATCCAATCACCAATAATAATCATAATAATCATAATATGACTTTTCCACACAGTTACCATGGGGGTGGAGCCTGATTGGCCTCCCTACAGCTTTGCACAATTGATGTGGCGGAGCCTGATTAGAGAAGTATTGTGTTGAGAAATTGCCGAGATTAGTTTCCAAGATAGGATTTTCCTCATGATGCTGTGAGAAGATTCCACAAAAATATTCTCACGATTTTTTAAATTCAGACAATATTTTGAGAATAACATTCGTGATATTTTAAAGAATATTGATAAAAGTCGGATATACGGGATTTGGTAAAATGGTAAGAGAAAATCCTTAATTTTTTACTTTTAAAAATATTGGTATGTTGTTTTAATGTTAGAAAATTTCTTTAACTTTATGTTTTTATTTTTCAACAACTCAATTTTCACATAATAGGAGTTGGGCCTCATGTCAAATTGATCAATCATAAAATATGTGATTGAATTGCATGTAGAAAAAATATATATTTTTGTTCACATGTTTGTTTATGTATTCTACACATAATTGATCAATTGTCACGATGAGATTTCTTTTTCTCTTAAGCAAGATTTGGTCCAAGGGCAATGCACCTGAAGGCATTACCCTTTTTATATATGGTTTAGATTTTATGAATTTGAAACCGTGGCAATGGGATTTCTCTAGTTCCATTGTCAAATTTGGAGATTCAATTATTCGATAGTACATGGGTGGAGAATATATAGGCCAAACCCACCATTATTAAGGATAGGGACAGTCCGTGTTTTGTATGTACCAACAACTTTTCGAAACGTATACCTAGTCGACTCCACGATGATTTTAGGATGAGATGTATCACTAAACCTGCCAAAATCTATATTGTGTATATGCTTTATACGAGAAATGATTTCTTACTTAAAATCGAAGCCTATGTAGATTCAAGAGGATTTAACCAAAAAAATCTCCTTAGACTTGTCAAAGCCAAAAAACGCCATCAATGTTTTATAAAGACCATAGTGATCACAGAGCTCTGTTTGATATATTTTTTTTATTTTCCCTCTGAGCGGGGATATCCCTGCTCCTTTTACTTTAAAAAGTCCCAAAACTCTTTTTTCCCTTTTCATTCTCCTCCCATCTTCTTCTTCCTTCCACAACATTCAAGCTCGACCACCTATGGATCAAAACCTCAATCCTTCTTTTGCCATTACCAACACTAATAAAAAAGAGGAGGCAGAAACTTGTCTGAGCTTCATCAGAAAAAGATAGCGAACCTTCTCCCTAAGCAAACCTTTGCACTAAAACAGAGTGCCCAACTAAGAAGATGGTCCAGATCCATCATCCAAGTGAACCAGTCAGCAATTTGTATTCCATAGGGGGGTTAATTTGTACACCACCCTATCCATTTTCCCTCTTTCTTCTCTTCAATGTATATATATACTATTGAAATAGATGATGGTAATTAGATTGGAGAGAGAGAGAAGTGGATAATGGAAGGGAAAATGAATAAGTTGTAATTGCGACGGTCGCATTCTTCTTCTGATCTGGTCTTTTGGTGTTCTTTTTCTTTAAAGGATCCCAGTTTCAATGTCGTGGAAGGGAGAAGAAGATGGGAGAAGAACGAAAAGGGAAAAAAGGGTTTTGCTACCCCAGTCTTTGTGTGGGCGGGGATATCCCCGCCTCCCTAAGTGTTAACTCTCAGAGTGTTATCAGTTGAGCCGGGGATATCCCCGTCCAAATTAGTAATGTGAACGGGGATATTCTGCTTGTGTTAGTGTTGTGAGCGGAGATATTCCCGCCAACTAGAGTATTGTGGGTGTTGCCTCTCAGAATTGTATCTCTCAATTGAGGAATTATGACCAAATGTCCATTCCTTATTGGGCTAAAGCTCATGTGTATGTAACTGATAGAATTCTAAAACTATTTTCAAAGTTTAATCATTTCTATGTTAGTCAATATTTTCAAAGTTTAATCATTTCTATGTTAGTCAATGCCCATGCCCATCCCCATATCCAACCGTTTTTATGTAAACAAACGCTGATGTCCAATTCTATCATCTTCTATTACAACCAAAGCCAATGCTCATTTGTATTAGTGAAATATGATCTTTTTATCATAAGAAAGTTAATGTGGACTACCCACCTCTTTAATGGAGTAAATATTAATTATCCATCAAGGAGATGGAAGCTTTAATAAGTAGTTTCAAACATCAACTTTTTTGGGTAAAACAGAAACACATGTGGAGATTAATGTTATAGGTTTAATCAAATGTAAAAATAGTAAATCTAGACAACCAATCTCTTTAATGGAGCCCAAACCTTCCTACTTAAAAGAGTAATACAAATGTGCATTGGCTTTAGCTGTAATAAAAGATGATAGAATTAGGCATCCACATTTGCTCACATAAAAATGGACGTGAAGGTGGAAGTTATGTATGAATGTGGATTGACTAATGTGTCTGCTATAGAACTGTCCTCGCCCAGCTGGCTGTATCCATACTTATGAAACTCTATTTGGGCTCAGATGGGCGGGGATATCCCTACTCATAGCACTAACACAGGCAGGGATGGGCGGGGATATCCCTGCTCCCTGCCCACAACACTAACACAGGCGGGAGAGGATTAGCTATCAAGAAGACGAGTCTCCCCTGCTCTACTTTCTCTTTGAGAGACAAAAAAAGAAGTCATAGTAACAGTAATGAAGAAAAGTACTTAAATGAAAAATACTAAAATGGGTGCATGTTACATATGTTGTATGGAGAAGATAGAGGGGTTTTAGATTTGGACTTGGATATGAATATTTGGTTCTGAGAATGGTAAAGAGGTGAAGCGTCGGTGAAGTACTTTTCTTCTTATTGATTTGCCCTTTTCAATCAGGGGATCTGCAAAGTCCAGTTGCTTCCTCTCTTCTTCAATGAATCCTTGCTCAGAGAAAATGAGTCTTTGCTAAGATAAAATGGGCAAAAGAACGAAAATGGGGAAAATGGTTTTTGGTTTGAGACCATTTAAGGTAAAAGGAGTAGGGATATCCCTGCTCAAAGAAAAACTAAAAAAAAAAAGTATCAAATAGGGCCTTTGAGACTATTATGGTCTATATAATACATTGATGTTGTTTTTGGCCTTTAACAAGTCTAAGGGGATTTTTCCGGTTAAATCCTCTAAATTCAAACACAAACTTTATTTTTATTGATATAATACAGCTTAAGTAAAAATGGATTTAAATATTAAAGACAAATCTAATTTTATTTAATGGTCTATGTAAGACCTGGGCCTACCTTTAGGCCATTTAAATTAGGGCGACCTTTGTATAGCATCTACAAAAATAGCAAAAATAGAAGTCCACTAACTTCTACTTTTATTCAAAACGTCACCTTTTCAAACCCTTCACCCCACATGTAGAGATGTTTTTCACTAATTTACGAAATCTAATCCGCCCAAACACACTTTTGACCGTGGTCTAGGGGTTCAGGCTGAACCCCTGAAAGGACGCTCGGGAGCACTCTGAGACTACCCAGGTCCTCTCTACTTTAATGAGTTGATATTATCCAAATGAATGTACCCATGGTGACTCGACACAGGTGAATAGTTATGCTATCCTGGTTGGTAGGTAGGAAAGTGAAGTCCTGGTAGACGACTAGTCAACCATTCCCTCCTTATGTAAGAGCACTCCCCCCCTCCTACTTTCAGGCAACAAACCATTAGCTAAAAGAAAACCTAATAGTAAGGGATGAGCCCATTCCTCCTCTACATCTCCTCTCTCTTCCTCCTCCTCCTCTTCTTCCACATCCCCACTTGTAACGCAGAGAACCCTCTGAGAGTGGAATGCAACAACACATATAATGGAATAACTGCAGCAAATTACACCATCAACAGCACATTCCACACCAACCTCAAAATCCTCCTCCCTTCTCTCTCCTCCAATGTCTCTCTCACCAAAGGCTTCTACAACACCTCTATTGGACAAGGCCTCGACACAGTCTACGGCCTCGTCCTTTGCCGCGGTGACGCCACGCCTGAGGCCTGTAGAAACTGCACCGACTTTGCCAGTGTTGGCATCCTTAGCCTGTGCCAAAGCAGGAGTTCGGCCATATGGTATGACCTCTGCCAACTGCAGTACTCAGACACCAACTTCTTCAACCGCTCTTCCACCATATGGTGGTTTTGGGTGTGGAGCATGATTAATATGACTGACTCACAAGTAGAACCGTTCAAGGCATCTCGGGGGACTTTGATGCGTGATCTTGCGAATAAAGCTGCGTATGAGCCATGGCTTGGGATGTTTGCGACAGGAGAGTTGAACTACTCGTCGACTAATAATGTGTATGGTCTTGTGCAGTGTAAGCCTGTTAATATCTGGGGCTGCTTGCCACAGGTGTTTACAAGATGCTATAGGTTTTATTCCGACCTGCTGTGATTCAAGGATAGGGGGGAGAGTGATTGGGGAGGTTTGTAATCTAAGGTTTGAGGATAGGAATTTCTTTGGGGACTCGCTTGTTGGAGTGCCTGCTCCCTCACCTGCTCTTCCCCCGTCGTCTTCAAACCCAACAAACGCAGGGAGAGGTAAGGAGTTTGGGTTTGAGGTTTACCTTTGAAATCAAATTGTTTATCGTATGACTAAAAATTTCTCTCCAGCCCAACTAAAGTTAATCCCAAGTTACAGCGGACAGTCTGATTGTTAAACCAATATCATTGATAGAGGTCAGCCAATTACATCTTGATCATATATATGCCATCAAATTAAATTTTTGATGTTAGATCCAATGGTTAGCATGACCCATATGAGCGTTAAATTGGGCCATTTGGTGATGCCAAGTGGGCCCCCAAGCACCTGAAGCGGATAGTGATTTTCATACACAGTAATTGCTACGTATGGACGCCTCGAGACAAATAGGGTCCATCAGCAATCGCGTGACTTGACCTCCACCCATGGAGTGGGGCGGCGGTGGCATGGATGTCAAATTGGTTCACAATGGGCGCTACGGTCCAAATGAGTGTCAATTTGCTTTTAGGCTGGCCTATTGGCAAGGTCCAAATGGGCCGATGTCAATTTCAACTTAGCTGTAATTCACACCGTGTGAGAGTGAGTATGTATGTGTTCAGGTTTCTGTGGTCGCTGCAAATAAACAATTTTTCCATAAATTATGTGCATCCATCTCTCACCATGTCATGGTGAGGGACCACATAGTAAGGTTAACTTTATAATACATCTAAATCGTCCACACATATAAAATCCTTTTAAGTACATTAGACCTATTAAGTTTTTACCTATCCAAATGGATTGGACCGTTGAATCGAGAGTCAAATTTTTTCCTTTAATATGAAGTTATTAAATTTGTGGGTCATAGATGAAAGGGTTAAAGGCATGGGATTGACCCCAAATTTGATATATGGTCTTATCCAAGATGTCTCTTTCCATCCCCCACAAGTCCCATGCTTATTGAGTTCCTAAGTGATCAGTCTTATTAAGTTTGTCCCTCACCATATGCACATGAACTTCCCCTTATATATATATATATATATATGGAATGAAAATATTCAAGTGCATCTGTCCCTCACCATAAGGTGAGGGATGCTTCCATAAATGAAAATTTTGAAGTACAAAAGGGGGAATTCAAGTACGTAAAGTACAAAAGGGGGATTCATGTGCAAAAAAGGAAAAATGCCGTCACCCTATGGTGAGGGATGGATGCACATGAATGTCCCTCATATATATATATATATATATATATTGGTAATATTTAGGTGGAAACTATCTCACATATTATGTAAGAACTTTTTTGTGGAGCCCAATCGTGGACCCCATTTGGAGATGGGAATTAGGGGTGGAAAGATCTATGTGAGACCACCCCAAGTATCAAATTTGACATCAAACCCATGTCCCTAACCCCTTCATCCGTGGCCTACAAGTTTAATGGCTTCATATTTAAAAAAATATTCAACCCTCGATCCAACGGTTTAGTCCATTTGGATGTGTGCTAATCCTTCGGATTACTGACTATCAAGGGGTTCCCTATTGGTTGTTAGGTTTGGATGGGTTGCTAGTTAAGCCCCGCAAAAAAGTTCTCATATAATAGGTGATCCATTTACATCCCTACCGGCCTACAAGTCAGTTCTCAGTGATAAATTCAGGTGCCCCAATTCCAATCACTCGGGAAACCAAATTTGTTATTAAGTTTAGATATCAAATTCTATTCTGGACTCATGTCGAGTAAACTAAGCTTGACTCTCAACCCGGCCTGAACTCAGAGTCTAAACTCAGAGTCTAGTGGGGTTCATATTGTGCTGATATCAAGTTGGGAACACAAATCAATCCAGCCAAGTTGTGAACCACTCAGCTTAAAAGTTCCTCATGCCGTAGGACTGAACGCAAAAGAAAATAAAAACGTATGGAATGTGAGCCCATCATGTACGGTCATATTATTTACTGCTATGATTAGGGATGCTCATTGGCTGGGCCATCCCATGCCTGACCCGGGCCCAGCCAGCATTGGGCCGGTTTGGGCCTTATCTTTAACAGCAGTCAGGTCAGTCATGGATCTTAAATTGGGCAAGCTTGGGTTATGTGAGAGAATCCATAAGCCCGGACCGGCTCTGCGCAAACAGAGAATAGCCACAAATATTAAACTTTCTTTGTTTACTTTTATTCGTATATTTCTATTTGAATATGAGATCTTTGTCACTTTTCATTGTGACTACTAATTGGGCTTGAGGTTGATTGACTAAATAGATGGGCTCATCCCTGACCTGTTTGAGGCATGATGGGCTCGAGCTAGGCACCTATAGTCCATTTCAGGCTTGGCCCAGATATGGAGATGCGTTTGGGGTCGCGCCTGCATATATATATATATATATATATATGTATATATATATATATATATATATATATATATATACCTCAGCTTTGCCGGAGACCTGTGTCTCATGAACAACTCTAGCAGTGAAATGGATGGAATCTGTATAAGAGCTGTTTCTGTCATTGCTATTCATCTGATTGATTTAGACCTGTCAAATAGAAATGTACTAATCAATTCAATTTGATTGAAATATGGGTTGCATGCGTTTTCATTTTGGAAAAAGAGGATAGAGAAATGATGAATATATGAATGACTTAGGCCAAGTAAATGTGAAGCCCATTTGTTAGCGGTTAGCCTTTCGCATTTTGGAAGTTTTAGATTAGTTAAACTAGATCCCCAACAATTATGATAAATGAATTACACATTTCCGGAGAAAGCAATCTTCATGAAGACCTAAATTTGTCTATGAGAACCCATTTTTTTCTAGTTCACTTGGCACAATCTGGATAGGATGAATACCTTGATTGAAGAACTAGAAGGTGGATGGTCAAGATATCCAAATATCCTTACATTGGTACTGTTGCATGTCCCTCCCTCCCCTAATTAGAATAACAATACGAATTTTGTAATTCTAAGATGGACATCATAATCAGACCATTTTCTCTATTTAGAATAATAATAATAATAATAATAATAATAATAATAATAATAATAATAATAATAAAAGTGGTTCGAAAAAACACAAGTGCTTGGAAACTATAGTCATTTCCATTTATTTGGTGATTATTGGCTTACAATTTTTTTTAATCTAGAAATTATTTTTTGCAATGCTAACTTAAATATTTTTAATGTGTGCAGAAAGAAACAATAATTCATCTAGAATCATTGTTATCCTGATTCCAGTAATTGCTGTTGCAATTATCTTGTTTATTATTGTTGTTTTTTTACGAATTTGGAAGAAAAAGACTTACTCGCAAAGGAAAAAGACTGACACCTCATCCATGGGTAGCTCTCCATCTCATACTCCTCTACTACAGGAATTATATTGAATTCCTCAAGTTCTTGAAAATAATCATGAATTTTGATTCAAATGCCTTTTATTTGTGTAGATCAACTAGATGGAAGTGCCATACTCTTACAAATTGATTTTGAGACAATTAGAGTTGCTACTGATGATTTTTCGGACGAAAATAAGCTCGGAGAAGGTGGATTTGGAGTAGTTTACAAGGTAATAACTAATTAATGTATTAAAAAGTGAAATGATCCTGTGATGCTACAATCATGGTGCAGGTGGCTGCTAAAACCTGATTCGACATCTATGGTCCCACTGTTATTTGGTGCAAATTGCTCATATCTTATGAATAGGCTTTAATAATAGACCGTTGGATTGATCATGCATAGGAAAATATAGTTATGTATGTCATGTATATCATTTTAATAGTGCAATCGACTCAACTGGGGAAATTTGATCTAACAACCACAGGATGGTACCTAACAAAGGCCATTTGGATCAAATGAAGATGCACTCCACAGAGATTAAATCAGCTGATTTCTTCGGTCAATACCATCCATCGTTAGCATAGAGTTATCCTATTGAAACAGCTAGAAGAAGATAGATTTTATCTCATGTTTAAAGTTAATAATTAATTGCAATACAACAAAAAATCATGAAATATTTCTTAGCCATATATTTGGTATCTACTATGTGGAATGCCTACATTAAAGTGATTTAATATGATTTCAACCAAACCCGATTATCTAATATATCCAGAATTCTGACCCCAATTCCATGATGCTGTGGAAACGGATTTCTACGGAATTGAGAAAAGTTTGTTCGACTTTTTCCTTTTAGCAAACATTTTTTGCTAATAGAAAATCGAGCTATTTTCTGTGGACCACATGAACATGTACAAACAAAAATAGACACTTTTGGAAACCAAGCATTCACTGAAATGAAAGACCCAGTAAATATCCTTACATTGACAACTAGCTGTAATTAACAAGAGATCTTGGAAGTGGATATCTATTTTACCTTGTTTTCTTTACCATCTTTGTTGAATTTAAAGAGGTTTTTTCGAATCATTTATTTCCTAATTGCAGGGTAATCTTCCAGATGGGAAAGAAATAGCTGTGAAGAGGTTGTCTATAAATTCAGGACAAGGTCTAAATGAATTCATGAACGAGGTAAAAATAATAGCAAAGCTTCACCACAAAAATTTGGTTCGACTCTATGGGTGCTGTGTGGAAGTACAAGAGAAGTTGCTCGTTTATGAATACATTCCAAACAGGAGCCTCGACTACTTTCTTTTTGGTATGGCTCTATTTCCTCAATTACATCTTCCAGGAGGGGTCTATCTACTCGGCTTCACTTGGATGGTACTAAGGTCCAATGATCTGGATCTTCCATCTAATGGGCCCCATAGTACATGGGCCAATTGTCTTTGTTGAAAGTGGACAGTTCATGAGATTTCTAGTAGTCATATGATTTGATATATAGTTGCAAGTGTACACAGCCGCAGTAGGGACCATTTCTAGGTAGGGATGGCAATTCCTGAGCCAGCCTGCCATCCCAACCTGAACCCCGCAAAGTAATTAGGTTTTTAAATGAGCCTTTTCACCTTCAGGTCAGGTTAGGGTTGAGATTTCAATCTGGGTTAGTAAATGGGTCAATATTAGGCTTTTTCACTATTTAGGTGGGAAATTTGGACTGACATTTCCATCTCTATTACTGATTGGGCTGTGGTCAACCTGATCTGAACCATACCCAAATGAACATGTTGCCACCCCTCCTTATAGGCAGGTCGTCTTGCCGTAGCCCAGCTTGTTTAGTTTTGAATTCGAGGAAACCAATTATCCCTAATTAGCTGGTCCGGCTCATATGCCTAAGCTGCAGGGATAGGCCCAAATCTCTAGAGGCCGCCTTTTCGCGGGCTTTGGTGAGACATTAATTCTAGCTCAATGTGTTCAATATGTTTATCAGTCCAGGATCCAGCCTACATGTGTGGAACTTTAGCTCATTTCTATTTGAGAGTGCATTTCAATTGGTGAAAACCTGCAATCTGCTTTCTGCTAATTTGCTGGATCTTATTTGGATCCATGGATTAGTTAAGATTAAGAGTGCTTATAGGATGAGCTAGGGCGGGCTCAAACCAGAAGAGCCTGCAGTGGGCTGAAATATTGCTGTTCTTTTAGGCCCATGGGCTGGAACTTGGGCCTAATTTAAGGATGGATGGCCTGGGCCTTTGCTTAAAGGGCGCCCCGAGACTGGCCCGATATCATGGTGCATAATTTTCATTTCATTTTGTTTTATTATTATTGTTATTATTTATTTATTTATTTTTGTGATTTGAGTATTTAGCTTTGATGAATTACCTTCTAAAATCATGCAATCTTGGGATGTACAGATCCAGACAGACGCCCCTCTTTGGATTGGGAACGCCGTTTTAAAATTATTGGAGGAATCGCTAGAGGGCTTCTTTATCTTCACGAAGATTCAAAATTAAGAATTATTCATCGTGATCTCAAAGCAAGCAATATTCTATTAGATGCAAACATGATTCCCAAGATATCAGATTTCGGCATGGCAAGGATATTTGGAGGGGACCAAATTAGTGGCTATACACATAGAATCGCTGGAACATTGTAAGTCCTCGTACCTTGTAGCACTTGCTCATCTTATTTATCTATGCTTATATCATTTACTTTGAAAAAAAAAAAAAAAAAAAAACCAGCCACACAAAAGCTTGTTGTGTGTGTGTGTACACTCACAAAAAGAGGGGTCAACACACAAAACTTCATGCATATACTTGAAATAGCTATATCATTTGTTCACACTTAGTGCTCATTTATTAATGGTTAAGATTTCCAATCAATGGAATATCTAACAAATGGACAAAAAGTGGAGTGGAGGATTAAAGGTGAAGGTCCAGAAGGAGCCATCCAACAGCCGTCCCTTTTAAGAGAAAATGGTACCAAATTATCATAATAGTAATTTATATTTATTTGCTAAATTAAATCCTACGAAAGTGATGGTGATGTAGAGCAAGCACCTGCAAAATCCAACTAAAAGGGAAGATAACTTCTACAAGTTTTCTTTTCACCAAAGAATAAAAACAACAAAGAAAATTTCCTACAAGTTTCCTATATTAGAATACTGCATGAGCAAATGATAGTTTCAATCATGAAAAGCTGCTCCAGTACTGCATGTTCATCAACCGGGCTGCTAAAGCAAAGAACCATGCACAATCATCATCGAAAGTCTGTCTCATTTTTTATTTTTTAATGTTAGAAATCTTTGAGAATATGAGTCAGCAAACAAAGAAGAAAAGCTTTTCGATCTGATCTTCAACTGGGCCCATCAAAGCAGGTAATTGTATGCAGGGCTGGAAAACAGGTCGGGTCAGGTCAGGTCAAAGGTGGAGCACATATTTTAGACCCCCCGTGACCTACCCGTTTCTGAAACGGCCTGCAAACCGCACTCATTAAGTCTCAGGTTGGGCAAACCTGTCTAACCCGCATTAGATGTGGGTCATGTTGGGTTGAGCCGACCTGACTTGTGTAACTTGATTTATTAAAACTCCAGTTCCTTCTTATAATGGTAAAAAGTTATCATTATACATGGGCTTGAACTCAAGACCCTTTGCTTGTAAAGGAGGCCAACCTAAACAATGCACCATGTAACTCATTCATACAAACATTTATTCAAAAAATTTTAAAACTAGTTATATGAGGATGGGATCCTAACCACAACGGGTATTAAAACTACTTTGGAACATTGACTAGCAATTCTGCGAGGTATTTATAAAAGTAATTATATTTTTAGACTATTGACCCATATAAATACTGTTGTTATTATTTTCTCATACTTATACGTTGTACTTTAAGCACGGTGGTCAAGCTTTTGAAATAATTATTATACAATAAAACTAAACCCAAATGAATGTACAATTAATATATGGAATTGATCAACAAAAATAATAACTTTATAATTTATAGAAAAATAACAACATTATAATAAAAACACAAACCCGGCAGAAATAGTGTGAAACTAAAGAAAAGGGGGGAAACTTTTCATGTAACTTAGGGGTATAAAAAAAATAAAAAAAATAAACAAAAAACCCGGAAAACCGTCTAACAAGATTAAGGCTTTATCTTCTTCAAGACAGGTTTCTTTCTCTCATGTTCATTGCTTGGCAAATGGTTTTGCAGACTCTTTGGCCAAACAAGGGGGTTCATAGGGTTCGGCCTTTTGTAGCTCCTATTGGGTGATTTGACTTGGTTTATAGTGTTGGTATAAGGCTTTTATACCATATATCTTTGCGTTTTTTGTTGGTGTTATGCTTATACTGAAGTTGTTTCATAAATATAATTTACCGTTGCCGATAAAAAGAAAAAAGGTGAAGGAACACACTCTAACTAAAGGGCAGTCTCTCGCAAGGTCTTAGACATATGATTCCAAGAGAAAATCAAGATTGAAAATGGCTTTGCTTTTGACGAGTTGGGAGAAGATTGACAATATACCAGCAAGAGGAATGGAGTTGACTGAGCTCAACCTTGAAAACATTATGTCACGACCCAAGCCCGAAATCCGATTAGACCGGACTAAACCTAGATCGCACCGCCATACTTATTCCCGTAAACTTCGAATTAACCGAAGTTAAAACGAAATCCACAAAGGATAATACCTGTCAAATGCATATATATATATATATATATATATATACATTGACAAAAACCATTAAATAGTACAAGTCCTTTGCAATAAAAGTAAAGTTCAATCTACACATTTCATTTTTTCTAATTAAGTCAACCACTATATATTCAAATATAATGTAGGTGACTGCTATTTACATCTCTAAATGGATACACCAAAGTACTTCTCAAAACATTTCCAAAATGTTCCAGTTCCATTATCAAAACATTAACAACAAAAGTTCATTATAAATATTTTCCAAATATTTCTCAATCCAACTCGCACTCCAATTCAGGCGGCGCGGCCTCTACAGAACCAGCACGGCAACTGGGCCTGCAATGTCGTCAATAACACTATGAACACGACAATTTAAGTCTTTTTCTACCATTCAAGTCTTTTTCGACCATTGAAACTCTTTTTCAAGTCTAACATCAATACAATTCACAAAACACCACTACTATGAGCTATAGGTGTTACCAACCATTCCTAAATACTTAGGAGAACTTGGAAATTCTATAAACACAACTAACTACTTACTTGTGGGTTGTGAAGAGAAGATTGAGATCTTCTCCTAGCTCTAATTCCCAAGAAATGAAGGCAAGTAGGTGGGGAAGATGAAGTAGATGAAGCTAGCACCCTTCACACAAACATGCAAGCTCCAATCTTGACTCTTGATGGAGAAAATGGAAGAAGAAGAAGAGAAAGTAGCCTAGGGTTTGCTTGTGCTGGAATGAGGTTTGAGTGAATGAACATTGAGTTCATTGAAACCTTATAAACCCATTTTTGCATTAACCCCCCCATCTTCTTCACTTATTTCTAATTTGAGTCAAATGAAGACTCATTTGATCCAATTCACGTCGAATAGAATCGCGCCTATTACGGAAGTTAATGTACTCCTCGAAATACACACGTTGGTATCAAGAGTGACCGTATTCGACAAAATACATGATAATTCTTATTTACGAAAAAGTCCTTCTTTTCCTTTGCTTGAGTATAAAATCAACTCAATTACCTTAAATTCATTCATTATCATTTCATTAAGTCTAAATCAATCATTTGAGACTAATCTCATTGAATTTGGTCATTAATTATCATTAGCTTAATTAAATATGATTAATTAGCATGAATTTCAATCAATTAGAGTTAATCTCGATTAACTTGGGACGGGGTGTAACACCTTAACAATGTAAAAACTTCTTGTCTCCGACTTGTCATACAAAGAATTTATAGCCCCCTAGTGTACCATTCCCATTTGGCCAATCGGATCTGGGATAAACTTCTACTAATTTAGATATAGAGATAAGCTTCTACAAACAATGTAAATTTGCTATTCATACATTTATGTTTTCATAGTGCTGGGCAAAGATGAATGCATCCTTATTGGCGAGATTCGAGATTCTTAGGACTTCCTAAACGATGTAGCTTCAAAAATATCCACTCTAGATTTTCATGTCCTTATTCGAAGTGTCATATGCAGGTGAACCTATAGTGTGATCAAATGGTTTGTGCCCATAACCTAAGTGAAAATTTTTTTTTTTTTTTTTTTTTTGGCAGAAAGAATAGAACAGCATTGTGGACTGGGAAGGGGGAAAGTGTTTTTAAGATAAAACTAGGATCCATCTTCCCTGTCGCCCAAAGAGTGGCACCTACAAGTTTCTTGAAGGTGAAAATTTCCCTGATATAGGATTGATTTTCTTAGTAGGTTTCTTGTGACTAAAGGTCATTGTTGTCAATTTTGAACGACAAACAATATGAGGTTTGAGGCAGTAAAGTTTTAAAATATTAAGGCTTGATCAGGTAAAAGGATTCGTATGGGGAAGTCAAATTTGAGAGCCTAAGATTGTCGTTTAGAAGGGAGTGCATGAGTAGGGGTCTAAAAACATGAGTAGGTACAATGGTTGAATGTGTAGTGAAGGTTGAAAAACTATTGTTCTAGTTTGAAAGGGTGTGGGTAGTAGAAAGGTTAAATGTGTCAGATCTCAAATTTCTTGAGAAAGAGAAGTAAGTGGAGGAAAAAGAAAAGATTGAGAGCAAATGGATGAGGGAATGGATATTGAACAAAGAACTCAGAAAACTTACTTTTAAACCCAACTAACAAGTGCAAACTCGTAAAGGAGAGAACAGGGGAAGGTTTCACATGAAGGAAACTCACTCCCTTAGACCCACAAATGATCTGATTCTTAAAGAAGTCAGAGAAACAAAACACTTGAATTGGCAATGATATAAACAAATGATCTGCAATTCCTCCAAGTGGGCTCTGGTTTATATTTTGTGGCACCAATTAGTGATGTGAAGGAGTAGAAAATGGTCTGATTGTTACTAGCAATGATAGACTGATCCAATAGTGGAATCTTTGGGGAAATCTCTGACGATGATTATGTCCATCTCTTCAATACTCAGGAGTTAGGACCATCGAAATTGGCGTTAGATTGACTTACGGGGCTGTGCAAATAATATGCTCCAATATCACATTTTTTATATTAATTGCAATTAAATTACAATGTGTATCCTATTAGAAATCTCTAATGCTCTTTTCATAATAATGAAATCCAGCGGATACATGGCCCCAGAGTATGCTATGCATGGGCAATTCTCAGTTAAATCAGATGTATATAGCTTTGGTGTGCTGCTCCTAGAAATCATAAGTGGTCAAAAGAATGCATATGAGTCAGATCGTGGAGGGGACATTCTAAGCTATGTAAGTATGAGCTCTATAAGAAATTTTTATGTGCTTTAGAATATTGAGTGCACATGTCGAAACCCTATATATTTATAGATAATTGAAGCATTGATTTGTTGTAGGTATGGAAAGCATGGAATGATGGAACAATTTTGGAGATCATTGATTCGAGCATAAGTGAGCATTGTTCGAGAGCTGAAGTTGTAAGATGCATCCACATCGGTTTACTATGTGTTCAAGAAGATGTAACTTCAAGACCCTTCATGTCTTCAGTTGTTACGATGCTGACTAGTTTTTCCTCCACTATGCCAGCGCCTTCAGCACCTGCATTTCTCAATAGCAATACAATGGAACCTACGTTTCAAGTTTCTTCGGAGGAAAAAAATTCAGATCCATCTTCAAGAAATTTTCCGGTAGGGTCCATAAATGAGGTGTCAATTACTGAATTAGAACCTCGTTAATTTATATTGATATATTTATCTGATTAATTTGAATGTATTGGTGAATGGTACAACAGAAGGGGTCTAATATGACATGTTAATGTAATATTCTAAGAGATATTGGTCTAAATAAATGTCACCGGTGATAAATATAATGTGAAATGTTGGAAATATGATGCTATTGTCATTACTATAGCATGTAGACATGGAGACTACAATGGTAAATTCACACCAAAAAGTAACCTTCAATAGGTCTATACATGGGAAAACAACCTTACAGATCATTTTCTTCTGTCAAAAACACTAACAAGAGATTATTTCATATAATGTTTGTTTGAAGGTAAACATTGTTAGTTGTCTACAGCCACAACCAAACCATCCTCTGAATCTTCCAATAAATATCATACCTATGCTTCTTTTTTTTTTTTTTTTTTGTATTCTATTAATAACGTCAAATCAACTTTCTCCAAGTCATTTAGTGAACCTAAAACCTAGTTAACCCACTAATGAGACTTTCCCTAACTGCTTTCTCTTTCAAGATATGTACTATATTTGGTTTTACTGGGAAATTATGCACTGAGAAACAAAAGAGAAGGGGTGTGGAGGTGCAAAACGAACAATTGCACACCCGCTTTCTAGTTTGATAAACCTCTTTGAGAAGATAAATAATTAAAAAAAAAAACTGTCCCGTCAAGATTCTCCATTGCATAGGCCTATGGTCTCATAACGTCCAAGTACACTCACTATCTAATTTGGAAAACCCATGACAAGTAGAGTTGCAATCGGGTATCCGATTTTCTGAGTATCTAAAGTATTTAATTTCAAATAAAGTTGGTATGGAACCTTACAACATTCCATGCACAAATGGAATGTTCTTGTCTGTGTGTGTTTTCATCAGAGTAGGGATATAATCTAAAATAAACAATATAAGCAAGTGCTTCAAGGTACCAAACTTACAATGTTCCAGCAATTCTACTAGGGATATAGTCTTAGATAAACAATATAAGCAAGGGAATAAGCAAGTGCTTCAAGGTACCAAACTTACAATGTTCCAGCAATTCCACTACTGCTGCCTTGAGTTTGGTCCGCCCCTAATATCTTTGCCATGCCGAATTCTGAATATGGGCTCATGTCTGAAAGAAAAAATATTGCTAGCTGTGAGATCACGATGAATAATTCTTAACCCTGAATCTTCTTGAAGATAAAGTAGCCCTCGAGATACCCCTCCAATAATTATACAACAGATCTCCCAATTTAAAGGACGTTTGGCTAGATCTGTACATCTGAGGATCAAAGTAATTCATTAAAGCTAAATCCCCTAACTTACAAAGAAAAATGAAGAAACAAAATTATGTGGACATGAGCTGGGTCCTGTACATAAGCTATGGTCTGATGAGTAAACATAGTGGACTTGAATAAATGTTCGGCTAAAAGGCCTGACAAGGTGGCCCGGCCTGAATCAATTGTCTAGTAATAATGGGCATTATGAATTGCTAACAAAAAGCCTATTTGGACAAACTTTTTGGACAGAATTTTGGACAAACATATGGCTTGAATATCCCCTATGATATTCAAGCCATACCATAGGGTTTGTCCAAAATTCTGTCCAAAAAGTTTGTCCAAGTAGCATTACTCGATTGCTAAACAAGCTGAGCCCATCCTGTCTCGAGCTAGACCGGCAAACCATGCCGTAGTTGGTTGCCCCAAAAATTCAAAACTAAACAAACCAGACACCCCTCAGTTGTGCCCACTGTAGGCCATATTTATGGGCTCAACCCAAACCCGATCAATATATTGAGTTGGAAATGTCAATTGCAACCCAACCACATCAGAGGTTCTTCCACAAAACAGAAGGCCAGAGGGTAAACAAAAACAAAAAATGCAATACAATGGTACTTTTTATCCTAGTAGAAATCAATCTGCACAGTAGTAATCAACAAAATAACTGAAACACCAAACTACTACATAGCTTTCTATGTATGCCCAGCTTCTCTCTTTCAACTTTAAGGCGTTCTTCCAGCTCTATGGACCTAAGAAGGAGCGGTTTTCTCCTGGCGATGGCTTTCTCTTTGGTTTTTGCTCTGCATCTGTCTTGCCCACCCTGTTGTGACTCAGGTTTCCTCTCTGTCCTGAGGTTACTCCAGCTCTAGATTGTTTTGACTCTCGGCTGTTCAACACCTCAGTCCTGGGTATGGCAAAGCCAAACTCCAAAGCAAGACCTAAGACGCACTTGTCTAATGGCCGTTTGGTAACTCTAAAAATAAGCGCTTATTTTTTTTTACAGCTTCTTTAAATATTAGAGTGTGAGCTTAGAGCTTATTTATAAATTAGAGCTTTTTCCATTAAAAAAAAATAAAAGCCAAGGAAGGCTGCCTTTTTTTCAGACCTTTTTTACCTAAGGTGGATGAGGTAACTTACCCGGGCCGGATGAAGTTTTCAAAATAACGCAAATAGTGGGCTCTATATTGTAATTTTTAAAATTTGGGCCCCAATTATCACAATTCCTAAAGATGGGCCCCAATTACTTTATGAGATAAGAGTTCCTTTTTTTTAATTTTTATCAAACACACTAATTGTAAACTTAGAACTTAAATATTAGAGCTTTTATTTTAAACAGTCATTTAATTAGCTCTTATTAATTAGATTAGAGTTTTTAAACGGCCCCTAAGAGAGAATCCTCAGCCAGCAGCAATTGGAGGTCTTTGGCGACGATGACATGAGGCAGGAGATAGGCTTGGACCGAGGAGACTAACCCTATAAACGAAAAACATGAACTTCCTCCCAGTGATGATGATGGTGAAGAGTGCGAGAGGGGAGCAGTTCATTCTGTTTCGGTTACCCGATTCAACACACTATTCAGAACAAAAGTCAAGAGTTTCTGGAATCGGCTTTGCTAAACCCAAAGTCTCGATGACCAACAACAGAAGATTTATTTTTAGGTTCTCATTTAATAGGAGATTGACAAAATCCTAGCTAAATGACCTGGGTGATCAAGGTGTCGTTTTAGGTCTCCAGCAAGAGTTACAAGCCTGGATCTTCCTAGATCTAGGGTTTTATTCAAAGATATAAAAAAAGATTTAAAAATGAAAGAAAAAGGAAAGAGAAAGGAAGGAAGAGGAATTTCGATATGCCATAGAAGAACAAACTCACCAACTCGGGTAAGTTGATTCTTTTAATGTGGTTATTCCATTATTTCTGTAAATTACAAAAAAAAAAAAAAAAAAAAAATTGTTAAGTTCCTAAGATTTACAGGAAAGCCCCTGACCTTTCCTATTATTTACATAAAAGTCCCTGACTCACCTCTCCCCCCTCTCAAGCTGGTGCATCGATATTTACTATGCTCAGCTTGGAAAGTTATTTATTGCCTTGGTGAGAAAGTCTACTAGCTGATCTTCATTAGGAACTTGTACCAGTACCACATCCTCAATTTTTACATGGATAAAATGAAAATCCACTTGTACATGTTTTGTTTTCTCATGGTAGACAGGGTTATTAGCTAATTTAATCGTTGATGTACTATCAAAGTAGATACACATTAGACCACCTTGCTTGAATCCTAACTCCTCCGACAATATCCTCAGCCACAATAGCTCATAGTATCCATGAACCACGGCTCTGTACTCGGCTTCTACACTAGACTTGGCAGTAACAATTTGTTTTTTTGCTTTTCCATGATACTAGATTTCCTCCGGCTATTGTACAATAGCCCGTTGCTGACTTTATATCTAATAATGATCCAACCCAGTCAGAAGAAGTGAAGGCTATTGCCATAGCACATGACCATGAGACTTGTACAAAATCCCTTGACCTGGTGATCCTTTCAAATATCTTAGAATCCAATGGACTACTATTAAACAATCAGTCCTAGAAGCATGCATAAACTGGCTTACCAAACTGATAGCATAAGAAATATTAGGCCTTGTAATAGTGAGATAAATAAGCTTTCCCACCAATCTTTGAACAATCAGTCCTAGAAATAAGCTTTCCCATATCTAAGAAATAAGCTTTCCCACCAATCTTTGACTACTATTAAACAATCAGTCCT
Source organism: Camphora micrantha (assembly GCA_003546025.1). Classification (NCBI taxonomy): domain Eukaryota; kingdom Viridiplantae; phylum Streptophyta; class Magnoliopsida; order Laurales; family Lauraceae; genus Camphora; species Camphora micrantha. The sequence goes on along the minus strand of QPKB01000008.1, from coordinate 35,716,860 downwards.
AGAAGCATGCATAAACTGGCTTACCAAACTGATAGCATAAGAAATATTAGGCCTTGTAATAGTGAGATAAATAAGCTTTCCCACCAATCTTTGATTCATCCTCTTGTCTTCAAGCAGTCCCTCACTTTCTAAGTGTAGACTGTGATTCTATTCTATTGGAGTATCTGCAGGCTTCGCACCTAGTTTTCTTGTTTCCACAAGAATATCAAGGACATTTTCTTTTAGATATGACAATTCCATTTTTTTACCTTGCCACTTCGATTCCTAGGAAATATTTCAATAATCCTAGATCTTTGATCTCAAACTCACTTCTAAGGGATTTTTTTTAATTTGAGAATTTCACCATCACCATCTCCCGTGACAACTATGTCATCAACATACACCACAAGTATAACAACGTTCATGTCTCTCCTTTTTATAAATGCAGTATGATCTGCATGACACCTTGTAAACCCAAATTTGATTACAACTCTACTGAATATCTCAAACCAGACTCGTGATTATTGTTTCAGTCTGTATAAAGACCTTTTAAGAAAACACACTCTATTCAAAATCAGGATATGACGTCTATTATTGGAGATGGACATGTTATTCCACATGATATTATCATGGAACAACAATCTAACATTTTGGAACCACTCCCATATGAGAATGTTGTGACCCAACCAGCGGATACACATACGGTTGGAAATGAAACCGTTAAGAAAGAATTAAGGAGATCCTGTCGTCAAAAGAGATCATTGACAATTCCTAACTATTACATTGTGTGTCTGCAAGAGGCAGATGGTGACATTGGAATTAAAGATCCTTTAACGTTCAAAGAAGCCATAGATAATGTAGATTATGAAAAGTGGTTCGACTCCATGAAACATGAGATGAATTCAGTGGCTATCAATGACGTCTAGGATGTAGTAGAGCTTCCAAAAGGGTCCAAGGCCATTGGCTGTAAATGGGTCTTTAAGACTAGGGACTCCAAATGAAATATTGAACGATATAAGGCCAGATTAGTTGCCAAAGGATTCACTTAGAGAAGGTATCGATTATAAGGGAATATTTTCTCCATCTAGTTTCTTAGAAAGAATTTTTAAGATTCATTATGGCTTTGGTGACTCATTTTGATCTTGAATTACATCAAATGGACGTTAAAACTGTGTTCTTAAATGGAAACCTAGAAGAAGAAGTCTACATGAAGCAACCCGAAGGTTTTGTGCAACAAGAAAATGAAAAAGTTGTTTGTAAATTAAAGAAATCCACATATGGACTTAAACAAGCTTCCAGAAAATGGTATTTAAAGTTTAACAAAATCATTACCTCTTTCGAATTTAATTATGAAAAATATTATTGATCAATGTATATATATATCTGAGGATTAGTATTTAGGATTTTAGTGCTATATGTGGATGAAATTTCTAGTAATAATTAGGCAATTTTGCACGAAACTAAAAGATATCTCGAAGAGAATTTTGATATGAAAGAAATGGGCGAAGCATCATTTGTAATCGGAATTGAGATATATCGGGATCAATATAAAGGATTACTAGGATTATTTCAAATCACCTATATCAAATCAATTCTCAAAATATTTAATTTGGACGGATCTATAGTACAAGACTCACCTATTTCTAAGGGAACTATGCTTAATAAAGATCAATGTCCGAAAAATGAACTAAAATAAAGTAAATGAACAATGTTTCTTGTGCCGTTGTTGTAGGAAGCCTCATATATGCTCAAATATGTACAAGACCAGATATCAGATTTGCAATTTGATGTACTCAGTAGGTATGAAAGTGACCCAGGTTTAGAAAACTGGAGAGCAGCTAAAAAAGTCTTGCAGTATCTGAAGGGCGCTCTGAACTCACATATAAAAGATCAGATCACTTGAAAGTGATTGGGTACTCACGTGCAGATTTTGCGGGTTGCCTCGACACTAGGAAATCTACATCTAGTTATGTTTTTCTGTTGGCTGGAGGTGAAATTTCATAAAATAGTATTAAGAAAACACTCGTTACTTTATCTACATTTGATGCCAAGTATGTGATATACTTTGAAGCCACGGTTTATGCATTGTGGTTACACAATTTCATTTCAAAGTGGCAAATTATGAGTTCCATTGCAAAGCCACAATAGATATTTTGTGATAATATTGTAGTTACAAGATTTGCTAGGAATGGCAAGCGTTCAAGTAAAACCAGAAATTTTTATGTTAAGTATCTTGTTGTGAAAGAAAATGTACAAAATCATCTAGTGTCCATTGAGGGGATCTCCACAAATTTTATAATTGCAGATCCACTACTAGAAAAGTCACTTTTAGCGACCGCCAATAGCCGTCGCTAAAAGTCTATCGGCGGTCGCTAAAAGTCTGTAGCGACCGCCGAGACGCCGTCGCGAAAACGTCGTCGCTAAAAGTATTAGCGACCGCCAAGTGGCGGTCGCTAATGTAGTGGCGGTCGCGAAAAGTCTTTTTTATTATTTTTTTACATGTGTTTAATAGTATTAGCGACCGCCACCGGCCGTCGCTAATAGTCATACTGGCGGCCGCAACTGCGAATTTAAATTCTTTTTTAAATTTTAATTTTTTTTAAAATATTTTTAGCGACCGCCAGTGGCGGTCGCTAATAGTGCCACTGGCGGCCGCAAATGCCAGTTTAAATTTTTTTTTAATTTTAATATTTTTTTAAAATACTTTTAGCGACGGCCACTGGCCGTCGCTAATAGTCATATTGGCGGCCGCTAATAGTCTGAGCATTTTTTTTTCCAATTTTTTTCAGATTTCTCAATTTTATTCCTGTACCTGAATCTGTACCTGAATAGACCATATATGAATAAACCATATACAACTACTACCATCCATTACAAATACCAATAACTACTAAATCCATTACAACAACTAATAACAAAAACAAAATCTTATATTAATAATATACAAAATATTACAAAAGTTTCAACAAATTATATACATCCATTACAAATCCAGCAATAAAAGTAAAAGAAAAAAGAAATCAAATTGTCCGTGCAGGTTGCCGTATGGATACGATGCTCTCAAACCTGAAGAAAATAGAGAAACAAATATTAATAGTTAATTATAAAAATTGGCAATTTACTGCAAATATATAAAAGAAAAAATTTGAAATTTGAAATTTAAACCTACCTTTCAGCCTTACGAGGAATCCGGGAGTCGGAATCGCGTTCCGTCAGTTCCTGCAAGTCAGGAATGACCACGGGCACTTGCCCGTCCAGTTTCACGGGCAACGGAGCCCGTTTGCTCGTTTGGGACCCCCGGAGGCCGATTTTCTAAGTTTTAAGTTAAAGTTTCCATTTAAACCTACCTTTCAGCCTTACGAGGAATCCCGGAGTCGGAATCGCGTTCCGTCAGTTCCTGCAAGTCATGAATGACCACGGGCACGTGCCCGTCCAGTTTCACGGGCAACGGAGCCCGTTTGCTCGTTTTGGACCCCCGGAGGCCGATTTTCTAAGTTTTAAGTTAAAGTTTCCATTTAAACCTACCTTTCAGCCTTACGAGGAATCCGGGAGTCGGAATCGCGTTCCGTCAGTTCCTGCAAGTCATGAATGACCACGGGCACGTGCCCGTCCAGTTTCACGGGCAACGGAGCCCGTTTGCTCGTTTTGGACCCCCGGAGGCCGATTTTCTAAGTTTTAAGTTAAAGTTTCCATTTAAACCTACCTTTCAGCCTTACGAGGAATCCCGGAGTCGGAATCGCGTTCCGTCAGTTCCTGCAAGTCATGAATGACCACGGGCACGTGCCCGTCCAGTTTCACGGGCAACGGAGCCCGTTTGCTCGTTTTGGACCCCCGGAGGCCGATTTTCTAAGTTTTAAGTTAAAGTTTCCATTTAAACCTACCTTTCAGCCTTACGAGGAATCCCGGAGTCGGAATCGCGTTCCGTCAGTTCCTGCAAGTCATGAATGACCACGGGCACGTGCCCGTCGAGTTTCACGGGCAACGGAGCCCGTTTGCTCGTTTTGGACCCCGGAGGCCGATTTTCAAAGTTTTAAGTTAAAGTTTCCATTTAAACCTACCTTTCAGCCTTACGAGGAATCCCGGAGTCGGAATCGCGTTCCGTCAGTTCCTGCAAGTCATGAATGACCACGGGCACGTGCCCGTCCAGTTTCACGGGCAACGGAGCCCGTTTGCTCGTTTTGGACCCCCGGAGGCCGATTTTCTAAGTTTTAAGTTAAAGTTTCCATTTAAACCTACCTTTCAGCCTTACGAGGAATCCGGGAGTCGGAATCGCGTTCCGTCAGTTCCTGCAAGTCATGAATGACCACGGGCACGTGCCCGTCCAGTTTCACGGGCAACGGAGCCCGTTTGCTCGTTTTGGACCCCCGGAGGCCCATTTTCTAAGTTTTAAGTTAAAGTTTCCATTTAAACCTACCTTTCAGCCTTACGAGGAATCCGGGAGTCGGAATCGCGTTCCGTCAGTTCCTGCAAGTCATGAATGACCACGGGCACGTGCCCGTCCAGTTTCACGGGCAACGGAGCCCGTTTGCTCGTTTTGGACCCCCGGAGGCCGATTTTCTAAGTTTTAAGTTAAAGTTTCCATTTAAACCTACCTTTCAGCCTTACGAGGAATCCCGGAGTCGGAATCGCGTTCCGTCAGTTCCTGCAAGTCATGAATGACCACGGGCACGTGCCCGTCCAGTTTCACGGGCAACGGAGCCCGTCTGCTCGTTTTGGACCCCCGGAGGCCGATTTTCTAAGTTTTAAGTTAAAGTTTCCATTTAAACCTACCTTTCAGCCTTACGAGGAATCCCGGAGTCGGAATCGCGTTCCGTCAGTTCCTGCAAGTCATGAATGACCACGGGCACGTGCCCGTCCAGTTTCACGGGCAACGGAGCCCGTCTGCTCGTTTTGGACCCCCGGAGGCCGATTTTTTCTAAGTTTTAAGTTAAAGTTTCCATTTAAACCTACCTTTCAGCCTTACGAGGAATCCCGGAGTCGGAATCGCGTTCCGTCAGTTCCTGCAAGTCATGAATGACCACGGGCACGTGCCCGTCCAGTTTCACGGGCAACGGAGCCCGTCTGCTCGTTTTGGACCCCCCGGAGGCCGATTTTCTAAGTTTTAAGTTAAAGTTTCCATTTAAACCTACCTTTCAGCCTTACGAGGAATCCCGGAGTCGGAATCGCGTTCCGTCAGTTCCTGCAAGTCATGAATGACCACGGGCACGTGCCCGTCCAGTTTCACGGGCAACGGAGCCCGTCTGCTCGTTTTGGACCCCCGGAGGCCGATTTTCTAAGTTTTAAGTTAAAGTTTCCATTTAAACCTACCTTTCAGCCTTACGAGGAATCCCGGAGTCGGAATCGCGTTCCGTCAGTTCCTGCAAGTCATGAATGACCACGGGCACGTGCCCGTCCAGTTTCACGGGCAACGGAGCCCGTCTGCTCGTTTTGGACCCCCGGAGGCCGATTTTCTAAGTTTTAAGTTTAAAGTTTCCATTTAAACCTACCTTTCAGCCTTACGAGGAATCCGGGAGTCGGAATCGCGTTCCGTCAGTTCCTGCAAGTCATGAATGACCACGGGCACGTGCCCGTCCAGTTTCACGGGCAACGGAGCCCGTCTGCTCGTTTTGGACCCCCGGAGGCCGATTTTCTAAGTTTTAAGTTAAAGTTTCCATTTAAACCTACCTTTCAGCCTTACGAGGAATCCCGGAGTCGGAATCGCGTTCCGTCAGTTCCTGCAAGTCATGAATGACCACGGGCACGTGCCCGTCCAGTTTCACGGGCAACGGAGCCCGTCTGCTCGTTTTGGACCCCCGGAGGCCGATTTTCTAAGTTTTAAGTTAAAGTTTCCATTTAAACCTACCTTTCAGCCTTACGAGGAATCCGGGAGTCGGAATCGCGTTCCGTCAGTTCCTGCAAGTCATGAATGACCACGGGCACGTGCCCGTCCAGTTTCACGGGCAACGGAGCCCGTCTGCTCTGGGCAGAGCCCGATTTTCTATGTTTAAATGACTATCGAGTTAAACCTACCTTTCAGCTTTACGAGCAATCGTCGGATTCTCGTTCCGTCAGTTCCTGCAAGTCAGGAATGACTACGGGCACGTGCCCGTCCACTTTCACGGGCAACGGAGCCCGTCTGCTCTTTTTGGGCGCCCGGAGGCCGATTTTCTATGTTTTAAACTAAAGTATCGAGTTAAACATACATTTCAGCTTTACGAGCAATCCAACTGTCGGATTCTCGTTCCGTCAGTTCCTGCAAGTCAGGAATGACTACGGGCACGTGCCCGTCCACTTTCACGGGCAACGGAGCCCGTCTGCTCTTTTTGGGCGCCCGGAGGCCGATTTTCTATGTTTTAAATTAAAGTATCGAGTTAAACATACGTTTCAGCTTTACGAGCAATCCAACTGTCGGATTCTCGTTCCGTCAGTTCCTGCAAGTCAGGAATGACTACGGGCACGTGCCCGTCCACTTTCACGGGCAACGGAGCCCGTGTGCTCTTTTTGGACGCCCGGAGGCCGATTTTCTATGTTTTAAGTTAAAGTATCGAGTTAAACATACGTTTCAGCTTTACGAGCAATCCAACTGTCGGATTCTCGTTCCGTCAGTTCCTGCAAGTCAGGAATGACTACGGGCACGTGCCCGTCCACTTTCACGGGCAACGGAGCCCGTGTGCTCTTTTTGGGCGCCCGGAGGCCGATTTTCTATGTTTTAAATTAAAGTATCGAGTTAAACATACGTTTCAGCTTTACGAGCAATCCAACTGTCGGATTCTCGTTCCGTCAGTTCCTGCAAGTCAGGAATGACTACGGGCACGTGCCCGTCCACTTTCACTGGCAACGGAGCCCGTCTGCTCTTTTTGGGCGTCCGGAGGCCGATTTTCTATGTTTTAAGTTATCGTATCGAGTTAAACATACGTTTCAGCTTGAAGAGCAATCCGGGAGTCGCAATCTCGTTCCGTCGTTCCGTAAGTTTCTAACTTTCTAAGTTTCAAAATCTATAAATTTCTAACACAACTTAACAAATTTCAATACATGTAGAAATCTTGAGTTAAAGTAAATTGTTATACCTCGTCACGATCAATCGAGCCTGCTGGATCATGACTGCCCTCTCCAACCGAGTGACGACGGGTCTGGTGGCCGAAACCAGCGTCAGGTGCCTGTAATTATTTATTATACAGTTAAAAAAATATAAATAATGACACATCAATGACCTAATTGACAATTTAAACGCACATATTTTTTTCTTACTAACCTGAGAAGTGGGTGGTGGGTCTGAAGCAAGCGGGCCACGACTCTGTGATAGACGAGCCTCCATCTCAGCCATCTCCGCTCTCCACTCGGCCCGCATCTCCTCTCTCATCTCGGCCCTCATCTCGGCCCGCATCTCTGCCCTCAACTCCTCTCTGATCGATGCCCTCATGGACTGCAGCAACTGCTCGTAGTCATCATCTGCACGGAGGCGCGAGCCCTGGGAGGAGCTAGCACCGGATGACTCCGATCGCATGATGTGCGAGCGTGGAATGCCCGTCCCATACGTGAGGGTGTATCCGTGCCCGTCCCGGCCAACGACAGAGTGGAATATCTCATCCCTCCGTGATGGCAAACTACGCTCCTCCTCGGGTAGCTCCTCCAGGCGTGACTGATACTGAGCCTGCGCAGTTGATTCATTTAATATATTATCATACATAACAAGACATAGTAATAGAAAGATAATTTAAACGATTCAATATAAAAACTTACAATGATAGCTGCAACCTCTGGGTGGCGAGGATCTCGAGAACGCATCCATACAGACATCCTGTCGACCAGAACACCCTCGGAACGCAACTGTTTGGTGGAGAGTTATATTATTATTATACTATCATACAAAATGACAAACATATAAATTACATGTACAATATAACGTTTTACCTCGTGGCGGACCTGGGTGATGTGTCGAGTCCCCAATCTGTGTGCGGGACCCTGCATTGCGCGGTTCTGCGCATTCGTAGCAGCCACTCTCTGTTTTCAATTTTTATCAACTTATTTCTGTTAGTTACGTTAGTCACTAGTAAATTCTTCAAAATTAAAATAAAAAATGACAAGTTTCTCACCTGGACCTCCTCGCTCGTCCAGTACCGGACGAGCTGAGTCCACTGATCCGGGAGTACGCCCCTCGGAACTCGGTCAAGTATGTCGGGCGCATCCTGATGTGGCTTCCAATGGAGCATCTTAACTTTATTTTTATGGTCTTTCCACATCTTCCGGCACTTTGACATGCAAACTGGCCGGAAGAGCTCAGGACACGCCCTCAGGTTGTCCTGAAAATGAAAGAAATATTTTTCATTAAGTTATAGTTTAAATTGACACATCATTTTTGGAGAAATGTTTAATAGTATTACCTTAACCTGCTGCCAGGTACGGTCTAGTGTCTCCACCGGGAATGCGTCCCAATCAAGTGTAGTCAGAGGGAATGCATATGGATCCCGGACCATATGTCCCAACTGACTGATGAGCTCGCGAGCATGCGGACCCACCGGATGGTACGTATCATCAAACTCAACGTCAATAGGATGACCGGAATTCCACGTCCGGATCCCTCGAGCAGGGCCTCTCCCCCTGCTGGAAGATGCGCCCGTGCTCGTAGCACCTGTTCAAATAAAGACAATTTAACTAAATTGAACTAAAATAATTTTCTAGAACTAAAATGTTTAATTAAATAAACTTATACCAGTCTGTGCAGACGTCGACGCAGGCCGAGATGGTGGAGATGAAAAAGCCGATGCCGAAGCATCAACTGGGGTGGAAGGACTCGCCTGAGACATCGATGGCCTACTCTGTGGGGCCATCGAACTAGACTGGGCGGCATCCGATGTCGGTCTAGGCCCCCCAGATGGCGTGCTAGCCTCGGCCTGGCGCAGGAGCTCGTCCATCGTCAGCGGACGATCTCTCCTCTTTCGTCCCGACATATCTGTTCAAATGTTTGTAAGATAAGTTTCATTAAACGAGATAATTGAAAGTAACATTTTAAAATTATTTACACTGAAATTTAACATTAGTGAATTAGTTCCCAACCGTTCACTGGTCGTGTAAGTCAACTGTATCTCCTTCCATGGTTTCCCGAACCCAATTAACATCTTCATCATGTTGAACAACTACAGTCTGGTCAAGAACTTGTTGGGCGAATGCATCAATATCTGGCTCATCACATTCAATCTGATACACTCCCCTCCTTGACATTTTAACTGCAACCTGCCAGTTAGGATCTTTCGGATCTCTGACATAGTAAACTTGCTCCGCCATTGAGGACAGTATGTAGGGTTCGGCATTTATTCGATCATCACGATGCAACAGATTGTTAAAATTTACCAATGTAAACTGGTAATTATCTGTTTTCACCCCTCGGATAGGATCCACCCAATCACACTTAAACAATAGAAACTTTAACCCGTGATTGTACACAACTTCAACAATATCCTTCAACCGGCCATAGTAGTAACCAGCATCCACAGATGGACAACCGAGCCCACTATTTTGTGTCGCTCGTTTCTCATCTACATCCTTTAAGCGAAATCGAAAACCGTTGACGTCACAAGTAGTGTAACGTCGGGCCGTTATGAAGGGGCCATCAGCCAACTGTTTCATTTCATCGGTCAGACTAGGATCGTTGGTTCTTCGTAAGCTACACACCTACGCAATGCATGTAATCACTGAATATCACTACATAAAAGTAATATGACATGAACAAGTGAAACTACTCCTAATGATTGACTACGTACGTGATTCTTGAACCATTCGTGAAATGACCGGTAATGGGATTGAAGAATTTCACTCTCCGTAGCACGAGGCATGTCCCGTTTGAGCTCATCAATGTGTGTCCTGCGATGCATAACACGTGTTAACAAAGAGTATGATAATTTAGGAATAAAATTGACAAATTACTGTTATGAATGAGTGATAGCTTACTGAGTGAAAGCCACAACAGCTGGGGTGTTGAACAACACCCACCGATGAACTTGAATCCACTCAATATTGTTGAGATCAAACTGCGTGCCCTGCCCAACTGGACCGACAGCAATCCGCGAGGGCCTAGTCAGCTTTGTTTCAATATTATCTTTAAGATATGCTGCGCAGAAATTGGTGCACTCATCCATCAAATACCCCTTAGCTATTGATGCCTCTGGACGGGCTCTATTACGAACATACCTCTTCAAAGTATTCATGTACCTCTCAATTGGATACATCCATCTGAATTGGACGGGGCCACCAAGCAGGGCTTCACTAGTTAAGTGTATTGTCAAGTGAACCATGACATCGAAAAATGCAGGTGGAAAAAGTTTTTCTAGATGACACAACGTCACAGCAATCCTCCCTTGCAGACCATTCAGCTCATCAATTCGGTGAACTCTAGAACACAGTTGTCTGAAGAAGTTACTAAATTCAATCAACGGCGCTACAACATTCTTAGGCAAACAATTCCTTATGGAGATAGGCAGTAACTGTTGAATGAGGATATGATTGTCATGACTCTTCAAACCCTGTAATGTTCTTTCTTTCATGTTCACGCGCTTAGAGATATTCGAACAGTACCCGTCAGGAACCTTGACACCCTTCAGGACAGAGAGGAAGACATCTTTCTCATCTTTACTCATCGCGTACTGCGCAGGAGGCATGTATGCCTTGTTTGACTCTCTCGGCTGCAAGTGCAATGGTTTTCTCAAGCCCATTTCTTCCAAGTCACGACGTGCATTGACACCATCCTTCGACTTCCCCTGAACACCGAGAATGGTCCACAGTATATTATCACAGACGTTCTTCTCGATGTGCATAACATCTAAGTTGTGCCTGAGTAAGTTATGCTTCCAGTATGGTAAATCGTAGAAAATACTTTTTTTCTTCCAATTATGACTTCGTCTTCTATTTGCACCAGGAATAGAAGGCAGCGGGAGGGCCAGTAAATCTTGAAAATCATACACAGTTCGTATTTGCTCCTGCTCGAGCTGTGACAACAATTCAACTCCCGTCATAGTTCGAGGTGCTGGACCATATTCTCGAGTGCCATCAAATGACACTTTGTCCCTCCTGAACCTATGCAATGGAGGTAGAAAACGTCTATGACCCGTGTATACCCATTTTCTGCCGTGCTTCAACCAAGTTGACTTCTTCGCCTGATTGCAGCAAGGACATGCAAACTCTCCCTTTGTGCTCCAACCCGACAAGTTAGCGTACGCAGGGAAGTCGTTGATTGTCCACAATAATGCGGCGCGCAGTTTAAACATTTCATTGCCTTCGGCATCAAATGTCATCAGACCATCAGCCCATAATTCCTTCAATTCATCAATCAAAGGTTGCATATATACATCAATCTTGTCCCCTGGTCCTCTTGGTCCATCAATAAGTGTGGATAGGATCAGAAAAGGCTGCTTCATACACATCCATGGCGGGAGATTATAAGGTACCAAAACGACTGGCCACGTGCTGTGATTTGCCCCTGTCATGGATCTGAATGGACTAAAACCATCTGCAGCCAAACCAAGCCGCACATTGCGACAATCCAAGGCAAAGTCTGGATTCCTTCGATCAAAGTCTTTCCACGCTGGGGAATCTGCTGGATGGGTTAACTTACCATCGTCCCTGCTATTCTCGGCATGCCATCTCATCAGTTTAGAAATATTTGATGACATAAAAAGCCTCTTCAACCTTGGCTTCAGTGGGAAATATCTCACGTGCTTTGCTGCCACAAGTTTGCCACGATTTATAACACTTGTAGAACTATTCTGACGATTGTGTCCAACCCCGTCTTCCTTCCATCTCGAAGTCTGACACACGATGCACTTATCAAGCTGGGCATTCTCATTCCTAAACAACATGCAATTGTTCGGACATGCATCCAAAGTCTCATATGTGAAGCCTAAATTTTCAGTTAACTTGCGAGCCTGATAGTAGGACTCTGCAAGTTTCGCGCCCGATGGGAGCACTCGATGCAACAACTGGAGGAGCATATCGAAGGACGTGTCAGACCACGGATTCAATGCCTTCAAATGTAACAGCTCCACGATAAAGGACAATTTACTGAAGTCATTGCATCCAGGATACAATTCTGTCTGTGCATCGTCTAGAATTTCAAAATATCTCAGGGCTTCTTCATCGGCACCGGAGCGAGGATTACTCCCACCCGCCCCCTCAGTCTCACAGCTTTTGTATTCAGGTGCCAACCCGCACGCGATATCATTTAGCATCCCGATCATCGGATCCGTCTCTGACATATCATCAACCTCAATTTCATCTCTTTCCTCTATGCGACAGGAAACATACTCTTCTCCATGTCTTATCCAATTCTTGTACTGCTTCAAGAATCCATTCACAATCAGATGCTCTCGGACAGACTCTCTTCTGTAATAATACCGATTCGCACATTTTCTACATGGACAACTTATGAACTCATTGTCAAACCCATTGGTAAATTCCATGAACTGGTTAATCCCCTCCATGTATTCCCTAGACATCCTATTCGGTAAATCAATCCAACTCTTGTCCATCTCGATAACTGTTTATGTGGAAATCTGAAATGAGCAAGTACAATTAACCCAAGGTACCATGCATCATGCAAGTCACCTATCCATAAACTGCAAACTACTTACTACAGGGTGGTTGGTCCTATCTCATTCGAGAATGCACGATCCAACTTGCACTCAACAACTCGAATGCTTCGTCCCCTAGTCAGACAAAATTTCGGCAGCATGTCCGCGTGGTTCTCCAAGTACACGACACGGATACAACATCAGTCGTACCCATGTATGTACCGAGAGAACAATGGGACATCAACCGAAACTCTATCTAACATCGGACTTGCATGAGCTATTGAGTATAAGATGGATAATTGCATTCCCAAACTGTCCAAACTGGACAATTCAAGAATCGCATACGACAAAGTTTGAATGTACATCACAAGAGCAACGAATCTAGTCAAAGACCAAGTCCGTCGCGTCAAGGATCACCGAACTAATGTCGTACACAATTCTCGAACGGGTCTAAGTTTCACTAATGCATGCAAATGAATAAAACAGTAAGTGAAGAACACAATATTAAACACAACAATAATGTTCAAAATATCAATTATAACAAATATATATCAACATTCATAATTCGGAATGCAAAAAGGAAAACAAATTGAATTTGCATGCAGAATTTACAAATATCAATTATAACAAATATATATCAACATTCTTCATTTTAAATCATCCTAATTAAATCATCCTAATTGAATTTACACAACTCAGAATTTACACAAATCATCCTAAATCATTTCATGGCGAGAATTCCAAACAAATGAAAATCTAATGTCTAATTTTTGTTGCCTTAACTAAAAGTACATTTTGAACATGCATTCTAGTTGCAAGTTTATTAGCTTTTTCAAGGATTATGTTCTCTCTTTACCAAAAAAAAAGAAGAGGATTATGTTCTCTAGTAGACTATCTCTTCTTCAAAATAGTAATTTACTTGAATTCCATTATTTGTTAATCAAAACAGGTAAAAGAGCAGAGGTGGGATCATACTTTATACAAGGTTCATTTGGCTCCGCAGACAACAGACTCCATTAGTTCAATATAACTCACACTGCATTAGTTCAATATAACTCAATTAGTTTGGCAGAAACTTATTAGATTTTATTTGGTTGTGGTTAGATATGAGGCTTCACACAACCACTTAGAATGTGCATAATTCCATCTTTTTTTAATCATTTCTTCTCTTAATTGGTGGAATAGAAGTTGGGGTATATACAAATTTGTGGTTATTGCTTACTTTCTTCCTTAATTGTAGATTGAAGTAAGTCTATGGATGATATATCCATGAAACTGGTTGTATATCTTGTCCTTTTCAATGAAATTTATGTTGGCCATGAGAAGAGAGAGAGAGAGAGAGAGAGAGAGAGAGAGAGAGAGTAAAATAAGGTCAGCTCAAATTGATAGAATTTTTGTACTCCCATTCTTATTGAGTGCAATTCAGCCCACCTTTGATCAAAGCAACCCTATTGGTTGTTGAGACGTTAAACCCTTGAAAAAAAATTTGGAGTAATCAAATTAATGTGTGGATGAAGATAATATTTTTTCTTCCACTCAATTATGCTTTGGTGTTTTTTTCCTTCCTAGTTTTCCAAAAGAATCATGCTATTTTGGCTATAAGGCTAACATGTAACCATTGATGGTGAAATATTTTAACATGATCATGTACATATGAATCGAGACCAATCATTTTCTAAAGTGGCAAGACAATTGTGTGAATAGGAAAACTCAAAGTCACTTAAATCACCCTTCAATTAAACAACATATTAGAAAACTAACATCAAAAGCTGCTATGTTTTGCAATGTAGAGAATAATGCTCAATTAATGACTTTGCTCGATCCTTTTTCCATATATATATATATGCATAAATGAACTGAGTTATTTGGTAGTTCCTGGAAGTTGGCCAAATGAGCAAATTTATCCTGATCTGAGTAAATGTCATGTTTTCTTAAAACTTTTCTTTAATTGTGATTCCTTTTTTTGTAATATGAGAGCTATTAACTGCTTATGACACACATATCACGTTTCAAAACTGCTACAGAAGCTACTGCATTATAAAAAAAATATTATCCAAATGAATGCAGCTGCTAAGAACCAGAGGCATAAAATATATTACAGGCCCCTCTTCCAAAAGAAAATAAAAATCCTACCAGGTGGATGGGAATAGGAGTACAAGAAAATGTCACACAACCACCATCACAACCACCAACACAAAGAGGAAGTAGACAAGTTGTAGTAGTGAGATTATGTAAAATGTAATGTTTTTTTTTTTTTTTTTTTCCTTTTCACAAAAGCAATAGGTGCTGATTTTTATTCTTTGAGTAAGCTTATTAGTAAAAGCAACAACTTTAAAATTCGAAAAGCAAAATAGTGGGGTTTCTACATGCTAACAATCTTCTTAGTTATGAATTCCAACGAACCTGACATGGGTCCAGCCCATTATGGCCATAAGCAGAGGCCTAGACCTGACCAAGATGGGTCTCAACCATTATTGAAAAGGCCTTATCTTCATTTTTATTTTTATTTTTATCCTTAGTTGGTAACATTGCAGATGGGTCTCAACCATTGTTTTCCAAGGCATTTTGCATTTTATTCTACATTATGATTTCATCCTCTTCAGAAAATGGAAATTGGGGGCATCAGTTTCTATTGTTCAGTGTGGTGAAATATTTCTTACAGTAAAATGTCTTCTTACCTAAGACTTCAGAAAATGGTTGTCAGCCACTTGAGTTCAGTTTTGCTTTCTGCAAAGTATGCAGAACATGCTTTCATCTTGAGAATGAAACAGAGGGCCTGTTTGACTGCCTGAGTTTGCTTGCATAAACATTCCACAAGTGCAGTGGATGAGTAGCCACTCAAAATTTAATTTTGTACAAGACTAACATTGAAGCATGGATCTCTGTGGCTGTGTATCCTGCAACCTTCCCTGTTTTGTGTCATTGAGCTTGAAGTGTTCAGTGAAAGTAGGTCTCGACAATGACCTTATGATACTGATCACATGACATTTCCCTTACAAATCAAGGCCAAAGTATTCATTCCCTCTACAAAGAGGATGCTCTGTTGTAGCTGCTTTATGAATTGATACACAAAAGCAAGGTATTATTCATATGCAGTTTGATGTAGCTACTGATTCTGTACAGATGGGGCTCTTTGCAATTTCCCAGGATGTTTTTAAACTCTCCTTTCATTCATAGGCCATTTGGATCATAGTAAAGTTGGGTGCAGGCAAATAAGGGGTTCATGTATTTTGATTACTTGAGTTGTAAATGACAGTTTTGTGAGCTCCATCCAAATTCCAAGAAAGGGTTATCACTAAGATGAGAACTGATCTCATTTTGTTTTACTTAAAATAACAAAAAAATAATAACAAAAAAATAATAACTAAAAAATCTGCAAGCATGAAAACACATTTACAATCTACATTTACATAAATTATAAAAAAAAAAAAAAAAACATATACCTTAGATGGCTATAGAAATCGTGAGCAAATAGAGATGGATTGCAAACCTGAGGGAGAAAAAAAACTGGAAAATTAAAGAATAGAGATGAGGAATCACTGGGGCATACCCTTTTTTTCTTTTTTGCCCAAACTAAAAAAAAAAAAAAAATAGAAGAAGCAGAGGAGAGAGCATACCAGAGAGAAGGGGGAAGACAGGCGGCAGAGGGAAAGAGAGCGAGAGAGAGAGAGAGAGAGAGAGAGAGCAGAGCAGAGCAGATCAAATTGAGAGAGCGAGAGAGAGAGAGAGAGCAGAGAGAGATTGAGCAGAGAGAGAAAGCGAGAGAGCGAGAGTGCGCGAGAGAGACAGAGAGAGCAAAGAGATCGAGCGAGAGAGAGCGCGCGCGAGAGAGAGAGAGCGCAGAGAGAGAGAGCGCAAGAGTGAGAGAAGAGCAGAGAGAGCGTGAGTGAGAGAAGAGCAGAGAGAGCGAGAGCGTAGGGTGAGAGGAGCAGAGAGAGCGAGAATGAGAGGAAATAGAAGAGGGAGAGGGAGACGGAGACGGAGACGGAAAGGGAGACGGAGACGGAGAACCGGCGGCGGCACCGGCGCTGGCGTGGCGGGAGAGCAGGGTTTGTAGGAGGGCTTGGGCGCGGGAGAGGGAAAAACGAGTGGGAAGGAGGAAAAGAGGATGGGCTGGGGTGATATTAAAAGCTTTAGCGACCGCCACAGCGACCGCCACTGGCGGTCGCTAAAGCCACCTTTTGCGACCGCCACTGGCGGTCGCCCGCTTTCTCAAGCGCGAATACCTTATTTTCTAGTAGTGATCCTTTGACCAAGGCATTAGCGCTAAAAGAGTTTAAGAAACATGCCATTGACATAGTACTTGTAAATTTGTCGTGATAAGGATTGTTTCTTCATAGACACTAATTGAGATTGATCAAATTTCAGTTGATATCATGAAATTCTTGTTTGACGATTTTGTCTTCTTGCTTTATTTTATCTAATTTATGCACATGTGATGATAGTTAATACTGAAAAAAAAAATATATGATATGAAGATTTTAGTGTAACCAATTTAATAGGATGGTCATGAAAATGATCCTATTACATCTATGAACTTCTTGGTCAAGTGAGGATTGTTGATGAGTGTAATACATGGAAGGAAGCATATCGCAATAATGATGTAAAACTACCATGATTCGCATTGACAATTTTTCATTTGATCATTGTATAATGGCTTAGCACAAATATGACTAGTTAGTCACATTTGAGAATTTTTTGTGATCACAATAACCAAAGATTAATAATGGCGTAGTGCTTGTGGTCATGTGGACCAAGTGAAAGTATGTTAGATTTATTGGGCTTAAGTGCAGCCCAATGACCACACGCCCATGTGGATCTCCCACTTTAGATGACCAACTCACTTAAAGACTCATATATTGATAAGTCACCTTATATATGGAGATATCTTCGTTGTCTAAGGAAAGTTGCTAACCTAATAGATTTCCTATGCTAAGAGAAATCAAAATCCTAATTTAATTTGGACTCCAAGATGCATAGGGAGTTGTCTAAGAAAACCTATAAATAGGGTTTAGGGGTTACATCTCCGTTCTACACTGAATGCCCCCATCAAGATCACGTAGAAAGGTCGTTGTGGAGGAGTGTAGTAAATCCCCAATCAAAGGTAGCCGATCAAACTAGGTGGAGGGTCAAGTCCAAGCAAGACTTGAACTTGTCTTTGATCCATTTCTTCATGACTGCACCAAATCTCTTGTATCATTGCCCAGAAGCTCGCTTCGACCCATATAATGATTTCTTCGACCTGCATACATGATCAAGAACTTGGAACTGCACTCCACTTGCATTGGGAGTTCATTCCTTTTCTCGTAGACTCGCTTGCATCCGATGGCCTGATTTCCCTCATCAAGAGACTCCATCTCTTCATTCATAGTTGTTGTCCATTGTCACTTTCTTGCCCTTCCACTGACTCCAGAGATGTGGATGGCTCAACCGTCAATGCATATACAACCATATCATCACGACTATTGTCTAATGTTGATATATATGTCATCATATCCTCAAAGTTGTATCTAACTGGCAATTTCCTTTCTCTCCATGGTCTACCTATCTGTGGTATCTGCTACTCTGTCCGCTGCATCTACTGCACAGTCTGACTATCCCTTGTATCCCGTGAGGAGCCGAATATACTCTCATTCCTTACAAGGATGTCTAACTCCAAACAGTGTCACTACTACTACATGTTTTTGTCTTCACTTGCTTTCTCTCATCAAGTAAAACATCCTTATGAAAATTAATATCCCTGCTGATGATAAATTTGGGTGAGTTCTTATCAGTACACCACAACCTATATCATTTCGCCCTAGAAGCATATCCCACCAAGAAGTACTTTACAGCCCTTGACTCAAACTTATTGGTTTTTACGTTAGGATGAACTGAAGAACAAGGGACGTAAATGGGTCCTCAATTCTCTGATTACTCGGAGGACCTAACCCATTACAAATCAGGTCCGGGTCCTTATTTAGGTCCCAATAAGCAAATGAGTCCGGGGCCAGATCCTTTTTTAGACCCAGGACCTAAACGGGTCTGGTTTTAGATTCACATAGCTTCAAAGCCGTGGACTTGAGACCCGACCCAATAATCAATATAAATACTTTAGGTTATGTGAGAACCCCTCCATTCCTTTGGGGTTTTTCCAAACCACATCTTTTCCTTGTCCTAGCTAGTAGAGACGCTCGATTACTGCCTCCCTCTCTCCTTGGTACGCCTCTGGCCCTCTTTCCCACTCCGGCTCCGGCCTTCTCTGTGAGGTACAATAGATCTCTTTCTCATTTTCTCCCCCAATCTCTTCTACACATTAATGAATCGAATCATCTTCTCTATATTTGAAATTGTCTTCTCTATATAAATATAATCATGCAAAATGTCATCCCAAAGAGATCTCAACTAGGGATAACGATGATGAATCCAGACAACTAAATGAACTCCCTTGTTTAGAAACTGGAGGTTTTCAAGACAATACATTATTTTTTATCAAATGGCGATTACCAGTCCTTCATATTTAGTTTGTTGTCTAAATGCAACAACGAAACCACCTTTGACTATAGAAATACAATAGATGAAGCCGTCCATTAATGAATAGGAATGATTCTATCATTTTTCCACCATTAGATTGAATAACAACAAAAAGACCAAATTATCAAATTCATTCTATTTGAGCAACTATTGGGCCACCTATAAGCCCAAAGCATAACACCTATTTTTACGGTTGGATGAGATTTTTCCACCACTTGTTTACGTATTTATCTCTTTTTATTTTAAATCTTCTAATTGGATGAGACTTTTGTTTTGCCATTTCTGTTTTATGGAATGATTGATAACATTAGATGTGTGATGGGATGAAATCATAAATGTGGTATCCAAAGAAATTTCGCCATTTCTAGAGATGTACTTATACAAATATATTCACTTAAATATAGAGCGTTTCAGTGGAAATGATCTTTGATGAAATTGAGTTAGGTTATGACAATTTTTTTATTCTTATTCTTGATTGCGTGGTTTTGTTGATTGGATTCTAAGGGTGTTTTCATGTGTCTTGGGTTTCTTTTATTGCTTACATTCTATTAAAACAACCAATCTCTTCATTTTCATTGTGTTTACGATGAAGCTATGTCGCGACCCCGGACCGGGTCACCGGGCCTGATCCGGGATCGGGACACTAATTTGATGATGTGTATGTAGTGTATGAATTGATTTAATTTACATCCAAAACAAAACGTATACGAGTCTACCAAAGAGTACCACTCGTACACGCGATTTCCCACAGGTGTCCGCGGTGAGGACATCACATCAACATGAATATTTCTTTTATGTGCGAAAGCGTGTAGCAAATCTATTTCATACATTCATGTCCAAGATACAAGATTTACGCATATTTCATACTAATATCAAAATTAGCAATGATCATTAAAGCTATAACCCCAAAAGAAAGTTAAGGTTTACATTAATATAATTTAATTACATTGTCCCCAAAAATAGAGGCCAACAAAGGCCAATATGAATAAAGTAACAAGTTCCCCAAAAGAATGGTTAGATCTATTCCCCAAAACGTTTCGCAGCTCAAGCACCCGAATGTCTAGACGACATCATCGGCGTGCCACTCAACTAGACGTTGCGGTTCGCCGACCGCCTCCTCAAACTCCTCCTTGGGGAGACCAACAACGGGACCTGAGTACCAAAACAAGGGTCAAACACGACGGTTTGGCAAACGGGTGAAAAGACATATCAATAAAGAAGTTACCTCGGAAAACATTTAAACCCGTCAAAGCAATAGTTTCATAAAACAAGAGAAACATTTGTACAAATACATATGCAATATAAAACATGTAAGGTATCCAAGGAAACGGGAAACAGACAAGATGGCAACCACACATAGCTAAGTCCTCTATCACCGAAGTGACATGAGCATATCGGGATGTTGTCTCAGTCACCGAAGTGAGGAGATGCAACATAAGTAACATATACATATATCTAATATAATACGGGACGGGACCACGGTAGCGAACTGGGTATCGGGACAAGACCGTGGTAATAACCGGGTAGCGGGATCCAAACTGCAGTTGGCGGGACGGGAAAGGGTCTCCAAGTCGGTGGATCAAACCAGCAAGGAAAGCCAAGCTTAGTGGTGCCGACTCATAGGTCAAATCATGTAAAACAAGACATGTACGAATCATATATAATGCACTTAAATAAACAGGCGAGACGAGATGCTCAAAAGCACTAATTTCATTTTCAAACGGGAAGTGCATATCGGGGCTAGCAAAAGTTCTATTTGCAAATTCAATGTTTTCGGGAATGATAAATCACATTTCTTGAAATTCGGGACAAGTATCGGGGTTCGATGTAAAACAAGTGAATAAGGACCCCGTATGTCGATTGTGATAATCACTTAGTACTCCTTGAATTTGGAGACATTCCGGGCTCTTTATGCACCTTAGGTATTCAAACTTTAATCGAATTTTAAATAAACAAAACATGATAGGGATGGGATCCTAAGCACCATATTAATCTAGTAGTACCTTACAACCTATTCAGTCATCGAAAGGAAAACGGATTCGCGATACCCAAACCAACCAATTTCGCGTTTAGATAAGAGATAGGATATCCCGTCATTCCGTACCGTTCAAGATTGAATTAGGTTAAGTACCGATACAACCGGATTAACCATGAGGAAATGTCGGTTCAACCATCCTCAAAAGAAGTTAAACGGGTCCACAAAAGGGTCACTAAGTTCCACTTAAAGTCCATCTAACATAGGGCAAAAATCCAATTTTCAGCAGGTTTTCCAGTTGGGCCGGTCGACCTGGCCCTTGGCCGGTCGACCGCATACACAGTGGGCTCGGTCGACCGGCCAAGGGCCAGGTCGACCGGGAGTTGTAAAATAAAAGAGTGAACAGTGTTTTGGTCAGGTTCCAGAGAACCTAACCTCTGTGTAGCCGGTCGACCGCGCCCCTTGGCCGGTCGACCGCGTGAACTACGGAACAGTAGTTCCCGCAGTGCAGCAGGTCGTCCCACAGGGAACCTGTTCCAGTGTGCCAGGTCGACTGCGTGAACTGCATAACAGAACCCAGGTTCTGTTACAGCAGTTCAATGGGTCTTTCCATTTTCTCCATTCCTTTCTACATTCTTTCAAACCTGATTAGCAATCTAATACATGAATAAAACAAGCTATCAAAACTCACTATTGTGCATTTATTTCAAACCTAAACAAGTCATTAATATCACAATATATTAGGTGAAAACATAAATGCATTTCATCAAAACTCATTCAAAGATAAAAATATCAATTCATCCACTTGCCTTGGGTCTTAAATCAAAGGGAAACAGCTTCTAAGCACCCTTGCAAGTCAAGAACACAAACTCTACAAAAACCCCCAAAACAAAAACCTAAAATGGGTCAAAACAATGAAGGAGAAGAGAAAGCTTTCAATAATGAAAATGTAGCTTCTCTAAGACTAGAAGAACACAAATCTAGAAGATTAGGGAGAGAGCTTACCAATAGGTGCTCCAAATGAGCAAAGCAAGCTAAAAGAGGATCTTATGAAGATGAGATTCCTTCACAAATGGTACCAATGGGAAGCTCTTGAAGTTGTGAAGAAGATGATGAAATCCTATTAGATGTTGGTGCAAGTTTGGTAGTCTTTTGATGATGGAAAAGCAAGAAGAAGAAAGGGAAACCCTAGGCTCAAGGAAAGTTGTTGGAAAAAGGAGAAAAGGAGGGAGATGAGCTCTCTTTTATAAGCAACACAAGTGGGCTCCACCAACTAGAACCTTGTTTGGCTGAAATAATGGTTTTCGGGATTTCGGATGAAATCGACGAAGAAGGAAGAAATGATCGTCGAAATATCTAGTTTTCAAAAAGTATATGTTTCGCGGGTTTCGGGAATAACAATAATTTGGTACAGATTGGGTTCAAAAGTACTGTTTTGCCCTTGAAGCTAGAAAAGTCAAGTTTCGGGGTTTCGAACCGGAACGGGATCAACATGAAAGTTGAAGGGATTAACAAGACAAGTAAATCGGGATAAAACATCAAATCAAAAGAATCTCGAGTAATCCCCCAAGCACACATAAGTCATAACAAGGAACCCCCAAAGGGCCCCACTAATTCCAAAGGCACTCAAAATTCCCAAAGCTATGACAAAGCTATTCTAAACTAAACCAAACCAAAATCCACTAAACCAAATCAAGACTAACACGCAACTTAATCAACACTAATCGAGGTCACTCGGGTCGGGGTCTTACAAGCTACATCCTAATTTGATGTCTTGTAGATTGTCACATTGTTTCTAAACTGGTAGTTCATAATAGAATGCATGTTTGCATCTAGGAATGGACATTAATGATCATTCAATCCATAAGGTACAACATATTGTCCCTTGTAGCTCACAAGCATTCACCCCACATGTGTTTGATAGATTTTTGTAATGTTCTTAGATGGTTTCACCATATATAGGTAATACATGTAATCATACAATTATAATAAATTTTGTAATTATTTATATGCAGATAAAATGTCAGAGCCCATTGATATTAATGACGTGGAAAGTAATGTTTCCATTGAAGTTTCTAGGGTAACCTTAAAAAAAAAAAAAGGAAGCTAACATCTCCGGTTTGGGCTGAGTTTGAAAAAATTAAACAAAATAGAGCTGAAAAAGTGAGTTGTAACCATTGTAAAAAATTACTGAATGGGAACAAGAAAGACGGAACTTCACATTTGATGAAACATCCAAAACATTGCGTTGTTTACAAACTAAAGAAGAGAAGGCAATGCGACTCAAAGTTTCAAATTTGATCAAGAAAAAAGTAGGCATGATCTCACATGTAATGTCATATTGCATGAATTGCCATTTCGCTTTGTAGAATATGAGGGGTTTCGGGATTTCACAAAAGGGCTTCAACCGATGTTTAGAATGTTGTCACAGAATACTTTGAAGACCAATATTATAAAAAAATTACAATGAGGAGAAACACAAGCTTTATGATTTCTTGGACAATCTTAGTTGTCGGATAAGTTTGACAGCTGACATGTGGACCTCTACGCAAAATCTTGAGTAGATGTGTTTAGCATGTCATTTTATTAATGATGAGTGGAATTTCCAAAAGAAGATCATTGTATTTAGCTCTCTTGAAGCTCCCCACACTGGCGAAGTAATTTATAATTGCATCTTAGACAGATTATATAGTTGGAACATCAATAAAAAAATTGTGTGCTATTATTTTAGATAATTGTACTACCAATGATGTTGTGGTTCGAGAGCTCAAATCAAAGCTCATGACTAAGGGCTTGCTTTTGTCCAATGGAGATATGTTTCATGTGCGTTTTTTCACAAACTTTTGATAGTTCAAGAAGGCAGGGATTCCATATGTGAGGTAATTTTTTAAGTGCATGAAAGTATTAAATATATCAGAGCTTCACAGTTAAGAGAACTAGGATTTAATAAAATTGCACGGCAAGTACAAGCTCCAAGAAAGAAAATTCAACCCAATAGTTTGAATAGGTGGAACTCTACTTTTGAGATGCTAGAAATAGCGATACAGTTTAAGAAGGCCTTCGAACATTTAAGTGATCGTGATAGTGGATACAAATTTGCACCAAGTTATGAGGAATTGAAAAATGTCAATAGTGTATTTAAATATTTGAAAGTATTTTTTGAGATGACAGAAAAATTCCCAGGCACTAAGTACCCGACAAAAAATTTGTATTTTCTAGATGTTAGGATTTTTCACTTGCTTCTAATAGAATGGTGCACTAGTTCAGAATCCTTTATCAAAGATATGGCCTTGAAAATGATTGTGAAGTTTAGAAAATACTGGAATATCATTCCCACACCGTTATCAATTTCTGCCCTTTTTTATCCTCCACTCAAGTTTAAAGTAATTAAATATTACTTTCCATTGACTTATGGTGATGAGTCTGATGCGAGGATTATAAATGTTAGGATTGCTTTGGCAAGGCTTTACAATGAATATGCCACCGAGTCAACCAAAAATGCTTTTGATGGAAGACTTTCAACCAATATTGGAAGTATAAGTGGCGGTGCTAGTAATAGTTTTGGGACGACAGGTTCATCAAGTGATGCTTCTCCACTAGTTTCTCTTGTTAAATGGCAACTTGACCTTAAGGGGTTTCTCAAAGAAAATCCATCCATTCAAAGAAAGTCGGATTTGGAGGCGTATTTGGAGGAAGCACTATGGTTTGATGATGAGGATTTTGACATCCTAGGTTGGTGAAAAAACAATGCAGCCAAATACCGTGAAGTTACTCTAATGGCTCATCACATTTTGGCCATTCCGGTATCCACCACAGCATCAGAGTCAGCATTTAGTACTTGTGGCAGAACAATTGATGATTATAGGAGCAATTTACTCCCAACTACAATAAAGAGTTTGATGTGTTGTCAAGATTGGTTGGGAAGTTCAAGAAAAGGTAAGTTTTTTCTTGTACTTTTATATGATTTCTTTTAGGTTCAGATTCATTCAAATTTCTAACATTTACGTTTAATTTTTAGATCTATATTATCACTACACAATCACAAATGCAGCCAAGTTTGATGAAGAAGAGACTACAACTATAATCTCAAATGATGGTGACAGTTTCCTTTTGGAATGATTAGTGAGTCACACATTTACTTATTTTTAATTTTGGTTTGAATGGTCATATTGTATGATAATTTTATTAACTCATGTTTTTTTTTTTTTTTTCTTTTTTAGCTGAAGCATGCCATGGACTAATGAAAATGTATTTGCGAAGAATGGATTGTAATTGGTGTGATAGTTTGATGTGAACATTAGATTAGAAGTTTATGGGCTGATGTGTTATTGGTTGTAGTTTGAATGTGTTTTGTAAGCTTTTGATTAGTGATGGTTGGACTTTGGATGTGATGTTTGGGATTTTGATGGTTTAGAGAGCAAGAGTTTATGTGATATTTGGGATTTTGATGGTTCAGAGAACAAGAGTTTAGATGTGATTTCTGAATTTTTGGTTAAAATTCAGGATACTGATAAAGAAAAGGTTAGACTTGTTTAATTATATATGATTGTTCTTATAGATGTTTTTTTGCATGTGACGTAATTGAACTATGGAAAATGAACATTTTCTTTTTAGACCCAAAACCATACTTGAAACCGGATCAAGACCTGCTTCGCATACAGTTTCGGTTCCCATTAATATTATCGGAACTGGTTCTCCCTACTAAAAAATGGTTCCGGTTCCACCCTGGACCTGGACCGGAACCGACCCGTTTACAACCTTACGGACAACCAAAGATTCTTAAGTTAGAATAACCAGATGGATTACTTGACCACGTTTCTTTTGGTATTTTGCAACCAATCCATGAGTGTGGAGACTTGTTTTTCAAGTAGCATGCCGCGTATATTGCCTCAACCCGAAAGACCTTGGACAATCCTACAGTAAACAACATACAACGATCTCTTTGCAAGATCGTTCTACTCATCCTCTCTGAAACTCCATTTTGCTATGGAGTTCTTGTAGTGGTGTAATGTCAAACAATGCCATGTTCCTTAACATAGTTCTCAAACTTTGTCAATTTGTACTCCTTACTATTATTTGTCATCAACTTCTTTTCCTTCCTGCCAGTCTGTTTTTTAATCATTTCCTTCCATCGCTTGATTATAACAAAGGTCTGATCCTTCGTCTTCGGTATATAAACATAGATTTTCTTTAAATAATCATCAATAAAAGCCAACATGAACCGAGACCCAACCTTGGAATAAACCTTAGAAGGTCGCCCACACATCTAAATGAACATATTTAAGGATACCTTTCGTGCAATAAATACCTCTCTTGAAACTAACCCTACGATATTTTTTGAAGATGCATTTTCTCACAGAAATCCAACTTGTCTGTCTCTGTGCCATATAACAAATTTCGATTGCTCAGCGTTGTCAATCCTTGCCCATGCGCAATTGCCATAAACACATTGAGACAAATTCATGATCATCCGAGGAGATACTGTAACTCCACTTGAAACTGTATTTTCAGACAAAATATACAAATTTCCAACTCTATTGCCTTTCATAAGAACCAGAGCACCCTTCGCAACCTTCATAACTCCACCTTCAGCTGCAAATTTACAACCGTCGGAGTCCAAGACACCTAAAGAAATAAGATTCTTTTTCAGATCAGGAACATGCCGAACCTTTGCCAATATTTTGACGATCCCATCGTACATCTTGATTTTGATAGTTCCAATGCTGACTGACTTACATACAATATTGTTACCCATCAAGACACTACCACCGTTAATTTCTCTATAAGTGGTAAACCAATCCCTATCGGGACACATATGGTAAGAACAACTTGAATCAAGAATCCAGTCATTATGATGACGAATACCATTTGCAATCACAAAAAGTGCACTGTCAGAATCATAATATGATCTTCCCTCTACAACACTGATTGAATCATCAGATGACTAATCTTTTATTTCTTTGAGGAATCTTTTATTTCTTTCCCTTTCCTCTGCCTTTCAGGACAGTTCTTTCTCATGTGCACTTTCTTATGAAAATAATACCATTCAATGTTTTTCTTGTTGGATTAAGACTTAGATATATTTTTTCCCCTTACTTCTAGAGTATTTGGTTCTTCCTCATACTACGAAACTCTCACACGAACTATTATAATCTTTTTTAGTTGCAACATTTTTCTTCAACTCTTTAGAGTTTAAGGTTGTCGCTACATCCTCTATGGATAGAGCTTCTTTATCATATATCATGGTATCAACAAAATGTTCATATGAGGGTAGTAACGAACACAACAATATAATAACTCCGTCCTCATCATCAATTTTGACATCTATATATTCTAGATCCATGACAGATTGATTAAATGTATCAAAGTGGTTAGCAATAGACGTGCCTTCCTACATTTATAGGGTGAAGAATCACTTCTTCAAGTACAAGTAATTTGTGAGAGGCTTTGCTATGTATAGGTCCTCCAACTTTTGCCATAACCCAATAGTGGTTTTCTCATGAGCAACCTTTCATAATACTCCATCGCTCAAACATAGCACAATTGCAATGTACGCCTTTTCCAGCAACCCATCCTTGTTTCCGTTTGATATTGTCTCAGGTAAGGCATTCCTTTTGAGCTTCCTACAATCCATTCTAAACCGGCAACGCATGATCTGCCGTTGAATTTCTCAATTTCGAATTTTTTAGCCATCGCAAAATTCAAAATTTCTTGCTTCACTGTGGGTTTCTCTAGATGACTTTTTTCAGACAATCTCTTTCAGCACCTACGTAGATCTCATCACCACGAGCACTCTGGAATAAATTGATCTAAAATCCTACTTCTGATGGCTCTGATACCATAAAAACAAATTTTTGCGCTCCAATTTGTCAAATTCCCACCTTGACTGTTGAACTCCAAATATCCTTCTATAACTACGCAGACCTGCTCGCAACGAGTCTGTAGATTCAGACGTATCTCCGATCGGACTCCGGATCGTCCTGATATCGCAAAAATAGTTTCAGCCGTTGATTTCGGTCAAACTCCCAGTTGAACGTGCCATAGATGAGACACTGATGTCACCTGATGACGTCAGCCCTGCTGAAGTGCTACTGGGCTTCTGGAAACTACGTCAGGTCGCAACTGACCCGACCTGGAACCGACACAGGCCAAAACCTCTAACTTCTTCCTTCCGGCCTGCATTCTTGAGTACTTTCACACTCGAGTAAGTACCCACAGATCAAGTAAACAGGAAGGAAATCCTATGAATGGTCGACGGCTGGAATAGGAAATTTTTAAATACATGTCCAGAGAGAAAACCCTAAAAAATTAAAGAATAGGAAGAAAGAAAAACAATTTCAGGTTGGCTGGAATTGTTTGCCTTCTTCATTAGTTCAATTGACCATGGGCCTATTTCTGAAAGATTTCACAGACTCATCCCAAGTTCATTTTGATTGACAGTGCATCTGGGCCTTGTAGGCCTTGTCAGAATTTGAAAAGCACTCTGCTGCCTTTTTGCTTGCTATCCCACCAGCAGGTCCTGCTGTTAGACAGGAAGGGCTTGGCTGGGCCTGGTTCGTCTTGTTCAGGTCCAATATCCTAGCTCGATTACTGAAGGGCCAGCTGGGCCCATTTCTATCATTATCTTGGTGCCATTCTATAAAAAGATTAGTAGATTTATTCTGTTGATGGACCATCTGGACATTTTTCTCTCCCATTGTCGAGTCTCACCATACCCTCTGGAAGTGTGGGTTACCACAACTCAACAAGGGACAGTCAAAAGACCCACAAATATGACATGCCCTGGTCTCACTGTTCTTTCCTTATATCTGATGATATCAAAATTGGGCTTGTGACATATACTACACTGTATGATACGTGAATTGACTAGGGCCTGGTACTATTTTTATTATGTTGAGAGAGAGAGAGAGAGAGAGAGAGAGTCTTGGACTCATCTGTCAAACTAACATGGATGAACATATTCTTGGGCCCATGTGCAACACTAGCATGGATGAACAATTGAACATAGACACTATAGGCATGTTCCTCCATGTGAGAGAATGAGAATTTTAGGCTAGTGACCATTATACAATTATGATTATGACTTGTCTTTATCTTCCCAGCCCTTTTTGCTTGACAATTCTCAAGCCTTTCAATTCAAAGATTTGTATTTTGCCAAACAGGCTTGACACCAATATCTACATGAAATGATACCAAACAAAGCAAAAGCGCGTTGAAACATGATTTTTGATTTATGAGAGAGGCTTCAACAGCTTGATTGGGGGCAACATTTATATATGGGATCCTTACATAATCATTGGTTTTGACCACTTTTGTTTAAGGAAGATCTCACACTTTACTATTTCCTCCCTGGTATGTTTGTGTGCAACAGCTTTTTGCAGCACACTATATTTTTAGCAATCTTATTGCTTGCAAAAATAAAAATCAAAGGCTTCTTTTTCAGAATTTCAGAATTTCGTTGAATTTACCGGATCAGTTTTTTTTTTTTTTTTTCTTTTGATAACAGAGCGTGTCCCAGCTCTTTGGTTATAATTTTTTGCCAAGATCATTTAGGGCACGTTTGTGTACACACCATTTCCACGGAAAAAGAAAATTGCCACGTCAGTAAATTCCATAGAAATGAAAACCTTGGAAAAGGATTTCCGTATAATTTAGAAATTCATGTTTGGTTCAAAAAGATTTTCCTCATTAAATTGGTGCTAATGTTGTTTGGTGAGGCTATGGATTCCTGATAGAAAATCAAAATTTCTTATTTGGTGATAAATTTTTTGAAGAAAAATAACATAACATGTATATTATTTATTCAACATTAAATAATAATGTATATAAAGAAATAAAAAAAATGAAAGAGTTGTAGGGTTTTTGGGTTGAAATGGACAAAAGTGAGGAAAAGAGGAAGAAGTTTTCCGAGGAAATCTATTTTCCATACCCCCCATAGGAAACTCATTTCCACCATTATCAAGGAAAATGCTGACGATGCAGAAAAACATTTCCGCGGAATTGTTCCGCACCATACGCCGGAAAAATGGGTTTTCGGCGGAAAATCGTCTACTTTTCCGCAGAAAATCGCCCACTTTTCCGTGGAAAAGTGTTACACAAATATGCCCTTAGATTTAATGGAAACTCCACCTGCAATTCGGTGAAAGTGCATTAATGGATTTGATTTTTGGTAATAGCTAAATCTCAAAGTCACGTTATATCTGAAAAGGCCTAGCTATATTGACCTTCCTTGTGGGAATTTTTTTACATGAATATCAAGCAAACCCACAACAAAATCCATGTGGATAGATGGTTTTAAAAAAAAAAAAAATCATATCTGGTACATGACCAATCAATTGTGGGAATCACCAAAATCGCAGAAGCGGGCTGCACCGAATGATATATAACATTGTGATCAAGGATGATAATGATTTAGATGACCCAACAGGATTAAGTGCTATCACACTGTAATCCCACTTCTGCTATCAGGATATTGAGACTTCTCAAGCAGTGATGCAAACATCTGAATCTGATGATCCTCATCAGCCAACGACTTTTAAGTGGTGGGACTCAAGAACATGATTCAAATGGATGATCCTTTTTTGATAGGCAATTAGTGATGCATGATTCTAGTGTCATAGAAACAAACGTAGGTTTGAGAAATAATGGTGATCCCCCACACTGATAGGCCTGTTTCTGATGGTGGACCACACATCTAATGTCAAATTTTAGAGTGACTTGCATTATTTCAAATGTACGAAAAGGAACTAGTAGTTGTACTAACTACCCCCCACAAGCATAAAACTCATGCAACCTTTTACAAAGGTCTTTTTACTTGTCTTTTTGAGACATGATACATTTGACAGCCTTTCATGAAAATGCACCAGATGGCAGAGGACCATAAGTGCTTGAAAACCAGATCCCTGACTGTCCACCTTGATCAATCAGGTCCAAACATTAGGCCCTCCCTTTATAAGATCCATACTGTTCATAATATCCACCCCACCCTATTTAGTATTTACCTTATTAAAACTGAGGATCTTCAAATAAAGACATGTTTTCCATTGGATTGATGAAAATCATGATTATAACTCTTTTTTCTGTTGTCATCATTATATTTTGACAGCCTTTGATTAAACTACTAGACTAGATGACAGTCAGAGGGAAAGTTTAGCAAGTGCTTTTAAAATCATCACATCTGTGGACCCATCTCATACACATGATCATAATGGTTTATAAGTGAAGTGAACCATCATTGGGTGGGCCACAATATGTATTTGCCCTGGTCTGAGAATCAAGCGAAGTGCCTATAGTCAGCTCTTTAAGAATAGATTGATCCAATCCCACATTCCTAAAAGTACAGCACAAAAATCCATCCTGTTTGAAAATCTTTTACATCCCTGTGCTAAGTGTATTAGGCTTTGCCTATAGTCAGCTCTCTAAGAATAGATTGATCCAATCACCCAGTCCTAAAAGTACAGCACAAAAATCCAGGCCCACAGATGATGAGTTTGGGTCAGGCTTAGAATCAACATCTCATGACTACCCTTACTTGTGGCCCACCCAATATATGGATTGAATTTTCCATGAAAAGAAGCTAATTGGGTTGGCAAACCAAAATTTTTTAATGAAAAATCTGCTAGAGAAACTTGGGGCCTCTTTGGTTGGAACTTGGAAGGACTGTAAGAATTTTTGTTGGCAGAATACTCGAAGTTTCAAAAGGTTTTGGCCAATTTAGGATGGCAATAGGTAAGGTTGATTAGAGTAGGGCTTGGGCTGAGCACTATGAGTAACATGTATTGGCTTAGCCCAAGATCCAACCCATTTGATCCGACTCATGTCGAGTAATCTCACTGAAAATGTCAACTTGAGCACAACCCAAGATTTCATTTACGGGTGCAACGTGCATCAGGCGAAACCCAAACTGCATGGCTCGACAAAAAAAAAAAAAAGTGAAGTTCTGGTTGGGCTTGTTTCAGAACTGGATCAATCTTATGCTTGAATATCTTAAATCTACATGGAATTAGGGTCGAGTTAGGATTTGGGCTTGAGGTATATAATTTGATTTGGGCACCCCGACTTATCCTGAGACAGATATATTGTGTAATAGGCTGTACTATATATACACAAAGACTATATATTCCCTTCGGAAGTGAACTAATCCCAAATGTTTAGATATATGTTCCCACCCAAATCAAATATATCAAAATCATTGCTGATTCAGCACACGCATTGGAGGCTAATATATCATAATTGTGTTTCC
The DNA here is from genome assembly GCA_003546025.1 of Camphora micrantha. Lineage (NCBI taxonomy): Eukaryota > Viridiplantae > Streptophyta > Magnoliopsida > Laurales > Lauraceae > Camphora > Camphora micrantha. The sequence continues at coordinate 35,684,612 of QPKB01000008.1, read as the reverse complement.
TGTTCAAAATAGGACTTTAGTTAGCCGAATAGCTTAGGTTTTTCTATTTATATTGGTTGACAGTTTATACAAAATACAATAATACAGCTCTCTCGGGTCCGAGACCTCTTGGCTGGTTAAAAAAAAAAAAACCAATTGCACACATCTAAACATCACTTTATAAAACATATGACATTTTCTCACCTATGTGACTCGTGCATTTGTGTGGAGTGGGATATTCAGTCCCCTTTATGAAAGGCAGAAACTAAAAACCAGAACCCAAATGCGAAGACAATACAGTACTAATGCAGAAGAGAATGGCCCGAAACATAAGATGATGCATGCAAATAAACACTATATAGCAAAATGTTTGTTATTATTCACTATTTCAAAACTGGAGTGGAGGACATACGAGTGGTCTAATTTTGGATCGACCATCCGATTTAACCCAACTCAATTACAAAGTAAAAGATATATAAATAAATAAATAAATGAAGTTAAGATGTTATTTTAAAAATAATTAATGATGGGTCCAATTGGTAATAATATCATCAACTAGATTGATAATATCATTAACTAGGATAATTTCGTCCAAAAACATATATGAACAAGTATTTCAACATTTTTAATGATTTTTCTTTATAAAATCGTTAAAGTTAGGTTTGAACTTAATTTTTTCATAAAAATCCCTTATTATAGATCCAGCAAAGAGAAAGATTTCACTGAAAACTAGCTCTTTTAACAAAAAAAAAAAAAAAGGAAAAAATGGTTCAATCTTCTTGTCTATCCAACTTTTAAGACCTGGATTTTTGTCACAAGTATAGTTGATGTTCTGAAAATATTATTTTGAAATCATGATACTTTTAGAATGATATTTCATTAATATCAAGAATTTTTAAGAATAAAAAATTATAAATTTGTTAAGTTTTATTAGAATAGTTTTTGTTAAAGAAGTTATACGAAAAACAGTACATGCGCACTTAAGTGATAGTGCATAGGCATAGGACTTGCATTTGCTCTTAAGGTTTTTGTGTTCGACTTCTACCCCACCTTTATTCGAGGAGTTTATAGTCCTGTTGGGTAAAATAAAAATAAAATTAACTGTAATATATTATTTTTTAATTATTTATAAAATAATTTATTCTCTGCAACCTTTTCTCTATAATATTCCCGAAGAAACCCTAGACTTCAAAAATATTCCAAACATTTTTGAGTGACAATAATTTCAAAAGTAGTACGCGTCTTTCTCGAATATGGTCAAAAAAGAATGTCAGCATTAGTCAACATTCAGTGGAGGAAAGTCAAACCATTAAACAGCTATGATGACATATTTGGTGATATGTTCTTTCTGGATGGCCCACTTGCTGAGCAGTACGGATCTGAGCCACGTGATAGGCGCCTGACTGATGGAGCAGCAGCCTCCTCTTTTGGTGATCGTCTGGTGAGATTCGGTAGTTATACCTACACTTCTTTTTAATTATCGTGCCTAAACTTGCAACACTAACCAGAAAGACAGGTGCACTAATACTCGTCTAAGCAAATTTGCATATTTTTGTGGGTCCATTAGTAGCCACATCAATCATGGAAAGGTGGGGATTCAAAGATCTAGCCTTTATACAAAATTTTGTATCCATTAGATCATCCTATATCTTCGAATTGGAGCTCTCAATTTTAATAGTTTTAGAATTCATCTTTTTTTTTTTTCAATATATTGGTCAATCTCATTCAGATTAGTGTAAAAACATGAGATTGGTGACATCTAGGGTGGTAGTGTGTGCCCCATTTGGACTGATCATCATTTTCTCAAGTGAGCCGTGTGCATCTAAATTTTTTTTTTTTTTTTTGTCACCCCGGCCAAGGGGGTTAGGAACTGTAGAGAGAGCCCGCATGCACATGGAGAAGCAGCCCACTCAAGTGGGAAGGAAGCCTACGCAAGTGGGAAAAGCAGTCTGCATAAGCGGAAAAATGTGACGTACCCAGAGTTCTAATTGAGTAAAAACCCGCATGTAAGAGTAAAAATCGACGCTCCTTACCACTCACGTAAAAAGTCATTCTAATTGTATGCATCTAAGTTATTTGCGCACTATCTCACCTAAAAATTCTCTCTTGTTTTAAATATCAATATTTGATTAGAGATTTTTTTTTTTTCAAAAGATATGTATTTGTCTATGGATGAGACGTGTTGGAATGGATCTTGTATGTGCTTGTTTTATAAAAGAATCAAGAAAATCTAAAATGTATATGAAGATGAGAAAAAATAAAATTTTCTAGAATTTTAATTTTTTAAAGATTATTTGCCCCATATTATGACCGTATCATTTTAGATTACTTTGGATGTTTGTTTGCATGGAGTACATATGAATTGAATACAAAGAAATCTATGGTCAAATGAGTTCCACCGAAAGATCATTAAAGAGTTGGTGAAGGATATAAGGTAGCGATGTAGACAAGACATTGACCTTTCTAGAATTTGAATTACTAGAGTGATTATTGGGTATTTTTCTTTCATACTCTCTTGATTCAATTCCGTTAAATGGAAGGTTATTTTATCATCATTTTTGGGTTTTTTTATTTTATAACTATACACCCAAACCCACATACAGTTCCGAATTCCCTCACCAGTAGCATTACAACTAGGGTGATCTTCGATTGTTTTGCGAAGAGGGAAGTGCCTTACCACTGAGATACCCTGTCATTTTTTGGATAATCAATTTGACTTTTTATTTTTAACCACTTAAGATCTAAGGTCTAATAATTCTTAGGAATTCAATTACCTGGAATGTACAAGCCCTATATGATTCTATTTTCAACCAAACACGCATTAGCTGCCTTTTTTTTTTTTTTTTTTTTTGTATTATAATAATGAAGCACTGCCACACGTATCTAATGGTTATGGTGCAATGTGCCCCACTGACTTAAATGTAGGATTTCTATCGCCATATAAAAGACTTATAGTTTAATAGTTATCCAAATCATGGACCAGGTTATAAACCTACATGGCTGCCTCTTTCCAATCTAATGCTTAGCACCGTCCATGTCATGATATCATCTCTTGCTTGATTATCCCAACTCATTTACATGGCTTCTTCCCTAAAATGTATCGCATAATATCGATATGACCATCTCTTATACTTACCTATTATAATTATATTTAGCTAATCTCCTCCCTAAAAAACTTCTCACATCAAGTCCCTAGAAAATCTCTCACGTCATATCTCTCTCTTTTACACATTCACTCTATAATTCTCATTTTATTATCTAACATTTAAACCTTTCAAGATATGTCTCTATCATTTTTCTCTCTCACATTCAATATAATATATTGCATTTTACATTTAAGGTCATTTCTCCAATTCCTTTTAATGATGGTAACTGAAATGAGTGGTGTAGCAACCAAGGACCAGGCAAGGTAAGTGCTAGATTACAATTTTTGTTCCCAAGCTTTGTTTTTTACCCTATTATTGGTATTAATGGCTTGCAGATATAATTGTTGGAAAATTCAGAATATATGATGTTTTTTTTTTTTCATTTTAATGTATGGAAAAAACGGTTTCTGTATTTGTTATCTACTTTGATTTTGATTAATGAAGAATTTAACAGTAATATGCTACACTATTTTTCCTAATTATTATTTTCTTTCTTCTTGATGGTACTTGTAGATGGAATTTCAACGGAAATTTATTTGATTATTGTAAAGGAGAATGCTATTTGAAGTAATGAAGAATTTAGCGGTAATATGCTACACTATTTTTCCTAATTATTATTTTCTTTCTTCTTGATGGTACTTGTAGATGGAATTTCAACGAGAATTTATTTGATTATTGTAAAGGAGAATGCTATTTGAAGGATATCTTAATATTCATAAAAATTTTCTGCAATGACTATTTCTGAATGCAGGTTTCTTTACATGTGATCGTTCTCTTTTAGATATCTAAGATAAGGAAAAAAAAACTATTTAGATTTATCATTTTTTTGAATTTATGAAGTTTTTATATTTTAATTTTCTTTTTATTATTGGCAGTTGCTGATTTTTAATGTCTTCTTGTTCTTTTAGTTTTTTTTTTTTTTTTTTTTTTTTTTTTTTTTTTTTGGATACTACTAAAATCAAAATGTTTGACCCCTCCACTAGATTTATTCGATGTTCCTTTTAGATTTACTTTTTAATAACATCTATTTTAAATTTTAATATAATTTTATTTTTGGCCACTGGATTTATTCGATGTTCCTTTGAGATCTACTTTTTAATAAAATCTTTTTTAAATTTTAATATAATTTTATTTTTGGCCTTGGCTTAGCTCGTGCCTCTGTTGTTATTATAGGATGAAAAGATTCAAAGAATTTGTCTTAAAATCATCACATGTTTGTTTTTAACAGTTTCTGAATCACAATCACCCCACTTTAATAAAGTTCTTTCAGTAAATCAAGCTTCTGCAATTTCAACCCAGTGATGTCCCATGCATCCTATTTCTGAGCATGTAAAGTGGGCCCGGCTCCCTCGAATCAAGTCTATTCGATAGAATTCACAACGGATAGGAGAGCCCTAAAGCATCCGACAAGATTTCCTTTTTTTTCTTTTTTTTGGGTGGGGCATCCGACAAGATTTCACTGGTGTGATTAGGGTCTGATAAACCAACGGCCAAAAAGAAGCTACAGAAATTGTGATGATGGCTTGCTTCTCTCATGATATTTTTGAAAAGTACGTCTGAATAGGAATTCAGATTAGGCTAAATCTTGAAGTGGGCCACTTTCGAGGATGATGGGTGTGTAAAAATAACACAAGATCCATGAAACTGTGTGTGTGTGTGAGAGAGAGAGAGAGAGTGGGCCACTATAGAAGATGATGGATGTGTAAAAATAACACAAGATACATGGAACTGTGTGTGCGTGAGAGAGAGAGAGAGAGAGATTTCCTCCTCTCACAAGTCAAACACCACAAAGATGCAAGAACGACAGGGGGGCATTGCAGTCAAGTACAGCTGATTAGAAAATGAGAATGTAAATTTAAGGGGAGATAACATTAGTATAAGTTCTTTATCATCATTAATCCCATATCAGCCAATACTGCTGATATTGTAAGGCATGTGAAGTCACATGCGCTCTACACCTCACAACATATAATAGTCACTAAAAAACAATTGCCCCACTGTCCTTTCACCAAGCAATCCACAGTTTCTTCCCACTAAACATCACATCCTAATCCCAACAGGCAAATAACCCACCAATGTTCCCATCAATTAAACCAGCCCTTTGTCCTTGTATCCAAAAGAAAGTTCACTTTAAAGGTTAGTGGGTATTGAACCTTCCAATTCCCCTACTTTTACATCTCTTTCAGTCTCATCCATCAGATTTCTCTGTTGCTAATAATGTGCATCTCTTTAACTCAAATTAACTCAAAACATTTAGAGATCATACCAAGATAGATGCATTTCTCACTGTACATATTACATCATAGGATGGGTCACTTAGAAAAACATATATCTAGATAATTACCCTAGAGTGCTAGAATAGTAATGAGGTAGCACTGGAAGGAGAAAAAAAAATGGAGTCACATTAGCATATGAGAGGCTTTTTGCCTTAGAAATTAGGGACTTGAAGCTCTACATAGGAAGGGTCCAGCAGCTCCTCAATCATCTGTTGTATATAGTCATCTTCCATGGCATTGAATTGCTGGTGACTGTTGCTCTCCAGTTGAACCTTCATGACCCAATTGGACTCCGGTGGCGGCGGTGGCTCGACGGGCTTCTTGGGCCACACCCCGATGTCGAATTTCGGGTAGTCGTAACTGACCTTGATTGGTGCTGGGGGTGCAGCAGCAGCAGCAGCAGCTGGTGGCTCTTTCGCAACGGGTCTGCTCACTTGAAGAGATGCCATATGACAGCGGTTTAATTTTGCAATTAGAGCCGCCGATAGGAACTTGGAGGTGGAGTGGGACACATTGGGGTCGTAAGGGAAGTTGGTCCTTGCACGAGACCCACACATTAGTCTCGCTGCTTCATCATAGGCTCTTGCAGCATCCTCAGCTGTTTCAAATGTGCCAAGCCAAATTCGCGTCTTCCTGAAAGAAACTCATAAAAATTACTACTCAGTAGAAAGAATATCAACAATGCAAGTAGTACATTGGTTAGGTACTTCTGCCAAAATGATGATGATAATCTTCCAAATGCTATAAAAATCAGTGACCAAACTTCGCTTTAAGTAATGAGACCTCTCAATGCATTACTGAAGCCCTGAATACGCAACCAATGGGAGTCTATAGACTACTAAAGTCCGCATTTCATTACCATATGCACTAACAAGACATATACATTTGCTAATGAGTGTTGGCTTTGAAGGAGTAACTAAGAAGGCCTGAAAAGGACTAATTGAACACGAATTAGTCCTTTCTAGGCCTTCGTTTGACACGTTTTCCGAATTGAGCAGCTATCAAGGAACTTTTTTTTCTTTTTCTTTTTGTATCAATAGCTACCAAGGTACTTACAATAAAGGGTGGCGAATTTCAGACACCCATGAACCCCAATGCCTCTGCCTTACGCCTCGATATCGCTGTTGAGGCCTTGCCATTTGAAGAAGAATTCTGTTACCAAATGGGCTTTGTTTATGGGAAGAAACAGGGGAGGAGGTCTTGAATGGGAAATTGATGGATGTGTGAGGTAGAGGATGGAAGTTGGGGGTTGAGGGGTTTTTGTAGATCCTCCTCTGAAGTTGGATACTGCCCTTTTCATTGCTGGCAACCAATTTAGATGTGGGCTCCACGGAGGCTTGGTCTTTCTTTCTTTATTTTGGTTTTTTTTTTTTTTTTTCATTACCTTCTCTCACCAATCTACTGTCACTTGAGATACTTGGAAAGAGAAGAGTATGAATCCGTGTGATTGCGTCCTGTTTTGAAAATGACCATGGCAACTGTTTGGGACGATCATGGGCATATAATTGAAATTGATGGGGGCAAATACCCCACTTATTTTGTGGGGAGGAGGCTCAATATTGTTGGTGCCAATGTTCCCAACAATAAGAGTCCAAGTCTTAATGTTTTAGGAAATCTTGCAACACCTTGACATGACAGTGCTATTTTAGTGGAGAATAGGGATGGCATTGGACACATGTTCATCTTAAAGAATCCAACCCAAAAATTCTATTAGTGGGCCTTGGTTTGAGACCTTCTGTTACTCAGGTTATTGATCCATAGGGCAATTTATTTGGGTTACATATACCCTAATGGTGCAAGATTAATTTATTGTAGGGAGCTGGCCAAGCTTACTGAAACTGACAAGGAAATATGGGGCATGCCCCACTTTTTTTTTTTTATACATATTTAGCTAATAATCAAATCCATATTTTTGTCCAGGGGGTGAAGGATATAAGGTAGGGTGTAATTGAGACTTTGATTGATATCTTATAATTTGAACGGTTAGGGTGATAGTTGAGTATTATGGTTGAGTATTCATTTCCTATCTTTCCTTCATTCAATTTTCATTAAATGAGAGGTGATCTGACTATCATTTTTACACCTTTGATCTTCATTTTTAACTACTTAATTATAACCTAAATTCATATCCTACACAAGCAAACAAGCCATAAAAGCAGGACATATCCCAAGTTTGAAAATAGGAAACCTGTAAACTCTTCTTGGGTCCCACTATCCCTTCCCAATAGGAATGGGCTCGCGGACTAAGCATAAAAGATTAAAATATTAAGAAAAAAAAAAACGTCGCCATTCATTTTTCAGGTCATATACCAAGCGAGTAGGATTTTCTGACCTGTGCAACTTTATTGCATGGAAGATGGACTACAACACTATCAATTTCAACATAGACATTTCCATACGCGGTTTAACATACTGGAATCAATATACTGGCATGATCAAAAATGAAGGTGTGGAAAAATCAAGTGCCGGAAAATCAGGTTAGGTCCAAATCTTCAAAACTTATTAAATGGGTTTAGGTCCATGTTTACATCCCATGAAGAGAAATTACAGGTTTGGTTCAAAAAAGACCATCCAAGTCACCAATTTTTATCGAATGGACTGATTAGACAGAAGTCTAATTTAAAGTCTGGTATTTAAAGACTAAAACATCTATCTACATTTAAAAGATCACACGGTTATAGAAAACTTGGAGGGAATTTTGAAAACAAGATTTTCTAAGTTATAGTATTAGTTAATTGGAGGGAGGGGTGTGCCTGGTCACATCATGGGGTTGGAGAAGATACCTATGCATATGGGGTCATTGTGAGAGAAGACAGGAATGGAGTGGATGTTTTGGAGGTTTTGATGCTCACCCATGTGAGTTTAGAATGCATCTGTTGCTCCAAAGAGACCACAAGGCCCTGATTTCCGCTGCTTGACCCTTCCATTCTTCTATAACATTCATACTATCATGGATTTATGTTCTAAGCATACAATTCAATGATATTCTAATAACCATACTGTTCATATTATGACTGGATACTGCTTTGACTCCATGCCGTCAAAGTGGCGGGCCGCGATGAAGCAAGAGTTAAATATAGATAGCATTTGATCAGCGGTTTAGAATCATCTAATTGGGTCAACTTTACTTTTGGATGGTCAATACAAGCTACAAGCAATTGTACAATTGCAAAAAAAAAAAAAAAAAAAAAAAAAAAAAGAATTAAAAAACATTTGCAATTACATCATTGATGTTGAAATAACATTACTGTTGATCGGTTTAGTTTGATCATTAGGATAGTGGCCATTTACTAAATGGAAGTAGACTCACAATGCACCTGACCCAATTATCACCTCACCTCAGGGGTTCAAGTTGGGCCTTACCGAACCCTGGCCCTTTGACCCAAGCTAGCCGAAAACTATATAAGGTCGGGTATAGATTGAGGATAAAAATAGTGATTCCAGCGGGTGTAGCGGCCAGCGTAAAAAACATTATGTAGCAGTTGTGGTGGTACATAGCGGCATAGAGGCGTAAATTTCTTAAGTAGTCAAAAGAATTCAAATCTTGTGTAATAGCCAATAATGTATTTTGTAGTGGTTTGAAACTATTAAGGGTAGTGACAACTTTGGAAAAGACTATTGAGAAGAAGAAACAAGAAGAATAATGTTTTAAATTAAAATCAATTCACTCTACTGAGTTTTAGACCGAAACGCCGCTATTTTAAAAATAATATAGTAGCCTCATCCACTACGGCGAATAATACGACCGCTATTTTGATCCATGATATAAAATACAAATAGAGTTTAAGTTGGCAAGTCTAAAATCCAGTCGAGTTGGCTCTTACTAAAGTTTGGGCCCTGTATAGTAGTTGTACCATCATCACCAACTCACCATCTTCTTTCACCCTTCAATCTGTCCATCGATGAGAGAATTCGCATGTTGGAGCCTACAGTTGGTCGGGGTATACATGTTAAGACTAACATATGGTCAATAATGTGATTAACAAAAAACCTATTAGAAGTCAGATCCAACGATGAATAACAGATGCTAAAAATTGGAATGTCTCTCCATTTTGTAAGGAGCTGATTGTGAGAGATTTTTTTTTTTAATTTAGTGTCATCATCAGGTGGGCCCATTTTGAGAATTTGAAATGGGGTGCACTTTTTTTATTTATAAAAATAACATTTTTTGACCCATCTAAACGTCCTCTTGGAAAGTTAAATGTAGAGAAGAATGTTTTGTCATGGATATTAAGCTTGTTCCATGTGGGCGTGATGACAGGTTTTGTGAAATGAGTGACCCACATGTGAAGCCAATCCAATTGAGAGAAAGCTTGGCATTGACACGGTTACGCTATCCATCTGTTGCCCACTTTACACAATCTCTACAGCCTAGCTGCAAAATTTCAGGGAAAGTGACCCAAGAACGCGTAATTGGACTGAGTTGAAAATGGCCATCTCTTCAGGGTGGTAATATGATCCTTTTTCAAATCTGACAATAAGGCTGTGATGCCAGGAATCAGAGATGAAAGAAATGCTATGGACAGAAATATAGATTACTGCCGGGCCTACTTAATTGACTTATTACAATAGAAGAATAAGGAAGCATCCTATAAGGCATCTTCAGCTATTTCTAGAGGATTTAAGATATGGATCTATTCCAATGTTTTTGTGCGTTGCGGTGTGAGATAGATCATGCGAATTCATTACAAATTATTTGTTAAAGGGCTCCCAACCCCATTAAATAGAGCAATCCTAAGGGTCAATGCTATCATGGAAGTCTACCCCTTATAATAGATTCCCTCATCACTGATTAGTGAGGAGATAAGCTACACCAAAGTAGATGTTGATCAAGTCTCTTTTCCAAGAGTGATTCCAATAATTGAGACTCTCATAGGGTCACTGATTAAAACTTAATTGTAAGATCAACTTAGTCTTAGCCACATGTTTAATCCGATGTGAGTCCCTTGATAGACAGACCACATATATAATTTTTGACGTCTTCTGTGTGGAAGGAATGGAACTTTAGGGTGACGCTCCCATCTTGAAAATTGATTTGCTTCCAATGTAAGATTGATCATATGACTGATAATATAACTAATACAATCTCATACATTAGTAATCATATCCATTAATCACTTTGCTAATTATATACTCAATCATACGAATGGATCAAATCTTGTTGATGTAAAAATTGGAGGACATCTTACACAATCATTATAGGACGTTCATTTTGAGTAGTTCAAATTTTCAATAGTGCAGTACTCCATCTTGAAGTTTTACTCTTTCCGGTTAGTGAAGGGTCGAGCAAGACAGAGAGAGGATCAAGAGAAAATAGGAACTTGAGCCAACTAGCAGATTTTATGATGCATAAACCATGTGATTTCACTTACTTTGTTTCCTTTTTTTCTTTTTTCTTTTTTTTCTTTTTTTCTTTTTTTTTGAATTTATTCATCTAGTACAATTTAGGTTACAATGTAATCCTACAAACTATATAGACAGATTAAGTTGACCCACATGGCCTCACCATTAAATGATCCAAGCTATTTAAATCGTACGCTCAGCCATTAGTATTCACTTCTTAAATTTCTATATGTTCTAAGTCTTAAACACCATTCGGATGATTATAATCTAGAAAAGAAATTTAGCTCAAAGTTAATCTCTTTATTAATTCATTGATCTAATGTATATTTTTTTCGATTAATGTGAATAAAAATATACTATGCGTTCATTCAAACCATATAATGTGAGTGACTTAGATCAAGCAAAAAATGGGAAAACCATGAATTCAAACATGAAGCCTTATGCAGTTATGCCAGAAGCTCCAATCAGGGGGTCATCTTTTTATCATTCCTAGACTTCCAATTTCACTAATTCTCTCTATGATTGCTTTAGATGGAAAAAAAAAAAAAAAAGAAGCGAACCTTCAAGTTCAAACTATAATTTCCAGGAAAGTTTAAGGTGATTTGGTGAGAAGTCGTAGTGTCTGATCAAGTTAGCGCATGTTCTTTAAAAAATAAACAAATAGCACATGGGATAAAAGAACAGTTTGATAGCTAAACAACTTTAAAATCCCATGGTTGGTACTACTATCTGGTCAGTTGACTGTGAAATCCTTCAACTGTTACACTATTATGGGCCCACAGAATGAATGGCCCCAATCACAAAGATATTTGGCATGTGAATATGAGCAATGACTTGCTCGCTCCCCAACTTCCCCTGGATGGGGGCCATGTGACTGAGAAGGAGATACGAGTTATGATTGGTGGGCTACAACTATCATGGCTCATATTTGAATGATCCACAAAATTTCTAGCTGTTTAATTTGTACACTGTAAGCTTCATTTGTATATATTCAGAACATATATGCAGCCAGGAAGGCCCCCATCAGGGTGCCCCATATAAGCATGCATTTAGACCCACCATTTTGGTTGTCGCTATTTGGGTCGTCATCATCATTAGAGTCTTTAACTATATTGATATCGGTTACATGAATTATGTTTCTTCGTTCCGATCTATCCTTGGCCAAATCCTCAGATGGGTTGTACTTCTTAAGATCTACTATTATTAATTCCATCCGCATCATCTTCAGCCTATCCCTTTGGTGAACCATCAACCTTCATAGAATAACTTATCCTCACTGGCATAGTTGCTTGCCTACGTTGGAAATGTTCAAATTACCTCAAACTGGTTTGCCTTATTTAATCATCTATTGATGCTAGACTCCAAAACAAAATGCTCATTTTTTATTTTATCCTTCTTATTTTTACAACATATCCACCTAAACATTCACAGATCTGCTAAACTCATTTTGTGCATGTATTGATGGTCTAATCTTTGTCATGTAATCTTTTTATTGGTATGTGCCAGATTATAAAGCACTTTGGAAACAAGTCTCCACTTCAACCGTTCCACTTTAATATTATGTTTATCATTTTCCTTAATCTCTACGTCTTTTCTAATTATCAACCCAATGCATCGGAATAAATCACTTTATGGTATCTCTTGAGCTTCAATTCTTACAATAATGTCGCCTTTTTATACATGTCCATTGAAGTTGTAATCCATATATTATGTTTTTGTATGGCTTATTAATTTTAAAACCCCTAGATCCTAAAACGTTTGACCATCTTTTGGGTTTTGGATTCACACCACTCTTGATTCATCCGCCAATACTATATCATTTGCAATCAATATACACCAAGGTACCTCGTCTTAAATATAAGAGTTAATTCATCTATAATCAATGTAAAGGGATTCGGGGCTTAAGGCCGACCCCTAATGCAATCTTATAGTCACTAAGCTCGTATGTCCATCCACAAGTACTTCTCATACTTGTGATTATCTCCCTCATATATGTCTTTAATGATTTCCATATAACCTCTTACAATACTCCTTTTATTTTAAACTCAGCAAATTAAATTGGTAGGTACCCTATTATAAGTTTTCTTTAGATCAATTAAGAGCATATGCTAATTTTTCTTCTTTGCTCTGTATTTTTCCATTAATTGCCTAAGTTAAAAGATAACTTTCATAGTGAATCTCTCTGGTATGAAAGCAAACTGGTTTTCAGATATATTAGCCTTTTGTCTGAGTTTTTTATTTATCAATCTCTACTATAGTTTCATAATGTGACTTATAAGTTTAATCTCATGATAGTTAGTATAGTGTTTTATATCTTCTTATATATATAACACTTCTTCTCCATTCATTTGTATTTTATTTATCATTTATATCTTATTGAAGAGCTTAGTTAATTAAATTCACCCAATTTCTTCTAAGAATTCCCAAGCAGCTCTATCACAATGGCATCTAACATGTAGCCTTTCATGTCTTCATTTGTATATAAATATCTCATTTACTTATGCTGCACTGATTCTACGGTAAAAAGTATGTCTTGATGAAGAACTGCCATCTATAATTCTTATACATCCTATATAGAATACTCATTTATAAGTTTGTGGCCTTATGCTGGATGTGTTCATTTAAAAAGATCGTGTCCATTGGAGATTTCAATCCTCAATTCTCAAGATTCTCCAATAGACACAACTCATGTCCGCCTCCTCTTTGAACATCACTAATGTGATTTTCATATGAATACCAAAACCCAGTGAATTCATTAATCAGAATAAAACTGTCATCCAAAATAAAATCTAAAAGTTAAAATGAATCAACTTGAAATGAGTTGGTAGTATATGTTGTTGCAAATGGGTACCAAATATCCGAAGCCGTTTCAATAAGGTGGGTATGGAATTTATGGCTTAATCCAGGAGAAATTAGGACCTAGTTCCAAATCCCAAACATATATAAGACCTGAAACATTCATATTTTTAAAGCATTTTAGCCTCTATCACAATGTTGTCTGACCCGTAGCCTTTCATATCTTTACTTGTATAAATATTTTTGTCACTTCAACTACACCGTGCAGTAAAAACTATGTCTTGCCGATGAAGAATATTCCTCTCTAATTCTTATACACCCTATAGAATATTCATTTAAAAGTTTGTTGCCTTACCATGGATGTGCTCATATAAAAAGATCATGTCCATTGAATATTTCAATCATCAATTCTTGTAACTTTTCATTCAAATACAACTCATGTCCACCTTCCATTTGAACACCACAAATGTGATTTATATGTAAATACCAGAACCCGGTCCATTCATTAATAAGATTAAAAATGTCATCCAAATCCAAATTCAAAAGTTAAAAATGGTTCAACCTCAAATGAGTTGGTAGTGTGTGTGGTTGCAAATGGGCATCAAGTATGTGAGCCTTTTTCTAATAAAGTGGGTATGGAGTTTATTCTCGACTCTAGGAGAAATTCGGATTCGGATCCAAATTCCATATACATAGGACTTGAAACATTCATATTTTGATTCGGATCCTTCAATGTTCCAACCCAAGGATCCGAATTGAGGACAATTAAGTCCACATATTAAATATATTTAAGTTTTAAGAACTTACATAGCTTGAGTAATATTGGTATGTAAGCGTCTATTTAGCTTTAATCATTTACCATTTAATAGCTCCACTTATATTTGAAGCCCTTTTATCCAGCTATACTATTGCATTCCACATATTATTTAGGATCCGGATTTGGAATTAGATATATATTTTATTTTAGTCAGTGCCGGGTTTGGATACAACAAATAGGTTCCGTGATGGATCTAGGTCCAAATCTATGATGAAGGATTGGGTCCGGATCCACCATGTTTCAGATTGATGTTAGGTTCGTGGTTGAAATAGCAAGTTTATGGACTCAACCAGACTCCAACTCATGTATCAATCGGATTAAAAAACGAGGATTTTGGGGGAAAAAAGAACCTGGTAGATGGCCATTGAAAAAAGATCTCAAAGTTCGGGCTACACAATTTCAGTCCTCTCGCCAACTCATGTTGGACTCTGTTTGTGTGGTTCAAACTACAGGGTCCTTTTTCGTGCAATGACCAACTATCGGGTTTTTTCCAATAAATCCTCCTAAAAAAAAATTCGACCTATTTCTGACTCCAAAACAAAAGGAGTGAACCTGAATAGTGAGTAATGGGTCAGATACAGGTTGGTAATCGGGCCAAGAATTGATCTTCCACTAAAGTCCAACCAGGATGGCTCCACTGCATAGTTGGTTCCTGCCATGTAGGCCCCCACCTGTACCCTCCTTATATATGTTTATCATTTGTTGGATCATGACATTTTCAAAATATTCCAAAAGTAAAACTATCATCATAAAATAACAAAAATATCATAGTAAAAATTGGAATGGAAAGAAAACCAATAATTCCATTACACTTTCTCAATTCTATCCTTAAAAAAAGAAAAAAAATAAATAAATCTAATTAGCAACGTATTGCCGCCATAGTACCTAAAAACTTGCACATCAACTATTGACATTCTACAAATTCCCATACGGGTGTTGATATGATATTTTAAAACCATACGATATCACATACATCGCACTATACGATATCTTAGTGGAGGATAATATATGACACCATTATTATACGAACAATTGGCAAAAAAAAAAAAAAAAACATATAAATTTCTACCGTTCATGGCCAAAAGTCATGAATGTGTGAGGACAGCCTTAAAAAGAAAGAAAGAGATGGAGATTTGTGACAAGGATGTATGCAGGTGCATCCAAACGCAGTCACAGCTGTTATGGTATTAACGCCGTAACTAGCAATACACGCTACGAGAGAAGACAAGAGAAAAAACACGAGGGAGATTTTCGTTACTCTAGCGTGTGCGATGTTGTTGTTCTTCTGGGCCTTTGGATTACAGCTATTATATATCTATAGCTATCAATCTATCTTTCGTTTCAGATTTTAGAAGAAAAGGAGAGGTGGGTCAGTAAATGTCAAAAAGGGCTGATGTAAGGAATGGGGCCCAGATAGCGCGTGAGGGGGGTGGAGCCCACCACCCACATAGCGCGTGCAAGAGACAAAAAAAAGGGGAACATGGTTGATGATGGCTGTCCCCTGTCACCTTGCTTGCCCTAGATATTGAATGAGGACTCAGTCCTAGACTCCATGTTCTCCTTCCCCTGCTTCCAACATCCCAGAAAGTGATGTTGGAGGACTCTTAAAAGGCCCAAGTTTCTTTATTGAAATTTCTGGAATTCATGTTTTATCATGTGTGAGATTTTTATATACTGAAATACTCATAAGTCATAACTCTATTGTTGTTGTCCTTATTTCTTTCTTTTTTCTTTTTTTTTCTATTTTCTGAATCTTTGTCGGCAGAGAATCTGAAATTCTCTATTGTTGTCTCCAAGTGGAATTTAAATGCTCAAGTGCAGTGCCTGCATCTTGGGAAACATAGAAATCTTCGAATTTAAAATGTTAAAACTGATTGGTTTTCAGAATTGTAGCAAAAAAAACAAGAGTCAATATGCTCATAAGATGTCATCTTATGCTAGCATCGGAGATCTCAAACATCCACAACTCTCGTAAAGAATAGCACCAAATAAATAGGCTCTAAACTTCTTATTTCATTAACGTTTTGAAATTTCTATTTGAGAGTTTCATGCATCCTCAATTTCATGAATTCTTTATTTCATAGCTACTGGAGTTTCTTATTAGAATTACACCTTTGAATGCATTGTGATACATGGTACCTATTTTTATCGGTATTGAAATGGGGGCCTAACTTTTGTGATTGTGTATATCCCGCCTAAATTTTTAGGAACTACAATATAGAACCCATCGTTAGGGATTGTTGTACATGTCGCCACCATTAAAAGTTAAAACATGGGGCCAATCTTTGGGAATTAGATCATGGGGCCCACTTATATATAGATTACATGTGGGCTTACCTTTTGTAGTTGTGAACATGGAATCTACCTTGAGGAATTACCACGGGAGCCAACCTTTAGGAATTACAACATTGACGCTTTATGAATTACGACATTGACATGAAAGCAACCTTTAAAAACCACAATATGGGATTGCCTTTAGAAGTTAGAGCACGGGGCCCATCGAAAAAGGGCATTACAATATGGGCCCACCTATTGTGATGGGGAATAAAGGCCCAAGACATTGGTAGAAGTACATGATCTAGATGGGTATGGTCAAATCTCTTGTAGAGTTGATGTAGAATAGGTTAGCTTTAGTTTGGAAGATCCTTATGAGAAAATGGTCCCATACCAACAAATTAATGAATTTGTTAATCGTTGGACTGATTAATCGATTGTTTGATAACGGCATTCATCAATTACTTAAAATCAAGGATGGACTTAGGAAATCTTCCTCTCTTTTTTATAACCCAGTCAAGGGGGCTGGGACCCAAGAGAGAGCTCGCCCACACACAGAAAGACAACCTATACAAGTGATAAGAAGGTTCACACAAGTAGGAAAGGAGCCCGCACATGTGGAAAGAAGGTCCATACAAGTGGGAAGAGGTGGCGTGGTGTACCCAGAGTTCGAACTCTGGAAAAACAAGAGAGAACTACCGCCACTTACCAATGAGGTAAGTGGCCGTTATTAGGAGATTTTCCCTTGAGAGGGCCACTATGTAAGAATAATGGTGGGCCATAAATAAAACTGATATAGGCCTCGTTCATTTCATTTGATTGAGTTCCTAAGAATTTCCAGAATCATATTTGTAAAAGTTGTTAAATTGCAAAAACAATGTTGACTGTCCAAAAATGACCATCAATTAACCTCCCTAATGAAAAATGAAGCAATTTCTCATCCTAAGAAAATCAAGGTCCCTTGTCCAACTCCACCTTATATTCTTTAGCCATCACCTCTTTAATAATTCATTTTTAAAGTTTATTTGACCATAATTCATATATATTCAATTCGATGGGAACAACCAGGCACAAATGCTTGTAAATGATTTTGGGGATGTCATGGCCATCACTTACTCCAACTAGTTCCATTTTTCGAAAACGACCTCTTTTCCAGCGTTAAGAAGCGATAGTTCTTACCTAGCTACTCAAGATTCGAGCCTGAGTAGTCATCTTCCCTCACCCAATGGCTATCCTACTTCACTCGAGGGCTGGATCCCATCTAGGGTTGTAAACAGGTCGGTTCCAGTCTGGGTCCATGATGGACCCGGAACCGGAACCGTTAAGGAAAAGGTGGAACCGGATCCGGATCCGGAATCATTTCGTAACCAGTTTCTTGGCTCTAGAACCAGAACCATATATGGGACGGGTTTGGATCTGGGTCCGGGTTTAGGTAGAGAATGATATTAAAAAAACATAGGTTTTAAGAGAGATTTTCGAAAATTGAGATAATATGTCGGGTCTCAGATCTACGAGTCTGAACCAAGGTGGAATCGAACCCGGACCCATTTATTTATCGGGGCCGAAATAATGACCCATACCCGGTTTTTAGCAGGTCGGAACATCCGGGTAATCGAAGAATCGGATACCCATTTACATCCCTAGTTCCATCCCTCTTAAGCTGGGTGAAAAAAAAAAAAAGTTACACTCTTTAAATAAATAAGTAACTTGTTACATTCTTTCTCCAGAGTTGAGATGCACCACTCCCAATGAGTGACCACAATGGATTAACCCTGATTGGTGTTATGAAAGCAAAGCAAAGCAAAGCAAAGCAAGTAAAGGAAAAATTAAAATGGGCATAACATTACTCTTTGGACGATGTGCAGAAAGTTTGACATGGGCTTAGAAGTAGTAAAACGGGCGTTGTTTTATGAAAGGTCGGCCCGCATGTCTCTTAGGCTGTATCAGTTTCCTCTACTTGAAAAAACTGTTAAGAAATAAAGCCTGGAACAATGGGCCTATGTCCTCTACTTTTTAATATCCAAAATAAAGTAACCTTCTTTCATGAGTAATTCCACAGTCTGTGTGTGATATGTTACATGTTATGGATGCCCGTCCAATCAAGTGGGCCACGTCATGTAGAAATCCTAGTTTTTGACATGTATAGTAAGTATCATTTAAATCTCTGGTCTTCTAAAGACAGATCACTAAACTGGAATCTAGACCAAGAAAATGGGGCCCAAGTTAGGGTGATCCAGACCATTGATCTATTGTGCCAATATGTGTCTGGGAGAATTGAACACACCATTTTAATGTTTGTACAGCTGAGTCCCCAAGATATTCATGTGGTTCTAACCATGAAGAATTATTTAACTTTTTATTGATTATTGGCTGGGATTTTTTATGTACGGTAACTTAAATTAATTGATAACTCTCCCTTGTTACTAAAGTGGATAATTTTACTTACACGTTTTCTGTACCGTCCGTACCTTGCGTAGGCCAAAATGTGTTTTTTTATTTGCAATACCGCAAGTTAATAAGTTGCAATATCGCAATTTATATTGCGATGGCGCGACTAGAAAAACCCTTTTCATGCTTTTGTCCCTCCCTGTTTCGACTATTCCTCATTTTCACATGCTGTAACTCTTTCCCCTAGCCGATTTTACCCTTCTCCTCCCTCACCAACCTATTTGCAAATACACAAGGCCCGCAATGTCCATTCGACGTCGACGAATCATCATCGTCTCCATTGCCTCCATTTACTAGGGATTTTGGCCTCCATTGTTTCACAATCTGGGCGTTCCCGAGCTTGGTATTGTTGCAATTGCCCTTACTGAACCTGGTAATTCTTCTTCCCTCTATCTTTTAATGATATTCCGGTCTTCTTTTACATTTACCTCCTTCTCTCTCTATTTATCTCTCTTTGTGGGTTTAGAAAATCCTAAATGCTCTTGAACCCTTTCTGGCAAAAATAAATAAAGAAGAAGAACTCTAAAACATCAGAGTTCTGGTGGAACAATAGAGCATGGTACAGCTGTAAGATTTTAACCATTCATCTAATGAATATCACCACTCGTTGATAACTATTATAAAATCTAAACCATTTAATCGTTTGCTTATTTATATATAATATTAAAAAAAATCATTAGCAGTTTAAGATAATGATCAAAACGATGTCTGTAATGCCATAATAATAAGAAAATGTAAAAAAAATCTGTGGACATTCTGAGTTTGTACTGGGACCCACCATAAGATGGCATCAACAGGACATCCCACATTATATTTTGCATCTGGATGTCCAAGCCAAATCCAGTTGTTGGTAATTCATGATATGAGAACAAGGGGATCTTTTTAATATATTAACAACTAGATGTTCATAAAAAAGTAGGGCTCCACAAGTCCCACCTAAGGTCACTATTAATATTTATACAAAATGTTTCAGATGTTTCTACAAGTGGGATTCCTTGTATCCTAACTACCTTCAAAAGACACAAAAGAAAAAAAACAATACAATAATAAATAAGGAAGAGATACATACCAGGTGGGAAACATGGAATGAATACCATAGACAAAGATGTGGCAAATCATTTACTTGCCATATATGACAATTGACTAAGGTTGACTCACAAAGAATGTGGCAGGAGACTCACTTGCTATATATGCCAATGGATTGAGGTTCACTTGCAAAGAACGGAAGCAGAGAACTCAGACCAAAGACGAGAGCAATGGAACATAATTAAATTATAAACAGAAATGCATTCGTTGACTTTTAACGTAACGCTTTTTATGATATCACAACATAAATTGCGATATCACAACAATTGTTGTAATATCGTAAATAAAAAAATACATTTTGGCCTGCGCAGGGGTACGGACGGTACGGAGAACGTGTAGGTAAAATTGTCTGCTTTGGTAACAATGAAGAGTTATTAATTAGTTTAAGTTACCGTAAAGAAAAAAATCCCTTATTGGCTCCAGTGGCGAACCCAAGATATTTTCCACATGTAAGAGAATATATGAAGTTTTCGAACCTCTCCATTGGTTCCGATGTTGACTCCTGAGAGGTCTTTTCTAGATCCTTGATGAGACTTTGATACTTGGCTCCAGCTAATGCATGACCGATTGGTAATTCACTTGTAAAGTGAATTTAAAGTAACATGTCACTTTTAATAGAGAAGAAAAGACGAGAGGTCTTATCAAAAGGTATAATATTTTAAATACATCACCTCTTCTTCTTCTTTTTTTATTAAAAATAAAAAAGTCAATCCCTCATTCCACTAAAAGATAAAAAGGCCTCTTCTTTTTATCAATAAAGTATATATATATATATATATATAAAAGAGTTATTCAGATGCCACAAAATGCCAAAAATTTAGGAAGGTGGATTTTAGAATTTTTTACTTTTTAATAAGATTACTCTTATTTTATTGTTTCTTAAAAGCAACCATTCATTTTGAATTCACTTTACAAGTGAACTTCCAAACGGGCTCAATAATATCATATCAATCACCATCAACTCTCATTAACCATTAATCAAGTCTTAGAGAATCTTGGTTCATTTTTAAGTAGGCGGGATGGGTTTCTCTTGGTGCGTACTTAATTTGAAAAGCTTTTGGATGCAAGAGCATAAAGAAGGTTTTAATTTTCTTTTGATATTGTCTTGATGGCAATGGAGTGATACTTCCAACCTAACGACCAAAGGGATCTATCCCCAATTGTCTCCATGAAACAAGCATTCCTTACCCCTGAATTGGATCGGCAAATAGGAATTTATTTATTTCCTTTTATTTTCTTGCAAATGAAGGGCCTCTATGAAACTTATTATGTTATAATATTTGAAGATTCCCACCCTTAATTGCTCAAAAGGTTGAGAACGACCACATACCTCACCGGTAAGTGGCGGCAATTCTCACCTGGTCACCCGGGGTATGAGCCCTAGGTACGCTCTCTTCCCACTTGTGTGGGCTTTCTTTCTGCTTGTGCGGGCTTTTTTCCCACTTGTATGGGCTGAGCCTTCTTACCTCTTGTGCAGGCCGTCTTCCCATATGTGTGCAAGCTTTCTCTTGAGTTCCATCCCCCTTGACTGGGTTACAAAAAAAAACAAAGTGCTCAAAAAGTTGCCATAGATGTATAGTAGACAAATTGGCTTGGAATGCTCCAAAGGGTTACATTGGGATGGTGCCTACGCATAAAAGAAGTTTATGATGCCATCCACAAGGAAATTATAGAGTTGGGGGGATATGTTTTATCATTAAGAGGAAGAAGATGATGTGATAGTAGCTGCACTAAATATCAACCATCTATGTGCAAGACCCAAGATATGTATTATTTATCAATCAAACAAATACCTTACTGATGTAGGAGAATATCAAAATAGAAAAAGAAGAATATATGTTAATTTCAGAGTTAAGCTAGAAGGCTGAGGGCAGTGGCGGACCTATGCATACTTAACATGGGGTGGTTTCCCCATGTTGATATTGAAATTAATAGAGATTTGAATGCGCTTAAGGTGTCCCACATATATTTAATAAACAATCACCCCATGTCTAAATCTTGTCATCGCCCCACATCTAAAAACCTTGGTTATCGAAAATACTAGATCATCTTCACACCGTTCTCTTTTGACATCTTCTTTTTACCGATAGTTCAAGATCCTCACTGCACCAATTGAGCTTTTCGTTGTTGGTCCTTTCGTGGTTAGTCCCTCTCTCACCAATAAATCTAAATAAAGCAATCTTCCTCATTCCTCATATGTAGTATAATCATAATCACTCTAAATCTAAATATGAGCCCTTAATCTCCAAATCCTAATTTCAAACCCTGAATCCCCAAATTCTAATCCAAATCATAAGCCCTAAATCACATAATATGATCATATTTACAAGTTCGAAGATGACCAAATCACCATTGGGCACACTTTAATCTTCAATTCATATGTTTGGATAACTTGAGTTACATCTAAGTGACAATTTTTCTTCTTTTCCATGAGCACATGATCAATTATAGGGAATTATTCTTACTGCTAAGTAAGTGCAGGCGACCAAATTCCTCAAATTGAAATAAAACCCCTTTGGGAATGCAAATTGGGTAATTGGGTGCTCTCCCAACTCATCGTTTAAGGGCATCAAAACACCTAGGATTAAAGGAAATATTATGTTTTGATGATGATGAATTGATGATCATTTGAATTTGGGAGAGGTAGTAGTAAACCCCTTCAATTAGGCCAAATATCTGAGCATGGAAAAAAATTTTGTGTCTATTTAATGCAATATATTTTTCTCTTTTCATATTGTTAATTTGAAAAAAGTTAGCAAAATTGAGCAAAAATTTAGCCCCACCAAAACAAAAGTCCTAGGTCTTCCACTGGCTGAGGGTAGATGCTAATTTGAATTTTTTATTCTAATATTGTTTAGGGAGGATAAGTTTTTATTTAAAGTTTTTAGTTTAGGAAAGTCATAGTTAGAGTCTATATCAAACATTGTTCTGTTTATTATAAAATAATAGAGCTTCTTGTATATACGCCCCCACCCCCCCCCCCCCCCCCCCCCCCCCCAGTGCCCCCCCAAAGTGTGTAGGATTTGTAAATTGGCCCTTGAGGTTTTAGTATTTACAAATAGGCACCTGTATCTTCATTTTAATACCTTCCATGTCCCTAAAATCAATAGTCTTCCAACCACCATAGGTTTTTAGAGTAAAATGACACTTTTGCCCATCTCTTTTATCCTTGTATTCATAATTTCAAAAGCTTGGACTCAAAAAAAAAATTTTTTTTTTTATAAAGCATGTCACTTTAACAATTGCATTTACTGGGAGAAAATAACCTTATATAAATTCATTTTTTTCTTATCAATACAAGGCTTATTTCATTAAATCCAAATTGATCATGATGACAATCAACACCTATACTTATAACTGGTTATAATTTATCCTATCCATACATGGCCCACCATTAGATTGATGAAAGTTTCAAAATACATGTTTATGCTTCATGTGTAGGGGCATTGTGAAATAATATTAGTTTTTAGATTTTTTTTTTTTTTTTTTTTTTGTGTGTGTGTGTTGTGGGGGGGCGGGGGCGGGCGGCGGCGGCGGCGGTTGTGGTTTGGCTAAAAGAAATATTGGGGGAAGGGGTAAATGTAAGAAACAAACATATTATTTTTAGATTTGCGGGGGGGATGAGGGAATTTTAAACTTTTCTCAAATATGTCTGGGGGCCCCAAGCCTTGTACTTGGGTCCACCTTTGATCATGTGCATAAGAGATTTATTGAGAGAAACCATTGAGACTTGAGATAAAATAATGATATATTTGTAGATAATAATATACTCATTTTTGTTTACGGATATAAGGGCAAAGCTATGAAAATCGAACGCAAATCTCATGGTGGCTGCCCAATCTTGTCAGGAATATTGATTTGGGGGACATGAAAGATATTAAAAAGGCAAATGAGGGGTCTATTTACAAATACTAAAACCTCAAGGGCATATATACAAATCCCACAAACCTTAGGGGGTTATATACAAAAAAATCAAAATAATAACACTAATTTCAGTTTTTCTTTGAGATTTTCCCAAATTTTCTCCTATGGATTTAGGGTTTTCATCTTTGATAAAAGACATTGATCTTCTTCCTTAAGTCCTTTCGCTCTTTCAGCTACATCAATTTAGTATAAGAGGAAGGTCTTCTCTAGTTCAATGCCCAGCAACAGATCAAGTCTATGTCTGTAGCAGTGTTTGAGAGTTTCCAACATGAAAATGAAGAGGTCTTCCTCCTTCTGAGAAGTCTAATGTACATCTAAACAAAAGATTAATGACAGTGCTATTACACATTTAAGACCGGATGTATAATCAACCAGAGTGTCTGTGATGTGATCATACTTCATAGACAAGAATTGCAATGTGAACTGTGTCTCCAGAACAAAGGTGGACAAGTTGCAATTGAAGACCCAAAAGTATCCATAGCTTATAAGATTGGTTGGACAAATTAAAACCACAAAGCAGAGGTAAGTGAGAAATGTCGATCCCTTTTTCAAATTAAAAATATTACAAAGATAAGGTTGTTTCTAATGTGGCTGACATAGATATTTGCCATATGTTACTGAAAAGGCCATGGTAATATAATAGGGACCAAGGGTGGAGCTAGGGGGAATTTATAAAAATCCCTACTTATAGACCCTTTGGTGCAGCCCCCAACCCCCACAATCTATTAGCAATGTGATTAATATAACCTTTGATTCCCAGAAAAAAGGTAACAAAAGCATAGTTGATTTGGGTGGAAAAAATTAGAGTGAAGCAAGAAAGGATGAAACAAATAAAAAGGGGGTTTTATTAAAAGCATCCTCAAATATTCATATACCTCCAAAATCATCCTTAAATACATGCATGCTTGCTGCCCCCACATGCCCAGACAAGGGGTCCTTATCTAAGAGAAGCAAAAAACATGATTCAATCTTTTGCATATAAGAAGAAAGGGGAAAAAAATAAATAAAATGAAAACACCTACAGATTTGTTTTTTTTCTGAACTTTATGTATTTGCAATTAGAAAATGTACTAATGCACCATATCACTATGTCTTTTTAATCATTAGGGGTCATATTTGAAATCTAACCCGCCCAAAATCAGTTTCTCATTTTATTTTACTATCACATGAATTTTTAATGCAATTGTAGTTATATCTAATGTAGATAAAGAAAAATAGTTTTTTTTTTTTTTTTGTTTATTTTGCTTATGATTATTTGTCAGAATAAATCCGATTGGAGTAAATTTTATAAGGAGTGAAGTTGTGTTTTTGGATAGTAAATGGTTTAAATTTTAAGTAGGGTATCTCTCATCGGTTCCCTTTCAGTATAAGCATAAAAGTTTCAACTTACAAGTATAAAGAAAGGAAAAAGAATCTAGAACTCATATAGAGAATTTTTTTCTAAGCTTTACCTATTCTATCCCACTCAAAATCACTTTATCTTTGTGTTCAACTACATAAATTTTTAATCTAATCAAAGTTATATCCACTGGGGATAAATAAATAAAAAATAGTAGTTTTCTTGAGTTTTGGTTATGATTATCTATGTTAGATTAAATTTGATTATAGCAAATTCTTTTAAGGAGAAAAATTAGTGGGATTGTACCTTTTTTGAATGGTTGGACAACACTTCTAAACAGTTTAGATCTTAAATAAGGGTCCCTCTCATCAATTCTTTTTGAGGTTTTGCATAAAAGCTTCTGACTTAAAAGTTAAGTATAAATAAAAGATGGAAGAACTAAGAGCCCATATAGAGAATACTTTTTCTAAACTTTATGTATTTATAATTGGTAGATATACTAATGTAATGCATTATACATTACTTTGCTTTTTGATAGTTGGGGCTCATACTTGAAATCTGACCCACTCAAAATCAATTCTTATTTATGTTCTACTATTACATAAAGTCTTAATCCAATCAGTGATATATCTACCAAAGATAAAGAAAAAAAAAAAAAAAAACGTTTTCTTATGTTTTGATTATGACTATTTATGTTGAAATAAATTTGATTGGAGAAATCTCTTTTAGAAAGATAAAAACTAGTAGGACCATGCTTTGAACGGTTTAGATTTTAAACACGTCTCGAGCTATATATCTACCTTAATCCCATTCTCCTAACCTCTTTATCCATGACAGACAAGCCCAGCCCATTAGTATAGGTATATAGTAGATCCAACGGTCCAATTCATTTGCATTGGTGCTAAACCCTGGGGCGGGTGAGTGCAAGGGGTCTCCATGTCCATTGCAAGGTTTGAATTGATAAGTGGGCCCCACCCATAGTTCTCACAGTTTGATCAGTATTAAGAATAGTTCTCACATGATTATTTCCCTATATATGAGTCACGATCTCATGAGGGCATTTGATGCTTGCAATTGGAGACAAAATTCCAAGTTCCTTGTAGGACCCACTTGGATGAATGCTACTCACTATAGGATACAGTGATTGAAAGATCTCATTGTGGATATCATCTTGGGCAAAAATCATCTTAATCATATCATCACAACCATTGATTTAGGTGCCTTAAAGTTTAGTAGTTTCTTGACTTACACTTTCTATGAAAATCAATCTGACGGTGAGTACAATTCAGATTAGTAACTGAGATAAGTGACAGTTCATGCGAAACCAGTGTGAGGGTTGGACTAATCGCAAAGGGTTTCATGCGGAGTAAAATGTCCCCGAACTAGGGTTTTCCATGTATAATATACCGTAGTGGCATTTAGATATTCAAGTCCTTGAGAATGAACCCCATGGATCTACAAATGGACCTTAATTTCTATTCAGATCCATGTAATTGAGCCAATACCCAATTTTGGGTGAGTTCCTTTGGGAATTTGTCCTAGGAAAAAACCAGGGCCAGTCCTACATCTCAACTGTATATTATTCACCCCTCATCTCTTCTATAATTCTCAGTTGGAACTTATTTTACCATCAATTCATAGGAATTCATTCCCATCCAAGCAAAGGGGCCCTTTGTTAAGATTTGCAAGGATGCAAGGAGTTCTAACATGAATTCCTCAAGTCAATGAATTTTGAAAACTAAGAATCCCAAACTCACAATTCAGGAACAAGAAAGGGTCCTCCAAATAAGATTCTTCCCAAGCACACATGCTGATATTAATGAAGACAATGGCAAGGGCCAAGGATGGGCACCATTAGACCCTGTTTTAAATTCCTCACCAGGTCCACAAACCCAATTTGGTAATTCGGGGTCCAGGTTGACATTTTTCAATCCAATTAATACATGAGTCTTGTAAATGTTAGGTCCATACAGGCTACCTAATAACCTGCAAACACTGCCTAACCAGGCTTAACCTAACTCATTGACTCTTACACACCAGCCGGTTCTGTGCTTGGGTCAACAATTTTTCTAGCTCAAGTTCATAGTTTGGAAGAAACGGGATTTGAGTTTTAGTCCATATTGTTACCTATCTAGTGTTGCACTTGAAATGGGGTACCCCAAGTTAGGCTCCAGCACACCCTGCTTTGGACTGGGCCTAAGATTTTTAAACTAGCTATGTGGGTAGGGCTTTTGGGGGCTTTAAGGGTCTAATGAGTAACTAGATGGCCCCATTGGCTTGTCAATTCAAGAGAAAGGCCTTTATGGTAGGCCCAATAGCTACATGGACTGGGTTGGATTAGACTATATATGCCAACACTTGGAAGGGGATGAGTGGAGCATTGTCACAAATCAATGCATCTGGCATTTAGAAAATACCCTGGGAAAACATGTTTTATTCCTAAATGTAACTGAAATGTTACCATGAGAAATTGAAATATAGATACTAAACACTTGATTTTTGGCTCTCAAATTTATCAGTTGCACCCGGAGGTTATAGGTTCAAAATTGCACTACCACACTGAGGCTATAGGGGAGTTTACCTAACTTTCGTTTGGGCCCGAAGAGATTAGTCCAGCCCAAAGGGTTTGGAACCCTCCGATAACAAAAAATAAATTAAAAAAATAAAAAAAGAGCAGGACTCTCCTAAGCTGAAACAGTGCTGGTCCCACAAATTAAAATTGATTATATCTGTTTATTGAATGATGAAACTAGAAAATCCACTTCTGATTGGATTTGTCTTGATTTTAGAGACGATCATATGCGAAAAAACAACGATAATCGATTTTAATTTGTGGGACCGGCACTGTTTCAACTTAGGAAAAGCTAAGTTGCAACTTAGGAGAGCCCTACTCAAAAAAAAAAAAAAAAGAGAGAGAAACCTTACACTTTTTAAAATCAGTTTTGGGCCCATTACAATGAAGAGTATGGATGAAAAAGCATTTGGCATGGACTTGTCTTCCGTCCAAACCGTCTAGAATCCGACCCCGTAGGGGTTGTTTATGGGCTTGGTTGCGCGGTGCTGAAGCTTGTCCAAGACCAAGCTGTTAGCCACCAGGTCTTACATTCAGATCCATATTCAGCCATGGACCTGAAAGTGAGGCCCAAGACTAGATGATTTACAAAATTTATATAACTCCTTGTCCTAAATATATTGGACCGGGCTAGGCTGGGCCATTAAGCATACCCGGGCTAGGCTGGGCCATTAAGCATACACTAGCAAAACAGGCCCGCCCTAAGGCCGGGGCCCAAAAATAAAAATATACTCAGTTTTGATGCTATTTTTTTTATATTTTAATTAGTGAGAAAAGAAAATAAATCCAAAACAAACAAATTCATCATTTATTAGTTTTGAGATTTTATATATCAAAACTTATTTAAAAGGAGAATGTGCAGTAAAATCACATAATTTGCTAATGGATTTTGAATTTTTAAATTTCATGTATTTTGTTTTTTTTCATGTATTAGTGGAATTTCTTGAATTGCAGAACAAATTCTAAGATAAATATATTTGATGAGAATGTAAAAGCTATAGAATATCTAATGAGTAAATGGGAAGCTAGAATTTGGAAATTGAAAACTAAATAAAAAGAAGAATAAATCAATTAGTATATTGCAAATTGAAAAGAAAAATGAAAAACAAAGATAGGAAGCCAATGTCTAACCATCCAAGTTAGACAATGGAAAAAACAACCAAAACTATATTATAATGTTTTATTATACATAATTTATATAAAAATCAAATTCTGTTTAACAAACTAAAAAAAAAAATGTAAAGCCCTTGAAATTTTGGACTTGTCATTTAATAACCAGGTGAAGTAAGGATATAAGAAAAATAAAATTTATAAATTATTACGAATAAATTTCCTTATAACGTGTGCTCTTTATAGGACGTGGTAGACTCCAAAAAGGTTAGGCTATTTCCAACTCCAATAAGGAGTCCTAGCTACAATTGTCACTATCTTCTATCAATATCTCTATTCAGAGACTTTCTCTATTGATATAAAGCAAGGGGCAGCATCATATCCAACATGTGGTAGGTCTGTGAATTGTTGGGTGGGCCCACTGATATATGTAATTTGTATAGTTTTAAATGAATCTCGTTTGGAAGCGAGAGTTATTTGAAAGAGAGAGTTAGGACAATAGCCTTCCATTATCCAAACTTAGGACGTCAAACTTGATTAGATTAAGAGAGATTAATTATCTTTTTAAAGAAATTTGAAAGAGATAGAATAACAAAAGGAACTTCTCTCTAAATTGGGCTCTTTAGTAGGAACTTGTCTCTAAATTGAACTCTTTAGATTAGTTAGGATTAATTAGAATTTGAATTAATTAAAATCTATTTAAATTTGGAAGCCAATTTATCAATCAATTGCTCAAGTGGAATCCAATTTTGCAGTCAATTTCAAAATCGAGTCCTCTACCTATAATATATAGGGAATTTTATCAAAAAAGTGTAACTAAATGTGTATTATACTGATTTAATTACAAATACACCAAAATACTTATTTTGGTGTTCGTATAGCAAGTTTTGACGGTTTTACCCCTAATTGTTTCAAACGACCTCGTTTTCGATCTAGCCCTAAATAATGCAGTCGAACAAAATCGTTCTCATCTCCTCAAAAAAAAATTTCGCTCCCACCCATTTTCTCTCTTCCTCCTCGGCCACTTGCTGTCGCATTCCCTCTCCTGCTCCAGCCCTCTCGTTCCCTCTCCCTCTCCGCTCGCTGCTCTCTCGTTCCCTTTCCCTGACGGCCCAGTTACTGCTCATTCTCTCCGCTCTCTGATCTCCGAGAGACTCTGGCTAGATATTCCGGTGGGACTCCAGACGACTGTTCCAACGTCTGTATGTGGCCGTAAAGAACCCGTTCAATCGTCTGGAATCTCTTTCCCCCTCTTTCTCTGCGTCTCACATGGTCGTTGAATTTATTTCTTTTGTTTTTATGTTGCAGATGCAAAGGTTGATATTTCTAAAGTGGCCAAAGACAAGCTTGGATCGAGTACTGGAGAAGTAGAAAGCCTCCTTCAATTTGGTAATTTTTTCTTTTGTTTTCCCCTTTGTCTATGGATGTGCAATGCCTCCATTTTTCATTAGATTTTACTGGGCATTGCTGGATTTCTAGAGTTTTTATTGTGGCATTATTATGGGTTTGCTTCCATTGTCACAAGTATTCAATGGAAGATTATAATATCTGGAAATTGTGTGGTGTCTATAAATTTGGGGTTTTTCTTGTCGTTGATGTAATGGCTAAAAACCCAAGTAGTTGTTAATAAATCTTTCCACTACCCATTACACATAATCTATCAGCATTACTCAATCCTGCTCAAGGTCCATGTTAGTGAAGTTTACTCATTTAAACTACTAGGGATAAGACAAAGCCATGAAGAATTTGGGTTCTGGTAGATGCAAGATCCTTGAGTATATATGAGAGAAGCATTAGAGTTAGATGTAAAATTGATTTTGATGACATTTGAATATTTGCCACACAATATTAGTTATTGACGGTGGCATAGAAAAGAATATTAAACAATGTGGAGATATATTGCTCCTTTTGCAATTCTTGTGGTCTTTCCTCTCTTTTTTTTTTTTTTTTTTTTTTTTGTTGGGGTGTTATGGTGGTCTACATTTCTTTGCATATTACTATCAGACGTGATCCTCTATAACCATCATGAATCTGGATCTTCTATCTGTGGCCAATAATTCAATATATGGCCTACCTGCTAATTTCTAAATTGTCCAAAACATTTGTTCGTCATTGTTGTAGAATGAGGCAAAAGTTGACTTTGATTGAGTACAGTCTGCTGTTAAATTTTAATAGTGTGTTCCACGCATTATCAATCTACCAAAGCTCTACTCACTATTGTAAAATTTGGCCAGTTCTAAAACAAGGCAAAAGCCTACGTTAGGCCTTTTAGTATTTAGTATAATAAGTTGGGTTTGTCCATCAAATTAAACGGTTTTGCATAATACCAGATGACAGACGTTGTTCCTTTCAACAATCCATGTTCAGGTCACTAATCAGATGATACCATGTGATGATTTATTGGTTGCCCGCTATAACGCATTTATCATTACTAGTATAGTAGTATTGTTCTCTAATTAGTGAGACAAGTTTTATAATAGTTCCCCTGTCTACTGCAGTTTGTTATGACATGCTTGTCCTCCTTTTAGCGAGGAACAACATGAAGGTTTGAGCCAACTGGGCATTGCCACTTGACAACCAATATGTGTATATAAGACAGGTCTTGTGATACCAGTTTTGAACCTGGTATTTATTATCGATTAGCAGAAATGAAGTAGTCTTTTTTGTTTACAGTTCAGCGGCTTGGAGAACAATTTGCAGAGGTTCATTTAGATATTACTTTGGTGGTATCTATAAAATCACAAGGGAACGAATGTTCGAACCCTCAGATTTGGAGGGCTGTGTTTCTACGAAAATGTGCGAGGCCAACTTAAAGAATTTGTCTCGAAGAGGCAGTTCTGTCTTGTTTTCATTTCTAATTTATGCTCTTTTGCCTTTCAAATATATTTGTGGACTTGTTTAGTCATCTATATGGGTTTCTTTGAGCGCGATGGTTAGATGATTCTTACTTCAGTTCTTATGTGATTCTTCCTTATATTAATTTTTTATATGATTCTTATGGAATTGCTAGGTAAATAAGCCATGCATGGCTATGGTGACCTCAGGTTTTTTTTTTTTTTCTTTTTTTTTTTTTTTTTCTGTCAAGCTGCCCATCCACATATATTTGTTGTTTACATGAGTTGTATTGATCATGATTCTCATGTGAGCTTCTAATACTTGTGTAATGTTTAGTAGCCATGGTTTTTGTTTTATTTTTTATTGGAAGTGGCCCATCTACATATAATTGTTGTATATGTGGGTTTATCTGAGCATGGTTCTGACTAATTTTATTGCTTTGGAGCTCCACCACTTTGCCCCGGTAAGTTGTTGCATTTTCAGAGCCACCTTTCCCTTGGTTCAAAGAACTTTGATGGCCATCAACGACCCCTTTGCCTCGGTCCTGGTCACTTTCTTCTGTGCCCATCAAGTTAACATTTTGGCTATTCCAAACATCCTCTCCACACACACTTCCATTATTCCCATCTTCCAAAGTCTTTTCTAATTTTTTCCACGGACATGCTTGATCAGTTGTTGCATTTCTTTTCTCCCAACCACTCATCCCATCAGTAGGATGATCTCCCTGAGCAATGTACGTGACGATCGAGATTACTTGTACATGAGCAATGTGATTACTTACTGGAAAAAGGAAGCCTAGATGATGATAGGGAAGAACATGTGGAAAAGGAAATAGTTAGATTAGGAAAGGATGCAATAAGGGACACAAAAAGATAGGGGTGGCGGGGCTTACAGACTAATGATTCAGCTATTAAATCTCTGAAGCTTGATCCATGGGGTGGGGAAACCTTAAAGACTGCAGATTCAACTATCTAATCTTATAAAGCTTGATTGGTCCATAAAACTATTAGCTTCTTTCCCCTTCTCATTCATTTAAGATAGAAATCTACACATTCGAAGTTTTCCTATCTAAACTAAAAGGATATACAAAACCCCAAGTACTGGATTTTGTTCGAGTATCTAAAATCCATCTTAACCTTATCGACGAGAGCTTGTATATTAGACCACAAGTCAAAAATCCATAACCCATTTGAATGCCGTTTGTTATGGTCCTTGCTGCTATGTCAAGTAAGTAATGAATAAATCACTCAATCTCATAGATATTGTGGGAATTCACTGTCATTTTAACAGCTAAAAAAATATACAGACCAAACTCATCTATCTTAAACACTCCCTTGAATGAATCAAAAAAATCCTTTCTCATAGAGAAATCTGATTCCAGGAAAGAGTATAACCAAAAAGAAAATAAGTACAAAAATCGGTTTCAAATAGCAACCATATCTTTATCAGATTCAATTCAATAAACACCAATGCAATGCAAAATTGCTATCACGTAATTTAGCAAAAAAAGTTAGCAATATATCTTAGGAAAAAATTACTATCGCACATAAAGGCAGTGATGCATTACAAACCCTATACAATCATATTAAGGAAAAAGAACATGGGAAAATTGGTGCCTACCTTAAACTGTCAAGATGATGAAATCAAGTCCCATGTCCAATAAGTAAATCAAAACAAAAAAATAGATAGTAAATAACAAATACAGGATAGAGAACCAAAGCATCAGTGAAGCTCCTGTTTTGGGATTTCAAATGGCCATCAACCCCTTTTTGGAAATCCATAGTATACAAATAGAGCATTGGATTCAGGGCAATCTAAACACAAAACTTCAGAAGGAAATGAAGGAAGGGCACTGTCGTGCACTTGCCAAAAAAAAAAAAAAACAGAAAATGGTTACTTTATGCAAGTTCTCACCTTTTTGGCTAGAGAAGCCTTCTTCCATAAAAAAGACTTTCTACATCAGCTGTGGCGACGAGAGAGCATCGCTGGCTGCTGGTGTGAGAGGATCTAGCTAAAAAGGGGTTGATTGGCCGAAACCGAAGAGGAAGAGGGAAAGGGAGCGCAGGGAGACAAGATGTTCGTGCAGAGCGAGGGGGGAGGAGAGAGCAGGGATTGGACGTGAACATGCAGAGAGGGAGAGAGCAGGGAGAGGGAGAAAGAGAGAAAAGGGCATGCAGAGAGGGAGAGCATAGGGAGAGGGAGAAGGAGAGAAATTGGCATGCAGACAGGCAAAGTGCAGGGATAGGGAGAATGAGAGAAATAGTCATGTAGAGATGTAGAGTGCATTGAGGGAAAGAGAGAAAAAGGCATGCAGAGAGGAAGAACGCATGGAGAGGGAGAAAGAGAGAATAGGCGGGAGAGAAAAGTGACCGTGGCATGAGGATCAAGGCCAAAGTGAGATAACGATTTCGTTCGCACAGGAGGGGGTAAAATCGTCCCACAACACTGTACGAACACCAATATGGGCATTTTTGTGTATTTGAGTTTAAAATGGGATAATACACATTTTGGGACACTTTTTTGGTTAAATTCCCTAATATATAATAATATGATCAAGTTAGGCCAGTTTAATTATTGCACTAGAAAAATAAGGCCCGACCAGCCTAGTGATACTATTGTGACATTTCAATGATTTGTTTCTAAAATCTCTGAAGTAAATGAAATTATAATTTTTACTATTCAAATGTTTTGTTTAATACTCATTTGCTTTTATTGTAGGGATTTTCTGTAAAAAAAAATCATAAAGGAGCTCAATAATCAGCAATAAATGATAGAGGTTTAACATTTGATAATTGAAACATAATTAAAAAAACTTAAAGGAGTTTTTAACTTCGATCTTACTTGAGCGTCCCTTCTGC
This sequence comes from Camphora micrantha, assembly GCA_003546025.1. NCBI lineage: Eukaryota > Viridiplantae > Streptophyta > Magnoliopsida > Laurales > Lauraceae > Camphora > Camphora micrantha. Next base: position 35,649,809 of record QPKB01000008.1, on the reverse strand, counting down.
CATAACCCTTAACCGAAGTGGTCTCTCTTCATTATGACAAGGAATGAAAGGAGGACAGCTCCTGTAGTTCTCATTGGGAGGTCTTGGGTTCAAACCTTGCCTCCTCCCTCTTTGCATATGTGAGATTTTTTTTTACCTCACATGTGTGAGTTGTGTTTATTCTCCTCGCATGTGTGAGTTTCCATCACCTTACATGTGTGAATTGTGTTTATTTTCCTCACATGCGTGAGTTTCCATCACCTTACATTTGTGAGTTGTATTTATGTCTCTTCGCATGTGTGAGTTTTCATCACCTCACATGTGTAAGTTGTGTCTATGTCTCATCGAATGTGCGATTTTCCATCACTGCGCATGTGTGAGTTATGTCTATCTCTCCTCTCATGTGTGAGTTCCCATCACCTCACATGCGTGAGTTATGTCATGAGTCTCAAGGTCCCAGCCCCTTTGCTAGGTTACCTAAAAAAAAAAAAAGACAAGGAATGAAAGGAAATGTTCTCCTACAAGGAGACTGTAGCTCTGGGGCCCACTTAGATGCTTTCTTATTGGTGGGGGTGGGGTATATGGAAAGGTCTCCCTATCGACAAGGGTCAACAAGAAAAATTACCCATGTCAAATCATCCTAACCCTTGATTTAATAGCTTTAATTTTTAGTGGTCTTTTAACCATAAATTTCTTTGAGATTCAATTCAACGGTGGATGAAAGTTTGATGATAGTGAAATTGAGCCTAGTGCTAGATCATGGGGGAATGAGAGTATGAAAGAGACTATAATGACTAAAGGTACGCCCAAGTGGGCCCCATAGAGCTAGACAACATATGTTAGAGCTCATGGGAGAACATTTCTCAAGAATGAGATGTTTCGGTGAATTTTTTACCGTTAGTTTCTGGTGTTGAATTTGTTTCTCCATGTAAGGAATGGACTCTAAATCAGCTTTGTTAGACTTTTTTCTTCCTTGAGAAACTCCAAGTTTTTGTAACATATATATCAAGTTACATGTCTTCAATTACTCATAGACCTCATTGATTTTGGAAGAAGAATAATAATGGCTTCTGCTGTCTTTGTGAATTTTAGAAGCTTTAGATTGAATCTTTTCCTATTCTTGCATACATAGAATCTCTATAGATTTCAGTATTTTTTTTTCCAAATGCTAGATTCCGTAATTTCTTCTATCTTCTTCTTATCGATCATCTTAGAAAAAAGAGAATTTCACAAAAAAAAAAAAAAAATCACCTTACATGCGGACTACACCAAAAAGGCCCTCTTTATTTCCCTCACATGGAAGTGGTTCCCGATTTTCTAAATAAGATTTGTTTCGATATCAAACCTCCGTACACGAAAAAAACTAGTTTCCCATAATCTTCCTCCTCATCTCTTTCCCAAACCCAATGGAAAAAAGACCCAATGAAAACTTGAAATGAGTTTTTGTAGTGTAATCTTCTCTAGTCTGTCACATTCCTCTAATACATGTTACAAATCAAATATCAATAAAAAACCTATAATCGATTTTTTTAGCCTAATATCCTCCGGTTTATCACATCCCTATTTCATTTTTTTTTCAAGAAAGAGTGTGATAATCAAAGAGAAAGAAATGACCATATTGGTTTGGAGATGAGGATTCCAATGTCGGCCTATTCTTTTTCACCACAAATTGAAACCCCTGTAAATCTGCCCGGGCCACATTTCTTCTAGTTTCATAAGAGAACCCGTGTCAAGAAAAAAAAAAACCATCAAGTTTTGTTGAAGCCTAGTTTTTGTTACAAATCTCATTGGGTTTGGGGGAGAGATAAGGAAGAAGATGGGAGAATTAGAGTTTTTTTTGCGTTTGAAAGGACCACGGAGGGTCAATATTGAGCCTCTGCTTCGGGGAGGGGTTAGGGAGGGTTGATATCAACGCAAATCTCATTTCAAACACAAAATAAATAAATAAATAAAAATGAAAAGTGGGGGACCACTTCTGTCAGTGCGAGGGAAACTAAGAGGGCCTTTTTGGTGTAGTCTGCATCTAAGGTGATTTGTCTGGCAAGATCCTAATCCCCATTTTGTTTAAAGAAACTACTGGGATATTTTCCCAAAACATCATTTCAAAATTTTGAAGCTCCAAATTGGAATGAGACTGATATTTCATTGACACTTTGGTTTCAAGCGAAATTATTTTATAGAAAGTTCTCATTTTTGGGCATTTCATGCGAGTTTTTATGTTATTTATATGATTATATATAATAATAAGAGGATTTTACCAAAAAATCCCTTTAGACTCGATGAAGACAAACAAGGCCCTCAAATTTAAAACCGGTCAAATATGTGTTTGATTTCAACCAGTACCTTGTCAACTCAACCCATTTTGACGTGACCTAACCAGTTTGCTAACCCTCCAAACGAGCGTCTAAGGACCTCAAACTCTATAAATGGGGAATCTCTTTAATATTTTTTAGCAAAGGCTTTCAACAAACAACACCCCCCCCCCCTCTTATGTATTTTTTTTTCTTTCTTCTTTTTAAAGCCCAGCCCACGAAAACCCCCCTGCCTTCCCTTCTTGGCTCTTTATTGAAATTTAGAAGCAAACGATACAAATATGAGATTTCCCCTCAAGTTTTCTATATTCCACTTTTATACCCACCTTAGGTTTTGTAAGAAGGATGTCGAGGACCTTTTATCCTTTGATTTTAAGTCCATCGATAAAAATAACAAAGTTACTCTTCTTTTTTTTTTTTTTTTTTTTTTTTTTTTTTTTGTGCATCCATTCTTATGTCACTTTGGCATGAAGGACCAAACTCAATTTCTCAGTAGTTGCGGAACCAAGATTTTTTTTTCGGGCTGAGTTCTCTTATTAGAAAAATATTTCAGTAATATATATTAAAACACTAATATTTTTGCTAACAAAGAAATGATATAAAAATATAAGATAAGATGATCAGTTATGATACAATTAAGATTTTAAAATCAAGTTAATAAATTATCCCCAAAAATGATAAAATGATGAACTCGTATTGCTCTTCATAGTTAACAAAATTTAAAAATGGGCCCAAAAGACAATAAAAAAATGCAAATTGCATGATTTTAACAGATTTAGTTGCAAGCATATTATTATAATTAATAAAGCTGAATTCCATAATTTGGGTTTGATAATCACATTATTCAGATGTAATTTACTTTTTAATTTTCAATCCTTTGTAAATGCATATACTGGTGACATTAAAATAATTAAAGATAGTTTTATAATGAATAAGATTATGTTAATTAAAATTTGAAAAAATCCCAAGGCAGGAAATTCATTTGAATAAATTCATTTGAATGGTTCAGGTTTTCGTTAAGTGGGCTGCATTGTGGGTTCCGCTCTTTGCACTCATTGGCAGACCTAGGATTTTTGTTTGAGTGGGGCGAAAAATCAAAGAATGTTTTCATCATCATATTCTTCCATCTTATGAACAGTCGTAATTGCCTCAAGCTAAGCCTGACACAGACCATATATGGATAAAACCAATGGAAATCAAGCACAGTCAATTTGAGCCCTAACCAACATTCATTAATTGAGTGCAATTTTGGTTAAAACTATACTCATTTTAGGTATTGAAATCTCTGATTTACTGTTTGAAAGGTCTCGAAATTAAAGCAATACTTCTGACTAGTCAGACCAAAATTTAGCAACAAGCCTATCAAATTCTAACCAATCCAACTAAAATTCCACTTACTGGTTTGAATTCGACCATCCAAGTTCAGGTTAGTCCTAGGTGCATACCCCTTCATTGAACCATTAGCTTAGAATCTCTATAGTGACCAAGATATGTTTTGAAGGAAGCTCCTATTTTTTTGAAGGAAGCTCCTATTTTATTAAGTGCCCATTTGTGGATGCATTATCTATTATACTGATCCTTGATTTTCTTGATAAATCTTTTTATTTAGTGCCCTATACTAATAAATAAACTCTACCTACAAACATGAAAGCTTATTGAATGTTTTTTTATAGTATTTCACAAGAGAAAAATGGTTATTCTTAATTGAAAGAGAAACAAATTTTAGGGAAAAAAATGACTATTATTATGGGAATCAACCCAATTGGGTAGAATGATATAAAAAAAGTATTCAAATCTCCATCAAATGCAAACCCAATTACAGAAAAAACAATCAACTCGCTCATCTCATAAAACAAACATAACCTTCAACTGCTATTAAAACAAGATTTAAAAAATGAAGAGATAAACAAATTAAGCTACCTCTTGTTTGTCAGAGAGAGTGAGAGAGATGGCCGAATGAAGAGACTTTGTGGTTTTATGGTAGAGACAAAAATGACCGGATGGAGAGAGGAAGTTGACAGTAAATCTGTTGCGATTTGGTTTTTTTTTTTTTTTTTTTCTAATTGCAGTGATTTGGGAGTTTCTATCGGAGAGAGAGAAATAGATAGAGATAGTCGAACGAACAGATAAAGAGAGTTGACACTATTGCTACCACTATCGGAAAGGAAGCCTTATTGACGACCGAAATCCATGTTAGAGAAGACAAAGTGGTAGGGCGGGAAGACGGTGTAGGATTTTAGTATGGAGACGTTTGCTAGTTGGAGTATGGGGTTAGAATGAAATCAGGAAGAGTTTCTGATATTGAAATTGGGCTTCCTAGGTCATGGGGTGGTGCAAGATTGGGCCCTAACTGGTGTGTGGGTCATGTGGCCCAAGGCCCTTTAAGGGTGCTCAACATTTTACCTAGGGCGGCCTCACCCACTACTATAACGTGCGTCCACCCTTGCTTGCACTCACGTAAAATAAGTGGGAGACCACTTATTGTATTTGGGCTCACATAGAAGTAAATAGGTAGACAAAGAAGAAAGAGAAACCATTGAACCCATATTACTCAAATTGAAATCTAATTGGATAACTTTGATGAGTTGTCTTTTGGATAAAAAAAATGAAAAGTTTTATTCTTTATTAAAGGAAAAATAAAATTGCTGAGGAAAATATAAGGGGATTTTACTAGAAAAATCCTCTTAGATGGGATGAAGATCAAAAAGAGCCCACAAACTTTCCATGTACCACAATCGGTCCCACAGGTCTTGTCTGGTGAATGTGTTCTTACTTTACGCTAAACGGGGATATCGTTGCTTATATTCTCCTTTTTATAATCAATGCTGCCCATTTTTCCCTTTTCACCTTCTTCCTTTCCGTTTCTGTCCTCCATCGATTTCCACCGAACTGGTCCCCATCTGCTTCAACGTTTCCTCTTCCTTTTCCTCCTACTTTCACCTCTTACCAACCACGTGAAAACAAAAAGTCTACTTACCCCGACTTGCGAAACCCGAAAGTGACCCCGATCCGACCTAGAGGTCCAGCTGGACCAGACCTCACATGGTTTAAAACAAGGTCAAAAAGTTTACAGAGAGAAACAAAAAGAAACAGAGCCCGCCCAAAAACAAAAATAGAGAGAAAATCACGCCCGCCCGAAAGTGTCTGGAGAAAGGGGAAGAAGTAGAACCCTCTCTTCCTCTCTGCAGAGCCAGCGCACCAGCCCATACCTCTTCATCTATTCCTCTCTGCAAGTCCACCCTCATCTCTTCCGACCTGCAAGTCCGCCCAGCATTAACCTCTTCCTCTTTGAAAGTCATCTCTTCTGACCTGCAAGTCCGCCCACAAGTTCAAGAACCCAGATCGAGCTCATCTCTTCCTCTCTGTCAATCTCGATCAAGAGGCGCTGCAAATCTCAGAGGTCCTCGCTATAGCGGCGGAAAGCCAAGGCATATCTCTCTGTCAATTTTTCTGTGCCGAAAGATTGAAGGCAGAAAGCCAAGGAGGCAGTGGCGGCCCTCGCTATAGCGAGCTATGGGAGGGCCTGCCACTATTTTGTTCCTCGCTATAGCGAGGTTCAATGCAATTTTCGTTTGCCACATTTCGTTTCTTCATAAGTTTGTTACAGAAGTGAAAAAAAATAATAATATTAAAAGATACATGCAGAAGTCAATGTTACTCTTATTAAATTGAGAGCTTAATGAATGCAGTGAATGCTCCTACTGCAGTGAATGCTCATATGTTTGTTACAGAAGTGAATGCTCCAACTACATGATATTATATTTTTGGATTCTTCCTTCATCCACTATTATATCACACCCACTGCAGTGAATGCTCCTACCCACTGCACTGATTCATCTCACCTACTTCATCCAATTCTCCTGCCCACCATATTAAACTCTCTAACACACTACTGCCAGTGCAATGAATTTTCTTTGAATAAACTTCTCTACTCACTCTTCAATGAGATTTGCAGCGCCTCTTGATCGAGATTGACAGAGAGGAAGAGATGAGCTCAATCTGGGTTCTCGAACTGGTGGGCGGACTTGCAGAGAGGAAGAGGCTGATGTTGGGCGGACTTGCAGGTTGGAAGAGATGACGGCGGACTTGCAGAGAGGAAGAGATGAAGAGGTATGGGCTGGTGCGCTGGCTCTACAAAGAGGAAGAGAGGGTTCTACTTCTTCCCCTTTCTCCAGACACTTTCGGGCGGGCGGGATTTTCTCTCTATTTTTGTTTTTGGGCGGGCTCTGTTTCTTTTTGTTTCTCTCTGTAGACTTTTTGACCTTTTGTTCTGTTTTAAACCACGTGAGGTCTGGTCTGGAGTCCAGCTGGACCTCCAGGTCGGATCGGGGTCACTTTCGGGTTTCGCTTTAGTCGGGGTAAGTAGACTTTTTGACGTGAAAAATCCCAAGTTGGCTTCTTCCTCTTCGTGGCCCCCAAGTTGAAGATCGAGGAGGATTTGTGCATAAATCAAAACTCAATCATATACCACTCTGCTCCACGTCATGGTAAACCACATATGCAGCTTGCATGTAGTCCAGTTTTTACTTTGGTTTTGCTTTCAATGTTGTGTAGTTTCTATCCCTCTGTTTAACGTATTTGATTTTAGGTTTGAATGTGTTTATTAGAAGTGGTTTTCCATTATCTTTTTCATATGAAGACCACGTGCGTACCTTGCATGTAGGTTTGAATGTGTTTGGTAGAAGTGGTTTTTCATTATGCTTAGGTTTTTCTCTCTGTCATATATGTTCTTCCCTATTTAGTGTGTTTGATTTAATGCTTGAATGTGTCTGATAGATGTGGTTTTGCATTTTCTTTCTCATATGAAGCGGAAAAAAAAAAACGTTTAGGAAAGAAATAAAAAAAAAAAGGAGAGCATAGGAAATAATCCCCATTCAAACTCTCCATCTCACTCACGTCATTATTATCATTCTTTCTCTTTAAAGCTGAATGTTGGTTGCAAAAAATTCATCAATTCTGGCCCTTGGAGAGGCCACATCAGCTTATGAGGCCCATTTGTGGATGTGTCCTTTCAAAAACACATAATATGTGCATTTTCAATAAAAGGTGTCTCTTGGGCTAAATATGTGTCTTTTCAATAAAATGTCTCTTGGGCCCATTTGTGTGGATGTAACCCAATTCAAAAGAGAAGCCTTCCAACTCTATAAATTAAGGTTATTTTAAAGATACTACTCAAAATGAGCATAAATGCATATGAATAGCATAAATGCATATGAATTCTACATTTTGTGTATGCTGACATGGATTAAGCGATGAAAGGTTTGGTTTTCATAAATTTTTGGTTGATTTGAGTATTTTAATTAGTTTGTTATAAATAGATTTATATGAATTGGATATTAGTTTTAATATATTATTTAGGACTTCACATGTGCGATGCAGGGGCTCCATGCATGCTAGTTATTGTCATGAATTCTCATACTGCAGGTTGGGTATGTTTTGGCATAGTAGAACTTTCTGAACTTAAGCCCCTTGTACATGCCTAGAGAAGTATAAAAGGGTCATATTGAGGGACTCGATGTAACGCCCCAATTCCGAATACCGAGAAAACCATCAAGGTTTCTGAATTTAGGCGCGCTACTTCCCGAAGAATCCGGGAACTTCCAAGATCGTAGGTCCGCAGTGAGGTCTAATTTAAAACTTTTTGACTGAATTATAATCAATGGTTAAAATTTGCGGAAGTGTAAAGAGTAAAGCGGAAGCAGAAGGTATCATAGAGATATATCAACTGTAGTAGGGCTGAAGTCCATCTTAAATCTCAAAGTATAATTAAGAGCATGTATATAAACATATGAGACTAATTCCCTGCTCACTACAAAAGACACTCAAACCTAAAAAAAAGATAATTCTCAAGCCCCCAGTACAGACGCTCCATCATCCAGCTCGACCCCTTGGTCGGCTGGTCCTCATTCATAGTCTCCGGCTATGGGCGCCTCGACGAGCGCGTCATCCTCAAAATCGGGGTTAACACCTAAGCAACAAGAATGGGTCAGATCCAAGGATCTAGCAAGTTACAGTATACAAATAACGTAGGATGTATACATCAAAAGAGTAGAGACAGTAATAAGATCAATAAGAATATCCAAGGTACAAATGCTAGGCAATTGAGCAAGATAAACATTTAGAATCAGGAAAATAAGATATGCCAATCTATCTACACAATGTGGCACACTCACACAAGCTGGATACCGCAGGATATTATGCTACGGTCCTCCCATACTGAACACAATCGCGGTAGGAAAATCTCACCAGTGCTGAGGGATAACTAACCCTGTAAATCACTCATCAATCTCAAACACTCATCACTCAAGAGACCGGACCTGGTATCACACCGTCCGTCTAAAACACAGCTCATCATGATAGCCCACTCAACACTTATAAATAGCTCCTACCAATGATGATCAGTCAACAAGCTGAGCTTAAAACAACTGAGTGAATGTTTGTGCCGACTCAAGAAATCAAGGTACAAGTACTCTGTGTTTATCTAGGCTTACCTTGCGCGAGCAAGGTTCCTAACAAATCCCTAAGGGGTCCAAGTACCAATCATTGGGTCCATACTAAGGCCCACCAAACCATGGCTTTAGTCTAAATAGTCCAGGAGAGATCATCAATCTCAATCCAATATCAAACATTCCATACTCATCCGAAATGAGTTACAAGTCTAATCACAATCACCTCTCCATCTAGAGTTCACACATACAACTTAGGTCGTATGAGGGCTCGCCTAGACACAGACACGGGTTAAATTCTTCCAAACTATATCACCAGGTCACCTCTAGGAAGTTCTAAGTTCAGGTCCTTCATTTTTCATTTTATTAACAGGTATAAAGCAATGATAAGGACATAAGAGCGAAATTAATGTAATAAGTGGAATAAGCTCTAAGTAATTGAATCAAAGAGAACATCAAGGGTCCAATCCTAAGTAATGGCCCACATTTAGGTATAGGTCCATCTCAGTTAATTGGACCCCTAAATGAAGTTTCAGATGCCAAGTATACTGTATTTGGTGCTCCTGAAGTTATGGGCATCTTCGACAATATTTAAGAATCGAATCGACGTCAAATCTAAATCCTAGACCCTACTTAGTGGCCCCACAAGTCAAGGTTGAACCACACCGTTGACTCGTGCTTGGCACATCAATGGAATCTATTTGGATGGTCAATAGGTCCTACCCAAAATAATCACCCTCTATAAATAATCCAAGAATCTAATCTGGGTTCATAAAATAACCAGGGTTTTATTCTAATTTCTAGAAACTAATGGGGCCAAGTAATTATTTTAAAAGTAGCATGTTGATTCCCTTTCCAAAATAAATCAAGAATCTAATTTGGATCCATTAAAGGCTAAGGGCCCATTTTCTAAATCCTAGAATCTAAGGGGCAAGGTGAAAATTTTAACTAACTTATGAGCTGCATTATCCCAGGTCATCACCACTCTTTTTCCTTTATTCCTTCTCATAACAGGTCATCAAGTAATCAGGTCATTAGGTCATCAGGTTGTCTTCATTCCTTTCTTTTATCTCTATTACAGGTACAGTTCCACACAGGACTCGGTTCTGTGATGAACCTTTGACATCCAAAGAAACTGAACACTGGATATAAATTCCCATACACCCTCAGACCACGGGGCCACTCATTCCCTAAAGTTTTGTCACATGGGGTGGCCACACTTTCTCATGCTTTCACAAGCTACCGGACCACTCAACCCATCTCTCCTTTATCATTGCAACCACGTTCTGCAACAAAACGATTTCAACCGAGAGCAACGTCTTCGCCTGGGCTAAGGAGTCTGCAGAAATCGCGTGCCCCATTGAACTAGGCCCAGATCAGACTTGACCATCATGGTCGCCCAGCCTTGTACGGATATTGGAACGGACGAGATCATGATCAGGCACTTAGTGGGCCCTGCCATGGTCTGATGTTCAAAAATAAAAACACCCTTTGTGAATGACGCCCAGTAAAGTATAAACCTAAGATGTGGGGCCAGATGGGACCCGATCCCCTCAGGTCCACCACCATCAGGTTCGCCCCTGAGTCCACTATCAGATGTGGCTACCCGATCTATAATCGGATCATCTAGTGGGTCCCGCAACCATCTGATACCAAAACTAAATTTTTCCCTAAAACACGTCCTCTTTGATCAAGCTAATGGATAGTGGGCCAGGGGTTTCCACTCCCTATGGGACCAGCCCCTCTAGGGTCGCCCGTGGGTCCCCCTTCGGATCCACAGATAGGATTGGCCATCGGCACCTGGGTCCCGGTCTCAACGCAAGAGATCAAGCCCTCACCGTTTCCATTCCCAAAAACATATTACAAACTTGTAACAAACATGCCTGTTACAGTTACACTTGAAAACCTGTTACAAGTCATTTCTCTTACTGTCATGGGTACATTTGAGTGGAGTACCACTCCTATTGACCCATCAAAATTAACATTGACCCATCAACCTTTCAAATGAGTAATAAATCATCCATTAATGGCAAAAAATCCAAAGAAACAAGCTCATGGTAAAACTAAACATTTTTAGCATACCAAACCAAACCAAACCAAGCCTTTTCCCACTAGGTGGGGTCGGCTATATGGATTTGACGATGCCAATCAAAATCTATTTAGGGCCATGTCCTCCGTTAGATCCATGTAGGTAAGGTCATGTTTAATAGTTTCTTTCCAACTTCTCTTGGGTCTTCCTCTCCCTCTCCTACTCCTGACAATCTCCGCCCAAACGTCTTCCTCTAGTACTCTTTCCCTTAGTGCTAGTTGCTTATCACCTTTCAAGTTCTACCACTTAGTCCTTGAGCATCTATACAACTTCTTTTTTCTAGTCCACCTTTGTAGCTGCGCATCTATGATCAACAACCTATGTTGGGAAGTCAAGCTCTCCCCTGGTATAACCTTACAATATTTACAAGTTAAGCGGTCTCTTTTCCTAGTTAAGAAGAAGTCAATTTGTATCCTTGAGGAGCCACTCTTATAAGTCACTAAATGCTCATCTCTCTTTCTAAAAAAGGTGTTAGTTACTATGAGATCATAAGCTACTGCAAACTCCAAAATATCCTTCCCTTCTTCATTTCTATTACCGTATCCATGTCCCCCGTGTACTCCTATATATCCATCTATGTCACGTCCTACATGACCATTCAAATCTCCTCCTATGAAGACCATCTCGCCTTGGGGTATCTCTAGTAGTACTCCTTCCAAGTCTTCCCAAAACTTCTCCTTATGTCCATCTCCTAAGCCCACCTGGGGGGCATAAGCACTAATAACGTTCATCATCTCTTCTTCTAACACTAACTTAATTGTAATAATCCTATCTCCAAAGCGCTTTACATTAACTATATCTTCCTTTAAGTCCTTGCTTACCACTATGCCGACCCCATTCCTCGATATATTAAGTTTCGTATACCATAACTTATACCTAGTCCTCTCAATTTCTTTAGCTTTCTGTCACACCCACCTTGTCTCTTGCAAGCAAGCAATTGCGATTCTTCTCCTTTCCATTGTATCCACCACTTCCATAAGTTTCCCAGTCAGGCTCCCAATGTTCCAACAACCTAATCTCAGCCTTCTATTTTGGACTAGCTTCCTTACCCCCCACACTCGTCCAATAAAGTGTGAGGACCCTTGCCTATTTAGCACTGCACCCGGGCGCCGATGCAGCGGTCCTTGCTCATTTATCACTGTATTTGGACCATACAGCGTCGCTAAGTAGGGGATGCCCCCACAAAATTTCATTAGGTCTCAAATCCATAAAGAAATCTGACTGAGTATTGTGCTGGTTGTCGGCTACCTAACGCATAACCCTCCTCCTTTGTCCGGGCTTGGGACCGGCTATGTCAAGGATATCCCAACATAGGCGGAGTTACTAAACATTTCTAGCATAATATGAATAAAATTTTCAAAACCAAGAACAATAAACATGCATTCCATGCTAAGTATGTACATTGTACTTGCCTCAAATCCGAATTGCAAAGGGAAAATAGCAATAAGACTCAATCCAAGCTATCCAAATTAAATCCAATCTAACCTAGCACCCATTCCACAAGAGAACCAAGGTTTTAGAAGGAATCTAGAGAAAAAGAAAGAATTCTAGAGAATTATACGGAAATTTAGTTAAGAAAGAAAGCTCACCTTGAGTTGTATAAAAAGAAGAAGAGATTGGTAAGAGAGAGTTCTTAGGAGATTGTAGTAACAATAGGTAGGAGGTGATCCCCTTCTTCTTCTTGAAATTAGGGTTTTGGGGAATTAGGGTTTTAGCTAGGGCTTTGTGAAATGAGAGGTAAATGAGAGATAAGTGAGAGTGAATTTAGGGTTCATTTTCCAATGCAATAGTTTAGTTTATATAGGCTAGGGTTTTTGGGACAATTACCAAAAATGGCCTTTTTGTTTGTATAGAAATGTGGATAAGGACATAGGCATTTAGGTCCTTTGGTGAGTTTCTAGAATATTCTCAAGTGTGGAAAACCCCCCTTACAAAAACCTATTTACCAGTAAGGGCCTCAACTCCTAAAACCCTACAAAAATTATAAAAAGACACCCTATAAATCTATAAAATACACAATAGGCCTAAAACTTAGGAAATATCTATCTACCCTTGATAACCCATATTAATTAGTACAATTATGTTATATTACCGTAATTAATAATATTCAATTTCAAAATGAGGGCCCACCAAGGGTGGGGCCTCACACTCGAACAATTGATGTATTATTTATGTGTCGTTGTGCATTGATTGATCTTGTCCTAAGATCACATCGATAAAGCCGCTCTAGATTATGCATTAAGCAATCTATTCAAGTATTTGCCAATGGTGCATGATTCTAGGGTGATTCTAAGCCATGGTTCACTACCTTGGATTGTGTGTTGCGGGCAGGGCTAGCAAACGGGCCGGGTCGGGCTAATTCAGGTCGGGCCATAGCTAGATCTGCTCTTTGGACCCCTAACCCACGACCGACGCGTTTTCTAAACGGGTTGCAGGTTTGCAGTTCGCACCCATGATACTTCGGGTCGGGCTAACCAGCCTAATCCTCAATAAATAAAGGTCAGGTTAGGTCGCTCTAGCTAGCAAACGGGCCGGGTAGGGCTAATTCGAGTCGGGCCATAGCTGGATCTGCTCTTTGGACCCCTAACCCCGCGACCGACGCGTTTTTTAAATGGGTTGTAGGTTTGTAGCCCGCACCCATGATACTTCGGGTCGGGCTAACCCTCCTAACCCGTAATAAATAAAGGTTAGGTCAGGTCAGCCTGGCTTGGCCTAACCCGTGTCGCTCATCTTTAATTAATTTTGAGTCTTGTAAAGAAGTAAGGCTCACGAGAATCGAACACAAGATCCATTATGTTTCAAATGACAACTTAACCACTATACCAAACCGTTACTCTGTATATTGTTTAATCTAAAAGCTTATGAATAGAAGAAAGGATGTTGGTGGCTACACCTTAAAACCTATAGTTACAGAGAAATCTTAAGACCGTGAGTTGAGTTTGAAGATGCAAAACTGTAACCTCTACAGCAGACGTGTAAAGAAGAATATATTTGTAGCCGGAAGGATTCTTTAGAGATTAATTAAGATTTACTAAATGCTAATAATGAAAACTGCTAATTATCGAAAAAGTAGGAAACTAGAACATTAAGATTGTATACCTTTCTCGATTTTTTTTTTTTTTTTGCTAAAATCAAGGAAAGTCATTAAGAATTGAAATGGAAAAGCTCTACATATTTCTCAAGCCGATAAGAGTTAAGTTAAACGAGTCAACTAGGTTAGGCGGGCCAACCCTAACCCGACCCGTTTCCATACGGGTTAGGAAATTCTGACTCGTGGCCGACCCGTATATGTGGCGGGTTGGGTTTAGCGGGCCAGATCCGGGTCGGGTCATCGGGTCGGGCCACATTTTGCTAGCTCTAGTTGTGGGTATCAAGTGAATAATGCATATATGAGGTGTATGCCATGTAGGATGCTTAGTTTGGGTATCAGGTAACTAGCCCTATGGTGCTTGCTTGAGACCTAGAAATGGGTGGATAAAGCATGCTCGCATTTGATTTGTACATTCAGATGTGGGGCTAGTGAAATCAAGCACGGCCCACCAATTTCTTCTTTTGTCTATATGGTTGTGTCCATGAAAATAGACTTAAGATCAAAGGATATTGGTATACCCATAACAAGAAATCAAGGCCAACCCCCATTAATCCATCAGTAGTATACTGTGAAATCCAAACTACTTAAGATCTGTCTTTTATTGGCTATCAACCAATAAATTTTGCTCCAATGGGACTATAGTGTTCATTGTCAGATACACTATGGATGGATATCGAATCGATACCACACCCCCACCCCCATTAGAGGAGATATGTTGTGTCAAATATATTAGTAAGAGTAGATACACATGGTATGTGCTTAATTAATCTACTTTTCCACTGAAGCCATGGTCTCAGTAACTCCTCAATCCAACGAGTCCTCTAAAGATCACTCTCTTCTTCCCAGTTTCTTGAGCATGTAAACCTTTCAATAGCTAATGTCTTTCAGTTGCTATTTGGGTCTTTAGTATTTGAGCTCATACATACCATTTTCAAACGACATTCTTTAATTTTCTTCTCTAATTGCAGTAAGACCACTATCTGAATCAAATCAATAGAAAAAATCTAAAAAAAAAACAAAAAAACTTCATGTTTCAAGCCAATCCCAATGAGAAAGAGAGACCATACCAAAGTTCAAAAAAATGATTTAAAACTTTCAAACCCATATATTATGTTCTAGGGTCATGTATCTACCAACCTCTTCAATGGAGTCCAACTTCCTCTTTAATGAAGTGAAATAGATTAAATACCCAAAAAGTCAAATGGAAGAGAAAAGGAGTTGCAGATAAACTTGTTATGCCCCAGAAAAAGGCAAAATGAGAAAGGAGTAAAAGGCTGAATGAGAAATGAGAAAGGAATCCCTAAGATATATATATGAGAAAAGACGAGCAAAGTTATCGCCGTTCTATATAAGTAGTGGCGCTAGCGCTGCCCATGAGAAGCAACAAACAAATAAACCAAAAACGGCCCTTGGAACCACTCCGGGCCATTGAAGTCTACTGGTTCCCTTTTGATCTACACCATATTTAGGGATATTTTTTCGATAAAATCCTAAAAGTATAATATAAAAAGGAGCTTTTTTGTATAGACCCCCTAAGGTTTGTAGGATTTGCAAATAGACTACTGAGGTTTTAGTATTTGTAAATAGGCCCATGTCTTTTCTTTTTTATACCTTTCATATCCCCAAAATCAATATTCCTAACAAGAATGGGCATCCACCGTGAGATTTGTGTTGGATTTTTATATAAATGATAGCTTTGCCCTTACATCCATTTAACAAAAATGAGTATACTTTTATTTGGAAAAATATAATTATTTTATCTCAATTCTCAATGGTTTCTCTCAATAATAACCCTCTCATGCACATGATCGGGGGGTGGACCTAGGTACAAGGGCCTAGGGATGTAAGCTCATACCCATATTTGAGAAAAGTTTGAGATTCACAACCGCCCCCCCCGCCCCACATTCTAAAAATATATATATATATTTTTTAACATTTGGCCCCTCCCCTCCGACATTCTAAAAATATATATATATTTTTTAACATTTGCCCCTCCTTACAATATTTCTTTTACATACAGCCAAACAACACCCCCCTCACAAATTCTAAAATTTAATATTTTTTTCTACATTTGGCCATTTTCCCAATATTTCTTTTACACCCCCTACACATAACGCATAATCATGTATTTTGAAACTTTTATCAATCCAAAGTTTGGCCATGTATGGATTGAAAAATTATAACTAGTTTTAAGTACATGTGTTATTGTCGTCATGATCAATGTGGATTGAATGAAATGAGCCCCGTATTTATAAAAATAAATAAATTTATATAGGGTTATTATCTACCACTAAGTACAATTGTTAATGTTATATGCTTTATAATAAAAAAAAATTGAGTCCAAGCTTTTAAAATTATGCATATAAAGATAAAAAAGATGGACAAAAGTGTCATTTCACTCTAAAAACCTATGGTGGTTGGAAGATTATTGATTTTGAGGACACAAAAGGTATTTAAATAAAAATGCAGAGGCCTATTTGCAAATACTAAATCCTACAAACCGCAGGGGGGTTTATACAAAAAGCTCTATAAAAAAAAAGGAGTTACGGAGGGGGCAAAGGGGATAAGATCAAGAGAGGCATGAAAATTCTCATATCTTTATTTACTATATAAAAGGGAACCCAAAAATTGAGGAATCCTCTAGATAATGGATTCTTCTCTATTGACCAAACATGCCTCGAAAGAAATCAGGCATGTCAAGATTCACTATTTTGATGATCCATTTGATAAAAGCCACCCACATAAATTTTCCTTTGTTTTTGGTACTGTTTGGCTTGAGTCTCCAAAATTAAGATTAAGATGATCCTTGTAAAAAGAAATTAGAGGGGCATAATTTACTCTCCCCAGTTGTTAATGTGGAACTTGAATTTGAGGATAAATTATTTTTAGAACAGTCAGAATGATGGCACCTAATGAGAAAGCTGCCATGAAAGTCCAGGTCCAAGAACTAGGCCCAGTCTTCTGGGCCCCCACGAAGACCGAGCCGGATTCACACAGATTTTAAGTCCATTGTCTCGTGTTGTGTATGGTAGACCAACCCATGGGTTTCTGAAGACGGCCCTGCACCCAATTTTATGGGTCAAGTCTAGTTGGGTCTCAGGTCTAACTTGAACCCATTAGTTTAAATCTAAAGTTTTATTGTTTAATCTAGAATTCTGCCAAGTACATTAGAAAGCCCTTTTGCAGTTGTCTTGAATCCACTACTTGGGCACCCTTACTAAGTCGTGACTTGGGCCCAATGATTTTTTATTTTTTAACCATTTGTTTTTAAAGATATAGATCTAACGGCCCCCATTTCTGATTGGATTGAATTTTGGATCAATGCAAAAATACGAGGACACTATGATTTTTAGAAGTTTGGATTCTAGAGTTGGGCCCTAATAATATGTCAAAGGCTCCATCAAGGATTTGTTAAAATGAGGAATCCACCAAAACCATCTTATTGGGCAATTTTAATGCATTTTCTAACCCATTTGATTTAAAGTGAAAAGGTAGAAGAAAAACTTATTTAATTTGAACCATCAATTTTCTAGATTAATGTTCTGCGAATGACTATGCCGAATAGAATTGGTTTTTGGTGGATCTCTAATCCACTCAACCATAAGTGTGTTGACTTGAATTACTAACAAAGACCCAAGACCAAACCAAGTCAAGATCACACTACCCGTGCGAATTCTTATCGGGAAAAAGGGCCATGTACTTGGGTCAGCCCAAGTACCTAACATACATATAAATATATGTATCATACACTTATACGGTCATTTGGGTATAAAAATTCACGGGCCATCCCGGATCTAGACACTAAACTTTACTCGGGTGCACACAATGAACCCGAACCTTGACCCGATTGGACCAGTACTTTCATGAATTAAAAATGGGGTCCTTCGGGCATTAAGTGACCCGTTTTCATCCCTTGTAAACCCTACCCGCCAACTGAATGTACCCGCTTCCGCACGTGTAAGATCTCCCGTCAGTTCCCGCCAAATCTTTCCCGCCAAAACCCACATAACCTAAAGATAGAAATCTTCATTCCCTCCCCTCAAAGCCCTTGCTCTGTTTCAGAGAAAGAGAGATAGAGAGAAGAAGAAGAAGAAGAAGAAGAGATGTCTGGTTGGGATGAAGGAGTGGTTTTCTACAGTGATCAGGCCCAGTTTCCGCAGGGAGGAGGCGATCCCGACCATGGATCGCTGACGCGCCACTCCGCTCTCCGCAAGTTCAAGGAATTCATCCGCGGCTACCATGGCGACAAGGGCGATTTCCCTTACAGGTACCACTCTACTCCCCTTTGACATTATAAAGTGTCCCATTTCTCTATCATGCTCCATTTTGATCGAAATTTGGCGTATTGGGTGTTTGTGTTTTTTCCTTGCAGGGAAAGCCTTGTCCACAATCCCAATTACCTCCTTGTCACAATGGAAGACCTCCATTCCTTCGACGCTGAGCTTTCTGATAAGATCCGGAAGGTCCCAGCCGACTATCTACCTCTGGTACTCTCTGTTTCATTCTCTCTTAAATGTAAAAATGCTTTTTTGTTGTATGAAACCCATTTCAGGGAGACTAACACTTTGTTTGAAAGCAATTGGATGAGATTTCATTATGGGAAAATACATTTAAATATGTTTAGTGGTCTTCTCATTTTCCATGGAGATAATGTGATTGATGTTTCTTAAAGCATAGAACATGGGGATTTTTTTAGTTTTGGTATTGGGGTTCCCTCCAAATGTGGATTGCTTGAAGATGGGATTTCATGGAAATCCAATTCTTTTTCCTGGGAATTATATGTGCCAACCAACCAATCCTGATGGCTTGTTAGTTGTTGATTATGCTAATAGTAGTTCTTACTCTTAAAAATGACATAAATATGAATTATAATTCCTTAATTCTTATGGGGTTTCCAAGTTCCAGGGATCCAAGGGTGCAAAAGGAGTATTTTGGGTTTCCCACAGATAGTGGGCACATAAGCTTTTGGTTAATTGCAAGCAAAAGTAAATCACCCTTTTGCTTGCTAGAAGTTTGGAAATAGCATGGCTTTCTCTTATGTTAAGTGGAATCGAAGCTTATCTGGGACAGGAAAAGACGGGACTTGGATATTATCCTAACCAACTGTATTTTTTTCTGCATCTGAATCTGTCCAATCCTATTGATCTTTCAAGGGTCCATGCATCTTAGAGTTCTTCTTCCACTTTTGTAGTTTGAAACTGCAGCTGCAGAAGTGCTTGCAAGTTTGCGGTCAAAAGTTGCAGGTGAAACAGGTGAAATGGAGGAGCCTGTCACTGGAGAGGTTCAAATCTTTCTCTCTTCGAAGGAGAATTCGGTCTCAATGCGATCTCTCGGGGTTAGTATGATGCTTATGTTTTTGATATTCTCCTTTTGGCTGTCATATAATGGCAGTTAATCTCCATTATAGTTTAGGTCGAGCAACTCAGATTCTGCCCATGGCTCACTGTTCGTTGGTTCATACTTTTCATCTGTGGGCGCTTGACATCTTATTTCGCTTTTTAATGAGTAACTGTGGATTTCATTAACAACAATAGAATTACAAAGAAAGCGAACAGCTTGGCACGAGAGACCCGTTGATGAAAGGTAAAAGAAGTTCCACTTTATGGAAAACAAACAGGATTATAGAGCGCCCAAACTCATATTATATCCCTATCAGCTCCTCCATTAGCCAATGAATACGCCACCTCATTGTTGCACCTCAAACTATGATTGAACCCAATGCTCAAAAATTTACATACTTCCTGCACATCTGAACTGTCTGATTGGTAGTCTACAATTCTGTGACACTGCCAACATTTCACATTTGATAGTACTCCACATCACTGGCCTTTTTTTTTTTTCCCCCTTGGGACATTTGACATGAGCCATTCACCATAGGGGTTTTCTAGATGAATGGTTGTGATTATAGAAAGGTGAGGCCCAATTGTACAGTTGCTGACCATGCATCACATATTTTCCTTTATTTTTCTTCTATCAGTTTGTTGATTTGGGATGCTTTTTTTCCTTTTCTTTTTCCTTTTTTTTTTTTTTTTTTTTCGGTGCCAAGTAGGCTGAGTACATCTCAAAGCTTGTTAAGATTTCTGGGATCACAATTGCAGCATCGAGGACAAAAGCCAAAGCAACTTATGTGACTCTGCTGTGTAAGAACTGTAAGAATGTCAAGATGGTGCCATGTCGTCCAGGGCTTGGTGGTGCGATTGTTCCCCGATCATGTGATCATGCCCCTCAGGTAAAGCTTATGCAGACTATCTATTTTTCTCTCTGTTTTCTCTTTATTTTGCCTGAATTTTGGTTCTGCATACAGCCCGGAGAGGAGCCTTGCCCTATAGATCCTTGGATCATTGTCCCAGATAAAAGTAAATATGTCGATCAGCAAACACTGAAATTGCAAGAAAATCCTGAGGTAAGATGTCTCCACCCCAAAAATCAGTGTTCAATAATCAGTGTACATTAAAATTTTCAATAATCAGTTGGCCAATGAGTGTTCGTCTTGATTTTTTTTTTTGTTATCGTATGTAACAACAAACAACCAGTTTGGAAATATTAGATACATTGAAATTTTTTCAGAACCTGTATGTATGTGAACTGGGAGGTAAAACCTGAGAACAATTATATGTACAGCTCGGGCTTCTACTGGTGGAGTCATCAATGAATAGGTTCTCGACTGGATATATGTTTTCTTAATAGTATTGATATGATGTGAAACCAATACTGGTGCTGCATGTTTCAGTTTTAATAGATGATTGTATGCTATTGTTTAACAGAACTCCTTTGACTTCTGACCAACGGTTTCATGCCAAGTAGGATGCCTATGCCATTTTGGATTTTGCGAAATGCAGATTTATATAACTACACCCTTGTATCTATGTCAATATTTGAATCCATCATCATATACAGGAAGCACATGTGGGCTTATCCTTCTGTGATTCAAGTTTGTGTTGTATCTAATTCTGCACCCTTGCACTTCAGAATGTATTTCTTGAATGCATATAGCTACCTAAGTTTCTCTGACCTTCTTTCTTTCCACATGGAAGGATGTACCAACGGGGGAGCTTCCACGGAACATGCTGCTTTCTGTTGATCGTCACCTCGTTCAAACAATTGCACCTGGTACAAGGCTGACTATCATGGGAATTTACAGTATCTATCAAGCTGCAAATTCTGCTGCGTAAGATCTATAATCTGAGAGTTGGTGGTTATTGTTTGATTTGTGCATATTAAAGCTACTGAATTGAGACTGTGTGGTTGGGATTTTGCAGCCAGAAAGGAGCTGTGGCAGTCAGACAACCTTATATTAGGGTTGTAGGTATAGAACAAGCTCATGATGGAAATTCTGGAGGCCCATCTGCATTCACTCTTGATGAGGTAAGGCCTGGCATGTGTAATACATTGAATCCCATAGTTCAACAGATCTCAAATCTCAAAATAGATGTGGCTGATAAACATATACGGTAATAAACAGAATATAAAGCATATGATCATTATCACAAAGTGATAAATAAACAAATGCATACCTTGGTGTCTTGGACGGCCATTGATTTGGTTCACTTAGATCTTGAGCTTGACCCAACAGCGACTCGATCATTTTTCTCTCTACTGCTCTTAGGCAATATTCTAAAGGATGATAACCTCAGTGATTGCAATCATCCTTAGAACTTTAGCTATAGTGTTAAGAGACTTACGTCAAATCTTTTTTACTAGTCATTCTCTTATTGGTTAATCCCTCACCAGCTAGGATAGATCCATTCATAATTTCTTATCTTGATTTGAATTTAATTTCAAACTGAAAAGTATAATCATAACTGAAACAAGATGTGGAATGTGCTAATGGGCTTGCTGAAAATCACAAGGGCCTAATAGGCCTGGATCCATGATGGCCCAGCAAGACAAATGGTCATATGGGCTGTTGTTTTATTGAAACCGTGTCATTTAAGGGGATGAATCGAATTATATTGTGAATCATAGGGCTTATAAACATGTATTTAAAAAAAAAGAATGCTAATACTTATTCATAATCCATCCGTAGTAGCATTATTACAATGACAAATAAGACTAGGACAGAATCATATGAAGAAAGCCATGACATACAATAGTATTTCATTTAATTATATGTGTGAATAGTTTTATATATATTTAAGAATCATTATTACTAGGAAAAATAAATAAGTTGTATTGATTTTTTATTCTCTTTAAATGAAAAATAAAAAAGAATCCAAATAATTAATGTTTGGGATGTCTCTTGAAGTTAAAAAAGTGTTCATGAAAAAAATAAAATAAAAAAGACTAAAATAAATAAATCTAGGAAAAAACCCCTTGCATCTAGTTGAACGCTCTTGCCACATCCCTGTTTCTTACTATTCTCTAAAGTTTCTCCATAGTTGCGGAAGTTCCTATGAGGCTTCATTTACTAAAATTGAACTCTCAGGCCTTAGCTATAGCTATTCCCGCTTAGACGAATTCCTTGAATCATACGAATCGATAAAATAAGTACCAAATCATAAGATTCACACCTAAATCCTAAGATTCATTAGTAAATGGGATTCATAGTATAGATACAAATCTTTTTCCTTGGGATTTGATACGAATCATATGATTCTGATGACAATGATATGGGGCCCTTTCTACTAATAGTTACTGCCCATGTCTTGTTCTATCAATCCCCCTCATTCAATTACTCAGTCCCCTGCGTCCCAAAATGAATTGGCACTCTCCATGATTTGACACACATCTGACCATTACTCGCATTGCATCGAACACCTAAAATATCAGCGCCTTTTAAAGTCAATAAACTTTGAGGAGCAATGATCGACAGGTTAGGATGATGTGATGGGGTTGATTTCTCACATCTCTCTCTACCCCCAATCATTGTGATTCATCAAGGTGGGCTCCACAGCCAGGTTCACACCTAGTTTATGTGAGAACAATGTGTGGTGAATCATTGCCCTATATATAGAATTCTACATATAGTATAATGATCTTTTATGCTTCTCATGCATAAGAGAATTCCTATAGGGGCCACTTTCCAATCCCTGAAAACCCCATAAGTGTGCCTTCACCTGCCTCTGTGATTTGGCATGGCTGACTTCGATCCTAATTGAAGTTACACTCACTGTAGCAAAAAAAAAGAAAAAAAAAAGAGTTACACTCACTGTAGCACTCAAACATCCTATTTCTTCATATGTTTTCACTCTTATTCTTTTAATATTATTGGGCTTTTCCTTGGGGCATCCTTTATTCATGAATTGACCTTCCATCACCCTTTATCCCTTGATTGGTGGCTTGCTCGCTCAAAAGAGAGGTTTGCAAAAATAAATTAAACCTAGCTACTATCTCTACTCGTGAGAATAATGATGTTAGCCGGGTGTCGTATCCACTGGGACAAAAAGGCTAAGTTGCATTGTATTCCAAATTCAATTCCTAAATTAATCTTAAGAGGAAATAAAAGATTGGTATGGGGTTTTAATTCCTAAATTATCGAATAAAAAATGAACTTTGATTCAATTAAATAAATGTCTTGGGGTATGAATCCACCCTAGCCTCATACAATGGCAAGTATAGACCTAGGGTTTCAATATCAATGCTTCAAAGACCCATTTTGGTTACAAACCTCCACGGAGTCACCAAATAGATCGTGTGGGTTTAGATTTGGGCATAACCTATCTCTAGGGCATAGATTATCTTAGATCTAAACTTCATATATATTCAAGCACCATTACATGAACAATATTCAAAACTATAATAATCAAATACCAAAGCTGAATATGGATGGCATTAATTAACAAATCCCATAAATGGGTAGCATTCACATCATGTAATGAAAGCATTTAATATAAAACCCTAGAACCTATACATCACCAAAAGCACGTGACTAGGGCTTCATTATAGCCCTTAGATGGAGAGTTAGTTACCCATGGAGAGAGATCGGTGAAGAGTCCTCGATGAAACCTCCATTGAAGCTCCTTCGAATGCCTCCAAAATCTAGCTTTCGGTTGCCTTTCTCAAGTCTGAATCCTCTAAAGCGAGTTTTTGGGTTTCTTAAATAGCTTTTCCCTCCAATTTTCTTCAAATTGCGGAAAGATACGGAGTCTCTCCGTAACTGGCATCCACACACCACTGTGTCGACGTTCGGACACCGGAAGGCAGCAACGTTGGTATATCTTGCAAGAATTGGCGTCCGGACGCCAATGTGCTGGCGTCCAACCGGAATTGCCAAGTTTACTTTGTGTTAGCGCCGTCTCCCTCCAATTAGCTCAAACTTCACTCCCTTCACCTAAAACACTTGCAAACATGAAAATATCACAAATAAGGCCACACAACATCATCCCAAAGTGTAACAAAGTCATCGTGCCATTTAGGCTCTCATCATGGCCCCAGGTGTTCACACGGGCTACCCCTTATGCTTTGCTGGTAAGAGTTGTAAGATCTCTGTGAGTGTTAGTGGGTGGGTGGGGTGTCTAGAGAAAACTTGGTTTAATTTTTCAATGAACTCCCAAGTTTGTTGCCCATTTGGATGCATGACAATAAAACTTGGGGACTTGACTATCCTAATCCTTATTTTAGGGCCTCAAAATTTAATAATGGTTCAGACAATTTCAAATTGGGTCGAGAGCCAATTCAATGAGGGGCAGGGCGGGCAGCTCCATTTTTTATTTTTTTTAATGTTTTGACACAACACTATATTTGTTCATTGTTTATAGTTTATTTGGAAGCTCAAGGAAATATTATTGTTTGTTTCTATATTCCCATAAAAGGTATGCTTATTAATATGCAGGAATTAGAATTTAAAGAATTTGCTCAAAGACCAGATTCATATGCGAAAATTGTCTCTATGATTGCTCCTTCTATATATGGCCATGCCGATGTCAAGAAAGCTGTAGCATGTCTTTTATTTGGAGGATCGAGGAAGGTAAATCACAAGTTGTGCTTTTTCCATGGTCATGCTGATATTCAATAGCATAATCACTTATTTCATGAATATAGAGGTTACCAGATGGTGTCCGATTAAGAGGGGATATCAATGTCTTGCTGTTGGGTGATCCATCTACTGCTAAATCACAGGTTAGTATTGTGCTTCTTTGTCTGCTACCCTGGTTGTTATGTTCATGGCTACTCAATCCGTTTGGTGATTGTTTGATTTTTAGGATTCCTAATGCAACAGAATCAAATGATGGAAATATTTTAATCAGTGCATAGTGAAAATTTTAGTATGCAGCTGGCTTTATTCAGTGCATTTATCTATTATAATTAATCAAATCTTGGCTGCACCCAAGTTGATTTGTACTTGATCCTAGATGAGGTGACGCATTTTTGACACTCAGCAATGAATAGGACTGGCCCAATTGGTTCCAACTTGGCCTTACTCGTAGTCAACCTATTTGGGCTGACTCCCACAATGCAACTTGTTCTATGAAGAATAAAATGAAAGTCGGGTATTGTCACGACCCGAATTCCGGGGCCCTGTCGGATATCCGAATCGTGATTATATAGCAATGCATACATCAAATAATATTCACAAGGTATTAGGCTTTTTAACTCTAAAATAATTTCAATTATAAATATAATTAAGTTTCTGAGAATTCAAACTCAATTCATAACATGCTAGAAATATTAGATAATTTTCCTAATAAGTTCTAATGATCCCATCATCTATGAAAGTTTTTCTCGGTCTCTCTTTTCAGCCACGCATGCCGAAATCTACGTGCTGATCGTCAATCTGCTCTGGCCCACCCGCAATTTGATTACCTGAAGGGGTAACACAACATCAGTATTACTGGTGAATGAATTTTCCTAATTACACAAGTCATATATAACATCACATCAATCAATCATCTATATCTGAATCAAATATCATTACAATACAACCATTTGTAAATCCGTGCCTATGCACATTACCACGCCTCAAAGGCTCATCGTATACACATATACCGGTCACCATGACCCTGTCTCATCAGACACTGTCACTAAGGACCAGCCAGCATAATGACACGTCGTCCACTAAGGACCAGCCACTAAAACGGCCCGGACATAAAGTCCAACATCCCACTTACGTCTGAGACCCTACACATAATATCACATAACAACCAGAATATGAATATTAAATAATATAATTGAATACACATGCAGCAGCGTGGGCCCAACTTATGCACATCACATTGGTTTCTGCCCCACTTCTTATCATAATTACCATTGAGTAGTATTGGGGTGGCCCACACTATATTATACACATAACATTAATTATTCTCAATTTAAAGAATTAATCACAGTTAATCATCACTAATCATATTTAATCGTAATTCACAAAACCTCACTTCAAAGAAAGTTATTTAATATTTATAGACTAAAAGTCCAAGTCCTTCTCATTTACTAAACCCATCTTGACTTATTTTTATATACATAACATAGAAAATAAACAATCAGTACATAAAATAAACAAGGCTCTCTTTGATATAAAATCCAGTGGGTCCCGTTGGACCAAACCAAGATCAGACCTAATGTCTAAGGTTGTCCATGGATAGGCTTTGCTCTTAAAAACGCAAACAGTAACTCTTATGGTTAACAAAATTGAAGTCTCTGGGTAACTGGTCAGATGGAGCCCTGGTCACATGAGACCACCACCATTCAGACCGTCTCTGGGCCCTCTTCAAAACGTGGGGTCCCAATCTCTGATTGATTTAGGTAGTGGGTCCCACCATAGATATCGACAGTTGCCTCTGTTTTCATTATAATCACGCATAGAATTCATCACACCTCTTGAACAGTGGGACCCAATGGTTAAAAATCCAGATGTCCAACTACACAAGGGTCGACCATGGGTCCCCTACAAGATGAGTGGTCCTGATCTCAGATCAGGTGGTCCCAGTGGTCCCACAACCTCTGTCGACTAGATCTGAAATTTCTTCCCCATTCACGCTTCTGGGGCATAATTTACATGGATGGTGGTTACAACGGAGTCCAACCCTTATGGGACCATTACCACATTGGTCGCCCATGGGTTCCCTTCAGGATCCATGGACCAGATCCTCGATCAAGTGGGCCAGGTGGTCCCACTACCCCGAAACGTCACCCCCTCTGTTGACGTCCAATGCCTGAAACTGCATTATCAAGATGATCTCAGCACATGATGACCTTGAGACCTCTCCATGAAGTTTATACACTTCTGTCCCAACAATCTATCAAGATTTTCATGATCCAAAGATAGTAATTGCAATCAATTCATGATCGCAGACATGTTTCTTGCACACAATATTATAAAGGTCCTAATTCTTGCTCTATTATCATTCATCGGATCAAATCATTACATCCAGTAATCATGAATATTCACTCACCTCTGATATGTGATAGTTGCTTTTGCGATGTGTGGGCGCGAATATGACATCAATCAGTGACCTGCTTCCTCTTCTTCCCCTAGGTTCCAGCAACAACCACCTCTCAGATTGTTTCTCTCAAAAGTTAGAAGATAATTCCATATAAGGGATGGACGATGGTTATATATATATATATATCAAGAGGAATTTAAAGTCCTAACCCTCTTATACTTTCTAATTCTAATCCTTCTCTTATTTCCGTTGTTAGAGTTGTTATACAACTCCAGTCCCAAACGTGAGACACTTTCCAATAGCACCTCTAATTTCATAAAAGGGAAACACTTCCAATTCAAAAACCAATTAACAACTAAGGGTCCTTTCTGGGCCAAACTAATCCTGGGCCCAGGTACTCAAGATATTACATACTCCCCTCCTTGGGAAATTTGATCCTCCAAATTGAAATAACATACCTGTGGTGAAAAGATGTGGATACTTCTTT
This sequence comes from Camphora micrantha, assembly GCA_003546025.1. Lineage (NCBI taxonomy): Eukaryota > Viridiplantae > Streptophyta > Magnoliopsida > Laurales > Lauraceae > Camphora > Camphora micrantha. The sequence continues at coordinate 35,622,089 of QPKB01000008.1, read as the reverse complement.
CGGACTTCATCCTCGATCTCCCATGTAGCCTCCTTTGGATCGTGATGTGTCCATAACACCTTGACTAGTCGAACTGTACGCCTTCGGAGCACTCTTTCCTTGGTGTCTAAGATTGCAACGGTCTCTCCTCATACGATAAATCTGGCTGTAAGTCCACTGGCTCAAGCTCTAGCACATGAGAAGGGTCTGGCTCGTATTTCTTTAACATTGATACATGAAACACCTTATGGACTCCGACTAATTGTGGTGGTAATTCCAACTCGTAAGCATTCCCATCGCTCAGGCGTCCTGTAATATTGAATGGTCCAATGTATCTCGGGCTGAGCTTTCCCTTCTTGCCGAATCGCATCACGCCCTTCGTTGGAGAGACTTTAAGGAATACTGAATCACCCACTGCAAATTCTAATTCTCTCTGACGTTTGTCTGCATAACTCTTCTGGCGACTCTGAGCAGTCTTCAACCGGTCCTTGATTTTCTTAATATTTTCTGTAGAAGTTTGCACCCATTCAGGGCCTAATATCCGTCTATCGCCCACTTCCTCCCGACAAATCGGAGAGCGACAACTTCTGCCATACAGTGCCTCAAAAGGAGCCATCTGGATACTCGAATGATAGCTATTATTATAAGCAAACTCTGCCAGCGGTAACTGCTCATCCCAACTGTCTTTGAAATCTATCGCACAAGCTCTAAGCATGTCTTCCAGTGTTTAATTGGTTCTCTCCGTCTGCCCATCCGTCTGGGGGTGATATGCAGTGCTAAAATTCAGTTTCGTACCCATAGCCCTCTGTAGGCTATTCCAAAACTGTGAAACAAATCTGGTATCCCTGTCTGATACTATTGATGCTGGAACGCCATGTAACCGGACAATTTCCCTAACATATGTTTTGGCCAAATGTTCCATTGTAGTTCTTCCCTTCAATGGTATGAAGTGTGCCGACTTAGTCAATCGATCCACAATAACCCAGATTATTTCATTATGTCTAGAGGTTCTAGGAAACCCTGAAATGAAATCCATGGTGATATGCTCCCATTTCCATTCTGGTATAGGTAAGGGCTGCTGCAATCCCCCCGGCTTCCTATGATCAGCCTTCACTTGTTGACAAGTAAAACAACGTCCGACAAACTCAGTAACATCGTTTTTCATGCCGATCCACCAAAATCTGATTTTTTAGTTCTGATACATCTTGGTGCTCCCCGGATGGATAGTATATCTTGTGTGATGTGCTTCCTTCAAAATTTCATCTTTGATTTCCCGGATATTTGGTACACAAAGTCTGCCTCGGAAATATAATACACCATTAACAACTGAGAAGTCCGGTTTATTATCCATTTTGTCGAAGATATCCACCAAAGCTTTGTCATCCCTTTGATGATTTTTTATCCTTTGAATTAATTCAGGTTGAACCTTAAAACTTCCCAACAGTAGTTTTTCACCACTAGGCCATATATTCACATCTAGGTCCTTAATTTCCTCAAGTAGTCTCCACTCCGCTGTCAGACAAGCCATCTGTGCTGATTTCCTGCTTAAGGCGTCGGCTACAACATTCGCCTTTCCTGGATGATAAAATATAGAGAAGTCATAGTCTTTCAAGAATTCCATCCATCTCCGTTGTCTCAAGTTCAGCTCTTTCTGAGAAAAAATATATTTGAGGCTTTTGTGATCTGTATATACTTCGAATTCTTCACCATAAAGGTACTGTCTCCAAATTTTCAATGCAAAGACTACAGCTGCCAACTCAAGGTCGTGCGTAGCATAATTTTGTTCATGGACTTTTAGTTGTCTGGAAGCGTACGCAATCACCTTTCCATGTTGCATGAGAACACACCCTAGCCCTTGTAATGACGCGTCACAGTAGAGAACAAATCCTCCACTTCCAGCGGGAAGGGCGAGTATTGGTGTCGATGTCAGTTTACCCTTTAATGTCTATCTTCACATTTCTCGTCCCAGATGAACGGAACATCCTTCCTTGTGAGTCTGGTTAACGATCCAGCAATTGTAGAAAATCCTTGTACAAACCTTCGATAATAACCTGCCAGGCCTAAGAAGCTTCGAACTTCTGAAACATTTGTAGGTCGCTTCCAATTCATAACCGCTTCTACTTTGGAAGGGTCTACAGATAATCCGTCTCCTGAAATAATGTGACCCAGAAAGGTTACTTGTTCTAACCAGAAATTACACTTGCTGAACTTGGCATATAGCTGGTTATTTCTCAACAGTTGCAAGGAGGTACGCAGATGTTCGCCATGTTCTTGTTGCTCCTTAGAATAAATAAGGATATCATCAATAAATACCACCACAAATTTATCTAGATAGGGCTGGAAAACTTGGTTCATCAATGCCATGAAGGCGGCTGGCGCATTGGTCAATCCAAAAGGCATGACTAAAAACTCGTAATGGCCATACCGTGTCCGAAACGCCGTCTTGGGAATGTCTTCCTCCCTCACTCTTAGCTGATGGTAGCCGGACCTTAGATCAATCTTGGAAAAGTATTTCGCACCTTGCAGTTGATCAAATAATTCATCAATGCGGGGCAAAGGATACTTGTTCTTGATAGTCACCTAATTTAATTGTCTATAATCAATGCACATTCTTAGGGTTCCATCCTTCTTCTTCACAAACAACACCGGTGCTCCCCATGGAGACACACTAGGTCTGATGAATCCTTTGTCCAATAGTTCCTCCAATTGATCTTTGAGTTCCTTCAGTTCCGCGGAAGCCATTCGATAGGGTGCTTTAGAAATCGGGGCTGTACCCGGTATTATTTCAATAGTAAAATCGACCTCTCTAACTGGGGGTAACCCGGGCAGGTCATCCAAAAACACATCGGGGAATTCTTTAACAATGGGGATATCTTCAATACTTGGTTTCGGTTTATCCTCTGAAATGAAGGCTAAAAAGCCTTTGCACCCATTCCTCAGTAACTCACCGGCTTTGATGGCTGAGTTAACCATTGACCGAACAGGTCTCCTTTTTCCCACCAAACTAACATGAGCAAATCCCTCCAGGTTAAACCGAACTACTTTGTTAAAGCAGTCTAAGATAGCCCGGTACCTAGTAAGCCAGTCCATTCCCAAAATAACATCAAAGTCGTCCAAACGTAACAATACCAGGTCAGCTGGCATTCGGGCTTGCCCAATTTCTATCATACAATCATAAAATATTGTTCTAGTACATATTTGCTCACCCGTGGGTGTAGACACCACTAATGCATTAGTCAAAGTTGAGGGGGAATTTTCTATCTTAGCAGCAAAAGTATACGAAATGAAAGAATGAGTTGAACCAGAATCAAATAAAGTACTAGCTTCATAATTGGAAATTAAAACCATACCCTCGACCACATGGTTGGCCGCTTCCACATCATGGTGAGTCATGGCAAAAAGTCTTCCGTTCTGCTGTTGTCCCGCTTGATTCCCTCCTTGAGTGTTCTTGCCAAGGTTGTAGTTCTGCCCTTGGGGTGGGTTCTGTTGATTTCCACGGGGCTGGTGTGTCTGGTTCTGTTGATAATGACGTTGGTTTTGTGAACGCTCTAGTTGACGGCCCTGCTGATTTTGCTGAAATGCTTGTCCTTGTGTCTGGGTTTGAGTCCTTCCCTGTTTACTAGGGCAATCTCTAACCTGGTGTCCTTCCTGACCACAACCGTAACATCCGCTTTTCCGTTTGGCCTGATTTCTTTCCTTGGCTTCTGGACAATCTTTTACCTTATGACCTCCCTTTCCACACCCAAAACACACTCCAGATCTTTTCCGACATTGATTTGTTTCATGAGATCCCCCGCAATGGTTACAGACCGACTTGGTTCCAATTTTCTGTCTCTTATTGGGATACTGGTGCTTGGAGTTATCTGTTTTCCCTTCAGTGGACATCATTTGCGTCTGTCTCTTTATATCTTCGATGGCTTCTTCTGAGACAAAAGCTTTTCTTAGGGCTTCAGCATAAGTCTTTGGTTCATACAGCTTCACATCCTTTTTGATGTCTGGTCTAAGGCCATTCACAAATCGTTCCATCTTTTCTTCTTCTGTAGCCACTAATGTTTCAGCAAAATGTGACAGCTCAGTGAACTTAAGAGCGTACTTGGCTACTGTCAGATTTAGTTGCACTAGAGTTTCAAACTCTCTCTTCTTCTGAGCCCTAATATGATCTGGTATAAACTTTTTTATAAATTCCCTCTTGAAGAAAGCCCAAGTAATCTCTGTTTCTTGCCCATTGGATGACCTCTTGGCTGCCTTCCACCATTCCTTTGCGTCACCTTCTAATTTGAACGCTACAAGTATAGCTTTTTGATGTTCTGTACATCCCATAACTTCAAAGATGCCTTCCATGTGTTCTGCCCATTTATTTGCATCCCAAGGATTAGTTGTTTCTTCAAAGCTCTTAGGGCGAAATTCATTGAATCTTTTGTATAAGTTATCTCTTTCATGGTTCTTGCCCCCATTATTGCTGCCTTCTCCAGAACCATCTCTGTTATTACTGTGTCCCTCGCCATTCTCACTTTGATGGTGATAAATGGCAGAGATCTGCTCTTGAACTTGCACATATGCCTTCATAAAGCTTTCAAACATTTGTCGTGCATACTCCGGCATCTCCATATCTCCATTGTTTGGTCGAACATTGTTGTTCGCATTATCATTTCCAGTAACATTGTCCATTGTCTTATTCCTTCTGCAAACAGGAGGAATTTGTAAGCTAAAAGATCATTAACATATCTTACTTTAATCTCTACCCTTTGACACCCCAACGTCCTCACCACGTGACCTATGGGTTGCTAATTCTTTTATTTGCCCAAAACCTTATGCTCTAATACCACTTTGTCACGACCCGAATTCCGGGGCCCTGTCGGATATCCGAATCGTGATTATATAGCAATGCATACATCAAATAATATTCACAAGGTATTAGGCTTTTTAACTCTAAAATAATTTCAATTATAAATATAATTAAGTTTCTGAGAATTCAAACTCAATTCATAACATGCTAGAAACATTAAATAATTTTCCTAACAAGTTCTAATGATCCCATCATCTATGAAAGTTTTTCTCGTTTTCTCTATTCAGCCACGCATGCCGAAATTTACGTGCTGATTGTCAATCCGCTCTGGCCCACCCGCAATCTGATTACCTGAAGGGGTAACACAACATCAGTATTACTGGTGAATGAATTTTCCTAATTACACAAGTCATACATAACATCACAGAATCAACAAATTCTAAATCAATAATCAAATATCATTAATAATATAACCATATGCAAATCCGTGCCCATGCACAATACCACGCCTCAAAGGCTCATCGTATACATGTATACCGGTCACCATGACCCTGTCTCATCAGACACGTCCACTAAGGACCAGCCACTAAAACGGCCCGGACACAAAGTCCAACATCCCACTTACGTCTGGGACCCTGCACATAATATCACATAACAACCAGAATATGAATATTAAATAATATAATTGAACACACATGCAGCAGCGTGGGCCCAACTCATGCACATCACGTTGGTTTCTGCCCCACTTCTTATCATAATTAGCATTGAGTAGTATAGGGGTGGCCCACACTATATTATACACATAACATTAATTATTCTAAATTTAAAGAATTAATCACAGTTAATCATAACTAATCATATTTAATCGTAATTCACAAAACCTCACTTCAAAGAAAGTTATTTAATATTTCTAGACTAAAACTCCAAGTCCTTCTCAATTACTAAACCCATCTTGACTTATTTTTATATACAGAACATAGAAAATAGACAATCAGTGCATAAAATAAACAATCAGTATATGACTGGCGCTCTTTGATATAAAATCCAGTGGGTCCCGCTGACCAAACCAAGATCAGACCTAATGTCTAAGGTTGTCCATAGATAGACTTCACTCTTAATGGATTGGATTGACCATCCGACATCTTTATTGGGCAGTTATACTCAAAAAATACAAACAGTAACCTTTATGGTTAACAAAATTGAAGTCTCTGGCTAACTGGTCAGATGGAGCCCTGGTCACATGAGACCACCACCATTCAGACCGTCTCTGGGCCCTCTTCAAAACGTGGGGCCCCAATCTCTGATTGATTAAAGTAGTGGGTCCCACCATAGATGTCGACGGTGGCTCTGTTTCCGTCAATTTTCACGCCTAGAATTCATCACACCTCTTGAACAGTGGGACCCAATGGTTAGAAATCCAGATGTCCAACTACACAAGGGTCGACCATGGGTCCCCTACAAGATAAGTGGTTCTGATCTCAGATCAGGTGGTCCCAGTGGTCCCACAACCTCTGTCGACTAGATCTGGAATTTCTTCCCCATTCACGCTTCTGGGGCATAATTTACATGGATGATGGTTACAACAGAGTCCAACCCTTATGGGACCATTACCAGATTGGTCGCCCATGGGTTCCCTTCAGGATCCATGGACCAGATCCTCGATCAAGTGGGCCAAGTGGTCCCACTACCCCGAAACGTCACCCCCTCTGTTGACGTCCAATGCCTGAAACTGCATTATTAAGATGATCTCAGCACATGATGACCTTGAGACCTCTCCATGAAGTTTATACACTTCTGTCCCAACAATCTATCAAGATTTTTATGATCCAAAGATAGTAATTGCAATCAATTCATGATCGCAGACACGTTTCTTGCACACAATATTATAAGAGTGCTAATTCTTGCTCTATTATCATTCATCTGATTAAATCATCACATCTAGTAATAAGGAATATTCACTCACCTCTGACATGTGATAGTTGCTTTTGCGATGTGTGGGCGCGAATATGACATCAATCAGTGACCTTCTTCCTCTTCTTCCCCTAGGCTCCAGCAACAACCACCTCTCAGATTGTTTCTCTCAAAAGTTAGAAGATAATTCCATATAAGGGATGGACGATGGTTACATATATATACACCAAGAGGAACTTAAAGTCCTAGTCCTCTTATACTTCCTAATTCTAATCCTCCTCTTGTATCCATTGCTAGAGTTGTATACAACTCCAATTCCAACCGTGAGATACTTCTAAATAACATTCTAATTTCATAAAAGGAAACACTTCTAATTCAAAAACCAATTAACAACTAAGGGTCCTTCCTGGGCCAAACTAATCTTGGGCCCAGGTACTCAAGATATTACAGGTATGACATATTAGAATAGCAGTCCTTTCTTTTGCATCAAAAGGTTTAGAGGGATGGGTTTTCAACTTTACATTTTGACAACTGTATTGCCAACTGATATCATAGCTGTTATGAATATTGAACTAGTTTATTTTTGTTGTTATTGAATATTAGAAACAATCAGCAGATTAAAGTTGTCTAATATACATTGTAATCCCTACGCAAAACATGGGGGAATCAACACTCATGCACGTCACATTTGACAAATAGATAACTTTGATTTGAGCTACTTTTATCATCTGGATAGTCTTCGACTCTTCATTATTTTTCTACAGTGTGTGAATGTATACATATATGTATATGTATGTATGTATCTATATGCCGTGTTCTTCGTCCTTTTTTCCTTGTTTTCCATTTTTTGGTTTTCATGTTAGGACTTAATGCATTTGTTTGCAGTCCATGCTTCAAAGTTATGATGAAATGTTAATTCCCTCATATATTATGTTGGATTTTTCTCAATGTATCTTTGATGACTGATGAAATATGTTTTACTTATGAAGTTTCTCAAGTTTGTTGAGAAGACAGCTCCTATAGCTGTATATACTTCAGGAAAAGGGTCATCTGCTGCCGGTCTTACTGCTTCTGTGATTCGTGACAACAGCTCAGTAAGTCTTTTAATGAATTCTTTTACGTAGAATATTTACATTATGTTAGGATGTGTTAGGATCTGTCCCTATTTAGAGTGAATTTGAATGTTTTATGTATGATTATCCTATGCATTTAAGCTGGTGTGAAACTTGGAAAATTATTTTACGTTGAATGCTGGTTCTGTTTTCCTATATTCTCCTGCCTCAAATCATTCTCATCACCCCAAGTTCACAGCCCAGTGGTTACTTATCCATTCTGCCCAAGTGTTTGAACTTACAGAGAAATGGGGTGGATCAAGATGAGATCCCTTAATATTTTAATATTTTCGTTTGGCTGATTTCTCATCTAGTTCAAGTATGATGCACCATGTCTTTTAAATTCAATTTTTCTCTGATCTTCATTGTATTAATTAATACATTTTACTGTTTCAGCGTGAATTTTATCTGGAAGGAGGAGCCATGGTTTTGGCAGATGGTGGTGTCGTTTGCATCGACGAATTTGACAAAATGAGGGTTGAGGACAGGTGTGTAACTGGAAGTAAAGCTTGATACCTCTTTTCTTGTTTGCTTTTTCCTTACATTTCTTTCAGGAGAGGTTTTTGATAATTTTCTGTGGGCCTGGAGGTGCCCTTGTGCAGGATCAGAATTATATCCCTCACATTTGCCTCACATTGCAGATGCTTGGTCCAAAACTCGTGTTGGGCTAGTAATGTAGGCCAAGTGACTGTTGTTCTCAACTAAAATGGGCCTAAATACAATGAGTCATGCTGTTCAAAGAAACCTAACATCTGCATTTTGACATTCTAAAAACTTCAATTCTTAACATTTATCTTAGAAAATGAATAAAAAAAAAAAAAGAGGAGATTTTAGAAAGTAGATATGGTTCTTACAACCATTACTCATCAAAAATCCATTCAAATATGACAACCATGGCAGCACTGAATTACACCATTATGAAATATGTTAGTTGAAGTACAATATTGCAAATTCTCATGTTTGCAATTGGGGAACTTTAACAGGCATCACATGCATTAACACCAATTACCAAGTCTATATGTGGGTCAGCAAAAATCTCGACTAATTAACGGTAGTGATCCAATCCTCTAATTGAAACTATGTGAGAATGAATTCTCTACTCTGGATTGTATGCTGAGCTTTCTGGATCTTAAATTCAAGGTCTTTACATGGCCCATATTTGAATTGATCCCCAGAGGAAGATGGAAGTCAGAAAAAGAAAAATAAAAAGAAAAAAACTTCACACGTGATAGAGAACAAGGGGATGAGTCAGATCTTCTTTTCATAGCCAAGATAAGGATTTAAACCCTACTTTCCAGCAAGGCTCTCGACGAGAATTTCCTTCAAAATGAAGTGTTTGTAACAAATAATTCCCCACTAAACTCATGGTTTGGGTTTTATTAGTGTCAACTTAATAGGAAATTTAGTTATACCTTAGCTCTAATGATCATAAAAAAAATGAACATACTTGTTCATAGAAGAAAATTAAAACCTTTTTGCTGATATTATGAGTCATAAGCATCATGTGCAATTAACTTGTGTGGTGGTCCCTCATTGGCCAAACCCTGGGGCCTATTAGTCCTGGTTCTTGAGTTGCCAAGTGCTTTCTTGCTGGCCATGGGGCACACTTTACATTAACTACCCATACTGGTGGGGCACAATTCAATAGTCAAATGTATGGATGAAGAAACTTTGACATATCCTTAGGCGTGTCCGATTAATGATTGATTGTATACAAATTTACGAGGTGGCTCAATACTAGTGATTCACTACTTTGGGTTTTGGACCAGGTAATCTATTCACGGTGGGCCTCAGTGTGATGCATTGCTTGGTTGTGGGACTTATTTAGTTGCATCAAAATGGTTGATCAACTGCCCAAGTGGTAAGGAGTGGCAGTTCTCACCTGGCTGCCCAGAGTTCGAACCTTGGGTGCTCTACCTCTTCATGTGTGTGCGGGCTTCCTTTCCACTTGTGTGGGCTTTCTTCCCGCGTTTGCGGGCTCCTTTCCCAATTGAGTGGGCTGTCTTCCCGCATGTGTGCGGGCCCTCAATTGGGTCCTGGCCCCCTTGGCTGGGTTAAAAAAAAAAAAAACCTGCCTTTCACTAATGTATGCTTCTCTGTATACATTAATTATATCTTCTGTTGTCCTGTTTATCCAGAGTTGCTATTCATGAAGCAATGGAGCAGCAAACTATATCCATTGCCAAAGCAGGAATAACAACTGTGCTCAATTCTAGAACATCTGTACTTGCAGCGGCTAACCCCCCTTCTGGGCGTTATGATGATATGAAGGTCTGTGATTCAAAGTAACAACTTCATCTTCTTTGCTGTTTTAGGTCTTCTTGAAAGATTGATTCTTGCGTTTTCTGCTACAACAAATGTATGTGTTTACTGCATGGTGCCCGTATTTCAGTAAATGCAGCTGAATGGTTTGTTCATCCTAGCAGTTTCGGGTGGAGATGGTCTTAAGATCTCTCAGACTGGAAGACTTTCCCCTTTCATTTTTGACTTTTTCAATGGACCACTGTATTCTCTTCACTGCTATCTAATTTGGGCATTTATTGAAGGATTGTAATATTCAATTCTGAGAAAGTTATGGATAATCAGAATTCAATGATGCTCAGTTGGATCATTGGTCTGGTCAGAGAATCATGGGATCACATGGATGGACTGAAATGGGCGATGCAGAAATCTATACAGTTGCTGTTGTACAGAACTCTAAAAAGCATGAAATGTCTTACATTGACCACTTAGCGGTCTTGTCTTTTCAGACGGCGCAGGATAACATCGATTTGCAGACAACAATCCTTTCTAGATTTGATCTTATTTTCATTGTCAAAGACATCAGAATGTATGGTCAGGATAAGGTATAGGATATTCTCTTCAATCTCTCTAGATCATGCTTTTATAATTGTCATGAGTTAAGATTTTTCATTATGTAATGAGTGGAAACTGAAGCAGCAGCCAAAATCATGCAAGTGTACCGTTGATCAGAACCATTTAATAGATACGCTCACCATAATCTGGGTGGCCATGTATAAAATATCTATCCCTGTTGACATCCTACCTATTCAGTCCATGGGGAATTAAGCAGCAAGGTGGCATTCTGTTTAAATTCAATGTCTATTTCTGGAATGGCTCTGATATTTTGTTGAAGTGACTATGGTATATCCATTTTGAACCAATCTCTTGCACACTTCTGACAATCTATTTTTCATCTTCTAGTAATATTCAAAGCAGGCTAATGTTTCTCTCATTTTCAGCTTATTGCCAGCCATATCATAAAAGTTCATGCCAGCGCTGGGGTAGCATCCAAGGACACTGATTCTTTCGAAGGAGAGAACTGGCTGAAGAGGTATAATGCAGTTCCTCTGTTATCCAATGACCATCAGGCTGCTTTGCCAAATACTCATGTTGTTTAATTCCTGAATTTCAATAATGTTTTCAGATACATTGAATTCTGCCGTGTTCGCTGCAAGCCTCGACTTTCGGATTCTGCTGCTAACATGTTACAGAACAACTATGTGAAAATAAGACAAGTATGCTAATAGATTCTAGTGAAAAATATATACAGTTTAGCATTAGTACTTTTTTCAGAAGTTAATGCTTTTCTGTTAGTTTCATGTTTTCTTAACTGAATTTCTTGGACTTGAGCCTTCGTTTTTTTTTTCTTTTTCCAGCAAATGAGGCAACAGACTAATGAATCAGGGGAGTCTGCAGCAATACCAATTACAGTGAGGCAGTTAGAAGCTATAGTAAGGTTAAGCGAATCTTTGGCAAGGATGAGACTGTAAGTACTAGTTCTCCTAAAACTCAAACATCTCTATCATGAACGCAGCAAGTTAAAATTCTTTAAAAACCAAGTTACATATTTAATTTTTCAGTTCAAAATTTAACTTCTTAGTTTGCTATTCGATAAGTTGAGGTGTGAAAAGAGTAATCCCTGTTGAATACCACACCGTGTAAAGGAGTGCTTCAATTTCAATTATGCCCAGAGGACAAAAGATCATAGAAGAATCTTGCATAATTTCTTAGATGGATAATTGGTTTTAATTTCTAAACAACTCCGATTAAGGAGGGTTGACATTGTATATATTTAGCCCGCATTAGACTAGTCACAGTTAAATCACGGGCTAAAACAAAAACTTTATGTGATCAATATAAAGGTGGCACCTACTCCATGCTAATGCTGGAGAGGGCAACATTTTGAGTATGGCTATCATTGATTAAATGGTTTTGCAGAGCCTCTAGACTCCATTGGTTATCGTGAGAAGAGATTATTTATGTGGTGAGATATTCATTTCGATTAAGGGTGTGAGATCTTCTTGCTTGAGTGATGAAAGTAATAGACAAACTCTGGTTTTCAATATAAATAAAAAAAAAAAAAAAAAAACCGTAATAGACAAACTCCTAGGATATTGTCCGAGTGCCGGTATCTTAGGGGTGGAGGAATTCCTTTAAGCCCTTGGTTGTAGAATATATAGAGCGTAGACTAAAATTCATTGAGTGATGCAAGAGACACTTTTGAATTTTCCCAGAGAAGCTCCTCCCTTTCCTCTTTTTTTTTTCCTCCTACAAACCCTAAAGCTCAAATCATTGAAGAAGTTTAAAATTTTCAGTTGGTATCAGACCCAAGAACCTTGTGGCGGCACTGGTGGGCATTAGTAGGTAATGGAGTGTTGAGAAGACGAGTCAGAGGGAGAGCACACCCATTCCAAAAAAAAAAGAAGAGGGGGAGCACGCAATCTTCCCTAGGTTCCAAGCGATCGGGTTCATCACCAAAGGAGATACTGTGGGGTTATCACCAATGAATATGGATTTATCACTAAATTCATGCAGAGGGAGGATCAATAAGCAGGTTAAAGTTGGGTTCAAATTTCAACTGAATCGGATTTATAACTGTGTAAGCGAACTAGATTCATCAAACATGAATTGTTGAGAAAATTGAACAGATTCTTACTAGTGATGCTGATTATGTACTCAGAGTGGTGAAACTCCTTGAAACTGATTTACTAAATTTTATGGAGTATAAAAGTTGAGGAAATTGAAAAGATTCTTACCTTTTATTTTAATTATGTACTCATAATGGTGAATCTTCTTGAAACTGATTTACTAAATTTTATGGAGAATAAAAGTTGCACGTCAAGAGCCTAGACTGAATTATATATGCATGCGCCTGTATATTTATAAGCTTTGAATTTCAGGTCCTTTGTTGCAACTGAAGAACATGTAACAGAAGCACTAAGGCTCTTCAATGTTTCAACTATGGATGCTGCTCGATCTGGAATCAATGAACATGTGCATTTGCCACCTGAGATAGCAAATGAGATAAAGGTTTGTATCAGATAAGAAAACTCCCCCATTAAACTATCTTGTTCTAGTGAACCGATCTCGTGGGTGTGTCAGATGTTTATGCAATTAGGTATGTCCAACACTTTACCAAGTATCATTTGACAAAGCTGCGAAAAAGGGTAAAAAGGGTTCATTTACTCTTCAAATCACAAGTGATGTTATTTCTCATCAATTACAAATGGCGTTGCCTGTAATTAGGCTAAACAGCAGCTGTAATACTGAGCATTTTGAAGTCTTTTCCTAAATAAAATATTCATGTCGTGATTTTCTGTGCAGCAAGCTGAGACGCATATAAAAAGAAGAGTGGGAATTGGAAGCCACATATCAGAGAGACGTTTGATCGATGACCTTACCAGGATGGGGTTAAATGAGTCTATTGTAAGTGCGGAATTGATGCATCCTTTCCTCATCTTTGCTTCAACATGTAAAATACGTCAATGCCATTGTTCGGATCATTGCCATGAAACATCACTATTTTTTCCGGGAAGTTCATGAAACATGTCCCAACAATATCGTGATATTTCATATAATTGAAACCATTTGAAAATTTTTGATACTCAAATGTGATTTTCATGAGATTCTACTCATTACCCAAATTTTTATTTTTTAATCTTTGTACTTAATGCAATTTTATGTGTATCATAATTATTTTAATATAATTTATAACATAATTTAATCTATGTTCTTTGAAACATTTCCTCTTTATTTTAAAATAATTTTTTTTGTAGGAGTTTCCCAAGCATATTCCCAGGAGAAACCCAAAAGTTTTAAAATGTCATGAGAACTTTCCATGAAGTTGCCAAGATCTAGTCTTTTAACATTAATTCTGATTAATATATTTCATTTTCCAGGTAAGGAGAGCTTTGTTAATTATGCACCAGAGAGATGAGGTGGAATACAAGCGAGAAAGGCGTATTGTTATTCGTAAAGCGTGATCTTTACAATGTTTTCAATCTTGATGAGATTCAAAGAACACGAATGACTGGAAAATTTGGAAGGTTTGTAAATGTACTACAATTTGGAAGTGATCATTAATGATGAGTTCCTCAACTTCTATGATGTTTCTACTTCTTGCTTGGTTACCTACCAATAAAGTTTTTACCTACCAATACTTTATCTCATGTGGTTATCGAGTGAAGGCCACTGCACAATGTTACTCCATGTGTTTGTCCTTGATTCATTATCTATTGAGTGATGCAGCATTGACCAGGCCCAACTCAATTGGGTCAACTGATTGACCCATTGGTCAACTCGGTCCATTGGGTTCAGCCCTGAGGCCCAATTGTGACTGAGAGCTACTTTGGGATTTTAATTTTATCCCTATTTCTTTTTTTTTTTTTTCTGTTATTAGTTAATTAGGATTGCTATTAGTTAGTTTCCTCTAGTGATTAGTCTTCTCTCATATTTAGTAAAGTCTCAGACTCCAAGTAGAGAGGAACAATCCTACTCTGTCTATGTATGGACGAGTCTCCATTGTAATTGCTTATGCTTATTCCAATTATTCGAAGAATTCTGAGTTTTCTCTTTAACTGTGGTGTTTCCCATTGGCTTAAGTGTGGCCTAGTGGCTAAATCCTTCTTTGGATTAGATCAATCCCATTGGAGATAAATCTATTTTTCAATTGAGGATCCAAGGCCGCGCCATTGAGTCTGTCAAAGTATCCATCATATCCCTTATTGTCATTCAAGTATCAGGCCTATGATCACCAAGTCAAAGATTTTGTTGAAGATAATTATTCAACGTCCACAATCGTCAATAGAACTTATACAATAAATGGTCCATGGACAATCACTGATAGTTATTATGTAACTTCTAAATTTTCAAGGGCTAATTTGGTAGCATGAATGCTAGATGAATATTATGAATTTGGCCATGTGGGGAATTTCGATTTCTTTGGTGGGTCAACTATCATGCCTGACAAGTTGGGATTCTGAAATCTGAAATGGAAGCTCCATGTTGCCGTCAAATAACTTGAGAAGCAACCAATGAGTGGTAGCAACCAATGAGTGGTAGCTCAGTTGGCCAAGAACTCTGTGCCTCACGAAGTGGAGAGTTCTTGTATTCGACACCTACCTTCGTTAGCCACCTCTCATATTTTTTTATCCAAAAAAAAAAAACCTGAGAATCGTTTCAAAAATTTCCATGATCCAGAATTTAGAATAACGAATGGTGGTCATTTTAAATCTTCCAAGACCTGATATTTTGGCCAATTGGATTTCAAATTCCTTAAAATAAAAGCAAAAAGACTCTTGCTGCTAAAGAAGCACTGATTATTAACAATCAACAAAGCAACTAAAAGAAAACTGAGGCCACTGAAGATGAATAGTTTAAGAGAAAAAGGTTTTATCATTGAAAGAAAAGAGTAATAGATACCACCACATTGTTAGGATTCTGGTTTTCTAGGAGAGGACATTTCTTTTCTCCTTTTTCATTGGTCTCTAGGAACTTATACCCAGCTCTTGATTATTTCTCCACTTACAATTCCCACTCAGATAAGAAGAAAATATAGAACAAAATGAGAAGAAATTCCCTTTTCTCTCTTTCACATGCCATCTTCTCTCTCTCTCCAATACCTAGTATCTGAACTTTTTCTTCCATGTGTCTTGGTTCTTTGCTCTTAAACTGTGTAGTGCTGTTGGATGGTGTCAATGTCTAGTCCCTTCAGCTTCACCACAGACTCAACATGTCCCTTTAGAGTGTGAAGTTCTCTAAGCCTGCAACAAACATCACAACATCATTCTATGTACCATATTCAAGGATTAATCTATGCATGTAGCATTTAATTGTTTTTACCATCAGAACCAGGTAGTTCATAGAGAGGTACCATCACTCCATGACTCTTTATCACCTTCGACACAGGTGATTCTACAGACCACTAAGCTCATTTGGTTGCATGAAACCTATCTTACCTTTAGAATAGGAGAAAATTATATCAAATTTCAATGGGCATGTTTGGTCTTATCTACTTTGCCCCTTGTCAGCTTTCTTTCCTTTTTCTTTTTTGCCCTCATTAAACTTTTTTTCCTTCTTAGTAAATAATAGAACTTCCAGAGAATTAAGGGCAGTTATGTTTTTTTTTTTTTTTTTTTTTCACTTCTATCAAGAATACAACTCATCAAATGACTTTTCCTATCCTTCACTTTGACAAAAACCCGCACACCAAATAGTTTTCTTTTCTATATATGGATCCATGTGTGTAGACATAACAGTGCAGTAGGAACAGTATGCATGTTGTCCATGTTAGCATCCTTTCACGATTCATTGTACCTTGCAACTTCGGCTCGCCTCTTTGCTTGTTCAGCAATCTCGGACAACTCCCTATAGTTCTTGTCATTGAATAATGCTGATGATTCAGGAGGGGGTTGGAGGCCATGTAGTGTGCGCTGAGCCAAAGCCCATTGGGCCTCCCTCTCTCCCCTACCATAATCCTTCTTTGTTGTGAATGCCGTCTGCAATTCATCGAAAAGATTAATCTAATTAATAAAAATCGATCCACAGAAAAAATATGCAATAATTGAGTCAATTAGACATCATTTTAATCTCATTCAATATAATTCATAAGTTTTAATATTCCATTCTGCTGTGGATTTAGGTTTGTATGGGAGCCCAAAAAAATATATATCAGGTAAGGCAGCGTTGTTCTGCCATTCCCAACACATTCATAATCACCAAAACTTTGAACCACACTAGTATGAGAATTTAGAACAAGACTTTACCTTGTTTTCTATCATATTATTCCAGGCCTTGCCACTTAGGGCGTAGCGGGTCAGGAATTTGAAGATGTCTAGAGGGATGTAGAAGATGACACTATAGACCCAGATGACTCCAGCCCATCCCCATCCAATACCTTTGATCCTAGCAAAGCCCCAGTTTGCATACACCGCAATCAGTGTAGCCACCTGAGAAGACATACTAAATGTCAGATCTTAGTAAAAAGTAAAAAAAACTAAGTGTTTGTTAGAGACAATAAGCAGAGGACACTCACTAATTGAGCAGCCAGGAATGCGCTGAGGAGCAAGATACCCGGGCGTTCGATAAATGACCAGCTCCTGGACCTTGTCACAAAGATGAGAGCCTGACTCACAATACTTACTTGGAGATAGACAGCTGCTGTTAGCTCATCAGTGTTGTTTCTAATTGAATGAACGCCGAACTTCTCCTGTGTCAATCCAAAGCAACAAGGGTCAATTTTTATTCCATGGCACCCCACATGGAGCCTAGAATCAGAGACAACATTGGAACTATGTTTACTTGATTATGGATCAAACAACCACCCCAAAACAAATGTGGACTACCTTGGGTCTATCCTAAACCTAAACTGTTTGCTTCTTTATAATGACAATTAATGGACCCTATACGCCCTATAATGAAAGATGAAATAGATATCCATTTATGATGCCAAACTATTGTTGCGAATTCGGGGGACCCTGAAAAGCACACTAAATGTACTTTCTGTTTAATTAGCACCTTCCAACTGTGCTATTGGCTCTTTTGATCATAATAATTGTACTTACGGTGAAGAGGTCAGTGTCATGGGCAATCCAGAAGAAGATGACAGTCATAACAGCAAGATAGGTGCCAAGGACAACTCCAGTGGCGAATATCTCCTTGAGCTTCCATGAGTCGGGCATTGGAGAAGGCTTGACTCGGTCCTTGGAGATGGTCATGATGGTGCCATCGTTAAGGACGGCAATAATCAAGACCATGAAAGGAGAGAAGTCAAACTCCCAAATGAGAGAGATGAGCAGGAAGCCGAGCACAATCCGAATGGTGATGGACACTGCGTAGATGGTGTAGTTCTTCATCCTTTGGAAGATTGCTCGGCTTGTCAACACCGCACTCACAATCACACTCAGGCCCGGCTCAGTCAAGACAATGTCCGATGCACCCCGAGCTGCATCAGTTGCATCGTCTACTGCAATTCCAATGTCCGCCCTCTTCAAGGCGGGTGCATCGTTCACTCCATCTCCAGTCATGCCACATATGTGCTTCCTCTCTTGTAGCTTCTTCACAATCTCATACTTGTGTTCTGTGTTTTCCAACCACAACAGTAATGTTAGTAAGCAGGTCTTATGGTTCATTCATGTTTGTAAAAGTCATCCTTTTTCGTTGATTTATGAAAAGAGGTAAAATGTCTTAGAGTTGATTGAATTAGACATTCACATCAACTTGGTCAAATAGTATAAAGCACTTAAATATCTATTTACATCAGTTTTGAGTCAAATAGATCCAAAACGTTGACTTGCTGAAAGGCACCTTAGAACGGCTTCATTTAGATCAAAACCTAAGTAAATATAATTGGATCTATTAAGTTTCCTTAGCTAACTATTCCCACCAAAACCTCGATACATTAGTAGAGGAGGCAACATAAGTAGTTTTCAAAAGGATCATCTAGGTTATCATGGAATATCCTAGTTGCAGTTTAGTTACCAGGCTCTGAAAGAGAGAGGTACGTAGTCTACCTGGGAAGACTCCGGCAAAGCCATCGGCCTTCTCTATGAGCTCATGGACCGGTAGAGTGGCAATGGCCTGGTCTTTGCTATCACCAAGAAGAGAGGAAGAAGGGTACATGTTAGTGCCCATGCCTAACCTGCGGCCTGTCTCCTTGGCAATGGCCAGCTGATCACCAGTGATCATCTTTACGTTGACACCAAGATGGAGTGCCCGCCTAATGGTCTCTGCACTGTCATGCCTTGGAGGGTCGAACAAAGGCAGCAGCGCCACAAACTGCCATGGACCGCCAGCACTCTCCTTATTGGCCTCCGGCACCGTCTATCACACCATCACCATCACCATCACCATCACCATCATCATTTGAAATCATTTCGAATAACTCAAAACATAAAAGAAACATGCCTACTATGTTTCATTTCCACATTGAGGCCACCTTTCAGCTACAAGCATCTAGTGGGGCCCACCCTGGATAGGCAATAGAACACAAATATCTTACATCAATCAAACAATATTCTCAGTCATCTGGCTCAACTGTTTTTTGGTTAAATGTAGATTGTTCCTCTCTCATTTTTAACTTCCAACTTGTGAGCAAGTTGATCATTCGACGGCTAAGATTGTCCGGTGAGGATGATCTTTACAGTATTGTCATTCCACGGTGGGTCCCACAAGAAAAAACTGAAAGTTGTTACCTGTCCATGGAGAAGAGAACATTTTGATTCTCATGGCCAAGTACTGCTTATATGCATTTAAATGAGCCAAACCTGTCTGGCAAGGCCCAAGGAACGAAGCCCGCGGTCTGCAAACTTGTCGATGATGTCATGGACTTTTTTCTGTGCATCCCCACTAAGGTTGCAAAGCTCAATGATCTAATCAATACATAATACATGATACATGGAAGAGCAAAAGGATTAACAAATTAGTAAACATAATTTCCTGATAAAGTTACTGATAAGTAAACATAATACATGGGCTAGGGGAGGGTTGGGCAACACATGGACCCATAAAAGAAGGGCTAGGGCTATCCATGAACTCATTTAATTAAAGTTCTTAATAGTTAGGTCCAAACCCAACCTAGTCCAAGCCCGGACCCGACCCATTAGCATCCCTAATTAAATATATCTAGTTGGTGTATGAGAGATTGCCTGCTCAGGTGCACCCTTGCTAACACGATGCCATGAGCCATCAGAGTCAATGTAAGTAATGGCCGTACGTTTCTCCACAGGATTGAAGGGTAAGAAATGGACTTCTGTGATCCCTGAACGTGCCTGCATCACACACACACACACACACACAAGAAGTTTCAAGAGCTGAATTTGACACAAGTGGGTCCACTTCTCATAAATCACCACCGTTCGTTACCTCTTTGGGATCTGCCAACATCCCAACAATGGACGCATCTATAGCATCCTGATTCTCAACCCTTGAAGCCCTGGCTGAAAGCAAGACCACCATTTCCTTGTCCACATCCTTCACATAAACCTGATAAAAAATTCAACAATTCAGCTGACTAAACCGATCCGAACCGGAGATCACACGATCAAATAAAAAATCTGAACCATTCTATCTGTGATCAGTCCTGCTCACCTCGATCATGCTCTTGTCAACCGTCAATTTGTTCAGCGTTAAGGTTCCGGTCTTGTCACTGCACAGCACATCCATGCCTGCCATTTCCTCAATGGCGGTCATCCGCTTTGTGATCGCGCCCTGCTCTGATAGGCGATGAGATCCAATGGCCATGGTGACTGATAAAACAGTTGGCATGGCGATTGGAATACCACCAATGAGCAGCACCAACAGATTGTCAATTCCATCTCTATATCGACGGTGCTGGATCGGGTACATCACGATGATCTCGACGATCATACCAAGTCCGATCGAACAGATACAGAAGTTACCGATGGCGGTAAGGACCTGGTCACAATGAACAAGCCATGTACCATGTTAGAACCAGGTGCACCCTATGCTATGACCAGTTATGTACAGTGGTGTGAGCCATTGTGTATGTTGTATTAACAGCATGGTGTGGACCTTTTGGAAATGTCCCACTTGGTTGGTGCTATCGACGAGGTGGGCCGCCTTTCCGAAGAAGGTGTGGACACCGGTGGCGATGACAATGGCCTCAATCTCACCTTGCTTGCAGGTTGACCCGGAGAAGACTTCATCACCAGGACACTTGTTGACAGGGAGGGACTCACCGGTGAGTGCCGATTGGTCGATCTTGAGAGGATCGCCTTGGAGGAGCCTAGCATCTGCAGGGACGATGTCGCCTAGCTTGATGCTTATCACGTCGCCGGGGACTAGGATTGCAGCCTCCTGCTCACTCCATTTTCCATCTCTAAGGACCTTCATTCACATGGATATCATGTTAGTGTTCCCCATAAATCAGTTTAAAGCTATGGGCCGTGGCCCACCAATGCAATCTGAACTGACCCATTGGTTCACCTATGGAGTACGGACTGCCCCAGCTCGGTTAGAACCCCTTTATTAAAGCAATTTTCCTAACTTGCAGAATGGAGCTTCTAATCAAATCAATATTGAGTCCAACTGGCCTGTTTAGATGGTTTTACAGTTTTACTTAATAGGATAATTACAACTGAGTTGGGCCAGTCCAAGTCCATCCCTCCATGGGGTAGACTTGGAGTAAAGTTTCTAAGCCAGTAGGATGGATCCTGGCCTAGTAACTAATAGTCCAAGTTGAGTCAGTGTTCACCTTGACCCAATTAGTAGGTATGTATATTCTAGTGAATTCATCGAAAACACTAATGGGTTTGGCCTAGCCTGAAGCTTAGGCCTATTGGATTGATCTGGGCCTAAGTGTTTGACCCAATAATTAAACGGGCTCAACTATGTTGTTACCTTGGTCTTGGGAGCGAGGCCCGCCATAAGTGCGGCCGCTGCGTTGCCTGCATTGTTCTCTTCAATGAAGCTGATGGTAGAATTGATGATCAGCAACACAACGATACCTATGAAATCTTGCCAATCTGGAGGTTTTCCCTGCAAAAACAATGGAGGCCTTCACAACCAGAACCAAAATATTATAACAGGTGCTGCAACAGTAAAGTTGGGCTGTGGCCCAACTCCAACATTATGGATGGGCCATCATCATGTGTTCCCCAGATATACCATCTGACCATTGCACCGTTGAAATCATTCGATCAGTAGGATTTTTTCATTCATAGTAGGTTATCGCACCATTGAAATCCTTCGATCAGTGAGATTTTTTCATTCATGGTAGGTTTCATCAGATGAATGATATTGATTGTGTAGTAAGAAAAAAAAAAGAATGATTAAATCTTAATTGAACAATTAAATGTAATTACCCCTCCATTGGCCAATCCAATGGCCATCAATGCAGCGAATTCCATGACCCATGACAGAGGATTCCACATAAATCCCAAGAACTTGAGAAGCTTGCTCTCCTGTTTTCATTAAACAAAAGAGAAAAAGAAATGAGGAAGAGAGAAAATCAACCAAAAAGATTTTGAACAGAGAATTTTACACATTTTCATGTAAATTACATTCCTTGTTCTTCTTATGTCTTTCTCATTTTCCTGTTTTTGCAGGATGGACGTTCATTTTATATCAAAATGAACCTTTTATATGTAATAGAAAAGGATATATTTTTCCTAGAAAACTTCTTTTTTTCTTTCCTACTTATTTGTTATGTTCTTACCGTTTTCTCTTCAAGCTTGTTTGGGCCAAAGATTTGGAGCCTCTGCTCCCCTTCCTCTGTTGAGAGTCCCTGCTTTGTGCATTTCAGCTGCTCAAACACTTCCTCTATGGGGATTTTCTCCTGTATATTATTTCCATAATAATATAACATCATTTTCATTAAAAGACATTATATAATAAAATAAAGAGACCATCTTTGAAGCATGGACATTGGGTTTTCAAGGTCCCAC
Source organism: Camphora micrantha (assembly GCA_003546025.1). Classification (NCBI taxonomy): domain Eukaryota; kingdom Viridiplantae; phylum Streptophyta; class Magnoliopsida; order Laurales; family Lauraceae; genus Camphora; species Camphora micrantha. The sequence continues at coordinate 35,599,614 of QPKB01000008.1, read as the reverse complement.
CTTGATTTTCTAATGTGATTCTCTACTATCTCATCGGATGATCTTGACCATTAAGAACTTGAACTCACAAATTTTATGGTTTAGTGACATCTGATGTCAAAAGAAGCCCCTTCGCACATGATTGTTATTGTCACATATATATAACTTTCCTGGAAAATACCTATGTGGTGAAAATATTGGGAGTAGGAACTTTTTTCTTTTCCCAATAACAGAACGATATAAAGATTGAAAATGGTTAAAAAACATAAGATTATTGGTTAAAATCACTTCCTTGTAGGTCCCTCTTCAGGATGGTACCAGACCGTACCCAACCTTCCCTTATGTATGATGACGGAGGCTCAAATCATCATCGTAAACACTTGATCAACGGCCCACAAATATTCATAGTCCAAAATAAGTGCACAATCGTTCCAATATTGGTTCGGTCCATTTGAATGGATGTCAAACTTAGAATTAGTGACTATGAAGGGGGTCCCTATTTTATGTTTCACTTAGATGGAACACAATGTGGGCCTCATTAGGTGTTTGCATACGATGTGCTTACAATTAGGTGAGCACCAATGCTCGCGAAGGGCGGCCCATATATTAGCAAATATTTCTTAGACCCGTTGGATAAAAAGGGCCCACCAAGGATGCTCCAGATCCCTAACCATGGCCAGATGATTCTATTGCATCATGAACTGATGTGAACCTTTCCTATTTGACAGTCCAATAAAACTCTTATGGGTAAGCACATGACCCAAGGTTTCAAGAGGTTGCTTATTGACCCCAGACATTTTCTACTTTATAATAAGTAATAAGCATGCATAGTTTTTATCCTCTATGAAGCATGAACTATCAATGGACTGGGCTAAAAATAAAAGTCAGCTCGAGCTTTTGGTGTTATTAATGATTAATATCGTATCAGAACTTTTAGTGTTGACATGGTTATTAACAAAAGGAACTTAAAATTTAGAATTTTTATTTTAGACTTTAATCTAAATAAGTTATTGATTATATTACAGTTTTCAAAGTTCCTCTTAGTATCAGCTCCAACACCTAGACACAAGAAGTTATTGCACCATCACTGGCCAGCCCAAATCAAATCACTGAATCAGATTATTTTATTAAAAGTTCGAGTTGACCCTTTTAATTTCTATGCATGGCTTTGGATTGAAATCTTCAATCCGAACCAATGCCACCACCGGAACCGATTCGTAACAAATCGGGCGCAACTAGGGTGCACTAAAGGCGGAAGAAGATAAAAAAGAAAAGAAAAGAGAACAGGATGGGAAAATGAGGATACGAGATTCTCACAAGATCAACAGTCTCATTCTTGATCTCTTGGAGGCTGGTGGCTGTGCTTGTCCCTGCCATTTTCTTTCACTGGAAACTGATTGATGAAGGCTCTTTCCAAGCCTTTCTCTTTTTGGGGTATCTCTCTCTCTCTCTTGTTTCTTTTCTTTGTTAAAACCTCATTCTCAAAGTGATCACAATGTCTCTTCCCAACATATAAATCTCTCTCTCTCTCTCTCTCTCTCTCTCTCTCTCTCTCTCTCTTTCTCTGTGAAGAAGAAGAAGACAAGAGATCCAGTTCTAACAGCTTTCCCTCTTATAGTTTGAACTTCTGAAGAGCTCCCGTATGACAAGGACCACGTCTACCGGCTACACCCGGTCATTTCTGAGGCAATCATAAGGACGGGAGCGTGATGTGAATGGAATGACTGGTGACGTGCCGGTGGCTTCTGTTACGGGGTCGTGGCTACGAGAAAAGACAGAAGCTGTTTGACCGTTTTGATGTTCTGGTCTTTTTGTTATAATTTTTTTTTTAACCTTTTTCTTTCCTTAATGTTGTGGTGGAGCCCACATTGATTAGTCAACAACAGCTCATGATAGGAACAGTTGCGGTCAAGGACGATACCGTTACGTAACTGTAGTTATTCTTTTTCAGCGTGAATATGTTATTCATGAGAAATAATAAGTACATGGTAAGTTTTATACAAATGGCTCTCCTTTTCTATATCCCTCTCCCTCTCCCGTCTAGAACTTTTGTTTCATTAAAATAAGGAGATATTGTTTCTTCCGATCAAGATTTTCCAACCGTATAAAATCTCATGCTACCTAATGCACCCTCTCAATTGCTTATTTGAACGAAAAAATAAAAGAAGAGATTTTATACAGCAGGAAAAATCTTGATTGGATCGATTGAAATAGGAGATCCGGACTCCTCTCGTAAATCTCAACAACTAAATTAAGGACAATGTTTCTTTCCTCAATGGGACGCATAAAAACGGGTACCCGGCCCGGCCCAAGTCCTGTATTGGCCCGAAAATACAAGGCCTTTAAAAAAAATTGGGCCAGCAGGCTGGACTTGGACAATATTTTTAAAGCCCAACCAAAATGGAATTGGACAAAAAAAACCCAGCCCGTTTAGGCCCGACCCGGCTCGCTGCAAGATCATTATACTAATTATTTTATAGATGACTGATATGGTTTTAGAGAGAGTGAGACTTTGGCTTTTTGTTAATTAGCTAGGCCTGAGGCCTGTCTTCCCTATGCATTCTGTTGTTTGTGATTTATGCTATATGCTGTATGCATTGTGAGCAGTTTCTTCTATCTATGGGCATGTTTCCAAACCCTTGCTGCTAAAATTGCTTCTCCATTGATTTGAAAGAGGAGAAATATCGCCTTTGTGAATAGAGGGATGTTTGAGATGATTCTTACTTTGGTTAGCAAAACAATAATTATTTTGACGAACAAAACTGAAATAAGAGAATTATTCTACTACAAACCATCCGTAACTTTGTAATCTTGAATGTGGGGGCACATGTGGGATACATACAAGTGAGCCAACTACGGGGCGATTGAAAATGGAGCACACGTTATTTTGTTAATAAGATTTTCTGCAATACCTTAGTTTTTTTTTTTCTTTTTTTTGATATTTTAGTGAATATGAGTATATTACTTATATTTTTTACTTCTGTTAATTTGTGATTTCCTTTTTACATTTACCCATATAAGATACTCATTCTCATTCATTTCTATTGATTTTATGATTTTCTACTGTCATCGGCAAAAAAAAAAAAAAAAGAAGAGTTTTTAACCCATCCTACATTACTTGACCCATATAGGATACTCATTCACATTCATTTCTATTGATTTTCTGGATTTTTTACTGTCACCGGCCAAATAAAAAATAAAAAAATTTAACCGATCCTACATTACTTAGACTCATATAGGATACTCATTTTCATTCATTTCTATTGATTTTCTTATTTTCTACTGTCACCGGCAAAAAAAGAATTTTTTTTTTTTTTAAACTCCGCCATGTTGCTTGTTGCATTGCATTGCCGATTCCAAGCGTAGAAAAAAGGAGAAGGGTTTAAAGTCTGGTTCACACTAAGTGTCTAGTGATAGTAGGAATAATTAGAGAGTTTTTTGCTTATGTCAAGGATCGGGCTAAGCCCAGCTCGGCCTTCTCCCAGCCCGGGCCCGTACGTACGGGACGAGATTTGATATAAGCCCGTTCAATTTAGGGCCGGGATTGGATAACCCCCGGCAGTCCCATCCAATTTTCGGGACGTGATTGGACAACCCAAGCCTAGGCCCGGCACGTCCCATTGACAAGCCTAGTCAACAACAGAGGAACAGTTGCGGCCAAGGACGATACCGTTACGTAACGGTAGTTCTTCTTTTTCAACATGAATCTATTATTCATGAGAAATAATTAGTATATGGTAAGATTTACACATATGGGCTCTCATTTTCTATATCCCTCTCCCTCTCGAGTCCGGATCTCATATTTCGTTGAAACAAGAAGATACCATTTCATCCGATCAAGATTTCCCAACTGTATAAAATCTCATGCCAGCTAATGCACTCTCTCAATTGCTTATTTGAATGAAAAAAGAAAATAAGAGATTTTATACAGCTGGAAAATCTTGATTGGATAAGTTGAAATAGGAGATCCGGACTAGGGGTGAAAATTTGGGCGGGCGGCCCAAGCCCAGCACTGGCCCGGCACGAAAAAAATCGTGCCTGGGCCCGTTGACTTGGTCAACGGGCCGCCCAGCCCGGCCCAACGAACCCAGTGGGCCGTGCTGGGCCAGGGGCTACCAGGCCCGAGGCACGGCCCAGCACGGCACGGTTAAAATCCGTGCCGTGCTGGGCCTGTGCCCCAAGCCCGCGGGCGGCCCGGCACGGCCCGAGGCACTTCCAGGCCCGGCCAGGCCCAGCACGACCCGGCCCAGGCACGGCCCACTAGGCCCCAACGGCTATAATTTTTGAAAAAAAAACACCCCCCCCCCCTCAAAAAACGGTCTAAAAGTGTTTTTTTACATTTTTAACCCCCCCAATTGCTATATTTTAGAATGTATAATAGGCTTTCAACTTGTAATTCATTTTTTAGAATGTATCATATGTTTTTCAAGTTATAATTTATTTCTTAGAATGTATTATAGGTTTTCAAAGTTGTAATTTATTTTTCAGAATGTATCATAGGTTTTTAAAGTTGTAATTTTTTTTTTCATTTATCAGAAGGTTTGAATTTCATTATATATATTGATCCAAGTTCAAACTTGTAATTTTTTTGAACTTTTGTAACTTACATTTCAAGGAAATACAATTTATTTGATGTATTTTTTCAAAACATCAATAGTGTTATTCTACTTGTTATTTCTCTTAATTTTTTTATTTTAATGAAATTGGTCTTAGGCCAAGAGTGAATAGTCTAAGTTTCTAAGACTTAAAGAAATTAAAAAAAAAAAAATAAAATAAAAAAAGGGAGGGGGATATGTGGGCCGCCCATGGGCTGCACGGCCCAGGCCCGACTAGGGCCCAGCCCAGCACGGCACGACCAGAGTCGTGCCCTGGGCCGTGCTGGGCTGACCCCAGTGGCCTTGGGCCAGGCACGGCACGGCCCGCATAATTATCCTGGGCCGTGCCGGCCCGGCCCGGGCCCGGTTGGGCCTCTCTTAAGTGGGCCGTGCCGGGCATTTTCATCCCTAATCCGGACTCCTCTCGTAAATATACTCTCAGCTAAATATCTGCTTACTTCAAATAATGTACATCGTTAAATTGATATATTTGTGAAATTTAAACACAATTTTCACGAAATGGATAATTAATCAATGTTTATAAAACAAAATGATAATTAATATTTAATTTTATGTTTTCATGTCTTGATGAGTCTAAGGATACACGTTACTCTGATTGAAGTGAAATTTGGGATGCTACTGATAAGTCCTTAAAAATGCATAATTTCATCATCATTTTAGAGTAATTAAGGACTTAATCTTCAAATCATGCACCATTTTAGTAAAATATCATGATTCTATGTTTGTGGGCATCAAAGTTTGAGTTCGAGTCAAAATTCATTGAAAAATCGCATTTTCACATAAAATCATGAATTTCTCTATTTCTTGGCATTGGAAATCACAAATTTCTCATAACGTTTTATTTTCACACTTGAAATGATGAATTGTCTTTGCACCATTGATTTAATTAAGGAAAAATTAATAAAATGGTGACATTTTATGCATCCATTTAGTGTGAATTGGGCCCGCATCTTGCAATATTTTTTTTCCTTCACAAATAGATAATTCTTTGATCATTGATTATATTATTTGTATTTTTGTAGGAAAAATTAATTGGGGCCCGCGGAAGAGAATTGATGAAGCAAATGCACCATGGGACCCATCTACGTTTGGCATAAATTCCAAGGTAGGGGAGGCCATGGCAAGGTCCGCTCTCATATGCAAAAATTCAGATTTAATCTCTTGAAGATAAGTTCCAAATTTGCAGGCCATGTGATGAGGTGTCCAAGACCTTCCATTCAAGAATCACACACCAAAGTGGGGCCTACTTCTATTCCATGTTTGAAATTAACTTAAGATTTAAAGAGATCTTTCAAGAGAGAAAGTGGGCCCATCTAAGGATATTTTTCTAGCCATGAAGAGTTCAAAAAAACAAAAAAAAATTGGAAGATCTTGAGTAGCAATCCAAGTTGGAAAAAAAAAATTCAAAGAGTGCAAGATTTTAGCACTAAGTTGTTAAATTTATCTCCGAAAAGATAGGCCTCAAGATTTGAAGTTTACAACCCAAGATTTTTCCAAGAAGTTTCACACGTCCAACCTCCATCCCATATGCTATCACACGTCCAAAAAAAAAAAAAAAGAGTTCCTCATATGGTTTCAAATTTTGAATTAAATCTGAAAATTTCAAATTTGCAAGTTTTTCTTCAAAGTGGGCCCAAGAGAGGAAGTTGCATGAGATAAGAACAATCTTACTTTCACTAGGATTGTGGGTCAATCCCTTGAAACTCTCCCAAAACCCTCATAATCCTAATCCAAATTGGACTCTACACTACTAATTCTTACCCAAACCAAAATCTTGCAACCCAAGTCATCAAAATTGTATAAAAAGAGCAAAAAAAAGGGTTGGACGTGCATTCCATCTCCCCCCACACCTTGGACGACCAACAACATTATCTTCTCCCTTTTTCCAGAATTTTTTCTCAATCTCTCATTCTTCCATCAATATTTCATCCAAGGCCTTCCCTAAGGCACACAACCACTTCGATTTCTATGCCGTCGCGTCGCCGCCGTTGCTATAGTCATTCCACCATCGGACCAGCCTTGAAATCATCTTCCCTTGCTTGGATTTCAAATAACAAAACAAGAGCCGGTTGGATCGCCGTTCAAGACTGCGAGTCCTTCTCCTCCATTTAGTGTTTCATGTGTCTAGGGTAAGGTTGGATGCACTTTATTTTGATTCAAAAAATTTTTGTAATGGTTATTTGCTTGTAATGGGTCTTTCATTAATAAATCAAGTTTATGGGGTCTTGGTTTTCACTAATGGGTCAACATCGAATCTTTGTGCGTAGTGACAGTGCGCACTTGGTGCGGTGTTCTTGATTTTTCTTGATGGCATCAAGCAAAGTAACTATTGCAGTATTTTAGAATTAAAATCTATTTTTTTTATTCTCTGATTTTATTTTATTTTATTCTCATTTTTATGCATTCTATCAATTATTGCAATTGGTTGGACTGACAAATCTTATAGTTAGTTAGATTATGTTTCTAGATTAGTATTTTTCTTTTTCTTTGGTTGTAGTCAATTTTTCGGACTTGTAATTAATTTTTAATGAAAGTAGGATTTGTGATTTTTATTGATTTTTTTTATGCTAGAACTAGATTTTCAATAGGATAGGTTTTGCGTGATTAATTACTCCTTGTGGATCGACCTCGGACTTCACCGAGTTATTACTACATCGCGGCCTTGCACTTGGGGTTGACGATCAGCTGCCTATTTTAGTGGAAGGCATGAGATGTGGATGGTTTGGATCTGCATGGGAATCCCCAAGTTAAGATTAACTAGCATAGTATTAGTTCTCAATGAGACGTACATGAAAATCTTTTATCATGAGTAATGGGATGTGGGAACTCCCATCCCGCTATTTCATAAGGGTCCCCTTGAGTTACATGGACATGCTTACGACAAGGGCACCGATCAGTTTTTGTGCAACCTACATCTCAGAGGAGAACATCTTCAGAGATGTAAATTCTATATCCTCTCAGATAAGGAATTAATCAAAGGAATCTTATTTCCATATCTATAAATCCACTGAAGATGTAAGAGTCAGGCTAGACATCATTTTGGTCGCATACAGACATGTGAATTAATATATTCAAAAAAAGAGAGCATATGTGTTTTACACATGATTAATCTAATTGGTGAGTTTAACTCCTATTAGAGTGAAATTTGTCCTAAAGCCCACAAGGAGGAATTTTCTTTTGAGCAACATGGATTCTCAAGCTTGTGGCCCATTGATGGATTGATGATGTGCAAGAATAAGATTACTTAATTCCCATTATGATATATAGAACTGGCCTCTAAATTATAACATAATAGTCCTTACAAGATCCTGGAGAACCCAATAAGTCCATCCTTATAATTAATCCATTGGTGTGGCTTGCATCTCTAATTCAAGCAAATTGAAAATCACTATTATATTAGTTCTAAGTGACTTATCATTATATTGATCTCGTTCAAACATTTAATTTCAACTTGAATTAGAGTGAAATTTGTCTTGGAGTCAAAACAAAGGACAGTAATTTTAAGCAGTTTATATTTTAGATTTGGGTTTTGCTAATGGATACTATAGACGTACTTAAAGATTGAACTCTCTGAAATCTTAACTCAATGGGTCTTGTTGACAACTTGATAATGCAGTCAAAACCCCAAAAGCAAGTCTTATCGCAAAGTAATAAACTCAAGAGTTTGAGGTTAATCATAGGAAATGGGACACTTTTCTAACTAAAAAAAAAAATCTAAAACTAGCCTAGTAAAACCTATACAACTCAGGATCTATGAATAAAAATTAAACATAAATTACAACCCTTGAACTTGAACCAAATAAATAAAACTGAAAATAAACAAACCTAAACTAAGTTGAACTTAAATCAAACTATTTGAAGTGTTGTAACTCTGCAGTCAACGGAAGAAAATTAAATTAAAACAACCAATTGAATATAACTAAATTGAAATCAATCAAATGAGAACATCTAGGGATATGGATCCACTAGTTCTAATGATATGAAACACGTATAGCTTAGATCTCCTTCTCTAAATCTATTTAAGAGAGGAAAAAAGATCAAATTTCCAATTAAGTTTTTTTTATGGAAAAGTCAATTAAACCATTCAATACTCAAATTTGGATTCTCTTTATTATCATAGGATTTCAAGCATTCTCTATGTCTAGAATTGAAGATAGGGAATCAAGGAACATGAAAATAAAGACAATCTATAAACCAATTGAAGAATTTAAACCTTTTTAATCATGTCTATCCATAAAACAAATAAAAGAAACAAGCTTCACCTTCTCCTTAGATTATGAATTTAGCCTTTCATCGAGTACATCTTCATCTTTAATTAAAAAAATCACAATGATGCTCTAGAAAGAAGAAAGAAAAAGAATGAAAAGGAGGTGGACATGTGAGATGGAAGTGCTCGGTCCCTTACCCCAAGGTTGTACTTAGCTTAGTTGATTGCATTTTTAGTGAATTAAGCTCGCTTAGAAACTAACCAGGTTTGGCTTACTATTAGGATTGTGTGTATGAAGTTTGGTTGAGATCCCGGCTCGTTTGAGTACATTGGGGGGGGGGGGGGGGGTGGTAATTTCTGAAAAGTTTGGAGGGCTTTTTTGTAATTTCCATTTTTTTAAGATTTTGGCACCATTGGGTATATGGCCTAATTTCCCAAACACTTCTTTGTTACCTCACCTCGACTCGGACCCTCGAAATCCCTTGAAAGCCAACCCAAAACTGCAAAGGACTAAATTGTAATTTTCCCAAGACCACCTCCTTTATAAAGCCACCTAGAATTGACCCTTCACTCACATCCACTGCAACCATCTCTCTCCTCTCCTTTCCTTTTTCTTTCTCCCCACTCCCCAACCAAGCCCTTGGTGCTAGTGGACCTCATAAAACTTCATAATCACCACTCATCGTTGCCATCATCTCCCCCCGAGCCCCACATGCCACAATCATCTCCATACCGTTTCCAAGCTTCCCCCCTCGTTTTCTTGACCTAGGTGAGTTCTTTTCTTTGTGTGAGCTTGCGTTCTTGATTCTTGAGCTTATAATTGCTTTAGTATAGCTCACCACCTTCTCCTCCTTCTATTTGTGTAGGTATATTGGGTTGTTGGAGTGTTTTCCATTGATTTTTCGAATTTGGGCATTTTTGGCTAGGGATCACTGCGTGAAGTGTCTTTCATCAAGGCAAGTGGATACTCATATATTTACTGTGTCATTTGATTCTAGCATGATTTACTCAATTGATAGATGCCTTGGCTCATTTCATTTAAATTGAACATTTATGCTAGATTAGGCTTAAATTGAATTGTAATTTGAATGTATGGATTGATCGGTGGTTATTGATGAACTGAAGAGGGCTAGGCCCCATTGTATACTTGCAATTAGGTTTACTAAAGAAAACGGGAAGACACCTAGTTTCTGAACAAAAATTAGGAATCGGTCCCTGTTTTTGTCGCCTCGTGGTCGAATTGCATGCGAAAGGTCTTGGTCGACTGTGGAACCTATGAAATTTATGGGCAGCTATTGTCTCGAGACAGAGCCTAACGCATTTGATTGAAATGTTCTACTTTTTACCAAGGTGTACCTTGTGGTTGACCGTGGAGTCCACCATGGAAACCTAAAACATATAGGTTAGTTATTGTCCCGAAGAAGGCCTTACACATTTTTTTTGAAGGTTCTACTATGAGCCTTGGTCGACCTCGCGGTCTGCCATGGAGTCCACCGTTGTGAGGTTGTGGTCAACCGTGGATGTACCGTGATTGATTATGAACACTGTAATTTCTTTTGAAGGGAATTTTTCTCATAAGTCTTTTGGGCTTAGAATTGGTACCCTTGGCACCCATATAATGAAGACCAGTTGGTGGACCACTAGTGAGGGACGTTCTAAGCCACATGCGCTTACGAGTTTTCTGACAATGTATGATGTATGGGACTACCTTGGGACCGAGATGAAGTGAGGCAATGCGATATTTTTAAATGCTGTAAGGTAAATTACTGGATATCGAGGACCTCACTTCCTCCTTGGATCGGGTAGTGATGTCTCGTACGAAGAGGCAATGGATGACCTAGAATTAGATTGTTTATTCCCTTTAACTTCTGATCAATTGGAAATGACTCGTACCGTCTTCATTTGATGTTCACATGCCTCATGCATGTTCTATAGGTTTTTATTAGTCATAATTGTTGGGATCACATGAGAACCTAGATTGATTGTATTTAAGATCCCCCCTTTGACTGTATTGCATTGAACGATGTGATGAGGATATGCGGCCCTGATTGTAACGACTTAGAGAGGACTAATGTGATCGAAACAGAAATTGTAAATGATTGATGAAAGTGATTAAGGATTGAATCGATTGATTGAACAGTTGATGGAAAGTAGTCCCCTCGTGAATTGTGAAATCATGTTCACCCAGAAAAGCTCATCCCTCACTGATTGTTATAGGAGCACCACTCAGCTGTTAACATCCAACATAGAGGGGCACCTTTATGGGAAGACTATATATATTGAAAGTTGGATTGTACGGTGATTGCAAATTGTATTGGGTATATATTTTGGGCGGCCACTCGATGTATGGATTGTCTTGATATATTGTTCCCGGATTGAACATCTGATGAATTGTCGAAGAGCCCTTACCCGATGAATTAATTTAGCAGGATGTTACTCCGTAACAATTCTCTACCACACTCAGTACGAGATGGGAGGACAATGAGCCTATTCCGTGGTGTATTGGCATATGTAGACCACCCACATTGATATCATTGATAGGGCTTTGTCTTCTATTAATCATTGTACATCAATACTCTTGTTTTATGCTTAAATTCATTTTGTTGGACTTCACATGATTATATTATCTTTGCTTGCTTTGATATTGCATATCTTTATTAATATGTTTATCTACTTGCCGGCTATTCGTATTCTAATGGTACTATGCTTGGGGCATAGGTATTGCACCCCTTAGTTTCGAGGAAGAGGAAGAGGAGGCATTGTTTCAGGCAAATCAACCTGATGGCGATCACGAGTGGCGTGCTGACGATGTAGTCTGAGTTGTCTGACCAACACACGAGCGCACTCACATATATTTTGGGGTAGTTTACATATTCTTTTGATTGGCCTAGGTTTTTGTTAGAAGTCATCTAACTAAACTTTAATTGTATTTCTCTTGTTAAACTTCAACTTTATTAATGAAAAAATTTTACTTTGAAATGTTATTTGTGCCATCTGTATGTATATGGAGCTTCCACTTATATCTTGATTGACTGAGGAAATGTTTACACCTCACCGTGGACTTTGATTCCATGGACCATGATTGGGGCCACGTTGTGTGGTTTATCAACGAGATTTTTAATTGCCCCCCTAATCTCATGCATAATCCTTGTGCTCATCAGCGGGGGCGTGACAGGAAGAGAGAGAATGAGGGAGCATGGAAGTGGATTGGATCCCAAGGGTGTGGGATGTCCCCCTATTTATGAAAAAGAGAGAGAGTTGCATAGGAGAGAGAAAAGAGGATAAAAAATAGAGAAAACAGGAAGAAAAGTAGAGAAATAGAAAGGGAGAGAGAAAATAAGAGAAATAGAAAAAATAGGAAAAATAGAGACCTCCATTTTCTTTCTTTGTTGCAAAAGAACTTTCTCATTTGAATAAACCTTCTCTCCTTTGCAAGTTCTCTACACAATCTCCACCATTGATCTCATCTTTGATTGATTCTTCTCAAATTAATTAGGAGTCTTGAATATCTAGGATGTTTTCTCTCTTTTGAAAATTTAAACTCTTTTTTAAAGTTCGAATGTCTCCTTATCTTAGATAGGCTTCCTCTCTTTGAATGTCTCTTCTCTTTTATAATTCTCCTCTTACTAAAAATCTCTTTTCTCTAGATGTCTCTAACTTGGAGCAACAACTGAAATCCTGCTTTTATTGGAAGTGTTCAATTTGTTGCAAAGATAGAGTTCATCTTTGATTTACAAGCCTTCAATTAAAGAAAGACTTTTTTTTTTCTCAAAACTCCAGTGGGCCTCACCTTGGACATCCATGACTTGGGATTCATGCCCAAGGTAAGGATGCCCTTTATGCAGGTGGAAATCTCTCACTTCTTTGATTTCCATTCTTGTTTGGACTCTAGCTCATCTCAATTACTGAAGTTTGCTCCACAAGTGGGACCCTCTGTATATCCCTACCAAAGAAAATAATTAATTGAAAATGATGATTGAAATTATTAAGGATTACACATGAAAAACATCATGCTTTGCATTGAACTCAAATGAACATGCATGAATGCACACAAGTAAACCATTTTGCTCAGAAATTAATGTAGATGGTGAAACGAAATTGCAAGTGGGTTGTGCTAGATTTGGGCTCCACCCACAAGTTTCCAAGTTTAAATCCATTAAAATAACAACAATATATCTAGAAGAACTGTAAACGATAAGAATTCAACGAGGATCCTTCAAATGAGATTTTCCTAGTTGATAATATTAATAGGGATTTCGTATATATAAGGCTTTTCAAGGTGGATAATTTCAGGATTAAATTGAGATATCACAATCTAAGTCCGGAGTTGCGTTATGTTAAAATTAACAGTAATGCTTTATGGTACTTTTGTATTTAAGTTAAAACCTATGTCCTTTTTAATTATTTTGTTGTAATCTAGAATTCTCCTTGACTTTAAGTCTTTATATGAAAAGTCAGTGGATGTACTTAGAATGAGGAATCAATAGAAGCTTTAGAAGAAGCTGTTTGTGAACTTCCCCTGTTTTCACTGAAAGCCTCCATCTCCATTTTTCTTTTGATTTTCTTCCATTTCTCTCCACCATAAATTATATTTAGGCAAAGCAATTGCCAACATCTGGTATCAGAGTCAGGTTGGGTCAAGATCAAAGCTAGGGTTTGAAGATTTGTGAAGGGAAAACAAGCCCCTACTTCAACCATGGCAAGTTCAAGCAATCAAGGTATGGGTATTTCACAACCACCACTCTTTAATGGTGAGAGCTATGATTTTTGGTGTGTGAAGATGAAAACTATTCTTATTTCCAATGAGCTATGGGAATATGTGGAAGAAGGGTTTGAAGATCATGAAAGTTTGGAGGGTTTGACAAATGCCCAAAAGGCTCAATTGAAGGTGCACAAGGCTAAGGATGCAAGAGCTCTCTCCATGATTCAACAAGGAGTTGGAGATACAATTTTTCCAAGGATTATCAATGCAACAAAATCAAAGGAGGCATGGGATATTCTTCAAAGTGAGTTTGGAGGCAACTTGAAGGTAAGAGCAATTAAACTCCAATCCTTGAGAAGAGATTTTGAGAATATGAAGATGAAGGATAATGAAATGTTGCAAGGCTATTTTTCTAGAATTATGGAAGTTGTTAATCAAATGAAAACCTATGGGGATGACATTAAAAGTGAAAGAATTGTTGAGAAAATCTTGATTAGTTTTCCAAAGGAATATAATCCCATTGTTGCCGTCCTTGAAAATACTAAGGATTTAGCCACCTTGACTGTTGAAGAATTTATGGGTTCCATTAAATCATATGAACAAAGGTTGGATAAGCAATCCGAAAAATCAATTGAGAGTGCTTTTCAATCTAAGTTCAATGTTAGTACTCGTAAAAGTCAAGGAAAAAGTGGTTCCTCTAGTAGTGGTCAATCTAGAGGTGGATCCCATTGGAAAGCAAAAAATGCAAATGGTGGAAAATGGGGTAATAATTTCCAAGGGAGAAATAATTCCCATGGAAATAATTTCCAAAGGAAATGCAATGAAGAGCCCAATCAACAAAGTTGTGGAATTTGCAATCGTAGTAGTCATGTTGATAAAGATTGTTGGTTTCGGTGAAAACCACAATGTCACAATTGCAAAAAATTTGGGCATGTCAAGAAAGATTGTCAGGTTAAAACCAATCAGCAAGCTAATTTCTCCAAAGAGCAAGAAGGTGGTGATAGCATGTTTTATGCTTGTCATGCGATGTCCGAGCAAAAGAATGACGTTTGGTTTCTTGATAGTGGGTGTAGCAACCACATGACCGGAGATGAGAGTATTTTTGTGAAGCTTGATACTTCCTCCAATTCTCAAGTGAGGATGGGAAATGGTGCCTTGGTCCAAGCAAAGGGAAAATGTACTATTGCCGTGGAGACAAAGAAGGGGAGAAAAACTATTTCCGATGTTCTACTTGTTCTGGACTTGGAGCAAAATTTGTTGAGTGTTGGACAACTTGTTGAGCATGGGTACTTCATTCACTTTGAGGAAAACTCTTGCAAGATTTATGACAAAGGGGGAAGAAACCAAGTGGTGGCAAAAATCAAGATGGAGAAAAATAGAAGCTTTCCTCTCACTTTCCAATATGCAAAGGATGTGGCCTTGAAGATGGATATGCTTGATGAGTCTTGGCTTTGGCATAGAAGCTATGGGCACTTGAATTTCCAAAGTTTGAAGACTTTACAACAAAGGAACATGGTGTATGGCTTGCCGGTTATTCAAGAGGTAAAACAAGTATGTGAAGGTTGTGTTCTTGGAAAGCATCATCAGGAGTCATTTCCAATAGGCAAGGCGTGGAGAGCTAAAGCACCATTGGAGCTTGTTCATACCGATGTGTGCGGGCCCATGGATACACCATCTCATGGAGGTAACATGTATTTCATTATTTTTATTGATGATTTTACTAGAATGACTTGGGTTTACTTCATGAGACATAAATCAGATGTTTTCTCTATATTTAAAAAGTTTCAAAGTCTTGTAGAAAGGGAAATTGGGCATCTCATGAAAATCTTGAGAAGTGATAGAGGGGGAGAGTACAACTCCCATGAATTTGATAAATTTTGTGAAGACATTGGTATGGAGAGACAACTTACCGTTCGGTACACTCCACAACAAAATGGAGTGGCGGAGAGAAAAAATCAAACCATTGAGGAGATGGCCAAGTCAATGCTTCATGAAAAAGGGCTACCCAAAGCTTTTTGGGGTGAAGCCGTTTATATGGCTGTTTACTTAATGAATAGATGTCCCACAAAGGCCGTTGCAAATGTAACTCCATTTGAAGCTTGGAGTGGGAGAAAACCATCCATTAATCACTTGAAAGTGTTTGGGTGTATTTGCTATGCTCATGTCCCAAAGGAGAAAAGGCACAAGCTTGATGAAACTAGTGAGAAGTGCATATTTGTGGGTTATAGCTCCTAATCAAAGGGCTATAGACTCTACAATTTGAAGATCAACAGAGTCATCGTTTGCCGGGGTGTTGTCTTTGATGAGAAGGCTTCTTGGGATTGGAAAGAAAAGCTAGTCCAAGACCAAGTTATCTCTTTTGATGTTGAACCGAAAAATCAACAAAATGAAGATTATGATGATGATGATGATGCTCTAAATCAAATGTCTCCCATTGCAAGTCCTCAATCATTTCCAAGTTCTCCATCAAGCTCAAGTTCCACATCTTCAAGTTCAACTCCAAGAAAGATGAGAAATCTTAGTGATGTTTATGCAAGTTGCAATTTTTGTGTTGTTGAACCGGAGAGGTTTGAAGAGGCAATCAAAGAAGAAGTATGGAAGAAAGCTATGGAAGATGAGATTTCTGTAATTAAGAAGAACAAGACTTGGGAGTTGGTGGAGAGGCCTAAAGACAAAGATATAATTGGTGTGAAGTGGATTCACAAGACAAAGCTCAATCCCGATGGCTCAATTCAAAGGCACAAAGCAAGACTTGTTGCAACAGGGTATTCTCAACAACCTGGAATTGATTTCTAAGAAACATTTGCGCCGGTGGCCCGTCTTGATACAATTAGAGCACTCATTGCTTTGGCGGCTCAAAAGGGTTGGTTCTTATACCAACTTGATGTGAAGTCTGCATTCTTGAATGGTGTCTTGAAGGAAGAAGTTTTATGTTGATCAACATCAAGGCTTCGTTGTCAAAGGTGAAGA
This sequence comes from Camphora micrantha, assembly GCA_003546025.1. Classification (NCBI taxonomy): domain Eukaryota; kingdom Viridiplantae; phylum Streptophyta; class Magnoliopsida; order Laurales; family Lauraceae; genus Camphora; species Camphora micrantha. Next base: position 35,583,140 of record QPKB01000008.1, on the reverse strand, counting down.
AGGAAAAGTATACAAGTTGAAGAAGGCTATATATGGGTTGAAACAAGCACCCCGGGCGTGGTACAATGAGATTGATTTCTACTTCAAGTGGAAAGGCTTGATTTCTACTTCAAGTGGAAAGGCTTTCAAAGAAGCAAAAGTGAGCCAACCTTGTATGTCAAAAAGCAAGGTATAACCAGTATTCTCATTGTTTCACTTTATGTTGATGATTTGATTTTTACCGGTAGTGATCAAAAAATGATTGATGAGTTTAAAAATGATATGATGAAGAAGTATGAAATAAGTGAGTTGGGTTTCTTACATTACTTCTTGGGCATTGAAATTTACCAAAAACAAAATGATATTTTCATTTGTCAAAAGAAGTATGCAAAGACTCTTCTTGAGAAGTTCAAGATGATGGAGCGTAATCCGGTGGCAACTCCATTGATTGTGCATAAAATATTGTCTAAAGAGGATGGAAGTAAAAAGGCAAATGCATCTCTTTATAGAAGCTTGGTTGGAAGCTTGTTGTATTTGACCGCTACAATGCCGGACATCATGTATACTACAAGCTTATTGTCTCGGTATATGCACAATCCAAGCCAAACTCATTTTGGAGTGGCTCAGAGAGTCTTGAGGTACATTAAAGGTACTCTTGACTTTGGCATTTTATATGAGAAGAATGTGGGTGTAAAGTTAATTGGTTTTTGTGATAGCGATTGGGCCGGTTGTGTTGATGATATGAGAAGCACTTCCGGATATGCCTTTTCATTTGCCTCGGGTGTCTTTTCTTGGGCATCTAAGAAGCAAGAAAGGGTGGCTTTATCTACCGCAGAGGCCGAATATGTGTCGGCATCATTGGCAACTTCACAAGCTATTTGGCTAAGTAGAATCTTGGAAGATATTGGTGAGAAGCAAGGAGAGGCTACTCCAATCATGTGTGACAACAAGTCCGCAATTGCAATGACAAAGAATCCCGTCTACCATAGCCGTTCGAAGCACATTGCCATCAAGCATCACTTCATAAGGGAGGCCGTGGAAGCCGATGAAATTCAACTCAAGTATTGCCCTACCAATGATCAAGTGGCGAATATCTTTACCAAAGCACTTCCAAAAGACAAGTTCCAATATTTTCGAGAAATGTTGGGTGTTACCACAAAGCATTAAGGGGGAGTGTTAAAATTAAAAGTAATGCTTTATGGTACTTTTGTATTTAAGTTAAAACCTATATCCTTTTTAGTCATTTTGTTGTTATCTAGAATTCTCCTTGACTTTAAGTCTTTATATGAAAAGCCAGTGGATGTACTTAGAATGAGGAATCAATAGAAGCTTCAGGAGAAGCTGTATGTGAACTTCCCCTATTTTCACCGAAAGCCTCTATCTCCATTTTTCTTTTGATTTTCTTCCATTTTTCTTCACCATAAATTATATTTAGGCAAAGCAATTGCCAACACGTTATCACAATTTATATATAGGAGTTTTTTCTCTGAAATTCACACCAAAAGCTATTTGTGTAAAGCACTTTGTTGTAATTTTTGAAAACTGAACTATTATCCTGTAAATTATGACACATCTAAGATGGAAGTCCCAAATTAGATCTACCTTTTCTTTTTTATATTTCCTTTCTTTCTTTTTCCTCCCACATGACTAGAGACTTCAAGGATGGACATATTGCTTACTTTATGCTTAAAATAGGAATATGCACATATGTAAGTCGGAAGGCAACTTCTATTTGTCTTTTCTTTCTTTCTTTTTTAAGTTGGAAGAAAATATGTTGTAATCTTGGTCTTTTCCTTGTTATATGAAACAAGTAAAATACATGCCAACCTTACATAGTTTGTCACTATCTTTTATTCATTGATATGGCCAGTAAAGAAAACGGGGAATGCTCCATAGTAACCATGACAACAAGATGGAGAATTGAAAGTGAACCTTTTGTTGTATATTTATGGCTGGAGATAATGATGAGGAATGTAATCTCCATTTGTGGCCTGTATAACAAGAGCCCTAAGCATGTAGGTCTTGTTAATAGTTCGAGAAAAGTTTTTTCATTGAGATCATATAACCATGACCAAGGGACCACCTTTTTTATTGCACTGTGTTAGCTAAGATGGTTAACGATGATGATCAATAGAGTTATATATATATATATATATATTTTATTTTTTTTGTGGTCAAGTGGTTTTGAACATCCTTACCATCTCCCACTACTTGTCCTACGCCTCATTTGAAACAAGTTTTCACATTGAGGCTCCATTCAAAGCCTAGCTCAATGGCCCACAACACAAGTAACATTCAAAATCATTCAATCAATTTTTGGGCTAATCATTCATAATGAAATTGATTTTAACGAGATGTTTAATTCATAAATTCCTCTTAATATGATGGACTTGTTGAACCCAGTATTGCGGGACCTGCTTTCAATAGATTTGTCGTCAGTAATGACGAAGTCCGTGTCATCCTGAAATTTCCAATTAATTTAAAAAATCACACATATTGTGACTTGGCATGAAGATAAAGTGTAAACAAATTTATGAAATTAAAGAAAAGTGTGACGTTTGGAATTTTCAGGGTCATTTGTCTCTTTTGGTATGGAATACGTAAATGAGAATTTCTTATGTCAATTTCATGTATGTAAAATCTACACACGTGAAATACAATCCCATGATTGTCACTAAAACACACACACACACACACACACACACACAAATCCGAAGGAGAAGGGAGGAATTGTGAAAAATATGAAAATTGTTTGTAATGATATTTTTCATTTGTAACTATTTAAAAGTTAATATATCTTCTAGATATGTGATTTTATTTTAAGAAAATCTCAAGGGCCAGTTTGGTTGCATGAAAATGAATTTCTAAGAATTCATGGTAAATGGGTAATTAGGGGAGTGCATGGGTCGGGCCGGGCTAGGAAATATCCAGGCTTGGCCCGACTTTAGAAACACTTGCCCAAGCCCAGCCCAAGCCCAACACGGGCCATAAAAGTGAGGCTCGAGCCCGCCCATTTAATCAATCAGGCCTGGCTGAACCGGGTTTTTATCACTTTTGTGGGCATTAGAGCACTAATTAAATTTAATTACATGCATTTCTTACACAAATCGGGCCGGGCTATGGGCTTTTATCACTTAATCAAAGCCCAGCCGAATTAGTAATTGGGCCCTAATTACATATCCAAGCCCGGCCCAAAGCGGGCTAGGCCTAAGTCGGGCTGGCCCGGCCCATGAGCACCCCTAAATGGGTTCCAATGGACAAGTATTAAATAGGTGAAGGTGAAGGATATAAAGCAGATATGCAGATAAGTTCATGACTTTCTTAAAATATGGTTTAAAAGCATCATCTTTGGATAATCATTTTCCCCTGAAAGAGAGATGATTACTTGATACTTATTCATGGATCTCGTCTAGAAATTCACTTTCATGTTGCTAACTCTTGTGAAGTGATGTTTGTGTAATGTTGAGATTCCATTCTACGTATAAAATCTATTTCATGAAAAAGTGGTTCCAGCCTTGTAAAAAATGATAAACTATATAATAAAAGAAAATATCTCATTTTCTTTGTGCTAAAAAATATAATACCTTGTTGCAGAAAAGTTGCTCCCAAGAAACAATGGGATTATTTTGGGCAGACTTCTAATCCTATCAGTTTAAAAATATATTAACACTTTTTCAAAAAATATAATAGGGGATTTTATAAAAAAAAAAAAATTCCCGTTACAATTGGAGATGACAACCGTGACCTAAACTCTAAACATTGACGGTAGATAGCCTCTTGTCCAAAATTTTCTTTTATTTGACTTTGTTGCCTTTATTCATTGATAAAAAAATGAATAAGGCAGTCAATAAATGCCAGTTTTTTTATTTCTAACTTTCTTCCTCCTCTTCTTCTCCCCCATATATATCTCTTCTTTGACTCATTTCATCATCACCATCTTTTTAAAAAAAAAAAAACTCAATAGAGAAGTAGTGCAGTTCGAGGGAGAGGATGAGGAGGCCTAGGGAGAAGTGTCATATCCCGGTCCCGAATCACCCTGGCCTAGGGTAATTCCCAGATAAGACACACGTACTGCCGTGATATTGTATCTTTTTGGAGTCAAATACAACACACAATGGAGAAAAATAACTTTTTCCACTCGTGAGTCTAGCTTAAAAGCTAAGTGTGGCCCACACAAAAAGGAGATTGTCACACTCTAAATATAGAGTTCTCAAAATACACACAACACTCTCCGGTGGAGGAGTATCTACATTAGCCCATTATCCGGCCACTCCTTTAGTCCGGGAGGAACCTCTTCGGTCTCCTCATTTCCCTTCTGGGCCTTCTCAAGTCCAGGAGCTGCACATACGCATGTGACACCAAGAATAGTACCTCAAATACGTCGAATTGGCAAGTATAGGCATTAATAAGGAAATGCATAATGTTTCAAATAGAATTAAATGACAATTGATTAACATATGTCATTTTCAAATGATAACTAGGCAATTGTGCAAGATCGAATAATTTATGCTTTACGAATCAAAAGGGGATGAAACGTACTAATTTGGCTACTACGTTGAGCTCATCCTCTCAAAGAGAGCGAATCTAGTTGAGATGTCACCAGCGGCCCGGCCAAAGTCTTGCTGGCTACCCAGGTCTGGAGTTCCGGTACTCCAGATGACTTACTGCAGTAGTCTCGAATAATAAACCGAATGTAACCCCGTCGGGCATCACAAGGTCCAAGCTAAGTAATGCTGACTCAATCAAATCAATTAAATGTACATGGATGTGAATATAGTTTCTATACATAATCTTATAATTTCTGAATCTCAAATCGAATCAAATAGTGATTGGTCACATCCATATTTGTTCTAAAGGAATCAACTTCGAATAATAATTGAATTAGAAATACACTAATTAATATATAATGCATTGAGAAAACAATTTGAAGTTCATGATAATATTCAATCTCAATTTGAAATGCAATTGAATTTACGGAATCAAGGAAATTACTAGCCAATCTAATCTAACAATCTAATGTCTCACATTATCCAATTCGATGTAGGTTTAGAAAATTTATGTATTCCTACTTACAATCGGATCACATTGTATAAATAAATACATTAGATTCACGAGTTTATCTCCGCCTCACTAGATATCTCATTGCTCTAGAGATCTCCGTTGGACATACAAGGGCAAGGTACCAACTGAAAGCCCTAAAATGTCTCTTTTCTTATTTTTCTACATTTAATTTTGGTGAAAAAATTATGGCATTTTGGTCCGCCGAAGTAGACCACTCGGTCGACCGAGTGCTTGACGTCAGTCAACCGGGCTCTGGAGTTCGGTCGACCAAGTTCAAGAATTCGGTCGACCAAATTGGTCCAAAGACTTCAGCACATAACTAAATATAATTAAATTAACTAAAATATAGTTAATTAGTGCTAAATATGATTAATTTGGGTCGATTTGTAACATGAAGTACATGGAGAAGAAGAGGAAGGTGTGAGTGAGGATGTAGTTGGAGTTGGACTTGGGGTTGAAATGGGGTTGTGAGGTTTTTGGAGGATTTGGAGATGTGATAGATGTTTTCTTCCCCTTTGATGGAGTTTTGAAGTTGGTGAGAACGGTATTGGATTGGGACTTGGGAGCTTATTAATGCTGCATGGGGTGGCTCCTATATTGTTAATATTCAAAGTTTGGATCCACCGTGGTTGTCGTATTTAATTTTAAGGGAATTTTTTCAAAAACAAACCTCCAAAATAATATTTTCCTAAAAAAAAATAAAAAAAATTGGACATTTCGCTAGAAGACAACGATGGATGTGTTTTTTGGCACAAGCAACTGAAGCGTCAACAGATCCCCGAATCCAAGATCCGTATCCAACCTGTTTATAACTATCCCACTTGCTTGGTGCTACTGTATCTATATATAGAAACTCTCTCACCCTTCCTTGGACGCTCAGCTGCTGCAAATCCTTAATAGCCATTTCTCTTCCTTTTTAAACCCAATGATTTCAATCAACAGACTCTCCATCTCCCACACTCCATTGCTCCCATCACATTCCTCTTCCATCTCTCCATTCTTTTCTCAATCTGATCACTTGAAGGCGTCTTCATCAATTGATACAAATGACATCAATTGTTTGCTCTCTGGCCTTCCCATCTCCCTCACTAATTTGGAAGAACCGCAAGGTTTTCAACTACTTCTCATTCTACCCCTCGTTTTGTTTTTGCTTCTTGTTTGTCAGAATTCCGATTCTAGAAGAATTTTTGCAAGATGGGTATTGTTTCTTCTGTAAAAATTGTAGAGTTGCACATTGGAATTAGAGAAAAAGAAACGGGGTGAAGAGAGATGTATGAAAACCTCCATCCCTTTTGTTTGAAGCTCTCATCCAAGAAGGAATTTCCAAAAACAAAGCAAAATACCCACACACATGATATAATAATATAAAGAAAAATAATAAAAAGTCTTGGTTTGATTTGTTTGGTTCACTCTACATAGTTATTTTTAAGCAGGGGTACTTGTGACCTTTTGGGTTCAATGCAATGAGTCTATTCTTGGTTGGGATGGTTTGGTTCACTCTACATAGTATTCAAGTGGAGGTTTTGACTGTTTGGGTTCAGTGGTATGGATGTGAAGTAATAGCCGTGAAAAGGGGTTACGCATTAGTTTAGCTTCTATAGAGATCCCTTTGAATGTTCATTACACTCCTGCATTCTGTCTGTTTACTTTCTTCTATTTAGAAGCTCTCCTTGGGGCATAATTGTTAATTTCTCTTGGAAGCTATTTTGACTTGCCTTGATTCCATTTGGGTATTTCAACCATTTAAACACTTTTTTTCTTTTATTTGGAAAGGCTTGATGGGAAAAATAAACATTAGAAAAGAAGTCTAAACCAATGAAGAATATGTTTTAAGCCCATCCATTTGATTGATTGAGGGCAAACAGACATTTTTACTTATTTTACAAGTTTGATTAATGAGTTAATTGGAGGAAAACAAGAAGAAAAAAAGGAATAAAAGTAATGCGTTCTAGCTGCATGACCCAACATGTTTTCTGTTTCAGCCTTTTCAGTTTACTTCGACTTTAACAGAACAAAGTTTTATCAGAAAAGATTTTTAGGTGGCTGAAACAAAAAGAAATTTATGACTAGGCCCTGGTTTGCAAACCTGTAAGGTGCTTTATCCCAGGGAATGGCTTTCTGACAATTCTTCCTACAATTTTGAGGAAGTTATTGCCTTTAGGACAGTGCCTCAAGTGCCATGTCTTGCTCTTTTTCATTATCTTCTACCTATATTCTTTCATTTCTAGCCATCTCCACCAATTGCCACTATTTTCCTTAAGAGAATATTCTTTGTTTCTAGTATTTGGGGAGGTCGATTGAATCGAGAACTCTGGTATGACACGTGTGGGAAGTGTAGTCCTGGTTGAAATTGGGAAAAAAAAAAACCTTAAAGGAGGAGAGGGAAATGGAAAAGGTGTGAGAGATATCCCCAAAGGTGGATTCAACCTCTCTTTAGAATAATTTATTAAGGTGTTCCTCTGCTTTATTCTTTTCACTAATCTCTCACTCATGTATTTTCCTTATCCTTCTCTACTCCCCTCAGGTTGATGGGGAATAGATGTCTCCATTCCCAACTTGGCCATAAGAACTTGAAGATGGCCACGTTGCATTTCCTATTGCCTTGGTAAACACATTTGCTAGTTGATTTATTGTAGTAACTATAAGGATTTTAGGTTGGCTAATTCATTGGGTAATGGATAAAATCGGGATTCTTTAAACTTGTATTTTGTTTAGGAAAGGACTGCTCAAGGAAATAGAAAGAAATTCCGGACTCTATCAAATTGACAGAGGTCGGTCGAGCGAACCCTTCACATGGTTTCTTCGCTCGACCATTGTCCAGCTCGCTCGAGCCATCAAGGTTCTGGAATGGAAATTTGAAGCAGAAAGCAGTTCGCTCGAGCGAACCATATGATTGCTTGAGCGAACCCCTCACAGAATGATGCTCACTCGACCGCCCATTTACTTCATTCAACCCAAGAAGTTTCTGTGTTGAAAGTCTGCTAACAAAGAGCAGCTCGCTTGAGCAAACTTCCTGCTTGCTCGAGCGAACCTGGGCGCAAAATCGGAAACCCGTCCGGAACTGTCTTCCAATTGTTTCAGATTTACTTCTTTGAATCCTACTTGTTAAACAAGTATTGAGGCACGAATCAAAGCCTATTTATTGCCTTCCTCTCTCAACTCTAGACCACCACTCTCCCATCCTAAAGCCTAAAGATCCATTGAGTGATTATTCTCTTCTCCAAAGTTTCAAGTTGTTGTGCTGAAGAACAAGTCTTTGGAAGTTTTTCCTGCTACTTTTCTGTAGTGGATTCATCTTGAAAAAGCATTCAAGGTGGTTGTTTCAAACACGGTGAAGGTGCACAGCAAGCAGTCGGCAAGATCAAAGCCGTCTTTATGTTGAGTCAACAACTGGGAAAGGGTTGTAAGTGTCTTTATAACTTTCAATTCATATAGTGCATGGTTGTCTATTGACCTAGACGATAAGGCCCATTATTTTTCCGGAACAGGGTTTTCCACCTAAAAATCCTGTGTCCTTTTCTCTTTGTGATTTGATTGGTTTTAATTTGGATTAGCTTTAATTATTAGTTTAATCACTTGTGGATTGATATTCAATAAAGATCGGGATATTAGGACCTCTGCCTGTGTTAAAGTTGAAATATAAATTTTTTCAGTAACAAATGATGTGGGTATCCTCCCACGGAAGCTTCATGTCTAACAGTGTGACAGACAACGTTGATGTGCTTCGTTCTATCGAGAGAAACTAGGTTAGTGACAATGTGAATAGCTATCTGATTATCACAATACATAGCCACAAACTTTTGTGGAAAAAAAAAAAAACCACTTATTTTTAGAAATATCCGTAACCTAGTGATGTCCTAAGTCATGTGGGCCATGGTTTTGTATTTTGCTTCAATATTTGAATGGGCTACAACTGGCTTTCTTTCTCTTCTAAGTTTCCTCCAACGCGGTTTGTTGTATGATGAGGGCTAATTCTCATGGTTTGTTGTATGATGTGTAATTGTTATGTTTTAGTTGTTTTTTAATCAATAAGGGCATGTTTGGGGGCTTTATTAGTAGAGTCAAGTAAGGTAAAATTTTAATTTTTATAAAAAATAATTTCATCAAAACACTTTAATTCAAATTTCTCATTATATTTAAAAAAAAAAGTCAAAAAGTAACCTCATTTCTCCACTGAAATATAAAAAAACTCCACTTTTTAATAAAAAAAAGTCAAAAAGATTCCATCACAAACAACTAAAATAAAATACCATCATAACCCACTTATATTTTATTATTTCCTTAAAATAACATTTACTCCACTCAACTCCACCAATAAAGCCCCCAAACAGGCCGTAAAGGAATTGTTATACTCTTGCAGTCTTGCTCATATCGCATATTGAAAATATCTATGATAGTGTGGTGATGTGTTTGTGGAAGGAAGATGAACATCAAGCTTTGTTGTTGTTTTCTTTTTCTTTTTCCACATATACATATGGGGGTATTTAAGTGCATCTATCCCTCACTATGTGGGGTGAATGACACCCCTTTTTTGGAAAGTTTCAAGTACAAAAGGAGAAAGTTTCAAGTACAAAAGGGGAAACTTCCCCTTTTGTACTTGAAACTTTTCAAACAGAGCTGTCACTCACCACATATGGTGAGGGATAGATACACTTAAATATTTATATATATATATATATATATGAATTTTAATTATTTGGCATTTTCAGTCTTCTGGTCGTACAACAACGATGGTTGCAATTAGTTTGTCCCATTTCGATGGTGTGACAATGGGCCCTCCAGAACCAATTGTTGAAGTTTTTGAGGCATTTAGAGCAGAAACGGATCCCTTGAAGCTCAATCTTGCAGTTAGATCCTATCGAACAGAAGAACTTGAGCCGTATGTGCTTGATGTGGTGAAGAAGGTCAGTGTTTTTCCTGGTATCCAGAAAGCTTCTTTCTATAATATTGGTGCACAATGTGATCTCTCAAAATCACTTAATGGTTACTTGGGAAAAATGGGTTGAATGCTTTTATATCTTCTTATTATTTTAACTCTTAAGAAAAGAATGATACTTCTAAATTCATGGTTCAAAGTATTATTATCATTGTTGTTTATTCTCCAGGCAGAGAAACTTTTGCTGGAGAAAGGGGAAAACAAGGAGGTATTATGTAGCCTTTGACCACATGGGATTTTATGGAATCATTCTTCTCAACATTTGTTACTCCACATCTTAAAGCCTTCTTCTTCTTCTTTTTTTTTTATTATTTTTTTAACAGTATCCTCCCGTTGAAGGTTTGACTGCATTCAATAAAATCACTGCAGAGTTGTTGCTAGGAACAGATCATCCTGTCATCCAACAAGAAAAAGTAAGTATTAATGTTGTCTTATTTCATTATTTTCCTGAGAAGTAGTATGAGGAATCATTTGATCCTTGACCTGTTATTATGGATGTATCCTTTGATCTTGAGTGTGTATTGATGAGTAATGGTCCTGTTCTCCTATCCATTGATCTAGCCATTATTGTACATCATGATTTATGTATTACTCTAATGGAACAATCCTCAGTTTCTAACCCTTTGATTAAACACCTACAACTGGATGGTGAAAAAAGAATACAGTGGCATTTTTAGTGTATCATCTTTGATTTGTAGCTAATAATTTGATGGTTTCAATCTGCCGTTCAGACTCATTTTAAAAAGGTCCATCAGGTTATCGATTAGCTAACTGAAGTATTGATTCCTGCATGTAGAAAATCACGGCCCAAGACAAACCATTATCGTCAAAGCCTTGTCCCAATTATGTTGGGGTCTGCCACATGTATTCTGTTAATCCACTCCAGTCTATCCTAACCCAAATCCTCGTATAGTCTACACTTCATAAGATTGATCCTTACTACTTCCATCCATGTCCTATTTGTCCTACCTATTTTCCTTAGTGAGCCATCGACTTGTATAGGAAACTTATTCTCGGCGGCACCGTTGTTAGCCTGCACTGGACATGTCCAAACCATTTCAAATGAGTCTCTCATAGCTCTTCGTCATTCTCTCAATCCTTAATAATTATCGAGCTAAGGTATTGGAATGAGTATCTTTGTGGTATCTCTTGAACTTCAATTTTCAAAGGAGTTGCATCTCTTTACACATCCTCACTGAAGTCGCAATTCATATACTCCATCTTTGTTTGGCTTATTTGAAAGCCCTTGGTACCTAAAAGTGTGAAATGACTTTCTTTTAGCTGCCAACCAGCAATACTGAACCTCCTTTCCCTATCGAGCCAGCTTCCGCGCAAGTCTTTGGCCCCTCCGATGTTCCTCTTTCTGTTTTGCATATAGACTTATCCACTTATGTGTCCAAGGCACTTAGCTCCCACCATCCTCAAGTTTCGTATTATTGTCACCTCTCGATTCATCCACCAACACTAAAGCATCTACAAACAACATACACCAAGGTACCGCCTCTTGAATATGAGTAGTTAACTTATCTATAATCAATATAAATAGATAAGGGCTAAAAGGTAGTCCCTGATGCCAACCTATGATTACTAGAAATGCACCTGTTTCTACATAGGTAGTTCTCACACTCATATCTCTCCATCATTAATTTCTTTTCATGATTTCAATATAACCTACTGGAGCACCTACTTATATCTAAAATCTACCAAATCAATTCTCTAGATACCCTGTAAGCTTTCTCTAGATTTAATCTTCATTTTAATTTGAATGTTCTTTTCTTCTGTACTACTCTATTTATGAAACTTGAGTCTTCAAAATTCTCAGGTTGCAACAGTTCAAAGCCTTTCAGGATCGGGTGCTATCCGCCTTGCCTCAGCATTTATACAAGGATATTTTCCTGATGCGCATGCTATGATACCATCTCCAACTTGGGGTGTGTGTATATTATTACTGCTTGGAATGTTTGTTGGATCAACTTTTCTAATAGTTACTGATGTTTCATGGTACACTGTCATGATTTAAAACAGTTAACCACAAAAACATATTTGACGATGCCGGGGTTCCTTGGTCAGAGTATCGGTATTACGAACCCAAAACAGTGAGTGTGGATTTTGATGGTATGATCTCCGACATAAAGGTAATTTGAACACCAATTTATTTTTTGTTGATGAACTTTCACAATTTCTTCTCAGAGATGACCTCTGCTAAAGGGAAAACTGTAAAACGGACTTGGGGTCCTGAGCCTCATCAAGTACATCAAGTAAATGTTGGGCATTATTAATGCCATTAATCTAATTTGCCTGGCTATAAATATTAGATACCTGAGAAATTCTCTTGGTGTGAATATATATAGGAACCCTTTTGGCATTTTTTCTAGATTTTGCTGTAATAGGCTACTTATCATAAAGTTAGGATATTGTTGAAGATATTGTGGTCATTCTCCTTGTGCATGAGACTGATCAATTCTATAGTATGGATCACAAAACCATCAGCCCCATATCTACAGAACAGGGGAACTTAATAAACTTGGTGAGATTCATGGCCCATTCTTACATGCATCTTTCTTGTGATCAAGACCCATGAACTTATTAAGGCCACATCTACCGTTATGAAAATCCAATGATTAAATCTCCATATATCCACTCTCTTTGTTGTTTTTGCCACCGGAAGTGTTACAATGTTTTTCTAGTTTCTCGAGTGACCCAAATCACAGATCATGTTGAAGGATGAAATATGAGCTTTCATCATCTTTCGGAATATCTTTCAATCAATCAGTTTTCTTTCCTTCAATTCATCAAGGTCTCATATAGTCTTCATTATGAAACGATATTAGTAGAACGACTCAGTAAGTCTTCCCTGATTGGTTATCGTGATGACAGAAAGGAGTTTAATTTTTCCGTTCAGGCAGCACCAGATGGGTCCTTTATTGTGCTTCATGGTTGTGCTCACAACCCAACTGGCATTGACCCCACTCCTCAACAGTGGGAGAAAATTGCTGACGTCATACAAGAGAAGAAGCACATTCCATTTTTTGATGTTGCATACCAGGTATGGAAGTTTCCAATTAGTACCAGTTGCATGCAACTAGAAGTGTTCCTCACCTGTGGACATATTGTACTGCAGGGACTTGCAAGTGGGAATCTTGATATAGATGCTTGGTCCGTTAGGTTGTTTGTTTCACGTGGTTTTGAGGTTCTAGTTGCTCAGTCTTACAGTAAAAATCTAGGTCTTCAGGCAGAGAGAATTGGAGCTCTTAATGTTGTTTGTTCATCTCCAGATGCTGCTAAAAGGTGCGTTGTGTGCAATATGGACAGTGAAATTTGAAAATTGACAGCAGATGTATATACCATGACAGTTTTTTTTTTTTTTTTTTTTGTTGCATTGATGCTTAATTAGTTGAACCAACAATTGCACATGTAGGTTTCCCTATTTAAAAACCCAACCATTCATCTGATTGTCCATGTCATTTGATGGGCTATGCCTCAACACTTTCCCTATCAGATAAATTGTATCTATCTGTTTAGTTGATTGAAAATGAGCAACTGGAGCAAAAGTTATGGTTAGTACCATTTGGCATGGGTTATTTTTTGGTATCTCCCATCATGATAGGCCCATCATATGAATGCTATGGGTGGGTTACAATAGAGTGTGTTGAATGTGGTCCCACATTTGTGACTATAACCAGCCACACTGGTCCATCCAAAAGTGGAATAATTTTCCTTGTAATGATGAAAATGTTCCAACTGAACTAGCAGAACAGATCTATAAGCCCGTATTGGTCACAGCACTCAAGGACCCAAATTGGCATTTTTCTGACTTTTTGGAAGAAGGATGTCCGAGACTCCGAATTACCCTTCTTTCTCCCATAAAAAAAAGAAAAAAATTGTCAAAAACTACTCAAACCGTGGCTAATGCATGTTTGATAATTTGTGACTCTTCCTTGCTAACATCAATGATACAAGTAATGCTAATGTTAGCTCTTTTCCAAATTAATACCGGGCTGTTTTAGTATATAAGAACTAGATTATAATTTCACAGAACTTCAGGGACTCTCAGCAGTTTTTTTTCTGGGTGGTACTGTTTTTGAAGAAAATTGCCATGTGGTGCTGTTTTTAAAGAAAATTGTCTATGATTCTGTGTTTTCGTTGTTCAAGTGCTGAACTTGTTTTCTTGACTTTGTTTAAAGTCAAGAAAAGTTGAAGATATCTGAAGTTTGGTGGTTGTTCGTCAAGATGATCTTTTGTAGTGGTTTGAGGAGTGTTTATTCAAGTAATTTGACAGGTATGCGTTTCTTGTGCACTGTTATCAACTTATAATAGCAGAGAGTCATCATCAGTTGTGCCCATGAGTAACCCTAGTAATGAGAATCCTAATTTTGTGATCACCTCCAACAAGCTCAAGGCAACAAACTTCTGTCAATGATCTAGGGCTGTAGAGTGTCATAAAGAGGTCGGCACGAATTGGGACCCAAAATATTCAGAATGGGAGGCTAACGATATGCTTTTTGTGTATAGTTAAAAAACATACAAAGAGTATGTGATTCTCAAAAGGAAATTTTGAGAGAATTTTGAAATAAAGTAGATTATTGCGGCTCATCGTGAGGGAAATTCAAAGGTAGAAAAGTATTGTACAAAATTAGGGAGTTATTGGCAAGATTTTAACACATCTTGATGGCAAATTGCCAAAAGATGCAGAATCTTTGAGAACGAAGATTGAAAACAATCAAATATTTGAGCTCGTAGCTGGCCTTTATCAAGATTATGTGCTTATTAGGGCTCAAACTATTATGAGTGTAATCATGCCATCCTCAATTATCAAATTTCGACGATATAGATTGTGAGCAATTCACGAAAAAGTCCAAACCATTATGTAAGTGCCTAAAATAATACAGACTTGTTTTAATCGGAGCTACTGAAGGGCTTCTGATGAAGGGGGGATTCGCTTCACCTGTAATAGGAGAAAGAGATGGGTTAGAGGCCCTGGCTGTGATGAGCCAAAGGCACTCCGACGCCTAAGTTAGTACTGTTACTGAACAGAGGGTGAGTGAATGGAAAGGGAGAGAGGACTTAGGATTGCTTACCCCTTGCTTCTTCTTCATCGTGTCAATTTATAGGTGTCGGTCTTCTCAGGTTTTTCCTGAGTGGAGGTTGGTGGACGCACGGTCCCATCAGACCATACTCTTTCCTGCTAGTGGGGGTAGGTGGAGGCTTTGTCCTGTCAGACCATGCCTTGATCTTCCATATGATTGTTGATGTGACGGCTGAATGAAGTCCACGCTTTCTCTGTATCCGGCGCCCATCTTGTCCATCAAATCCCGGTCATAACCTCATTAATTGCTCTGACAAGATGCTAACCCCGGCTAAACACTGCCGAGGTGCATCTCCGCCCTCTCTGGGATGTTCAGACGGAAGACCCTCAGCCGAGGTGAGGTCTTCCAGGAGCTGAGATCGGGGCGGATTAGCCGAATTGCGTCAGATACCGAGCTCGCAAAATATCCCCACACACATTATATCTATAAAACAAACCAAACCAAACCAAGCCTTTTCCCACTAGGCGGGGTCGGCTATATGGATTTGACGATGCCAATCAAATCTGTTTAGGGTCATGTCCTCCGTTAGATCCATGTAGGCAAGGTCATGTTTAATAATTTCTTTCCAACTTTTCTTGGGTCTCCCTCTCCTACTCCTACTCCTAGCAATCTCCATGTTTTCACACCTTTTAACAGGTGCCTCCGTTGGACGTCTTCTAATATGACCGAACCATCTCAGTCGATTTTCTCTCATTTTATCTTCAATCGGTGTCATTCCTAGTTTGCCCCTAATCTCCTCGTTCCTAATCCTATCTCTCCTTGTGATCCCGCACATCTATCTTAGCATTCTCATCTCCGCAACTTCCATATTCTTAATATGATTGTGCTTTACTGCCCAACACTCTAATCCATATAACAACGCTGGGGGTACCGCCACCTTATAATACTTTCCTTTAACCTTAAGGGGGACTTTCTGATCACACAAAACGCCCGAAGCACTCCTTCATTTGGTCCACCCAGCCTGAATCATGTGACTTACATCAGTATCAATCCCTCCATCCTGTTGCACCATAAATCTAATGTATCTAAAGTTTTCTTTCTCTACAATCTTTTGTGTGCCCAAACTTACTTCTATGTTACCAAGTGTCCTACTTTAACTAAACTTGCATTCCATATATTCCGTCTTGCATCGACTTAGCCTAAATCCTTTAGTCTCTAACATTTTCCGCCATAATTCTAGCTTAGCATTCACTCCTTCTCTCATCTCATCCACTAAAACAATGTCATCTGCAAATAGCATACACCACGGCATCTCATCCTGGATATGTCTTGTAATCTCATCCATAACTAGGGCAAACAAGTACGAGCTTAACACTGAGTTTCGGTGTAGCCCAATCGTGATAAGAAACTCTTTAGTCTCTTCGCCAGTCGTTCTTATAGATGTCACGACTCTATCATACATATCCTTTATCGCTTCAATATATGCGACACACACTCTTTTCTTTTCCAGTATTCTCCATAGAATCTCCCTAGGAACCCGGTCATAGGCCTTCTCCAAGTTAATGAACACCATATGTAAATCTCTCTGACCTTCTCTATACTGTTTCATTGACCTTCTCTATACTGTTTCATTAACCTTCTCAGAAGAAAGATAGCCTCCATGGTTGATCTCCCAGGCATGAAACCAAATTGATTCTCTAAAATGTTTATTGTTCTTCTTAGTCTTCTATCACTAACTCTCTCCCATAATTTCATCATATGGCTCATCAATTTAATCCCGTTGTAATTCGCACAGTTCTGAATATCTCTTTAGGTCTCAAATCCATAATGAAATCCGACTGAGTATTGTGCTAGTTGTCGGCTATCTAACGCACAACCCTCCTCCTTTGTCCGGGCTTAGGACCTGCTTTGTCAAGGATACCCCAACATAGGCGGAGTTTCAAACCATTATAACTAAAATTTTGTATTTTTTGTGGGCCCCATTTTCACTATCATCCAAAATGTTGATCCTCTTTAGAAGGTCAAGCATGGCTATGGGGTCAAATTTTAGGAGTTGATTCATCATGGATCTTGAAAAATCTTCAAAAAAAGTATGAACCTTTGGATGCATGCACTGTTGCTATAATGTTTCCTCAAGTTCAAAAAATAGTCCATTTTTTTTTTTTAAGTTTCTGGATCATCTGGGCCTCTAACTCAAGATCTAAATGGAGCACCCTCTTCATAAGGACAAAAATGGCTAGTGCCTCAAATTTCATCCTTTGATCCTTATGGATTGTGAGATTTTTGCAAAAAAATTCACACCATTTGATCTTCTATTCTGATTTCTGTGAGCCTCTCTTTCCTGATCCAATGCATTGATCCTCTTCAGAAGGCCAACAATGGCTAGTGGGTCAAATCTCATTACTTGAGTAGTCATGGGTTTTTTTTTTTAAAAAAAAATAGAAACTGTGAGACATGTGAGCCATTGGATGCACTCAGATTCACACTTGAAGAGCTGTGAAAATGAAAAATGTTGGATTGTGTTTCACATGTGACTCATTTGCATATGAAAATGACTCTTGTGAATCATTTACACATATCGACCATTTTCATATCACTTGTGAATTTGACATATGACCCCTTAGTGGAATATGTTGAGACGGGTAGCCAAGGTAAATTTAAAAAAAGTTTGTACATATTGCTAAAGCAAAGGATAATGACTCTAGAAGTGATAGCAGAAAGGGAAGAGAGAATGCAGAAGAGATGGTGCTAATGTTGGTAGCTAGTAGCTACGGTAGAGGCTATGGTAGAGGCCGTGGACCGTGGTTGAATAGATATTGCACACACTGTGGACATAAGAATCACACTATTGATAGTTGCTGCAATCTTCATGGACACCATATAGGATGGATTGTGAACTTCTCAGATCCAAGAATTATGCAGCCAGATGCTAATGCAAAAGGCGTGGAAGTCATCTAAAATTGAGTAAGAGGCAATGGTGCAAGAGATAACTCCACTCAAGGGTGCTTCTTCTTCCACCGCCTTAGCTGAATTCAATACATCAAATGCCATTCAAGCTCTTGGTTTATTGACTTCAAGATTACGATCACATGAAATTAACCCCATGTTTGATATCTGGTCTATCATGACTATAATTCCAAACCCCCACCCCACAACCATTTCTTATTTCTGTGGGGCCCTGAGTGGGCCCCACGGTGACTGTGCATACTAGATGCAGAAGAATATTACCCTATATATATAGTATTGATCTTGTGCACGCCTTTGTGGGGCCGACCTGGGGTCATGGGGGATCAAAAAAATCTCCCCCCACCCGCCTGTTCGCAATAATAACCTAGTCTCCGATCACATGATTATCCAAATTGAGTATACAGTCGATCCAATAGTCCAATCCATTCAGATGGGTGCCAAACACATGGGATTGGTGTAATTCATTGTAGTGTGTGTGTGTGTGTGTGTGTGGCGGTGGTGGGGTGTTTTGAGCACCCCACCTCACGCCCCCTCCCCCTCGCAACACTACATACACACTCATCCTCATCCAAATAGACTATACACCATTAAACTTATGGGGCCCGGATGGAGATCATAGAGTTTAGGGATTAGGCTGATTTTTTTCAAAGATGAAGGGCCCGGGGAGATCCTTTGATCCCCTTAGGTCCTAGTCACAAGTGGGGCCACATGTAGGCCCTACATTGAGGTGCACACATGTTCAACACCTCCAAATGCAAGGGTGTGAAGCAGTATTACCCGGTGAGTGTGGGGTCAATCCACAGTGTCCAATTCAAAAAACTTGTACGTGTCCTAAGAAAACCTAATGCTAATTTAAATAAAATCCATACAAAAATCATACTACTAATAAACTGAAAATTAAATTAATTACAACAATTTACACACTTTAAAAATTCCCTAGTCTAAAAGAAACCTAAGCCAAAAGGAGTAAACTAAAAACTAGAACATGCAATCAACATAAGAAACATTAAAACAACCAATTTGAAAAATAAAAATCAGAAAAAGAAAAAAGGTTTAAAGAGAATAAAGTTATGTAATTCAAGATTTAGAATTCCATCTATATCTAAGCATTGAAAATACGAATGGCTTAGCCCTCTCCTTTCTAAACAGAATGAACCAAAGTATGAATGTCTAAATCAATGATGGAGAGCGAGATGTCATTCTCATCATTGCGCTAATATCAATGTCTTCAATAATTAGAGGTTCTAAATATATGATATATCTGGAGAAAATAACATATCAAAGAGATGTAACTAGAGAAAATCAATCAATCAAAATAAACACTCACACTTAAGAGAACATGTCCATGCGCCGAATTAATCAAAGATTATCAATTTTATTCTTCTTCTTGAATTACATGAAAAGAGCTACACTTCCATCTTCATTCTTTCTCCACAAAATTTAACAATTAGTTAAAGAACTAGAAGGGGAAGTAGAAGAGGGGACTAGAGACATGAGAGAAGAGAGATGTGGGGGACTTCTTGATGATAATAGGGCTGGACGTCCAAGGGGGGTTTGCCTCAATTTATGGAGTGGCTTGGTCACTTTTGCAAAGATTTATTGCCTCTCGTGGACTCTTGTTTCCTAGTTTGAGGTGACCTCTAGCTTTTTTTCCCAAGCAAAGACTCTTATTTATAGCAACAATTTGAAGTTTAAAACTTGAATTTTATTTGTTGCTAATCTTGCTTATCCTCCAAAACTTTCCATGTTGAGCTTCACAAGGATCTTCTATTGTTGCTCAATAAGATAATTCCCAAAAATCCAGTTTTTATGCAATCTTGTGAGGCTTCACCTCTGGCGTGAAAGAGGGTTGTAGGTCCCACCCATGGGACGTCCAACATAGGCTTGGAATCTTTCTTGGCGGCTACTCTTGATCTCCTTCCTTGCTTAGAATTCTTCCTCTCTAAGTTTGTTGGGTTTTCAAAACTCATTACTTCACTTTCCTTCTTGAAATCTTCTTTAAGATTTTTGAATTTTAAATCTTGAAGATAAAATAGGAAGGAGAATTTCACATTTTGAAACATAAAGCTAGATGACCCAGAAACATTTATCCTCTTCTTATAGCCCAAGTACAACTAGTTCTCCCCACCCTTTGATTTGGTACATTCCAATGTATGAGGGAAAGCACCTATTGCCTATGGGTGATAACATATACCATGTGTTGTTTATTGATGATTATTCTTGTTACACATATATTTATTTGTTGTGTTCCTGTTTTGAGCTTTTTAATACATACAAAGAGTTGACTAATATGTTTCACACTCAATTCTCATCTCACATAAAAACACCCTGTTCTGATTCAAGGAGGGAATATGTGTCTACTAAGTTATCTCACGGAACTATTCATCAAACCATATGCCCGTGTAATCTGCAACAAAACGGGGTTTCAAAAAGAAAGCATCGCCACATAATGGAAACTGCCAGGCCCATTTTGTTGTCATATAATGTCCTATCCCACTTTTGGGATGAAAGTGTTTTTAGGACTATTTATCTCATAAATAGGATGCTCTCTAGTATATTCTGTTGATTAAATTTGTAATATGTTTCCTAACAACTTAAGCTTTTCGGATGTATTGGCTAGTTAGACTGTAACATGGTATCAGAGCCACGCTAGGTCATGAGTTTGAACCTTGGGGAGGCATTATTCCTCCATGTTGCGTGGGCAGGTACATATCATGTAGATAGCATCTGTGGTTTGTGAATTAGAACAGCGCCCCGTTCGAAGGGGGTGCTGAGTAAATTTGTCTTCCGCTACCTAACAATTTAAGCTTTTAGCATATATTGGCTAGCCAGACTATAACAATATATAAAAGGTTTGACACACATCCAAATGCATTGAATCGTTGGATCGATTATGCACTCGTTTTGCATGCTAAAAATCTATGGTCCATGGATCAAGTGGGTCCGATGATGACCCGAGCCTCCATCACAATACACAAGTGGGGGGGGGGGGGGGGGGGGGTTGTTGTTATTCCCGAATTTCACACGCCCCCTGGGTTTTGCACCCATCCGATTCGACTAGACTGTTGGATTGACTACAGACCCATCCAAATGGAATGTACACCGTTAAACTTTTGGGGGCCGTATAGAGATGATAGGGTTTAGGGATGGCGCTTAGTATTTGCAAAATGAAGGGCCCTAGGAGTCTTTCGATCCACCCAAGTCCCAATCCTAAGTGGGGCCCCACATTAAGATGCTCACACTCACCCAGTGCACAAGATGAGTTTTATATATATATATATATATTTATAGGCATGCTACAAAACTCCCCATGCGTTATTCACAAGAAAATGCCCCTTTTCTAACCCTACAAAAACGTAACACATGTCATCCAATTTAAATTCAGATATAAGGACATTTAATACAAATGGCAAGGGATGGTTTTGTGGAGATGTTTCGTATCTAATCACTTATCCTTTCCAAAACAATCTATGCACTCACTTCATTGACCGTCTGCAATACTCATTGACATCTATTCGTTGACTGGGAAATCAAAGGATGCCATATTGCTGTTTCATTTGATAAACGAAAGAATTTGATCATGTGGGCCATCTTATGAGAGCCGCTCGACATCTATGAGCTTTAGTGAAAAACAGGCCCCACCGTAAGATGGAACACATGTTTCTGTCATGTGCTCAATTGAATGGTGGGACCCACTCGTATGGAATTGAAAATTGAGGATAAATACCTTACAAGGATGGCATTCAAGATGAACAGTTTTGATTATCATTATGTGAGCCCCACAATGGAGTTGTGGGCATGTGTAAGTTTGCGGGATGATAGACGATACATGTGAAGATGGGGGGGTAAGAAAGAAGGTATATATTTCCTAAACAGGTCATGCTTGATTTGCACAATGTGAGGTGGGATGCACAGTGGAGTTCTGATTATCATTATGTGAGCCCCATGATGGAGTTGTGGGCATGTGTAGGTTTGTGGGATGATAGACAATACATGTGAAGATGGGAGGTAAGAGAGAAGTTTCCTAAACAGGTCATGCTTGATTTTCACAATGTGAGGTGGGATGCCCAATGTGAGGTGGCGGCATTGATTCATTGGACAAGTCAAAAGGGGAAAAAATATCCTTTTAAATGGGGAGTTTTTGAGAGTTTCACTGTACTTACATACATATATCAACATTATCAAAGCCTTGTGCCAACTATAATGAGTCAGCCACATAATTATGTTTCTCTATCTAAGAATTCATGTTTAGGTTGTGAAAAATTTTTTATGATGGCTATCAAGCTGCCTAAGGCAACCCTCCTCTATAGAAGCTTGGTGTGAAGCACTGATCTAAAAACACACATCATGCACTAGGATTCAGTGCGCATCTCGCTATGGGGCCCACTTGGGGACAGGACTGTTAGTGCCTTAGTTAAATCTGTCACTTCCTCATGTTGTCAATTCCGTGAGTAGTCCATGCAGTTGCCTCTGGAGAAAACTCAAGTTATATTAAGATCAATTCCAGAAGACTAAGTCATGGAAGGCCTTGCTACATCAAGTCGTATTCCCAATAGGTGCCAACCATCAGTTAAATTGGATGTTAGAATATACCAAGAAACAAGTCCTAGGACCTTGAACCAAACTGGTAAAATTTGTTAGGTCTAAGTGGCTAGAGAAGCTCAGCTAATTATAAGCTTCTCACAATCTTAGGTGGACCAAGCCTATTGGTTCGGTGGACTGAAGGACACCTTCGAGGGGCTCAAGACCTTTCTTCAGTCTAAATTCCAGAGAGCTCAATTTCGAACACTAATGGTCTCGGGGGCCCAAAGCCGATGGTGTCAGTTGATTGAGAGACCTCTTCGGAGAACCGAAGTTTTCCTTCGATTTATTTCCCAGAGAGCATGTTTTTTATGCTCGTAGGGTCTCAGGAGACCGAAGTGTTCCTCGGTCAATCGAAGCGGATCTTGATCTAAGTCAAACTAGCCATTGTGCGTGAGTTGTGTTGCATGATTTGGCACCTCGGTCGACCGAAACTTATACCTCAGTCGACCGAAGCTCAGAATCCATAAACATGTGTTTTCGGATCCAGATCTAGATACACGACTATTTTGGAAGTTCACAGAGAGAGAACTTGTGCAGGCCATTAAAATCATCTTCAAGCTTTCAAACCTTCTTCCACCTCTCTAAGTCTTTCATAGGAAATTCATATTGAGCATTCAAGCTCATTAAAGAGAGGTTTTTTTTTTTTTTTCTTAGATTGTGATCTAGGCTAGGTTCTTCATAGGACTATCTACCAAAACCCTATATCCCATAGCCTCTATGATCTATTTGTTTTAGTGATATTGGGAAGTCATGATAATCACCAAGGATCGGTTGTTACGGTGGCTAAAGCTCGAGTCTGGACTTCGTTCTCGGCATCAAATGCAATTTACAAGTAATATTTACATTTATTAGCATTTGAATCTATCTTATTCTTCATTGCATCTGTAAAAAGGAGTAGACCTTCGTTATCGAACCTTTGTAATAAAATAGATCGGTGGAGTAGACCTTCGTGATCAAACCACCTTAATAAAACTGGTTGTATGGGTTTGTGAGGTGTGCCTATTGAATACCAAGAGACCGTAGGTAGGTGCTTTTGGGAGTGGACGTAGGTCAAGGACCGAACCACTATAAAAATCTATGTGTTCATCTCTTCATTGTTCTTATTTTATGCATGCTATGGGATGTGTGAACTATATGAATGATATTTGAAATGATCTCTTATTGCTTCTGCACTTGAAATTGAAATTTACACTTGTAATTTTGTTTGGAGTTTTTCAATAGTGTGTTGGAGACCTTTTACAATTTAAAATTAGCATAGTTGCAACTTAGTCCTATTCACCAACCTCCATGTGAGAGTGAACTTTCAGGAACTGTGGGTGATTGGAAGATATGGGTGAGCCCTACTTGTGTGTTAAATTTGGGGCCCACTTAATCATCCTAACCTCTTGATCTTTAGCCCACAAGTTTCAATGTTTTTATATTAAAACAAAAGTCGTCAATCCAACAGTTTAGTCCATTCAGATGGGTATGAACCCTAGGATCTGGTGACATCAGGGGTCCTAGTTTTGTGGTCCACTTGGATGGATGATCAGTTAGGCCCTGCTAGGTGGTGTGCACCGCATGATCCGTGCTACACTATGTCCATTAGATCGTCCGATGGTGATTTTTTTAGAAAAAGTTCCAAATTAAGAGATGGTGCTAATTCATGGGGTTTAGTGAGTGTGAGGGTTGGATTTTTCGTAGGGTACCCCATGTCGCAGTAAGAAGGTTACTTCCCACAAATATGTGAGAGGTACCTCTTACCAAAACTAAAACTGTCAATATATATATATATATATATATATATGATTGTGTGTGTGTGTGTGAAGACCCCCACCTTATATTCATGTGCATCTATCCCTCATCATAAGGTGAGGGGCACTTTCCCTTTTTGCACATGAAGATAAGGAATTGTACCTCACCCTATGTACTTGAAAATTCACTTTTGTACTTGAAAATCCCCATTTATGGAAGTGTCCCTCACCCTATGGTGAGGGATAGATGCACATGAATGTTCCCCTATATATATATATATATTTATATGCTCTTTCATTTGTCCACATTTTTCCTTCATTGTAGCCCTTTTAAGTTTTAACATCATGTGTTTTCATGTTTAGGGTGAGGAGCCAACTGAAAAGACTTTCTCTAAATTTGCATTTATATTCCCCCCTTCATGGGGCTAGAATTGTTGAAACCATTGTTGGAGATCATACTCTTTTCAATGAATGGAAGGAAGAGATGGAATCAATGGTTCAAAGGATAAAGAATGTGAGAAAAAGACTTTTTGACAACCTCTCTCAGAAGGATGAAAGTGGGAAAGAATTTTCATTTGTCCTTCGACAGAATGGCATGTTTTCCTACATGGGCTTGAACAAAGCACAGGTAAAGTGCCTCCTAAACTATAGTATTGGTATGCTTTCCTTTACAGGCTTAAACAATTTTGATGCAATAAAAGATGGGGTTGGAATAGTCTGGGTCAAACTCATCCTAGGCCTTGATTGATTCAAACCAATTTTAATGGAAATCATTTTAATAGCCCTGCCCAGGATTATGATACTTCCAGCAAGAAATACTTCCAGCAATAAAGCAGCAACGCTTATTAGCGAGCTCAACTTGACATGTCAAAAGGCAAATTTGCCTCCTGATCTTACTGCCTTGGTTGTACCATACCACTAGATACTATACAGAACCTGCAGTATTGCAATACACGAATATATACAAACCACCTAATTCTTCTATGGTGAAATTCTAATGTCTTAAGGTACCATCTAACTAATGTAAAAATGTCTAAAACCATGGTCTTCACTATTAGAAAATCTTACCCTTGATCTCAAACTCGAACACTAGGTGGGGAGTTAAATATCTGGATGTAAAGTTAAATATTGTTAAAATGTAAAATGACTTGAACCGAGATCTTTGTGATTCTGATCATCAGAACCTTCCAATTGTGCTATACATTTTGGGAAAGTAAATATCAAAGCAAGCTCAGTATTTGTCGAGCCTTTGGAAGGAACCTTATAGTTTGGGAAATTCTAATTTTTAACAGATATGCTTTGAAAATGCTTTTCTTTTCTTCTCTTTTTCTTTTTTTTTTTTTCTGTAGCTATCGGAGGGTTTCCTGCCCTATGGGCTGGACTAATCCCTCTAGGCCTAGAGGGAAGCCAGGTAAACTCCCATGTAGCTCCAGTGTGGTAGTGCAGTTTCGAATCTACGACCTCCGGGTGTAAACCGTGGTCCTAAGCCAATTGAGCAACCCGTACGGCTATCTCAAAGATATAGGGATACATACACGGGTTATAGTAATTCCAAGATATCTTAGAGATTTATCTCCAAGGCAGTAGGCTATCTCAAAGATATAGGAATACATACACGGGTTATAGTAATTACAAGATATCTTAGAGATTTATCTCCAAGGCAGTAAATTGGGGGCAATTTTTATCTTGATGTGTTAGGTCATAGGTGGCAATCCGAAGTACTCTTACTGGAAAAAGAAGTAGATTGACTATCCTCTACACAGGCCAAATTGAAGTATTTCTATGAAAATTCCTAACCTTAATTGGTAAAGGCAAGGTTAAAAAAAGAAAAAAGCTAAGATAGTCCTAATTTATGTTCATAAAGAAAGAAATAATTAAATGAAAGAACTTGTTAATCTCTTCTGGAGGTTCAAAGCTTGCAACTTCAGAAAGCCTTGGTATTGTAGTCTCCATGTAGTGACTGGGACCACTTGGACGCATGCACATAATATGAACTTGTGGCTCATCTTTGAATTTGAGTTGAGCTTGAATGGAACCATATCCGGACTTGGCTTGGTTGGATTTGGATCTCAATCTAGGCCTGGGTTGGTTGGATCTGGATTCATTCTACAGCAAGTGCCTTAATGTGGTGTGTACCTGGGATTATGTAATGATTGTTGTGTTATGATGCCGGGGTCTTTCGAAACTTTGGTTAACTCTGTCAGATATATGACAAGAGATGTGTATGGCTAGTGCTATATGTGTGAGAAACAGAGAGAGAGCAAAAGTATTGTATATGAATAGATAAGGCTGTTGATAGAGGAAGAGAGTAATATATAAAATGCACTTGTTATCTATTTATAATTTTTAACATCAACTTCATTTTGTATTGAGGTCTGGTTCCATGGGCATGGAATTTTATGAACAAGGGTCCCGGACCTTGACTCAAATAGTGAATCCAAACTCAAGCCCAAAAAGTAAATGGTTCCAGGAAAAGCAATGATAGACTATTTTATTGGTGAGGTCCTGGTTAATAGGTCCCTGTTGTCACCCCTAATGGTTATGAATCTTGAAGGTTTAAAGGTTTAACATCCAAGTTCCAATATCTTGCCAGTGTATACTGTTTGTTTTATTAGATTAATGTCTTCTAGGTTATGATTCTCCTGGTCCATTATCCTTATTCCTGGATGCTAGATTGCTGAGATCATTCTTCTTGGTATGTTTTGTTCTAAGTCTAGCACAGGAAGGACCTTTCATCTTACCTGTCGCACTTCTTTCGTTAATTACCCTGTGGCTACTCATGAGTTCTGACTGCTGATAGTCAAATTCGCCTTAAAGCAAGTTTGTCAATAGTCATCCATCCTACAACTCACCCTATAATGGAATATATATGAGAGGTATTCCTGTACAAGCTTCCTTATGGTGTTATGGTACAAGCCACCTCATGAGGCCACCTACTGGTCCATCTGAGTGGACCATCCAAACCCCACCCCTCCAATTTACACCAGTCCCACCGGGTTTTGATAGATTCAAATGGAGTGAACCGTTGGATGGAGGGTCAATTTTATTGTTTTATTTAAAGCCGTTAAACTTGTGGACCTCGGATGAATGAGTTAGAGGTATAAGATTGACTACAAATTTGATATCTAGGTTGGCCGCACTTGGATCTTTCAATCCCCCTTATTCGATGATTTGTGGGGTCTCTAGTGGGCTCCACTAGGTGGCTTGTACCGTAAGACCACAAGGGAAGCTTGTACAGGAGCACTTCTCTCTCTCTCTCTCTCTATATATATATATATATATATACTCCCCTATATATATGTGTGTGTGTGTGTGTGAGAAATTCTCAAAAACTCCCCTATCTCAAAAGGGTCTCTCTCTCTCTCTCTCTATATATATATATATATATGGTGAAGAAAAACCCTCCAAAGTTTGGATTCTATCTGGCACTTTTCTCCGACATACACCTGAAAGATTTTCGCAACATACATTAGATTCGAAATATTGCTGAAAACGTTTTTTTTTTTTTTTTTTTTTTTTTTTTTTTTTTTTTTTTTAATGGAAATTTTGCTTAGCAAATGTACCCAATGGTTTTTTAATATATGATGTGGCCTTTTAACGGTTCTACTGTTTTTTTTTTTCTTTTCTTTTCTTTTCTTTTTTTTTCTGGACAGTGTGATTATCTGACAAATAAGTGGCACATATACGTGACGAAGGATGGAAGGATAACTATGGCTGGGTTATCTCTTGCCAAATGCGAATACCTTGCAGATGCCATCATTGATTCTTACCATAATGTGAGTTAGAATCCTCAGAATCTTGAGCTGCAGTTCTTGCAGTTCTTTCTTGGTGGGCTATGACGAAACATTTTGATGTTTTTCCAGTTTCTTAAATCTCTGTTGTCAAGTTCTTGGTCAGTCCCTCACCATTAAAAATGTCATTATTTAGTGGAAAGCATTTAATATTGTTATGCAGAGATAGACTTGTCCAAACATCTGAAGTTTGAAATTTCAATACCCTGCAAGGTGTGCTTTTCACGAATTTTGTTAGTATGCGACAACTCAAACTTGCAACAAGTTGTAGTGAGGCCAATGAATCTGGGCTTTCCTTTAATTGCGTAATTCTCATCTGGGAGATAGTCTCTAGATTCACCAACTAAAAGCAATGATAAAGAAAAAAAGAAGAGAACTATGTGATCGAATCTTTCATTAGAGTTTCTCAAAGAGAGAAATTTTTTGAGATAAAGACCAAATTTTGTTAATTTCATCCAACCTATGGTGCCACACAAATCTTGTATAGTTTGCAGGATGGAAACCAGTTTGGTAGCTTCTAATCTATATGATCACTTTCATATTCTCCTAGATAGATCAGTCTTAGGGACCATGTATAACCATGATCTTCTAACACTCCTCCTCAAGTTGGAGCATACATGTCAGAGGCCCAGCTTGTCTAATGTATGCTTAAGAGTTAAGACACACTAACTTGAAGTTCTCGTGAGAATATCGGCTAGCTGGAGTGGCTATAGTTGAGTAACCTTTCCCACACAAAGCGATAGCTTCAATGTACTTTGTTCTTGCATGAAGCAGTAGGTTAGAGGCATTGTGAATTGCTGCTTCATCATCACAATAGAATATAGTTTCACAAGGTTGGAAATAACAAACCTGTTTCTTGAAGGAGAGAATGTTGCCAAAGCAACTCAGACTAGGCAATACCGTAGCTCTATATGTGTATTCTGCTTTGGCACTTGATTGTGGCACAAATTTGTGTTTTCTACTCTTCTATGAAACAAAGTTACCTTGAGCAAGTGTGCAATATCCGTCAGTAGACCTTCTTAGTGGAGTTTTGTTCATAAGATAACTTGAAATAAGAGGGGGAAAATACAAGATGAAGAAGAAAGGAGAAGAGAAGAATATACAAAGGTCTTTTTGGAAAATGTCTTGTGTAGCATGAATCACCTTACCCACCTCTATGAGTATTTGTTGAACCTTCTCATATGAAGACTTCTAGGGTTTTCTCCCTGAAGGTGTAAGAACAAAATGGTACGATATAGACAGATTTGAGAGGAAACTCTCGCTTAGTTGTTGTTTGCAGAGCTGGGCAACCGCATCAACATATAATTTACTACTTTTATGTAACTTACAAACAACCCCTTCACATTTTCTGTATTTATAAACCGGTCCCTGTTTTGCTAGAATTACTATAAGTCCAACCCATGAGTATGATGTGAAGTTATGGTAATCTGCATGCCTACATAAGGAAACACCATAAACAATCAACATAAATATAATTAAATGCATATTCTTTTACAGTCCCTCAAGCTGGTGTATGGATATCAGTGAGGCTCAAATAGCCAAATGTATGATGAAATTGACCCTGAAATATTGCTTTGGTTAAGAAATTGGTGAGCTGATCTTCAGATTAAATGACACAACTCTTTTTTGAACAACATGAACATGAAACTTAACCTTCATGTGCTCTGTTTGTTCATGATAGAAAGAATTAAATAAAATGTGAATGATGACATTATTGTTAGTCCGAGTACATACAGTAATAGTTCAGTATTAGGAAACAGTTCTTCACAACAGTGAAGCAAACCAATAGAACAGAATTCTAAAATTAAATTGAAATACACTTATTGTTCGAAGGCAGAAAAACAGTACTCTGTCAGGAGATTGTAGAATAACGTTGATCAAGGCTAGTGTTAAAACACTATGTCCTTAAGACAAAATTCGCCCTCGCTAAGGTGCTAACGAACTTCAGCAACGTCTGTCTCCCAGGATACAATGATCGGTTTCACAACAGTTGCAGCACTACAAACTGTGTGACTGGCGAACCAACAGTGCAACAGGACTCTCTCTCTCTGACTCAGATGACTCAAAATGCAATGTAGCGACAATGGATTGGATGAGCAAAATGGATGAACAAGATGCATATTTATAGTATGCTTCATGTCTATTCATGGGATTGGACACACCCTTTTATATATGAAAGGACACATCACTTTGGACACACACTTTTATATGTGAAAGGACACATCACTTTGGATACACCCTTTCATATGTGAATGGATACATCCTTTCATATGTGAATGGATACACCCTTTCATATGTGGGTCCCACTTAGATTTTGGCTCAAAGTTTACAAAAATTAGTGGTGCTCTTAGCCATTTTTCCAACAATCCCCCACATGAATGAAATTGACTGAAAGCAATGAAATGATATGCAGACACACAGAGAGAGTACAATGGGAAATCTTCTGTATAGAGAAAGGTAGCTTATGGCCTTGAACCTTCCCTTGTGAATTACTATCGGATTTACTGGTTGAACAGTGAACATGATGTCTTGAACTGATCAACCTTTTGCGTAAACCGAGACAATAGAGTTCACACAGAATCTTCCCGGACACAGTTGGTTCTCATGATTGTGTTCGTTTTGGCCCTGAACAATGCCTGGTTTCATGAGTGCTTTAGAGAATCTAGCCTTATTATTCTCATAGAATCGACCCAGTTCACACTCACATAGGTGATTCTTATTAAGAGTATCCTGCTATACCCCATCTGATAAGTGAAGATATAAGAATCATTAAAAGCTTTGCTTATCCTAATTACCGCTGCAGGTATCACTATTAATATCATAGGAATGGGCAGGAGAGTTTATCTCCATAGTGATATCATTAAGTCACACACAATTTAGTTGTCCCTTTGAACCTAGATCTTGGGATCTCCAGTCAACTAGGTAGGGTTTCCATTATGGCAACTTTTCATTCATAGGCTTTAAGCCCATTCCCCTCGATGAACAAATTACGTGCTCTCGCTAAACCTTTGGTAAAAGGATCAACAATATTATCTATGAACTTTATATACTCAATCGTCATAATGCCATTAGAGAGCAGTTGCCTCACGGTATTATGCCTTCGACGAATATGTCGAGACTTACCGTTATATATTTTACTCTGTGCCCTTCCAATTGCTGATTGACTATCACAATGAACGCAAATAGGAGGCACATGTTTCGACCACATTGGAATATCTTCGAGGAAATGACGAAGCCACTCAGCTTCTTCACCAGCTTTATCCAATGCAATAAACTCAGATTCCATAGTGGATCTAGCAATGCATGTTTGTTTAGAAGATTTCCATGATACTGCTGCACCACCAAGCGTGAATACATATCCACTTGTGGATTTTGAATCTTTGATATCTGATATCCAGTTAGCATCACAGTACCCTTAAAGTACAGCTGGATATGTAGAATAATGCAATCCATAGTTTTTTGTGTATTTTAATTATCTTAAAACCCTGACTAAGGCCTTCCAGTGGTCTACTCCTAGGTGACTTGTGTATCTACTCAATTTACTAACAGCATATGCAATGTCAGGACGAGTGCAATTCATTACATACATTAGGCTGCCAATTATTTGCGCATATTCTCGTTGTGATATGCCTTTTTCCATTATTCTTGGATAAATGGATACTAATATCTATAGGTGTTCTCGCTGGACTGCTACTATCTTGATTATATTTCTTGAGTATTTTCTCAATATAATGTGATTGAGATAATATCAGTCCATCCGATGTTTTAGAAATCTTTATTCCTAGTATGACATCGGCAACACCTAAATCTTTCATATCAAACTTATTGTTTAACATTCTCTTCGTAGTTTGAATGATACCATCATTGCTACCCATAATGAGCAAATCATCAACATATAAGCAAATAGTGACACAGCCATTGTCAGTGTTCTTGACAATTGTCACATTCATTGATCTTAAACCCATTTGACATCATCAGACTGTCAAATTTCTCATGCCACTGCTTTGGTGCTTGTTTTAATCCATATAAAGATTTGACAAGCCAACAAACTTTCTTAGTTTGACCTGGAACATTAAACCCTTGTGGTTGTTCCATATATATCTCTTCGTCTAATTCACCATTTAGGAAAGCGGTCTTTACATCCGGATGTATCTCGAAATTGTGTATAGCAGCAATTGCAATTAACATTCGAATGGATGTTATCCTCGTAACTGGTGAATAAGTATCGAAATAGTCCAAGCCTTCTTTTTGTCTGTATCCTTTAACAACAAGCCTGGCCTTGTACTTTTCAATTGATCCACCTGCTTTCATCTTTCTCTTGAATATCCACTTGCATCCAAGAGTTTTGCAACCTTGTGGAAGATCCACTAGTTCTCATGTATGATTTTGCAAAATGGATTCAATTTCGCTATTTATTGCCTCTTTCCAATATGGTGCCTCGGGACTGGACACCGCTTCTTTAAAGCTTTGAGGCTCATCTTCTAACAGAAATGTTAGGAAATCTGAACCCAACGTTTTTTTATGTTCTAGCCCTCTTACTTCGTCTAGGTTCATCAATCTCTTGTTGGTTTTGATTACTGCTACTAGCAGTATCATGAGTTCTTTTAGGAGAACTCGTTTCCTCCGATGGTTTATAAGGAAATACATATTCAAAGAACGATGCATTCCTTGACTCAATAATAGTATTAGGATGCATATCGGGAATCTCAGACTTGTAAATTAGAAACAAATATGCGCATACCCAATGAATACACAGTCAACTGTTTTTGGTCCTATTTTAACCTTTTTAGGTGTAGGAACCGCCACTTTAGCCAAACACCCCCACACTTTCAAGTATTTGTAAGTAGGCATTCTGCCTTTCCACAATTCGTAGGGGGTCTTATTGGTTTTCTTTTGAGGTATTCGGTTGAGAATATAATTTGTGGAAAGGATAGCATCCCCCCACAAATTTTGAGGTAATCCAGAACTTATTAACATAGCGTTCATCATTTCTTTTAAAGTTCTGTTTTTCCTTTCAGCAACACCATTTTGCTAAGGTGAATAAGGAGCAGTAGTTTGATGTATAATGCCATTTTGTGAACAAAATTCACCAAAAGGTGATTCGTATTCACCACCTCTATCGCTTCTTATCACCTTGATTTTCTTGTCAAGTTGATTCTCAACCTCATTCTTGTAATGTTTGAACATTTCTAAGGCCTCATCTTTACTTCTCAATAAGTAAACATAACAGTATCTTGTGCAATCATCAATGAATGTAAGAAAATATTTCTTACCACCTTTAGTTTGAACAAACTTCAGGTCACAAATATCAGAATGAATTAACTGAAGGGGTTCAGAAGTTCGTTCAATTGAATGAAAAGAAGTTCTAGTAAGTTTAGCCTCTACACAAGTTTCACATTTGATACTAGAATCAAAACTACATTTAGGCAAACATTCCATATTAACTAATCTACGCAAAGCATCATAGTTAACATGACCTAGTCTACCATGCCACACATTAGAAGACTCAAGCATATAAGTAGAAGAGTTTTTCTTATTAGGTACAATTGTCATTACATTCATTTTAAAGAGCCCATCGCTCATGTACCCTTTTCCCACGTACATCCCAGATTTAGTGAGTACAAACTTATCCGACTCAAATACAAGTTTAAAACCCTTCTTACTCAGTAGTGAGCCTGATACCAGATTCTTACGAATATCAGGTACATGCAGCACATTGTTGAGGGTGAGTTCCTTTCCAGAAGTCATCTTTAATACCACCTGTCCTTGGCCTTCAACCTTAGAAGTGGCAAAGTTGCCCATGAAGAGTTGTTCTCCAGTTGATGCATGGTAAGTGGAGAACATATCTCTGATTGAGCAGACATGTCGAGTGGCCCAGTATCCACCCACCATTCTCTGGTGTTACCAACCAGATTGACTTCTGAGACCACAGCAGAAAGATTGATGTCTGAAACATCAGTGGATAGAGTGTCCAGTTCTGTCATGTTGGCCTGCGCTGGTTTCTTACTTGTATTTCCTTGGTCCTTACGCTTACGACAGTCCTTAACACGGTGACCTGGTTTGTCGCATACATAGTAGTTCCCTTTGAACTTCTTATTATCATTGGGACCTTGCTTTGGACCGTTGGGATTGTTCTTCCTCTTCTTAGGATTCTTCCCATGTTCCACCACATTTGCCTTGGCTTCAGTGAAGGTTTTTCCTACTTTCTTCTCAGATGCACGATTGTCTTCTTCTATCCTCAATCTGACAATCAGATCTTCAAGTTTCATCTCCTTTCGCTTATGCTTAAGGTAGTTCTTAAAATCCTTCCAAAGTGGTGGCAATTTTTCAATGATTGCTACCACTTGGAAAGACTCACTAAGAGACATTCCTTCTGCATGTATTTCGTGGAGAATTACTTGAAGTTCCTGAACTTGATTGATTACTGCCTTGGAATCATTCATCTTGTAGTGAAGAAATCTGCCAACAACGAATTTCTTCATTCCGGCATCTTCAGTCTTGTACTTTTTCTCAAGTGAATCCCATAATTCCTTAGTAGTCTTCAATGAACAATACACATTATATAATGTGTTGTCTAGTCCATTGAGGATATAATTCCGACATAGGAAGTCAGCATGCTTCCAGGCTTCTACAGCAGCAACAACTTGCTTGTCTGTCTCACCTTCCATTAAAGCAGGGCTTCTTCATGGAGGAACCTTGCCAAGTTTAAGGTAGTGAGATAGAACAATATTTTCTGTTGCCATCTTTTGAACTCAGTACCATTAAACTTCTCAGGTTTCTCCCCATGGTTCACCATAACAGGGGTAGGGGTACTAACTGGAGTATTATTCTCAATACCCATTACTGTTAACAAAACAGAAATTAAATGAACACAGAGAGTACTACAGACTTATAAACTCAGTTACTGTATACTGAGGCAACTAGAAAGAATTTACAGAACACACTGAAGTTCTGTAATGTTATAGAAAAGAAAGAAACTCAGTTTCACAATACCAATTTCAGAACTTAGAAGAACTAGAAACCAGCAGTGAAATTGACATAAACTGAAACCAGAAAATACTGAAGTAAAACTGTTAACAGAGTGTACTCAGAAATGAAATAAATTTTGTCTTAAGATTGTTAGTCCGAGTACATACAGTAATAGTTCAGTATTAGGAAACAGTTCTTCACAACAGTGAAGCAAACCAATAGAACATAATTCTAAAATTAAATTGAAATACACTTACTGTTTGAAGGCAAAAACACAGTACTCTGTCAGGAGATTGTAGAATAACGTTGATCAAGGCTAGTGTTAAAACACTATGTCCTTAAGACAAAATTCGCCCTCGCTAAGGTGCTAACGAGCTTCAGCAGCGTCTGTCTCCCAGGATACAATGATCGGTTTCACAACAGTTGCAGCACTACAAACTGTGTGACTGGCAAACCAACTGTGCAACAGGACTCTCTCTCTCTGGACTCAGATGACTCAAAATGCAATGTAGCGACAATGGATTGGATGAGCAAAATGGATGAACAAGATGCATATTTATAGTATGCTTCATGTCTATTCATGGGATTGGACACACCCTTTTATATATGAAAGGACACATAACTTTGGACACACACTTTCATATGTGAAAGGACACATCACTTTGGATACACCCTTTCATATGTGAATGGATACATCCTTTCATATGTGAATGGACACATCCTTTCATATGTGAATGGGTAGTGGACCGAGCCAAGCCCAACTCGCTTGAAGTCCAAGCCCAAGCCCAAGCCCGGTTCGGTTCGGTGCAGGGCAAGTAGTGGTGTTTTAGGAGGCAATTTTTCATTCACTCCTTAATGGATTAGAGCAATCCAATACATGTTCTTAATCTACTCATGGAGTAGATTACATTCTTATGTATTCCCACCTAAAAAGATAAGTGGGTCCCACTTAGATTTTGGCTCAAAGTTTATAAAAATTAGTGGTGCTCTTAGCCATTTTTCCAACAATTATCACAATGAAGTTTGTTTTGAAGATATACCTAAAGTCGAAAACTCCTACTTCAGCCAAAACATTCTTCAACCACAATAACTCACAGAAGTGTGAAATTACCCAAATCAACACTTGATCAAGCGATTACATGCTGCTTTTTACTCTTTCAAATAATTAGATTACTGCCAATCAATGGACAACATCCTATATAGTAAATCTTGTGTCAGAAAGTGGTCCAGCTCAATCTGCATCAATGTAGATATTAAAATTAAGATGGCAATAACTAACATGAAGGATATGACATTCCTGAGACTTGTTCAAATAACTGAGAAGACACTGAACATAGTAGTAAGATAACCTATTTATGCGCCACTCATGAGCTAACTGAAACATTAACAACATAGGAGATAGATGAGTTATTGTCAAATAGATTACGTTACCAAAGGGAAAGGTAAGTGGTTTAATACAAAGGCATTTCCCAGGAAGTCTAGCATCAAAATGTAGAATGGAAAAGAATCTCCATCCAATTTAAATCTAAAAAGACTGAACTTCTTGCAGAGTAGCTTGTAGAAATAATGTGAGGGATTATGGGAGACTGAGCCTAAGATGCAACATCATATGTAGAAATAATGTGACCATACGATAGCAACGAAATAACAATTCCTAAGAATAAACTTTTTTTCCAGTGCGAAATCTTTAGCACAAACTCTCTAATAGATCTTTTATCAATTATACCTGTCTCAGCCTTTTGGCTGGATCAAGTGTTAATTTATTAGCAATTCAGGCATCACACATGGAATTCTAATTGAGAAAATAATTATGTACTGAATTAGCATATATACTTGCAATGAACAAGCGAATGTGACAATCTCCACCACTCCGTTCAAACATTGACAACATGAACTCTGCTCTTACCCTTTCAGAGGTTCTCTTCGGATAGGAATTATTATATGTATTTGGTGGTGTGTAGAGCCCATCAGACCCTCTTCATGTGTCAATTTTTTGGATATAAGCCCTATGGCAATGCTTATATCTCTCTTCATAGTTTCCACTTTGATGTGTTGTGGTTCTTGTGTTTCCAGCTACTGCAGGGCCCATTAGACCCTCCTGTTATGTTATTCTGGATACAGATCTCTTGTAAGTTGTTTCTTTGTGTTAGCAGGTGAGCTGTAGGGCCCAGTTGACCTTACTGAAATGCTGGTGCCTTATTTGGGCCCCAAGGAGTGGGTATTTCGGAGACTCACAGTGAATGACATTGACAATGGCTCATATTAGGTTCTTTTATTTGTTGGAATATTGCCATGCAACTGCCCTTAAATCTGACATTTTCCGTAGAACATGTGAAGTTTAAATATTTCCCGTAGAGGATATCGCACGACCCTAGGATATCCCATAGTCTAACGTGTGTGATATCACATGACTCTAGAATATCCCATGAACAGTTCTGTGGAAAATACCTAAACTTCAAATAATTTATGGGTGAATGTCAGGTCTAAGGATCATTGTACGGACAATATCCCTTACTTGTTCTGTGTTGAGGGTGTGTGTGAGTGGGTATACAGGGATCCACAAATGCAAGCACCAGTTAAATGCATGCGACTATGGGCATGGTCATTTTCTGAGCTGTAATTTCATGGTTAAATCTGCGGGGTGTGATTGGCCTTTCTGATTCTTTGTTCTTGATGGCGCCCACTTCAGACATGGTCATTTTCTGAGATGGAAGATGGCATACATGTCTTTATGGAATCCAAGTTGTGCAAATTTGTATATGTTATTGTGGGACCCACTGTGTACATGTTTGATGTTGATCTCAAATAGATGTGTTGTGTCTCTATAGGTGAATGTTGGGGTCCATTATCTGGTTCTGATTTGAACCTAGATGTTTCTACAGTGTCTATATATGAGGTTATTGTGGCGTGTATGATTTTTTGCCTCATTGGCTGGGGACAACTTTGTATTCTATTTTGCACGCACATGTTGATTGCAGGAACATTGTTATTTTTTTTTTTTTTTTTTTTTTTCCGGACCCAAGAGATACAGCTAGGTAAGAATTGACACTTCTTAGTCCTTATTACTCAGATAAGGAGTCGTTCTTGCAGAAACATTCTTGGTTACCTCTTCTTTCTTTACAATTTTTTGAATTAGGTAACACTGTAACAACATGCAAATGAGTGAATGAACTGGCAATATGATTTCTTATTTTATACCCATGAAAGAATTGTTGGGTTTGATACAAGATCTGATGGATTTTGTATGTGAACAGGAAATTTGTTCGAAAGAAAAGAAAAACTGTCTAAAATACATGGAAAATGTCAACTGCTTGATTCAGAGCAATATGAGAAACTACTCCAAAAATTAAATTAAAATATTTAACAGAAAGATGAAAAGTAAAATATTAATTGAAGAAAAGATGAGTGAGGTTCAAAAATGTGCTTGAAATTCCATATTTTTTTTGGTGGTTTTTTTTTTTTTTTTTTCAAGATGCTTTCCATGGGTTTAGGGAAGTAAAATTGGGTCATGGATGGAACCATAGTATATCCAAGTCTATTATTTTTCATAGGATGGATCTCTCTTATCCAGGACAAAAGATGGGGTTCATAATTATATGCCAGGTCATGGATGGAACCATAGTATATCCAGATCTATTATTTTTCATAGGATGGATCTCTCTTATCCAGGACAAAAGATGGGGTTCATAATCATATGCTAGGGTTTTGACATATTAGTCCTCCTTAAACCCGATATTCTCAATTTCATGAACAAAATTTAGATAATGTCACCAGAGTCACTCGACTCTATTCAACATTTTTTTTTTTTTTTTTTTTTTTTTTTTTTTTACTTCAACCCTGTGAATGCAAAATAACATCTATTAATTACATCAAATAGAGGACCTACCATCAATGCTAAGCTTTTGCTGTTTTCTTTGAGAAACGATAATTTCATTTATGATCTTTGACATTACATTACTTCATTAAATACTAGTGAAAATCCTATCCTCTCATAAATACTAGTAATTCCCATAATCTACCCTCAATTAAATGAGACCCAATGATTGCACAAGATCAATTATTCAATTAGGCTAATTTCATTTTTTTTCTCTTAATTCAAAATCTTTTTAAAATAATTGCAGGAAATCAGTTAATGTGCCAATCTAAGCAGGCAAATCTTCCAATCTAGTCAGGTTTACTGGATATTTCTTAAGAATGTATTAGGTAAGTAGCCGACGATTGCAATTTCAACAAATCTGAAACCAAGAGGAGAGGAGACACTCAAGTGTAGTGCTGGGACATGGCCATTATCACAACAGACCCAACATAATATGAAAACTCACAGACAGTTCCTCCTTAGTCATCTTATTAAAATTGGATTGATCCATACTAATATGGACACTCTGCAGAGACATAGTGTGATTGCCCGAATAGGTTTGAACCTATCTTTTCCCCCAAGGTAATTGCCAGTGGATCCAAAAGACATCAATGTAAGTTAAGTATGTTCAAGACACTTGAAAACAGTCATACATCTTGCTAAAATATGGAAGTGCTCAAAAGTGTTATAGCTTTTTTTTGGGCCACGTTGGGTTAGCTGAAGTGTGTCCAAGCACGACTCATCTAGTTATTAGGTCCAATATTCAAGCCTAAGTCCAGCCCCGGCATGAAAGTTAGGCCAAGTGTGAAATCCGGCGGGCCTAGTCGTAGGCGGCAGATTTGGTTAAAATTCGCTATGCCCATCACCCGCCAAAGAACACCCGTGATACAAGGGACTCCACCATTCCCACATCGGAAATGTCCAAGTCCTGACCCTGGGTTTATTAGTCAAACCCTATCTTAACTCAACATGGCGCGTTTTAAAAACCTTGTAGTCCCATAAATCATAAGAAATCAAAGCCGATGACGGTTCTATTTCCGGTAGGACATTGTATACACTTCTCTTACTCATATGTCGGGCCCAGGTCCTTTAAGGCTTGAATAGCCAGTCCAAGCCCATTTAACTACCAAACTAGAAAATTAGGCCCTAAACAAGCCCTTGAGTCTACAAACATAGCTTAAACCCATCCCAATAAAGTTGAACTTCAGCTGCGCTCAAGCTGGCCTGGCCCATGAGCACCATTATGCAGATGATGAATGAAACCTACATTGCCTATTGGAAAGATATCTTATGACAAGTTGATCCATTGTGGATACAACCTTTTGCTTCCAACTTGGAAACAGGTGTTGTGAAAATTACTCAATAAATTTTTCTTAAGGAAATACTTATTGATGCTAATAGTAAGATATGCCTTTGATAAATTGCAAACGCCATGCAGTCACTAGCCATGTTTTTAAGATTGCAATCCTCTCAATTATGGTTTTCATGGGCAGGTATTGTGAATGCTTTGCATATGGTGTTTAATGTGATGGATGCAACTGTGCAGACTGTTACAATAATTCAAAGAATGATGCTGCAAGACAAGAGGCTATTAAACTTATTCTAGAGCGTAACCCAAATGCATTCAGGCCAAAGATCTTTGTAGAAATGCTTTGCTATGTAGGAATGTAAATTAGAAAGTAAAGTGTAGGAATAAAAATAACAATGAGATCTACTTGGTTCAGCAATGCCTACATCCACGATTCGGAGGAGGGAACTCCCAGTGGATTTTCATTAATGAATAGATGAACCAGCACATATACAATGGTATTGTAAATAAGAGATGAGAATTTTGGGCAAACAGTAAGCTCCTGTTAGTTTTTGAGTGTTGGCTAATTCATGTGGATGGACAAAACATGTGATTAAATGTAATCTTATTTTCTTAGATGGACTGCATCAGATTGGAAGAAATATGAAGACGAAGATAAAAAGATCAGATACTGATAGACCGATCGATCGGACCATCAGGCCGATCGATCGGACCAAAAAGCCTCTCAGTTAAAAGTCAAACTGATCGATCGGACCATTAGGCAGATCAATCGGCCGATTGGACCAAAAAGTATCTCAGTTAAATGACTGACGGATCGATCGGACAGCGGCGAACAACAGCTCTTTTTTAGGAACTTCATACTTCAGTCTTCTATTCCTATCCCATTCTAACCTAATCCCTCCCACACGTTTCTAAAGTCCTACATAAGGGTTTAGCCTCTTTAAAGATCTCATCTCTCATAGTTCTAAACCCTAGAATAATTCCAGAGAGATTACTTCCCTCCAAATAGCCTTCTTGTGAGATTATTGTGCTAAAGCTTTCTGCATTTAGAGATTCATCATCAACGTTCTAAGTTGATTCGTCTTGTTCAAGGTGTGGAGATCGAAGTGTTAGAGAAGGTGAGCGGCGTGGTTGTCGACAAGAATCACTGTGGTCCTTAGGTTGAGTTCAACTGTAAAGGGTAGAGAGTTTCCCTTGTAACCTTTGGTTATTAGTGCTTGATCTTTTTGGACCGGTGTTAGGTCCCATGGTTTTTTCCCTATTTAAGGTTTTCCACGTAAAATATCGTGTGTCCATCTTCTTGGTTGATTGATTGAATAACTTAGGTTATTGATTTATTTTATTCCATATTCATATCTGTGTTGGGATTGTTATTCCTCTATGGTTTGTGATCATCGACATTCAAGGAATTTCAGCTCCCAGACGATTAGAGACTAATCGTCGACGCCCTTCTTACAAGGAGAACCATAAAAGTAGAAAATAAGGCGGGGAGTTAGACCACACAGAGCTTGTTAAACTCGTTGATAACTCTCTAGCGTGACCGCTTGCTATTGCCAAGACACTCTCTTGGGCGAGAAGGGGAGCTCCTGAGTGCTCTCCAATGGGTGCTTATCAACCTCTCTTCCATGTCATTACAGTTCAGTTGAGGCACCTCAGGTATTGAACGGAGCTCCTGAGGGAAATTTCTACCCTCATCTATCCAGAAGTACTTCAACCCCTTCTACTTCTCCTCTCCTTCTTAATACCCCGTTGCCGGGGGATTGGTGCTATTTATAGACTTTTTGGGTGGTCCCCACTATGGTAGCATACTATATCCCCAGCTGGAAAGGGTCTTTCGTGACTGGCAAGTAACGATGAAAGCTTTCTTTATTTCCTGTGTGAATAAGAGTTGCTTTCATGAGTGAATGTCGTCTTCGCTAGTGAGTGTTGCTTTCGTAAGTTCCAAGTGGGAAGCCCCTTCTATGGAGGTAGTGGGTACCTCCTTCCTTCATCGGGTTAGCCTTGGTAGGTAAGTGGGCTCTAGAGGCTATTTATGTCATCTCCGAGGCCGTTTATAGAAGGGTCACCTTCATGAGGGCCACTTTTGTGATGGGCACTTCCGTGAAGGTTGCCTTTCACGCCCCCAAAAGTGAAACCGGGGTTATACGTGAGATTAGGGCCAATTAAAAATTTTCTTGACATTAAACAAATGCAACCTGGCCCCAATCATGTCCCATAGGATCGAAGTCCGCGGTGAGGTATAAATATTTCCTCGATAACCATAAAACACAACGGAACATCATAATTAAACAATTGGTACAATATAACATTTCAGAGTATGCACATCTTTCTTTTCTATAGTTTAAGTTTAGCAAAAGATAACAAAAGTATATTAATTAATGGCTTCTAACAAAACCTAAGCCAAAAGAGAATAAATACGAACTAACCAAAGTATGAAGGCACTCGTATGTTGGTTACGACGACAATACCGTCGACACACAACTCGTACTCACCATCAGGCTAAACTGCCTGAAGCAACGCCTCCACTTTCCCAAAGGTAGATGTACCCGGTACCTATGCACCAAGTGCAGCATCAGACACGACGGTCGGCAGGTAGATATAAATATAAAACATCAATAGATATGCAGAACAAATCAGAATAGACGATAGACAAGATCATAAAACATGCATAGCATCCTGATCGTAAGAAGTGCATAGCATACGAATCAAAATCAAACTAACATAAACATCTAGCAAGATAGGCAGTCCACATATGCTAATTACCACGGGATAGTGTCATTGCCCTCCCTACTCCCATTGAGTTGTGGTGGAGATATCAAGGCACAGGATATACCTGGCAACAAGGCACAGGATTAAAACCTGGCAACAAGGCACGAGTAGTAACTCGGCAACAAGGCACGAGTAGTAACTCGGCAACAAGGCACGGTAATGACCCGGCAAACAAGCAAGATCCATCAACAAGTAAAAGGTCGTACTGCGCAGACGTTCATCAAGGTCCTCACACAGATGGTGCCCCATCTGTGTTGGGCGAAATACAGCTGAGTGGTGCCTGACACAAAGATCCCTAGACAAACAATAGTGAGGGGCTAGGCTTTCTTGCGTGAACAAGATTCATTAACAAAAGAGAGACTACTTTCCATTATCAAATCAAGATCAAGACCAAACAAGCAAGCTTCTTCCAACATCAATACCATAAGTAGTCCTCGTCAAGCTTTTACAA
Organism: Camphora micrantha; assembly: GCA_003546025.1. Classification (NCBI taxonomy): domain Eukaryota; kingdom Viridiplantae; phylum Streptophyta; class Magnoliopsida; order Laurales; family Lauraceae; genus Camphora; species Camphora micrantha. The sequence goes on along the minus strand of QPKB01000008.1, from coordinate 35,539,708 downwards.
TCAAAGCCACCTAGCCTCAACACTTCCATCAATAATCAAAACAAGCGGAACATCAAAAGGGATCCTAAGTTCAACACCTAGGTTCATCAAATAATCCCAAAACAAAACAAAGCAAGCGAAGCTAAGGAACATGAACATAGCATGTAGACAAGTACCAGACGGTACAATTTGGAGTCAGAAGCGATAGACAATCCAATCCTAGGTACCATGTTAAACCCGAGGCATCGTACAACTATACTCAGTCAACAAAGGGAAGTAGGGTTCGCGATACCCAAACAGACAATCTCCGTGCATAGATATAAAGGGGGTATCCCGTTGTCCCGTACCATTCAAGATTGAGATAGATTGTAACCCGACGCACCCGGATTAACCGTGAAAGACGTCGGCTCAAAACATCTTCACATATAGTCAAATGAGTCCAAAAAGGGTAGCCAAGGTTCCACCTAAGTCCATCCAAGATAGGGTCTAAAAGGCCCTTTCCAAAAGGTGCCACAGTTCATTCGGTCGATCCAGCCCTTGGCCGATCGACATCCCACATAGAGTACCCGGTCGACCCGACCCAGTCCGGTCGACCGAAAGTTGTAAACAAATGATGTGCATATATTTCTTCATCAAGCTCCAGAGAGCCTGACTGTGTGTGGTCGGTCGACCCGATCCCCTTGGCCGGTCGACCGCATACACTACAGTTACAAAACCTCAATTCTGTAACTGAAGTGAAATGGGTGAGAACCCCTTTCCAAAATCCCTGAACAAGTAATCAGTCAATATGAAGGGCCTAGCCCTTCCATTCTAATCCTGCAAACAAAGAAAATAGGGCATTGCCCTCTCCACATACATCCATACCCTCTCTCATCAAGTCCATCATCTAATATCCATCCAACCAAATTAACCGACCAATTAAACAATTAAACATAATTATCATGTTTTCCCCAAAATCAAAGGTATCAATTGAGCATATGGTCATCTAAATCATCATCAATCATCAAATCAAATGAGAGACAAACATATCCAAGCATATATATAAATATCTACTTGCCTTTGGTTGAAAATGCCCAAATCCACAAAGCCTAGCTCCATAGCCCAACAAACCAAACCTAAGGGATAAATAGCAAAATAAAACTAAATTAAATATAAAAATCACTAGAGGGGAAGCTCTAAGCTACCAAACACATTTCTACACCCAACGTATAAAAACCAAACCTAGGGGGAGAAGAGCTTACCAAATAAATGGGTGGATGGAGCGGTGGCTTGCAAATTGAGGATGAGAGAGAATAGAGAGAATGGAATGGTGAGATGGGTGGGGGGAAAAGTCAACTCATGTTGACAGTGAGTGGAGTGAGAAAGAAGGAAATGAAAGAAAGATAAAGAGAGAGTGATATGGGTGAGATGGGTGAGATGAATGAGAGGGGGGGGGGGGTTTACTCACGTGGGCAGTGAGTGAAGATAGAGAGAGAAAACAGAGAGGGAAAGAGAGAAACAGGGAAGGAGAGGAAGAAAGGAAAATGGGGAAGAAGAGAGAGAGATGGGGCGGCTGGGTTCGCCGGAGATGGTGGTGGCCAGCGGTGATGGTGCTGGTCGCCGACGGCGACGAGGAGGCTTCGGGACGGTGGCAGCAGTAAGGTGCTGGGAAGAGGGAGAGAGATGGATGAGAGAAAAAAAAGAAAGAAACAAAGGAAGAAAGAGAAACAGAGAATGGGATGGATGAGTGGGTGCTGATCCATGTGGGCAGGGAGGTGAGTGGAGAGATGAGGTGAGGTGAGGGAATGAAATAAAGGAGAAACAAGAAAGAAAACAGAGAAAGGGAGAGAATGAATTAGAGAAATGAGAGGTGAGAGAGATGTAAATGGGAGATGGGAGAGTGGAGAAGAGAGATGGCCGGTGATGATGATGATGGCGTCCAGCGACGGTGGCAGCACATCGTGAGGGAGGGAGAACGAGAGAGATGAGAGAATGGGAGAAATGGGGGCTGCTGTTGTTGTTGTGTTGGAGTGAAAGAGGAGAGGGGGAGGGGTTTAACCTAATAAAGGAAAAGGGGGAAAGGAGGGAAATGGGTGGGGGGCTTGCACGTGGGTTAAGGTGGGGTGGGGCATGATGGGATGAGGTGGGGTCCACATGGGATGAGATGGGAAATGGAGAATGGGGTTTGACTTTTGGGAATTAATAAAATAAGTTTAGGTGGGTTCGGGTCAAGTCGGGTTTTGGGTCGGGTTCGAGGGTCCGGATCGAGATGCAACAAAAGGATAAAGTCCGGGAAATTAGGTAATCTACCCGATGGTACCAAAATCTCGAAAAGTAGAAAATACTAAAAAGCCCTCGGAACTTTCCGGAAATAGCGACACACACCCCTACTGTACCCAAACGAGCTCGGATCTCAACCCAACTTCGCACGCGCAATCCTAATGATTAATCGGACCTGTTTGGCTTATAAACGAGCTTAATTAGCTAAAAGCACAATTAACTAAGCTAATTACAACCTTGGAATTTTGGGATGTTACATCCTTCCCTCCTTAGAACATTTGGTCCTCCAAATGACTAAATCTATCACAGGTAAAAGATTTGGTTACTCTAGCTAAACTCTATCTCTGAAGTCTGAAGGTGGCAAACTGCGGTGAAACTCTGGATAGTGCTCAAGCTGCTTGCAATCTGACCCACAATCTACTCACAACTTGCAAACTGACCTACAATCTGCTAACAACTTGCAAACTGACCCACAATCTACTTACAACTCCATAACTCTGTCCGACATAACAAACATCTGACACAAACCCTGTTATTTCTGTCTTCATGCTATCCCACCAGTAGTAACTCCGTAGGTTCTGTCACATCTGACACACACAATCTGCCATGATAAAGCAACACACCCTCCACGAGTCTGAACTCTGGCCTGCTTGCAATCTTCTCTATCATTTGATCAACTCTAGGTCATTCCTCTTACTGTCCTTGATTCTGCCCCAAAATGTCTACCCTCCTCGTAACATGCTATCAATCACCCACTAGCTGATATCTCTGCTCAATGCATCTGCCTCCTCAAGTTTAAATCCTCCCTGGAAAACAGGTACTGTAGATTTCTATGCTCTGAGTTCAAATCTCGCCAAATACAGTTAGTGCATCCACATCTCTAGAGCTAAAACAATAGTTACAATCCCCAAGTCATGATCAATGTATCTCTTTTCGTGCTCTTTCAGCAGTTTGGACACGTATGTCGTTAACTTTTTCCATTCTGTATCAACACCAATCTCGATAAAATCCCAAAAACACCAGCAAGATTCACGAAATTGTCTCTCTTATCAATAAAGTCTGTAATCAACCCCTACTTCAGCTGCTCGAAACTGATCTCACACTGTTCTGACCATACCAACAAAACATCTTTCCTTATCAACTTGATCAACTGGCTGCAACTGCAGAAAATTCCTTCACAAACTATCTATAATATCCTGCCCATTCTAATAAACTTCTGATTACTGACACTGTCTTCGGCTGTCCCAACTGACCATTGCTTCCACTGATGCTGGATCTACTGTCAATCCCTCTTTTCTACAAAGCATCTGTGCAAGAATCAGTGCACCTCACGGTGACACGCTTCGTTTCACAAAACTTCTGTCTAACATATCCTGCAACTGCACTTCCAATTTTCTCAACTCTGCTGGAGTCTTGCTGTACACGGTCCTGGATATCAGTTTCGTCCCTGATACAAGCTCTATAGTGAAGTCAGTCTTTCTAACTAGCGATAAATCCAGTATCGCCTCCTGATAGACATCTGAACATTCACATATCATAGGTATATCATAAACTTCACACCCACTTCAAATCAACATGTCTGCTTGCAAGGCTGAAATAATTATAGTACATCGGCTTCTTTTGTCCCACAAACTCAACATCTGCTGCTTGCAACTATACGAATCTCAATCCAACTCCAGAAACATCACAAAACTGTAGGTAATATCTGAAGTCAATCTCCTCCTCAAAACTAATCTCACACTTGTCTAACCATACAAAAGCACAACTTACCTGATCGACTCTGCCAACGAATCTGCAATCGAATAAAACCCTGAACAAAACATCTACCGAAGCTTGCTAATCTGAGAAAACTCTGAACCTCTGACACTAACATAGAATTGAACATCAAGAACAACTCTAAACTTCAACAAGATCTACCGCAAAACTCTCTTCAACGAACTGGAAAGGCCTCGAGACGGTTGCAACTCCTCGAACACACCTAAGAAAGAAACTAACTAAAACTAAAAAGCTCTTAATCTAGCACAACTGTGGTACTGAAACCACAAACAGTGGGTAATGAGACATTAAATTCTCTCCCCACTAAGAAGGAATTTGGTCCCCAAATTCATTTCTATAAGAGAAATTACTAAACACCTAATGTACTAACAAACAATACTATAGGATCCATACTTACATAGTATAGATGCCAACTACCGAATCGAATTTCTCACACGCGTCCTCTTGTTTCTAGTAGATTTTATTTCTAAAAACGTGCCCGCTCTGATACCAACTTTTCACGCCTCCAAAAGTGAAACCGGGGTTATACGTGAGATTAGGGCCAATTAAAAATTTTCTTGACATTAAACAAATGCAACCTGGCCCCAATCATGTCCCATAGGATCGAAGTCCGCGGTGAGGTATAAATATTTCCTCGATAACCATAAAACACAACGGAACATCATAATTAAACAATTGGTACAATATAACATTTCAGAGTATGCACATCTTTCTTTTCTATAGTTTAAGTTTAGCAAAAGATAACAAAAGTATATTAATTAATGGCTTCTAACAAAACCTAAGCCAAAAGAGAATAAATACGAACTAACCAAAGTATGAAGGCACTCGTATGTTGGTTACGACGACAATACCGTCGACACACAACTCGTACTCACCATCAGGCTAAACTGCCTGAAGCAACGCCTCCACTTTCCCAAAGGTAGATGTACCCGGTACCTATGCACCAAGTGCAGCATCAGACACGACGGTCGGCAGGTAGATATAAATATAAAACATCAATAGATATGCAGAACAAATCAGAATAGACGATAGACAAGATCATAAAACATGCATAGCATCCTGATCGTAAGAAGTGCATAGCATACGAATCAAAATCAAACTAACATAAACATCTAGCAAGATAGGCAGTCCACATATGCTAATTACCACGGGATAGTGTCATTGCCCTCCCTACTCCCATTGAGTTGTGGTGGAGATATCAAGGCACAGGATATACCTGGCAACAAGGCACAGGATTAAAACCTGGCAACAAGGCACGAGTAGTAACTCGGCAACAAGGCACGAGTAGTAACTCGGCAACAAGGCACGGTAATGACCCGGCAAACAAGCAAGATCCATCAACAAGTAAAAGGTCGTACTGCGCAGACGTTCATCAAGGTCCTCACACAGATGGTGCCCCATCTGTGTTGGGCGAAATACAGCTGAGTGGTGCCTGACACAAAGATCCCTAGACAAACAATAGTGAGGGGCTAGGCTTTCTTGCGTGAACAAGATTCATTAACAAAAGAGAGACTACTTTCCATTATCAAATCAAGATCAAGACCAAACAAGCAAGCTTCTTCCAACATCAATACCATAAGTAGTCCTCGTCAAGCTTTTACAATCAAAGCCACCTAGCCTCAACACTTCCATCAATAATCAAAACAAGCGGAACATCAAAAGGGATCCTAAGTTCAACACCTAGGTTCATCAAATAATCCCAAAACAAAACAAAGCAAGCGAAGCTAAGGAACATGAACATAGCATGTAGACAAGTACCAGACGGTACAATTTGGAGTCAGAAGCGATAGACAATCCAATCCTAGGTACCATGTTAAACCCGAGGCATCGTACAACTATACTCAGTCAACAAAGGGAAGTAGGGTTCGCGATACCCAAACAGACAATCTCCGTGCATAGATATAAAGGGGGTATCCCGTTGTCCCGTACCATTCAAGATTGAGATAGATTGTAACCCGACGCACCCGGATTAACCGTGAAAGACGTCGGCTCAAAACATCTTCACATATAGTCAAATGAGTCCAAAAAGGGTAGCCAAGGTTCCACCTAAGTCCATCCAAGATAGGGTCTAAAAGGCCCTTTCCAAAAGGTGCCACAGTTCATTCGGTCGATCCAGCCCTTGGCCGATCGACATCCCACATAGAGTACCCGGTCGACCCGACCCAGTCCGGTCGACCGAAAGTTGTAAACAAATGATGTGCATATATTTCTTCATCAAGCTCCAGAGAGCCTGACTGTGTGTGTGGTCGGTCGACCCGATCCCTTGGCCGGTCGACCGCATACACTACAGTTACAAAACCTCAATTCTGTAACTGAAGTGAAATGGGTGAGAACCCCTTTCCAAAAATCCCTGAACAAGTAATCAGTCAATATGAAGGGCCTAGCCCTTCCATTCTAATCCTGCAAACAAAGAAAATAGGGCATTGCCCTCTCCACATACATCCATACCCTCTCTCATCAAGTCCATCATCTAATATCCATCCAACCAAATTAAACCGACCAATTAAACAATTAAACATAATTATCATGTTTTCCCCAAAATCAAAGGTATCAATTGAGCATATGGTCATCTAAATCATCATCAATCATCAAATCAAATGAGAGACAAACATATCCAAGCATATATATAAATATCTACTTGCCTTTGGTTGAAAATGCCCAAATCCACAAAGCCTAGCTCCATAGCCCAACAAACCAAACCTAAGGGATAAATAGCAAAATAAAACTAAATTAAATATAAAAAATCACTAGAGGGGAAGCTCTAAGCTACCAAACACATTTCTACACCCAACGTATAAAAAAACAAACCTAGGGGGAGAAGAGCTTACCAAATAAATGGGTGGATGGAGCGGTGGCTTGCAAATTGAGGATGAGAGAGAATAGAGAGAATGGAATGGTGAGATGGGTGGGGGGAAAAGTCAACTCATGTTGACAGTGAGTGGAGTGAGAAAGAAGGAAATGAAAGAAAGATAAAGAGAGAGTGATATGGGTGAGATGGGTGAGATGAATGAGAGGGGGGGGGGGGGTTTACTCACGTGGGCAGTGAGTGAAGATAGAGAGAGAAAACAGAGAGGGAAAGAGAGAAACAGGGAAGGAGAGGAAGAAAGGAAAATGGGGAAGAAGAGAGAGAGATGGGGCGGCTGGGTTCGCCGGAGATGGTGGTGGCCGGCGGTGATGGTGCTGGTCGCCGACGGCGACGAGGAGGCTTCGGGACGGTGGCAGCAGTAAGGTGCTGGGAAGAGGGAGAGAGATGGATGAGAGAAAAAAAAGAAAGAAACAAAGGAAGAAAGAGAAACAGAGAATGGGATGGATGAGTGGGTGCTGATCCATGTGGGCAGGGAGGTGAGTGGAGAGATGAGGTGAGGTGAAGGGAATGAAATAAAGGAGAAACAAGAAAGAAAACAGAGAAAGGGAGAGAATGAATTAGAGAAATGAGAGGTGAGAGAGATGTAAATGGGAGATGGGAGAGTGGAGAAGAGAGATGGCCGGTGATGATGATGATGGCGTCCAGCGACGGTGGCAGCACATCGTGAGGGAGGGAGAACGAGAGAGATGAGAGAGAATGGGAGAAATGGGGGCTGCTGTTGTTGTTGTGTTGGAGTGAAAGAGGAGAGGGGGAGGGGTTTAACCTAATAAAGGAAAAGGGGGAAAGGAGGGAAATGGGTGGGGGCTTGCACGTGGGTTAAGGTGGGTGGGGCATGATGGGATGAGGTGGGGTCCACATGGGATGAGATGGGAAATGGAGAATGGGGTTTGACTTTTGGGAATTAATAAAATAAGTTTAGGTGGGTTCGGGTCAAGTCGGGTTTTGGGTCGGGTTCGAGGGTCCGGATCGAGATGCAACAAAAGGATAAAGTCCGGGAAATTAGGTAATCTACCCGATGGTACCAAAATCTCGAAAAGTAGAAATACTAAAAAGCCCTCGAACTTTCCGGAAATAGCGACACACACCCCTACTGTATCCCAAACGAGCTCGGATCTCAACCCAACTTCGCACGCGCATCCTAATGATTAATCGGACCTGTTTGGCTTATAAACGAGCTTAATTAGCTAAAAGCACAATTAACTAAGCTAAATTACAACCTTGGAATTTTGGGATGTTACATCCTTCCCTCCTTAGAACATTTGGTCCTCCAAATGACTAAATTCTATCACAGGTAAAAGATTTGGTTACTCTAGCTAAACTCTATCTCTGAAGTCTGAAGGTGGCAAACTGCGGTGAACTCTGGATAGTGCTCAAGCTGCTTGCATCTGACCCACAATCTACTCACAACTTGCAAACTGACCTACAATCTGCTAACACTTGCAAACTGACCCACAATCTACTTACAACTCCATAACTCTGTCCGACATAACAAACATCTGACACAAACCCTGTTATTTCTGTCTTCATGCTATCCACAGTAGTAACTCCGTAGGTTCTGTCACATCTGACACACACAATCTGCCATGATAAAGCAAACCCCTCCACGAGTCTGAACTCTGGCCTGCTTGCAATCTTCTCTATCATTTGATCAACTCTAGGTCATTCCTCTTACTGTCCTTGATTCTGCCCCAAAATGTCTACCCTCCTCGTAACATGCTATCAATCACCCACTAGCTGATATCTTCTGCTCAATGCATCTGCCTCCTCAAGTTTAAATCCTCCCTGGAAAACAGGGTACTGTAGATTTCTATGCTCTGAGTTCAAATCTCGCCAAAATACAGTTAGTGCATCCACATCTCTAGAGCTAAAACATAGTTACAATCCCAAGTCATGATCAATGTATCTCTTTTCGTGCTCTTTCAGCAGTTTGGACACGTATGTCGTTAACTTTTTCCATTCTGTATCAACACCAATCTCGATAAATCCCAAAAACACCAGGGCAAGATTCACGAAATTGCCTCTCTTATCAATAAAGTCCTGTAATCAACCTCTACTTCAGCTGCTCTCAAAACTGATCTCACACTGCACTGACCATACCAACAAAACATCTTTCCTTATCAACTTGATCAACTGGTTGCAACTGTAGAAAATTCCTTCACAAACTATCTATAATATCCTGTCCATTCTATGAAACTTCAGATTTCTGACACTGTCTTCGGCTATCCCAACTGACCACTGTTTCCACTGACGCTGGATCTACTGTCAATCCCTCTTTCCTACAAAAGCAGCTGTGCAAGAATCAGTGCACCTCACGATGACACGCTTGGTTTCAAAAAATTTCTGTCTAACATATCCTGCAACTGCACTTCCAATTTTCTCAACTCTGCTGGAGTCTTGCGGTACACGGTCCTAGATATCAGTGTCGTCCCTGACACAAGCTCAATAGTGAAGTCAGTCTTTCTAACTAGCGATAAATCCAGTATCGCCTCCTGATAGACATCTGAACATTCACATATCATAGGTATATCATAAACTTCACACCCACTTCAAATCAACATGTCTGCTTGCAAGGCTGAAATTTATAGTACATCGGCTTCTTTTGTCCCACAACTCAACATCTGCTGCTTGCACTATACGAATCTCAATCCAACTCCAGAAACATCACAAACTGTAGGTAATATCTGAAGTCAATCTCCTCCTCAAACTAATCTCACACTTGTCTAACCATACAAAAGCACAACTTACCTGATCGACTCTGCCAACGAATCTGCACTCGAAGAAAACCCTGAACAAAATCATCTACTAAAGCCTACTAATCTGAGAAAACCTCTGAATCTCTGACACTAACATAGAATTGAACATTGAAGAACAACTCTAAACTTCAAACAAGATCTGCCCCAAAACTCCTCTTCAACGAACTGGAAAGGCTCGAGCGACGGTTGCCAACTCCTCGAACACACCTAAGAAAGAAACTAACTAAAACTATAAAAGCTCTTAATCTAGCACAACTGTGGTACTGAAACACAAAACAGTGGGTAATGAGACATTTAAATTCTCTCCCCACTAAGAAGGAATTTGGTCCCCAGAATTCATTTCTATAAGAGAAATTACTAAACACCTAATGTACTAACAAACAATAGGTATAGGATCCCATACTTACATAGTATAGATGCCAACTACCGAATCGAATTTCTCACACGCGTCCTCTTGTTTCTAGTAGATTTTTATTTTCTAAAACCGTGCGCCGCTCTGATACCAACTTTTCACGCCTCCAAAAAGTGAAAACCGGGGTTATGCCGTGAGATTATGGCCAATTAAAAATTTTTCTTGACATTTAAACAAATGCAACCTGGCCCCAATCATGTCCCATAGGATCGAAGTCCGCGGTGAGGTATAAATATTTCCTCGATAACCATAAAACACAACGGAACATCATAATTAAACAAATTGGTACAATATAACATTTCAGAGTATGCACATCTTTCTTTTCTATAGTTTAAGTTTTAGCAAAAGATAACAAAAGTATATTATTAATGGCTTCTAACAAAACCTAAGCCAAAAGAGAATAAATACGAACTAACCAAAGTTGAAGGGCACTCGTATGTTGGGTTACGACGACAATACCGTCGACACACAACTCGTATACTCACCATCAGGCTTAAACTGCTGAAGCAACGCCTCCACTTTCCCAAAGGTAGATGTACCGGTACCTATGCACCAAGTGCAGCATCAGACACGACGGTCGGCAGGTAGATATAAATATAAAACATCAATAGATATGCAGAACAAATCAGAATAAGACGTATAGACAAGCATCATAAAAACATGGATAGCATCCTGATCGTAAGAAGTGCATAGCATACGAATCAAAAATCAACTTAACATAAACATCTAGCAAGATAGGCAGTCCACATATGCTAATTACCACGGGATAGTTCATTTGCCCCTACTCCATTGAGTTGTGGTGGAGATATCAAAGGCACAGGATATACCTGGCAACAACAAGCGCACAGGATTAAAAACCTGGGCAACAAGGCACGAGTAGTAACTCGGCAACAAGGCACACGAGTAGTACTCGGCAACAAGGCACGGTAATGTATCGACCGGTCAAACAAGCAAGATCCATCACAAGTAAAGGTCGTCGTACTGCGCAGACGTTCATCAGGTCCTCACACAGATGGTGCCCCCATCTGTGTTGGGCGAAATACAGCTGAGTGGTGCCTGACACCAAAGATCCCTAGACAAACAATAGTGAGGGGCTAGGCTTTCTTGCGTGAACAAGATTCATTAACAAAAAGAGAGACTACTTTCCATTATCAAATCAAGATCAAGACCAAACAGCAGCTTCTTCCAACATCAATACCATAAGTAGTCCTCGTCAAGCTTTTACAATCAAAGCCACCTAGCCTCAACACTTCCATCAATAATCAAAACAAGCGGAACATCAAAAGGGATCCTAAGTTCAACACCTAGGTTCATCAAATAATCCCAAAACAAAACAAAAGCAAGCGAAGCTAAGGAACATGAACATAGCATGTAGACAAGTACCAGACGGTACAATTTGGAGTCAGAAGCGATAGACAATCCAATCCTAGGTACCCGATGTTTAACCCGAGGCATCGTACAAACTATACTCAGTCAACAAAGGAAGTAGGGTTCGCGATACCCAAACAGACAATCTCCGTGCATAGATATAAAGGGGGTATCCGTTTCTGTCCCGTACCATTCAAGATTGAGATAGATTGTAACCCGACGCACCCGGATTAACCGTGAAAGACGTCGGCTCAAAACATCTTCACATATAGTCAAATGAGTCCAAAAGGGTAGCCAAGGTTCCACCTAAGTCCATCCAAGATAGGGTCTAAAAGGCCCTTTCCAAAAGGTGCCACAGTTCATTCGGTCGATCCAGCCCTTGGCCGATCGACATCCCACATAGAAGTACCCGGTCGACCCGACCCAGTCCGGTCGACCGAAAGTTGTAAACAAATGATGTGCATATATTTCTTCATCAAGCTCCAGAGAGCCTGACTGTGTTTGTGGTCGGTCGACCCGATCCCCTGGCCCGGTCGACCGCATATACACTACAGTTACAAACCTCATTCTGTGTACTGAAGTGAAATGGGTGAGAACCCCTTTCCAAAATCCCTGAACAAGTAATCAGTTCAATATGAAGGGCTAGCCCTTCCATTCTAAATCCTGCAAACAAAGAAAATAGGGCATTGCCCTCTCCACATACATCCATACCCTCTCTCATCAAGTCCATCATCTAATATCCATCCAACCAAATAAACCGACAATTAAACAATTAAACATAATTATCATGTTTTCCCCAAAATCAAAGGTATCAATTGAGCATATGGTCATCTAAATCATCATCAATCATCAAAATCAAATGAGAGACAAACATATCCAGCATATATTATTAAATATCTACTTGCCTTTGGGTTGAAAAATGCCAAATCCACAAAGCCTAGCTCCATAGCCCAACAACCAACCTAAGGGATAAATAGCAAAATTAAAACTAAATTAAATATAAAAATCACTAGAGGGGAAGCTCTAAGCTACAAAAACATTTCTACACCCAACGTATAAAACCAAACCTAGGGGGAGAAGAGCTTACCAAAATAAATGGGTGGATGGAGCGGTGGCTTCAAATTGAGGATGAGAGAGAATAGAGAGATGGAAATGGTGAGATGGGTGGGGGGAAAAGTCAACTCATAGTTGACAGTGAGTGGAGTGAGAAAGAAGGAAATTGAAAGAAAGATAAAGAGAGAGTGATATGGGTGAGATGGGTGGATGAATGAGAGAGGGGGGGGGGGGTTTACTCACGTGGGCCAGTGAGTGAAGATAGAGAGAGAAAACAGAGAGGGAAAGAGAGAAACAGGGAAGGAGAGGAAGAAAGGAAAATGGGAAGAAGAGAAGAGAGATGGGGCGGCTGGGTTCGCCGGAGATGTGGTGGCTCCAGCGGTGATGGTGCTGGTTCGCGACGACGCGACGAGAGAGGCTTCTCGGGACGGTGGCAGCAGTAAGTGCTGGGAAGAAGCGAGAGAGATGGATGAGAGAAAAAGAAGAAAACAAAGGAGAAAGAGAAACAGAGAATGGGATGGATTGAGTGGGTGCTGATCATGTGGTGGCAGGGAGGTGAGTTGGAGAGATGAGGTGAGGTGAGGGAATGAAATAAAGGAAAACAAGAAAGAAAACAGGAGAAAGGGAGATGAATGAATTAGAGAAATGAGAGGTGAGAGAGATGTAAATGGGAGATGATGGAGGTGGAGAAGAGAGAGTGGCCGGTGATGATGATGTGGGCGTCCAGCGACGGTGGCAGCACATCGTGAGGGAGGGAGAACGAGAGAGATGAAGAGAATGGAGAAATGGGGGCTGCTGTTGTTGTGTGTTGGAGTGAAAGAGGAGAGGGGGAGGGGTTTAACCTAATAAAGGAAAAGGGGGAAAGGAGGGAAATGGGTGGGGGGCTTGCACGTGGGTTAAGGTGGGGTGGGCATGATGGGATGAGGTGGGTCACATGGGATGAGATGGGAAATGGAGAATGGGTTTGACTTTTGGGAATTAATAAAATAAGTTTAGGTGGGTTCGGGTCAAGTCGGGTTTTGGGTCGGGTTCGAGGGTCCGGATCGAGATGCAACAAAAGGATAAAGTCCGGGAAATTAGGTAATCTACCCGATGGTACCAAAATCTCGAAAAAGTAGAAAATACTAAAAAGCCCTCGGAACTTTCCGGAAATAGCGACACACACCCCCTACTGTACCCAAGCGACTCGGATCTCAACCCAACTTCGCACGCGCAATCCTAATGATTAATCGGACCTGTTTGGCTTATAAACGAGCTTAATTAGCTAAAAGCACAATTAACTAAGCTAATTACAACCTTGGAATTTTGGGATGTTACATCCTTCCCTCCTTAGAACATTTGGTCCTCCAAATGACTAAATCTATCACAGGTAAAAGATTTGGTTACTCTAGCTAAACTCTATCTCTGAAGTCTGAAGGTGGCAAACTGCGGTGAAACTCTGGATAGTGCTCAAGCTGCTTGCAATCTGACCCACAATCTACTCACAACTTGCAAACTGACCTACAATCTGCTAACAACTTGCAAACTGACCCACAATCTACTTACAACTCCATAACTCTGTCCGACATAACAAACATCTGACACAAACCCTGTTATTTCTGTCTTCATGCTATCCCACCAGTAGTAACTCCGTAGGTTCTGTCACATCTGACACACACAATCTGCCATGATAAAGCAACACACCCTCCACGAGTCTGAACTCTGGCCTGCTTGCAATCTTCTCTATCATTTGATCAACTCTAGGTCATTCCTCTTACTGTCCTTGATTCTGCCCCAAAATGTCTACCCTCCTCGTAACATGCTATCAATCACCCACTAGCTGATATCTCTGCTCAATGCATCTGCCTCCTCAAGTTTAAATCCTCCCTGGAAAACAGGTACTGTAGATTTCTATGCTCTGAGTTCAAATCTCGCCAAATACAGTTAGTGCATCCACATCTCTAGAGCTAAAACAATAGTTACAATCCCCAAGTCATGATCAATGTATCTCTTTTCGTGCTCTTTCAGCAGTTTGGACACGTATGTCGTTAACTTTTTCCATTCTGTATCAACACCAAATCTCGATAAAATCCCAAAAAACACCAGCAAGATTCACGAAATTGTCTCTCTTATCAATAAAGTCTGTAATCAACCCCTACTTCAGCTGCTCGAAACTGATCTCACACTGTTCTGACCATACCAACAAAACATCTTTCCTTATCAACTTGATCAACTGGCTGCAACTGCAGAAAATTCCTTCACAAACTATCTATAATATCCTGCCCATTCTAATAAACTTCTGATTACTGACACTGTCTTCGGCTGTCCCAACTGACCATTGCTTCCACTGATGCTGGATCTACTGTCAATCCCTCTTTTCTACAAAAGCATCTGTGCAAGAATCAGTGCACCTCACGGTGACACGCTTCGTTTCACAAAACTTCTGTCTAACATATCCTGCAACTGCACTTCCAATTTTCTCAACTCTGCTGGAGTCTTGCTGTACACGGTCCTGGATATCAGTTTCGTCCCTGATACAAGCTCTATAGTGAAGTCAGTCTTTCTAACTAGCGATAAATCCAGTATCGCCTCCTGATAGACATCTGAACATTCACATATCATAGGTATATCATAAACTTCACACCCACTTCAAATCAACATGTCTGCTTGCAAGGCTGAAATAATTATAGTACATCGGCTTCTTTTTGTCCCACAAACTCAACATCTGCTGCTTGCAACTATACGAATCTCAATCCAACTCCAGAAACATCACAAAACTGTAGGTAATATCTGAAGTCAATCTCCTCCTCAAAACTAATCTCACACTTGTCTAACCATACAAAAGCACAACTTACCTGATCGACTCTGCCAACGAATCTGCAATCGAATAAAACCCTGAACAAAACATCTACCGAAGCTTGCTAATCTGAGAAAACTCTGAACCTCTGACACTAACATAGAATTGAACATCAAGAACAACTCTAAACTTCAACAAGATCTACCGCAAAACTCTCTTCAACGAACTGGAAAGGCCTCGAGACGGTTGCAACTCCTCGAACACACCTAAGAAAGAAACTAACTAAAACTAAAAAGCTCTTAATCTAGCACAACTGTGGTACTGAAACCACAAACAGTGGGTAATGAGACATTAAATTCTCTCCCCACTAAGAAGGAATTTGGTCCCCAAATTCATTTCTATAAGAGAAATTACTAAACACCTAATGTACTAACAAACAATACTATAGGATCCATACTTACATAGTATAGATGCCAACTACCGAATCGAATTTCTCACACGCGTCCTCTTGTTTCTAGTAGATTTTATTTCTAAAAACGTGCCCGCTCTGATACCAACTTTTCACGCCTCCAAAAGTGAAACCGGGGTTATACGTGAGATTAGGGCCAATTAAAAATTTTCTTGACATTAAACAAATGCAACCTGGCCCCAATCATGTCCATAGGATCGAAGTCCGCGGTGAGGTATAAAATATTTCCTCGATAACCATAAAACACAACGGAACATCATAATTAAACAATTGGTACAATATAACATTTCAGAGTATGCACATCTTTCTTTTCTATAGTTTAAGTTTAGCAAAAGATAACAAAAGTATATTAATTAATGGCTTCTAACAAAACCTAAGCCAAAAGAGAATAAATACGAACTAACCAAAGTATGAAGGCACTCGTATGTTGGTTACGACGACAATACCGTCGACACACAACTCGTACTCACCATCAGGCTAAACTGCCTGAAGCAACGCCTCCACTTTCCCAAAGGTAGATGTACCCCCGGTACCTATGCACCAAGTGCAGCATCAGACACGACGGTCGGCAGGTAGATATAAATATAAAACATCAATAGATATGCAGAACAAATCAGAATAGACGATAGACAAGATCATAAAACATGCATAGCATCCTGATCGTAAGAAGTGCATAGCATACGAATCAAAATCAAACTAACATAAACATCTAGCAAGATAGGCAGTCCACATATGCTAATTACCACGGGATAGTGTCATTGCCCTCCCTACTCCCATTGAGTTGTGGTGGAGATATCAAGGCACAGGATATACCTGGCAACAAGGCACAGGATTAAAACCTGGCAACAAGGCACGAGTAGTAACTCGGCAACAAGGCACGAGTAGTAACTCGGCAACAAGGCACGGTAATGACCCGGCAAACAAGCAAGATCCATCAACAAGTAAAAGGTCGTACTGCGCAGACGTTCATCAAGGTCCTCACACAGATGGTGCCCCATCTGTGTTGGGCGAAATACAGCTGAGTGGTGCCTGACACAAAGATCCCTAGACAAACAATAGTGAGGGGCTAGGCTTTCTTGCGTGAACAAGATTCATTAACAAAAGAGAGACTACTTTCCATTATCAAATCAAGATCAAGACCAAACAAGCAAGCTTCTTCCAACATCAATACCATAAGTAGTCATCGTCAAGCTTTTACAATCAAAGCCACCTAGCCTCAACACTTCCATCAATAATCAAAACAAGCGGAACATCAAAAGGGATCCTAAGTTCAACACCTAGGTTCATCAAATAATCCCAAAACAAAACAAAGCAAGCGAAGCTAAGGAACATGAACATAGCATGTAGACAAGTACCAGACGGTACAATTTGGAGTCAGAAGCGATAGACAATCCAATCCTAGGTACCATGTTAAACCCGAGGCATCGTACAACTATACTCAGTCAACAAAGGGAAGTAGGGTTCGCGATACCCAAACAGACAATCTCCGTGCATAGATATAAAGGGGGTATCCCGTTGTCCCGTACCATTCAAGATTGAGATAGATTGTAACCCGACGCACCCGGATTAACCGTGAAAGACGTCGGCTCAAAACATCTTCACATATAGTCAAATGAGTCCAAAAAGGGTAGCCAAGGTTCCACCTAAGTCCATCCAAGATAGGGTCTAAAAGGCCCTTTCCAAAAGGTGCCACAGTTCATTCGGTCGATCCAGCCCTTGGCCGATCGACATCCCACATAGAGTACCCGGTCGACCCGACCCAGTCCGGTCGACCGAAAGTTGTAAACAAATGATGTGCATATATTTCTTCATCAAGCTCCAGAGAGCCTGACTGTGTGTGGTCGGTCGACCCGATCCCTTGGCCGGTCGACCGCATACACTACAGTTACAAAACCTCAATTCTGTAACTGAAGTGAAATGGGTGAGAACCCCTTTCCAAAATCCCTGAACAAGTAATCAGTCAATATGAAGGGCCTAGCCCTTCCATTCTAATCCTGCAAACAAAGAAAATAGGGCATTGCCCTCTCCACATACATCCATACCCTCTCTCATCAAGTCCATCATCTAATATCCATCCAACCAAATTAACCGACCAATTAAACAATTAAACATAATTATCATGTTTTCCCCAAATCAAAGGTATCAATTGAGCATATGGTCATCTAATCATCATCAATCATCAAATCAATGGAGACAAACATATCCAAGCATATATATAAATATCTACTTGCCTTTGGTTGAAAATGCCCAAATCCACAAAGCCTAGCTCCATAGCCCAACAAACCAAACCTAAGGGATAAATAGCAAAATAAAACTAAATTAAATATAAAATCACTAGAGGGGAAGCTCTAAGCTACCAAACACATTTCTACACCCAACGTATAAAAACCAAACCTAGGGGGAGAAGAGCTTACCAAATAAATGGGTGGATGGAGCGGTGGCTTGCAATTGAGGATGAGAGAGAATAGAGAGAATGGAATGGTGAGATGGGTGGGGGGAAAAGTCAACTCATGTTGACAGTGAGTGGAGTGAGAAGAAGGAAATGAAAGAAAGATAAAGAGAGAGTGATATGGGTGAGATGGGTGAGATGAATGAGAGGGGGGGGGGTTTACTCACGTGGGCAGTGAGTGAAGATAGAGAGAGAAACAGAGAGGGAAAGAGAGAAACAGGGAAGGAGAGGAAGAAAGGAAAATGGGGAAGAAGAGAGAGAGATGGGGCGGCTGGGTTCGCCGGAGATGGTGGTGGCCCGGCGGTGATGGTGCTGGTCGCCGACGGCGACGAGGAGGCTTCGGGACGGTGGCAGCAGTAAGGTGCTGGGAAGAGGGAGAGAGATGGATGAGAGAAAAAAAGAAAGAAACAAAGGAAGAAAGAGAAACAGAGAATGGGATGGATGAGTGGGAGTGCTGATCCATGTGGGCAGGGAGGTGAGTGGAGAGATGAGGTGAGGTGAGGGAATGAAATAAAGGAGAACAAGAAAGAAAACAGAGAAAGGGAGAGAATGAATTAGAGAAATGAGAGGTGAGAGAGATGTAAATGGGAGATGGGAGAGTGGAGAAGAGAGATGGCCGGTGATGATGATGATGGCGTCCAGCGACGGTGGCAGCACATCGTGAGGGAGGGAGAACGAGAGAGATGAGAGAATGGGAGAAATGGGGGCTGCTGTTGTTGTTGTGTTGGAGTGAAAGAGGAGAGGGGGAGGGGTTTAACCTAATAAAGGAAAAGGGGGAAAGGAGGGAAATGGGTGGGGGGCTTGCACGTGGGTTAAGGTGGGGTGGGGCATGATGGGATGAGGTGGGTCCACATGGGATGAGATGGGAAATGGAGAATGGGGTTTGACTTTTGGGAATTAATAAAATAAGTTTAGGTGGGTTCGGGTCAAGTCGGGTTTTGGGTCGGGTTCGAGGGTCCGGATCGAGATGCAACAAAAGGATAAAGTCCGGGAAATTAGGTAATCTACCCGATGGTACCAAAATCTCGAAAAGTAGAAATACTAAAAAGCCCTCGGAACTTTCCGGAAATAGCGACACACACCCCTACTGTACCCAAACGAGCTCGGATCTCAACCCCAACTTCGCACGCGCAATCCTAATGATTAATCGGACCTGTTTGGCTTATAAACGAGCTTAATTAGCTAAAAGCACAATTAACTAAGCTAATTACAACCTTGGAATTTTGGGATGTTACATCCTTCCCTCCTTAGAACATTTGGTCCTCCAAATGACTAAATCTATCACAGGTAAAGATTTGGTTACTCTAGCTAAACTCTATCTCTGAAGTCTGAAGGTGGCAAACTGCGGTGAAACTCTGGATAGTGCTCAAGCTGCTTGCAATCTGACCCACAATCTACTCACAACTTGCAAACTGACCTACAATCTGCTAACAACTTGCAAACTGACCCACAATCTACTTACAACTCCATAACTCTGTCCGACATAACAAACATCTGACACAAAACCCTGTTATTTCTGTCTTCATGCTATCCCACCAGTAGTAACTCCGTAGGTTCTGTCACATCTGACACACACAATCTGCCATGATAAAGCAACACACCCTCCACGAGTCTGAACTCTGGCCTGCTTGCAATCTTCTCTATCATTTGATCACTCTAGGTCATTCCTCTTACTGTCCTTGATTCTGCCCCAAAATGTCTACCCTCCTCGTAACATGCTATCAATCACCCACTAGCTGATATCTCTGCTCAATGCATCTGCCTCCTCAAGTTTAAATCCTCCCTGGAAAACAGGTACTGTAGATTTCTATGCTCTGAGTTCAAATCTCGCCAAATACAGTTAGTGCATCCACATCTCTAGAGCTAAAACAATAGTTACAATCCCCAAGTCATGATCAATGTATCTCTTTTCGTGCTCTTTCAGCAGTTTGGACACGTATGTCGTTAACTTTTTCCATTCTGTATCAACACCAATCTCGATAAAATCCCAAAAACACCAGCAAGATTCACGAAATTGTCTCTCTTATCAATAAAGTCTGTAATCAACCCCTACTTCAGCTGCTCGAAACTGATCTCACACTGTTCTGACCATACCAACAAAACATCTTTCCTTATCAACTTGATCAACTGGCTGCAACTGCAGAAAATTCCTTCACAAACTATCTATAATATCCTGCCCATTCTAATAAACTTCTGATTACTGACACTGTCTTCGGCTGTCCCAACTGACCATTGCTTCCACTGATGCTGGATCTACTGTCAATCCCTCTTTTCTACAAAAGCATCTGTGCAAGAATCAGTGCACCTCACGGTGACACGCTTCGTTTCACAAAACTTCTGTCTAACATATCCTGCAACTGCACTTCCAATTTTCTCAACTCTGCTGGAGTCTTGCTGTACACGGTCCTGGATATCAGTTTCGTCCCTGATACAAGCTCTATAGTGAAGTCAGTCTTTCTAACTAGCGATAAATCCAGTATCGCCTCCTGATAGACATCTGAACATTCACATATCATAGGTATATCATAAACTTCACACCCACTTCAAATCAACATGTCTGCTTGCAAGGCTGAAATAATTATAGTACATCGGCTTCTTTTGTCCCACAAACTCAACATCTGCTGCTTGCAACTATACGAATCTCAATCCAACTCCAGAAACATCACAAAACTGTAGGTAATATCTGAAGTCAATCTCCTCCTCAAAACTAATCTCACACTTGTCTAACCATACAAAAGCACAACTTACCTGATCGACTCTGCCAACGAATCTGCAATCGAATAAAACCCTGAACAAAACATCTACCGAAGCTTGCTAATCTGAGAAAACTCTGAACCTCTGACACTAACATAGAATTGAACATCAAGAACAACTCTAAACTTCAACAAGATCTACCGCAAAACTCTCTTCAACGAACTGGAAAGGCCTCGAGACGGTTGCAACTCCTCGAACACACCTAAGAAAGAAACTAACTAAAAACTAAAAAAGCTCTTAATCTAGCACAACTGTGGTACTGAAACCACAAACAGTGGGTAATGAGACATTAAATTCTCTCCCCACACTAAGAAGGAATTTGGTCCCCAAATTCATTTCTATAAGAGAAATTACTAAACACCTAATGTACTAACAAACAATACTATAGGATCCATACTTACATAGTATAGATGCCAACTACCGAATCGAATTTCTCACACGCGTCCTCTTGTTTCTAGTAGATTTTATTTCTAAAAACGTGCCCGCTCTGATACCAACTTTTCACGCCTCCAAAAGTGAAACCGGGGTTATACGTGAGATTAGGGCCAATTAAAAATTTTCTTGACATTAAACAAATGCAACCTGGCCCCAATCATGTCCCATAGGATCGAAGTCCGCGGTGAGGTATAAATATTTCCTCGATAACCATAAAACACAACGGAACATCATAATTAAACAATTGGTACAATATAACATTTCAGAGTATGCACATCTTTCTTTTCTATAGTTTAAGTTTAGCAAAAGATAACAAAAGTATATTAATTAATGGCTTCTAACAAAACCTAAGCCAAAAGAGAATAAATACGAACTAACCAAAGTATGAAGGCACTCGTATGTTGGTTACGACGACAATACCGTCGACACACAACTCGTACTCACCATCAGGCTAAACTGCCTGAAGCAACGCCTCCACTTTCCCAAAGGTAGATGTACCCGGTACCTATGCACCAAGTGCAGCATCAGACACGACGGTCGGCAGGTAGATATAAATATAAAACATCAATAGATATGCAGAACAAATCAGAATAGACGATAGACAAGATCATAAAACATGCATAGCATCCTGATCGTAAGAAGTGCATAGCATACGAATCAAAATCAAACTAACATAAACATCTAGCAAGATAGGCAGTCCACATATGCTAATTACCACGGGATAGTGTCATTGCCCTCCCTACTCCCATTGAGTTGTGGTGGAGATATCAAGGCACAGGATATACCTGGCAACAAGGCACAGGATTAAAACCTGGCAACAAGGCACGAGTAGTAACTCGGCAACAAGGCACGAGTAGTAACTCGGCAACAAGGCACGGTAATGACCCGGCAAACAAGCAAGATCCATCAACAAGTAAAAGGTCGTACTGCGCAGACGTTCATCAAGGTCCTCACACAGATGGTGCCCCATCTGTGTTGGGCGAAATACAGCTGAGTGGTGCCTGACACAAAGATCCCTAGACAAACAATAGTGAGGGGCTAGGCTTTCTTGCGTGAACAAGATTCATTAACAAAAGAGAGACTACTTTCCATTATCAAATCAAGATCAAGACCAAACAAGCAAGCTTCTTCCAACATCAATACCATAAGTAGTCCTCGTCAAGCTTTTACAATCAAAGCCACCTAGCCTCAACACTTCCATCAATAATCAAAACAAGCGGAACATCAAAAGGGATCCTAAGTTCAACACCTAGGTTCATCAAATAATCCCAAAACAAAACAAAGCAAGCGAAGCTAAGGAACATGAACATAGCATGTAGACAAGTACCAGACGGTACAATTTGGAGTCAGAAGCGATAGACAATCCAATCCTAGGTACCATGTTAAACCCGAGGCATCGTACAACTATACTCAGTCAACAAAGGGAAGTAGGGTTCGCGATACCCAAACAGACAATCTCCGTGCATAGATATAAAGGGGGTATCCCGTTGTCCCGTACCATTCAAGATTGAGATAGATTGTAACCCGACGCACCCGGATTAACCGTGAAAGACGTCGGCTCAAAACATCTTCACATATAGTCAAATGAGTCCAAAAAGGGTAGCCAAGGTTCCACCTAAGTCCATCCAAGATAGGGTCTAAAAGGCCCTTTCCAAAAGGTGCCACAGTTCATTCGGTCGATCCAGCCCTTGGCCGATCGACATCCCACATAGAGTACCCGGTCGACCCGACCCAGTCCGGTCGACCGAAAGTTGTAAACAAATGATGTGCATATATTTCTTCATCAAGCTCCAGAGAGCCTGACTGTGTGTGGTCGGTCGACCCGATCCCCTTGGCCGGTCGACCGCATACACTACAGTTACAAAACCTCAATTCTGTAACTGAAGTGAAATGGGTGAGAACCCCTT
Organism: Camphora micrantha; assembly: GCA_003546025.1. NCBI lineage: Eukaryota > Viridiplantae > Streptophyta > Magnoliopsida > Laurales > Lauraceae > Camphora > Camphora micrantha. The sequence goes on along the minus strand of QPKB01000008.1, from coordinate 35,516,452 downwards.
TCCAAAATCCCTGAACAAGTAATCAGTCAATATGAAGGGCCTAGCCCTTCCATTCTAATCCTGCAAACAAAGAAAATAGGGCATTGCCCTCTCCACATACATCCATACCCTCTCTCATCAAGTCCATCATCTAATATCCATCCAACCAAATTAACCGACCAATTAAACAATTAAACATAATTATCATGTTTTCCCCAAAATCAAAGGTATCAATTGAGCATATGGTCATCTAAATCATCATCAATCATCAAATCAAATGAGAGACAAACATATCCAAGCATATATATAAATATCTACTTGCCTTTGGTTGAAAATGCCCAAATCCACAAAGCCTAGCTCCATAGCCCAACAAACCAAACCTAAGGGATAAATAGCAAAATAAAACTAAATTAAATATAAAAATCACTAGAGGGGAAGCTCTAAGCTACCAAACACATTTCTACACCCAACGTATAAAAACCAAACCTAGGGGGAGAAGAGCTTACCAAATAAATGGGTGGATGGAGCGGTGGCTTGCAAATTGAGGATGAGAGAGAATAGAGAGAATGGAATGGTGAGATGGGTGGGGGGAAAAGTCAACTCATGTTGACAGTGAGTGGAGTGAGAAAGAAGGAAATGAAAGAAAGATAAAGAGAGAGTGATATGGGTGAGATGGGTGAGATGAATGAGAGGGGGGGGGGGGGTTTTACTCACGTGGGCAGTGAGTGAAGATAGAGAGAGAAAACAGAGAGGGAAAGAGAGAAACAGGGAAGGAGAGGAAGAAAGGAAAATGGGGAAGAAGAGAGAGAGATGGGGCGGCTGGGTTCGCCGGAGATGGTGGTGGCCGGCGGTGATGGTGCTGGTCGCCGACGGCGACGAGGAGGCTTCGGGACGGTGGCAGCAGTAAGGTGCTGGGAAGAGGGAGAGAGATGGATGAGAGAAAAAAAAGAAAGAAACAAAGGAAGAAAGAGAAACAGAGAATGGGATGGATGAGTGGGTGCTGATCCATGTGGGCAGGGAGGTGAGTGGAGAGATGAGGTGAGGTGAGGGAATGAAATAAAGGAGAAACAAGAAAGAAAACAGAGAAAGGGAGAGAATGAATTAGAGAAATGAGAGGTGAGAGAGATGTAAATGGGAGATGGGAGAGTGGAGAAGAGAGATGGCCGGTGATGATGATGATGGCGTCCAGCGACGGTGGCAGCACATCGTGAGGGAGGGAGAACGAGAGAGATGAGAGAATGGGAGAAATGGGGGCTGCTGTTGTTGTTGTGTTGGAGTGAAAGAGGAGAGGGGGAGGGGTTTAACCTAATAAAGGAAAAGGGGGAAAGGAGGGAAATGGGTGGGGGGCTTGCACGTGGGTTAAGGTGGGGTGGGGCATGATGGGATGAGGTGGGGTCCACATGGGATGAGATGGGAAATGGAGAATGGGGTTTGACTTTTGGGAATTAATAAAATAAGTTTAGGTGGGTTCGGGTCAAGTCGGGTTTTGGGTCGGGTTCGAGGGTCCGGATCGAGATGCAACAAAAGGATAAAGTCCGGGAAATTAGGTAATCTACCCGATGGTACCAAAATCTCGAAAAGTAGAAAATACTAAAAAGCCCTCGGAACTTTCCGGAAATAGCGACACACACCCCTGTGTCGAGAGGGCCACTTTCTTGATGGCCACTTCCATGAAGGTTGCCTCTCCGTGAGGGCTTCCTTCATGAGGGCCAACTCTTTGCACCACCCCCCTGTGAGAGTCGCCTCCGTAGGGGCACACTTCCACTAGGGCTGCTTGTTGGCATTAAGTTGGGACGCTATTAGGGCCCGTGCCACATGGCTTTCCAAGGCAGTACCCCCGCTTTGGAGAGTTTCTCTTTTTTAGGTGTCTGCATGCAAACTCGTGATAGAAGGATATGTATCGTTCTCAAATTTTGAAACTTAAATTACTCAACTTAGTTAATTTGGTAGTTGTCGTTCCTTAGCATTAAATTTGATTATTGGGTGCTTATTTTCTTGGATACTGCAGTTATTGCATTTTGTGGAAAACTTCACATGTGACTACCAAGTCCTATTCTTGAAACAGTTTCTTGTAAGGTTCATACAAATACTTATTATTATATGTTGAAGTAAAGGGCATTTAGCATTTGATGTAAATACTAAATTGTATGATTACACCCCTAATATAGCACAACTCTCTCATGCAGGAGTGCGATATTCACCCGTGTCACTGTCCCTCTCAAATAACATGATATGAGAGGGCATCTTGGGTTTTTAACTTCTTCCCTTCCTTTTCTCCTTTGCATCTTCTCCTTATTTCCCTTCTTATTCTTTGTAGTTACATCTTGTTCTTTAATTACTTTGTAATAAACATCTAGAGGATCAGGAGGTTAGAGGGGTCCACTTGTATTGTACAATTGATTACGGCAGCCTCATGGTGAGCAGTAGCCTTGGTTCTACAAATTAAGAGTGTTTTATTTCCTTTTCTAATGACATTACATGTCATGAAGTTATTTATGATTTCTTCCATAAGAAAACTTTTTTATATAGAAAAAACAACAGAAGAAATGGAGTGGGTATAATTATATATCAGGATTTGAAACAGAAAAATTGTGTGTGTAAAGATATTGGGTGATAGAATTGTAATAATTAGCCAGCGTTAGAAGAAGACATAATTCAAATAATTAGTGCATAATGCTCTCCAAGCAAGAGATAATTTCGGGAGGAGATGGATGGTTTGCTACGAAAAATTCCAACCAGTGAGAAGGTTTTTGAAGGAGAGGACTTAGATGGGCATGTAGGAAAGAATAGTGGACGGTATGAGAGAGTTGATGGAGAATAAAGATTTGGAAAAAAGAATAAGTTAGGATACACTGTCTTGGATCTTGCTTAGCTTTTGACCTTGCAATAACAAACACCTGCTTAAAAAACAAGGAGTATTTAATTACTTATAAAAGTAAAACTAGTAGGATTCAAACTTTTTTTAGTTAGAAAACATGATTGATTGGCTTGAAAAGGCAGTAAGGTTGTTTCATAAGAGAGTTTGAGAACACAATATAAGTTAGTAGTTATATATGTTTGCATTGGAAGTAGAAAAAGAGAAGTAGTAACTAAAATATTTATCCTAAAATAAGGTGTAATTAAGGATTTGAAAGGAGAAAGAGCAACGATATTTAAGGGCAAAGTGATTGAAGAGGGAAATTGGAGTTTTGAGCGAGAAATAACAGCAATGTGAAAAAAATAGTTAATTATATTAGAAAGGTTGCGAAAGAGGTGTTTGGAGAGTCAAAAGGGAAAAGACACTATAATAAAGAAACTCGGTGGTGGAGTGTAGAGGTTCAAGAAGCTGTTCAAGAGAAGAGACTTAGAAACAAATGGTTAATTATGTTAGAAAGGTTGAAAAAGAGGTGCTTGGAGAGTCGAAAGGGAAAAGACATTATAATTATAAAAACCTGGTAATGGAATGTAGAAGTTCATAAAGTTGTTCGAGAGAAGAGACGTTACAAAGTTTGACATGGAACTAGGAATATGAAAAACTATGAGATGTAAAAGAAGGCAAAGAAAGAAGTTAAGAAAGTGGTAAGTAATGTAAAGTTCAAAGCATACGATGACCTATATAAGTAATGAGAGAATGAGAGAATGATATTTTTGAACTTACAAAAATAAGAAAAAGAAAAGCAGGGACTTAGATCATGTCAATTGTATTAAGGGCAATGACCAAAATGTTCGAGTGAAGGACAATAATATCAAAAGAAGGTGGAGGGAATATTTTAACAAACTTTTAAATGAAGACCACATATGAGGTATAAGAGCAAAAGAGTATCAACAGAACATAATTTGTCATAGAATTAGAGTGGTCGGAGGAAAATATTGAAACAAATGAAGATAGAAAAGACTAGGGTCTAGGTGACATTTTGATTGAGGCTTGAAAATGCTTTGGAGAAGTTTTGGAGATTTGGTTAACTAAACTCTTCAATAAGATATTAATGACAAATAAAATATTGGATGAATAGAGAAGAAGTGTTGTAGTACTTATATATAGGAAAAAGATAAATATATAAAATCGCACCAACTATCGTGAGATTAAGCTTACGAGTCATACTGAGAAGGTATAGGAGAGAGTAATGGAGCAAAGACTTAGACAAAAGACCAAGATACCTAAAAATCGATTTGGTTTTATACTACAGAGGTGAAATATGAAAATTATCATCTCACTTGGGCAATTAATGGAAAAATATTGAACAAAAAGGAAAAATAGACATATGTCTTCACCAATCTTAAAAAAAAGCCTACAACAGGTAGTTAAATATCTAATTTGGTGGGTTTAAAATAAAATGAATGTTCCAAGATGTTATATTGAAATTATTAAAGATATGGATATAGGAGCGGTAATGAATGTAGGAACTACTTGTGGAGAGACGTGTGAGCTCTCAGTGACTATAGGCTTGCATCAGGGTTCAACCATAAGCGCCCTTATCTCTTTACACTGATTGTGGATGAGTTAATTGCTCATATTCAAGAGGAGATTCCGTGGTGTATGTTAATTTCAAATGATATTAGATGAATGAAGAAATGGTGCAAATGAAAAACTCGAGAGATGATGAGAGACTTTAGAATTCCAAGGCTTTAAAATAAGTCATACAAAAATGAATTATATAGATTGTAACTTGAATGGACATATAGAAAGAGTTGAAATTGCTGTGATAATTGGAGACAATGAGATACCATAAAGAGACTCTTTATGTTTCCTTGGCCTAATAATTAACAAGGATAGAGAAATTGATCAAGATGTCGAACATAGGATAAAAACAGGACAATTGAAATAAAGACTTGTTTCTAAAGTGCTTTGTGACTGATAAATGCCAACAAGATTGAATGATGAGTTTTATAAGACAACGATTAAACCAAGCATGACCTATGGAGTTGAATGTTGACTAATCAAGAAGCAACATATGCACAAAATGGTTGAACCGGATACGAGAATGTTGAGGTGGATGCGTGAGAAGACTAGGAATGATAAAATTAGAAATGAGCATTTTTTAGAGTATTTAGGGATAGTATAAATAGGGGATAAAGTTAGAAAAACTCATTCGAGGTTGTGTGGGCATGTCCAACACAGGCCAACGACGACGCCGGTAAGGAAAAGTTTGACTATGAAGATTGATGGCTTACCAAGAGGAAGGGGTAGGCCAAAGAAAATGTGGATGGAGGTGGTAAAAATAAATCTGAACAAGTGCAACTTATCTGAAGATTTGGTTCAAGATAGATTAAAATGAAGAAACAAAATTCTTGTAGCCAACCCCAACATAGATGGAATAATGGTTTGATGATGATGATGATGATTCTCCCAAAAGAAACTACTGGAGTCTTTTTTAGTATGACTTATTTTGAAATGTTGCGGATAGAGTCGACGAACTATGTCGTTGGTGGTTGCTCATGACCGAGTCATGAAGATTGAAAAATATCATGAAATTACTATTCAAAAATACCATGCGATGTATGGGTTAATTCTCATACAAGTAGAATAATAGATTATAATTACTACCCAAATTAAAGATTAACTAATAAGAAAATATATTTATCTAAATGCTATCAATATCCTTAGTATTAAGTATGGCTGCAAAATTCATATAATTTCAAGAGATTAGGATTAGTGTCAAAATCTTTTAAGTAGAGAATAATTAAATGGATCGAAGGTGGGCTGGGTAATTCAGGGGAGAATGACTTTCACTCTTGTTAGGAAAATTCCCAAATTTCATGCAAATTAGAAAAAAAAAAGTATTTTCCACTTTCAAGATGGCAATGATCCAAATGTAACCATAACTCATTTTAGCCCTTTTTTTTTTCCTTTCCTGCCCGGTAAATACTCTCTCTCTCTCACACACACACACTCACGGTCCCTCGCCATTGGTGCTACAACAAATGATTGATCGATCCCTTATTGTTTCTATAGAAGGGAGTGAGTTGTCATAACTTATTTTAGTCATTTCTCTAATCCTTGGATATATTTTTAATCTTAAAAGTGAACAAAATAGTAGGAATAGTAGGAACAGTCAGAGATATATTTGAGAGGATATATCATTGGACATTGGAGAGTGTCACTTGAACAAAAATTAATAGTAGGAATGAAAATGGAATAGATTTTAAGTGAGCATCGGATCAGACCCACTCCTATTAGAGGTTGGATTTGGTAGGAGATTGGTCTTGTTGGGTTTCTAGATTTGACCCAAGTCAGGTTTGGAGTGTGTTTGGCATTTAAATGTGCTTGATTCTCCTGCTTAGTTTGTCATCATTTTTACACATTAGCCATAGAATTTGAAGGCATGCAGATTAGTTCTCTGGCACAAGTAATGGTTGGCAGTGAACTATCTTGCATAGGTTATGCAATGCAATTCCCTCATTGGTGCAGCATGATTTGTTTAGTTTAGTGGTCAAAATTACTGAAAGCAAACCAAACTCTTTAAAAGATAAATCGAATAGCAAGTTCTTAAAGCCTTATAATCAAATCAACTATGTAGCAGTAGGCAATGCTCGTAATAATTGGTCAAACTATGGGTGGTACAGTGCCTAAAATTCCAAATAATTCACTATCTACATATTTTGTAAGATGATGAGGGCTGAGCACGTGATATTTGAGGAGAGTTGAGATGAAGCGGCATGTAAGCAAGCGATAGGACTAAATAGGTATGTGGAAAGAAGAAAGTAGGGCGCATTTTGCATGAGAATTATGCCTAGTAAGAAATTTTGACCTTGCTCTTTTGAATTAAGTTTTTATTGGACTCAAAGAAAAATAGCTTTTTTTTGTTTTTGTTTTTTTTTTGTATCTTTCTAAGTGTGGCATCCATCTGAATGGATTGGACCGTTGGAACAACTTGCACTCATTTTGAATGATGAGAAATTGCAGGCCGTTGATCAAGTGTTTAAGATGATGATTGGAGCCTCCATTACTATAAAAAGGTCGATGTTTGGGGGGCAGGGGTTGCGCGGTAAGCGGGGTGAGGGGGGTTTTAATATTTTCTCGGCGGGCCCCATAAGAAAGTGTGCTGACCACCATAATGTGAACATGGTGCTCAACAAAGAGGGGCCTTAGTATTTTTTTTTATATATTTTTTTAAATGTTCTTTATCTTTTCAATATTAGTTAAGAAAACTTATTTTGCCATAGTGGTAGCTAGCTCAATTGGTCAGGAGCCTCCCTTTTATAGAAACAAATAGGGATCAATCATTGGTTGTAGCACGATGGTGAGGAATTTGAGTCGGTGTGTGAGTGGGTGAGTACTTAATTTGAAAAGAAGAAAAAAAAAGAACACATATTTTGTTAAACATCAGGAGGGATCAATTCCTAGTTATAGTGCTGATGGCGAGGGACTCGGTTGAGAGTGTGGGTGGGTGGATACTTACCTTTCAAAGAAGAAAAAAGAAAACATATTTTGTTAAACAACCACATATCAATCAATTGATGTAGCGCTAATGGTGAGGGACCTGGGTAAGTGTGCGTGGATCGGTGAATACTTAACCTTCAGCAATGAAAAAAAAAAAAAAACATAAGGAAAAGAAAACATCATATTTCGTGATAAGAAAGAGAAAACCATATTTTGTGATCAATCTCTAGCTATATTTTTTATGATGTGGGAGAGCGACTCGGGTGAGTCGGTTCGTGGGTGAGTACTTATCTTTAAAAAAAAAAAAAGAAAATATATTTTGCTAAACAACCATGGATAAACAACATGGCTGTAGCTTGATCGTGAGGGACTTGGGTGAGTGTGTGTGGGTTTGCCTTTACTTTAAAAAAAAATCAGAAAGAAAAAGGAAAAAAAAAAAAAAAAAGAAATAGAGGGACATATTTTGTTAATGCATGACGGCGACAATAATAACGATGACTAATCTAGAAAAATATTCACCTGCGCATTGTGCTTGCATCCAAACCATCCTAAAAACATGACCCACCTTTGAATTACATATATTATATGTGAGGCGAAGGTGAATGTTTCCCCACTTAGATCCTATTGTTATCATGAAATCTTACAATAGAATTACTACATTTCTCATACAGTAATAAATACAGATATTTTCGTTATTTGTAGGTAAATCATTTGGGTCATATGATATAGAGGGCTAATTATTGCTATTATAGTTTATACAAAAATTTTCTCTTGCAGAAGGTCTGCATGCTGCTGTTCCAATCCGAGGTGGGACCCTATCAAAAAAACTAGAACCCCCTGAATGGAGATCCTAAAATCCTGCACGAGAAAATCCCCCAATAGTTTACATGATAAAAATAGGGGCATTTGGTGATGGGTCCCTGAACATTTCACTTTATTACCTTAGATCTACAATATTCTTTTCTCATAGTGTGATAAGTCATTTTTCTAAATTTGAAAACCTAAAATGTCTAATTTACCCTTTCTTCAAATCATATCACATGATTAGTGGGATAAGCCATTAATAATGGTCAACTACCATTTAATTAGCCACGATTAATAAAATTTCACTAATGAAATTCTCAAATAAATTTCAAAAACCGAAAATAAATTTTAAATAAATTTCTAAAAATGAAATAAATTTAAAAAATACAAATAAATTTCAAAAAAACGTAAATAAATTTCAAAAAATGAAATGAATTTAAAAACACAAATATTGCTCCTACATGAATCATCCTTCTCCAAATTCGCCCATGGTATTCCCACTTTCCTCTTCCACTTTCCTATTTGGGTTTATTACCACTTAATTCTTAGCAAGTCAATTCTCCTTATCTTATAACATCCAATGACAGTGAATTTTGTAGATTTTTATCTAGAAAATCTCTTCGTTTATCATGATGCTTCTATTATTAAAACAATATTAGCTAATATAACAATGATCCTCATAATTCTTGTCCATATTTGCCAAAACAAATATATAGCGGTCCCCATCAATGATCAATTCTACTTCACACAATAAAAATCTGTTAATTGCAAACCATTTTCTTTGGTTAAAAGGAGAAACCTATGCCCCAGTGAGCACTGTGCACCTAAACATCTAGTGGGGCTCACCTTAGGATCCATCCACGTTGATCATAAAGGAGGGGCCCACTCTCCTGATAGTCATTGATATCAAAATTGGCACCCATCTGAATGGACTAAACCATTGAATTTACTTTATACTCATTTTGAACGGTGAAAACTTATCGGCCAATTGATTGAGTGGTTAGGATGATGATTCGAGTCTATGTCACGTATGTGTATGTGTGTGGGAACCTAAGGGGCAGGTCAGTTGGCCTAGGACTACGGTTTGCACCTGGAGGTTGTAAGTTCGAAACTGCACTATTACACCAGGGCTATAGGGAGTTTACTCGGCTTCCTTCTGGGTCCGGAGGGTTTAGTCCAGCCCAAAGGATTGAAACCTACGATAGAATTAAAAATAAAAATAAAAATAGTGTATGTGTGGAGGGGCCCTTGTCGCATGAGGGGACCTAAATAAAATAGGCCATTGTCCACCCATATATTAAAGAAGCCTGAAAAATGCATATGGTATTTGGCATGTCCATGTGCTGCATGCATATGGAAATCTCAATCCTACTTTTTGCCCTTGCTTTTATCGCTACTTCGTTTGGAACATCGGACAATTGGAACATCTCCTTTTCCCTTCTTAGGACTCTCCGCTTATCTAAAAACAGAATATCACAATCTCTCTCGCTCGCTCTCTCGCAAGGCATAAGATCCGATCTCTCGATCTACTTCTTTCTCGACTCGATCACTCACAAGTCACAGGCCTTTTCGGTCGACCGATCGATCGATCACTCACAGATGGCGTCGATTGTGCTTCCTCTTGCATCCACCTCTCCTTCTGTAGTTGCAGACAATCGCAAGGTTTTCATCCATTTCTATTCATTCCACCACTTGTTCTTTTGCGCTTCTTTTGAAATCTTGATTCCTGTATGAGTTGTTGAGCAAGCAAGATTCTTTGCTTCTTGTGTTTGTAAAGCTGGTGAGAATCGGTGGCTCCTGTATGCCGAATGTGCGTGGAGAGAAGAGACGAGATTTCAGTTTCAAATCACGGGTACTTGTTTTGATCTTAACTAAGTGAATTGCTACTTTCTTTGTTGATTTTGCTATCGATTTTTCTCGTTTAGGGTGTGTTTGGATGTACTGCAGATAGATTAAGTTGATTGGAACTTCTCTTTCCTAGGATTTGATTGACTAGGGTTATGGTTGTGGATTCTCACTTGTTCATCTTTAATTTTAGCCCCTTTGATTGGAAGACATTGCTTAGAAGCCCTGGGAATACAACATATGCATCTTTAAAAGATGGTTTCATTTGTCTATAGATCTGAATTTGAGTCATTTGGGTTTTGCAGTCTTCTGGTCGAATAACTATGGCAGTTGCAGTCAATGTTTCTCGATTCGAGGGTGTTACAATGGCCCCTCCAGACCCAATTCTTGGAGTTTCTGAGGCTTTCAGAGCTGACACGAATGACTTGAAGCTTAATCTTGGAGTTGGTGCCTACCGGACAGAAGAACTCCAGCCTTATGTGCTTAATGTGGTGAAGAAAGTGAGTGTTTCCTTTGGTATTTGTGAGAGTGTTTCCATTCCAAGCTGTTATTTCTCAATTGCAATTTTGTGGTTTATGTTGAAAATGGCGCTAACGATCTTTTGCTTGTGTTTTGGTTTGTAAATCTTAAAACAAAACTGCTCCTTTTCTATTGATGATTTATGTTATTGATTTTTGTTTTGAAATGTATGGTTGATAATTATTATTATTATGTCTTTTCCAGGCAGAAAAACTTATGCTGGAAAAAGGAGAAAACAAGGAGGTATCTATCACGGAGTATTAGACCACATACATGAGTTTCGGTGAATTGTTTCTCTCAAAATGCGTTTGTTGTGGATCATGAATTTTTCTATTTAATCTCGCAGTATCTTCCCATAGAAGGTTTGGCTGCATTCAATAAAGTTACTGCAGAGTTGTTGTTAGGAGCTGGAAATCCAGTCCTCCAGCAAGGAAGAGTAAGTACTATCGTTACTTTTATTATATATCTATATATATTTGAGAGCCTATTAACATTTTCTTTTAGTTGTTGCTGAGAAGCAGCTCTGAGGAATCATATGATTGTTGACCTGGGGAATCATCTAAGGTCGTGTTTGTACTGGTGGGCCCTTGGTTCTGTTCTTTAAGCCATTTATCTGATGGCACAGTATAGATGAACCACTTTTGCTGTGGAGGAAAATGCGAACCTTCTGGTTCTGTTTGTCACAATATTGATCTAACAGCCTACTATTGAACACACATGATGCTTCAAAAATGATGCAGGATAGACCTGCTGGCCCACACACGGGGCCCAAGATGGCTAAGGACTTTTCCTATTTCACCATTTGAGTTATCATTTGTTTTTTCTAATTTTATGGGCTGTATTTAGGATAAAATCTAATTTTCTTACCTTTCCTAGTTTGATTAGGTAACTTAGCCCATACGTTTTCTATTTCTTCTTCATATGGCATTGTAGAGATGGAATTCTCAGAGTTGATTAGTAGAATTGGTTTTATCCCTTGGAGGTGTGTCCTTGTGTGTGAAAGTATCTGTGGATACCTATTATCATGCTATAGCACTTTTCTACACAAGCCCTAACCCTAGGGCCTGCATCAGATATTTCTTTGATGGGTCGATCTAACCCTTCAATAGACCATATGAAAAGAGGTGTTTGAGAAAGAAGTACAATAACTTGACACAGTTAATTTAAAAGGAGCAACGACCAATTATTGGATTGCTAGGATGTTCCATTTATATTTATTTGGGGGTATGGTCTATCCTTAAGGTTTATCAGGCAATGGTCTAATTCATTGAAGTCTTGGATCCTGAATGTAGAAACTCAATTCTCAATGATACTAAGCACATCATCATGTGATTTACTTAATTCCGTGGATGGGTTCTTTTCTTCTTTACTCTAGTTATGTACCTTACGTTTTTCAAAATTTTCAGGTTGCAACTGTTCAAGGTCTTTCAGGGACAGGGTCTCTTCGTCTTGCCGCAGCATTTATACAAAGATATTTTCCTGATGCAAAAGCTCTGATATCATCACCAACTTGGGGTGTGGATTGTCAATCACTGGAATATATGTTGGACTGATCTATTGTTACAATTAATGAATTCTCGTGGTTCAATGTCATGATTAAACAGGTAACCACAAGAACATTTTCAATGATGCCAGGGTTCCCTGGTCGGAGTATCGGTATTATGAACCCAAAACAGTTGGTTTGGATTTTGATGGTATGATCTCCGACATTAAGGTAACGTGGACATCATCAGTCAAGTACTCTGCCACATTCCATGTTGAATTTAATTTTTGAAATTGTTTTACTAATATTGAGCATCTCTGTTAAGCTTGAAAACCAAGAGATGGGAAAGAAATATACTCATCTGGGCTTACCTTTATTTTCATGGGTGCTTCTGTTTGACCACTTTTACTACTGTCGATAGATATTTGATCTCTGCTAAGGTGGTAATTCTCAAATGCCTAGGGTCTTGATCCTTGTCAATATATAGATTTTTTTTTATTTCTTTTTTCAGGCTACCACCCTGACCGAGACAGATGTCTTCCAACTGGGTGGGCTGAGCTTGAGTGCTCGACCTCTAGTGCTTCCTATTGGAGTCAATGTACCTATGACATGCTATGTGTGATCATAGACTGCTGAATTGCCAATTTCTGTAATGTGAATCCTTACCAGCAGTTCAGTACCATTGCGCTGATCCGCCTTGCCATGGATTGTATATGCCTAACTATCTCCTTGGTGTGAAGACTCCAAGAGTCTGTTTCTTTACCAGAATTTATGATAAGAATTTGGGATGTTGGGGTTTTTTGGACATAATATGATGGATTGTCCCCTGGCATTTGAAATGCCATGTTTCTTTCACTAGAATTCCAAATTCTAGCCGGCCAAAAGGTCTCAAATGCCCTTTTGGAATTTCTGGAATTCCATTCTCTTTGCTTTGGTTGGAATTTCAAATGCTCCAGTGAGAGGAGGGATTTGGAATTTGTCCTCATGTGGACAGCTTTTGGAGAATTTGGTGAAAAAAATACAGGCCCTAAGCCTTTTCCTTAGTTTGCTGCATTGTACATCACTTGTAAAGTTAGGATGTTTCAATCTGAGATATAGTGGTCTTTCTTTTGTGCTTGAGGCTAGTCATATCTGTCGTCTAGATCACCAAATTGTAGTCCCTAGTTTTCCACTGGGAACTTAGTCAATTGTTTCTGAGATTCGTGGCCTAGTATCACATTTCTTCCTTGATCAAGACCCATGAACTTGTGAAACCCATGTATGCCATTTATGGAAGCACAATGCTTAAATCTTTGGCCATCGTCTTTGGTGTTTGCCACCTGAAGCTCAACAATATTCTTGTATGTCGAAAAATCACAGATTATGTAGGATGAAGTGTGGCATTATATCTTTATGAACATTTTTAAAATCTATATTTTCATTCCACCGTTATTTTCTATGTTAAAAACCTTCATTGTGAAACAACACGAATCACAATTGTTAGGTCTTTCCTGAATTGATTCCCAGGACCATAGTTTTCAAAATAAGAGTCGTATCGTAAATCGTTCATACCCATGAATCAAATCGAATCGAGAATCGTATCGTGAATCGTGAGATTTTTTATTTTTCTAATAAAAATGAAAAATAATTAAAAATTAAAAGAAAAAGAAAAAAGCAATTATTCATAACCATCCATTTTTCCATTTATAGTAGTATAAATATAATAACAAGTAAGTCTATCATACAATCATATTAAGAACATCATGACATATATTATTACATATAGTTGAATAAGTTTAAAGTACCAATATAGATTTTTTATATTCTTTAAATCAGAATATAAAAATAAAATAAAATCCAAACCATTGATCTTACACGGTAGGATATCTCTTAAAATTAAGAAATTGTTCATGAAGAAAAAAAAACCAAAATAGATTAAAAAAAGAAGAAGATGTAAACAAGCACCATACAGACAGTCGAATGCTTTAGTTAAATGCATGTTCTTTATTCATCTTTAAAACCTTATCAAAGCCGTAAAAAATTCTTACGAGGTTTCGTTAACTATTAAATAACCTTATAAAAATACAAGTGAAAAAAGAAAGAGAGAATAAAGAAAGCAAAAAGGTAAAAGATTATTAGTATTAGCTTATTGGGTATAGCCATTCTTGCTTAGCTTGAATCGCAAGATTCAATGAAGCGAGTATCGAATTGTAGGATTCATACATGAATCCTTAGATTCATTTGTAAATGAGATTCATTACATAGATACGAATCGTTTTCCTTAAGATTCGAGATACGAATCGTTTTCCTTAAAGATTCGGGATACGAATTGGGATTCGGGATACGAATCGTAGGATTCTGATAACTATGCCCAGAACATCTCATCCTTTAGATAATTTGTTTTTCTTTTGTTTCCAGGCTGCACCAGATGGTTCTTTTGTTGTTCTCCATGGTTGTGCTCACAACCCAACTGGCATTGACCCAACTCCCGAACAGTGGGAGAAAATTGCTGATGTCATTCAAGAAAAGAACCACATTCCATTTTTTGATGTTGCATACCAGGTACTTTATTTTCCATTCAGACATCAGTTTGCTTGCTGGTAGAAGTGTTCCTCAGCTTTGGAATGTTGTACTGCAGGGATTTGCAAGTGGGAACCTTGATGAAGATGCTTCATCTGTAAGGTCATTTGTTTCTCGTGGTTTGGAGGTTCTAATCGCTCAGTCTTACAGTAAAAATCTAGGTCTTTATGCTGAAAGAATTGGAGCTATCAATGTTGTTTGCTCATCCTCAGATGCTGCAGCAAGGTGCAGTGAGTGCAATTATATGTTCAAATTTGAGACTTAAATGGTGCAACTGTGCATTGTGCAAGACATCCTTTACAGCCCCCACCCCCCTCCCACACACAACGCACACACAATTCCCACACCCACCCACACACACACACACACTTTTTTTACTTGCTTTTCTAAATCAAAAGTTTTAGTTAAACCTTTGTTGGTACTGTTGGATTCTCCCTTTTTGTACCAAACTGTTAATCTGATGATCCCTATCACTGGGCCATGCCCCAATACTCGACCTATTGGATAAAACAGCTAAAGTTTCACATCAAATGAGTGCAATGGTGGATGGTATTTATCAGCTGATGGGAAGGTCCATGGCTTCCTCCAGAAATATAGGCCCTCATATTAATCATATGGATGGCCAATTGGTGGTCCCCAGCTGCCCATGATCCATTTATGTCCAAACAAATTGTTTGATCAAATGCTCTCTCTCTCTCTCTCTCTCCCCATTATTGAATACTTATTTATGTCATTATTTTCAATGTTTAGGGTGAAGAGCCAACTGAAAAGGCTTGCTCGGCCAATGTATTCAAACCCTCCTGTTCATGGGGCAAGAATTGTTGCCAATGTTGTTGGAGATCCTAGTCTTTTCAATGAGTGGAAGGAAGAGATGGAATTAATGGCTGGAAGGATAAAGAATGTTAGACAAAGGCTCTTTGACAGCCTCTCTCAGAAGGATAAAAGCGGGAAGGACTGGTCGTTTATCCTTCGGCAGATTGGCATGTTTTCCTTTACGGGCTTGAACAAAGCGCAGGTATAGTGCCTCCTGCACTGGTGCTTATCCTCTTATATTATGAAACGAGTTTATGCTATGCATGGTTCAAAATAGCTACATAGCTGCCGCATTATCAGCCATAGTGGTTGAGGCCGCTATGTCATTTTAAAAATAGCGGCGCTATGGTTTAAAAACCTAATAGAACCAAATAGTTTTAGTTTAAAACACTATTTACTCTATTTCTTCTCCTTAATAGACTTTCCTAAAGTTGTCTTTGCCCTTAAATGGTTCCAAATCACTAAAAAAACACAAGATTGGCTACTGCTACACAAGATTCGAAGTTTTTTGATAACTTTAAAAATTCACACTGCTATACCGCTATGTATTGTCGCAACTGTTACGTATCACCCGCTACGTGCATTTTGCCCACTAATGCCACTATGCCCACCGTAGCTGCTATTTTGATCTTGATGTTATGATCCCGTTATCTTTTAATTCTCCTAGCCTACTTTCAGTTATATGCCAAGTCATGGTCTTAGATATGGTATGCATTATTGAATCTGTCATATCGATATTCTATGTTTGAAAATATTAAAAAGAATGAAATATGTAAAATTATTTTAATAAAAAATACTAAAATTTAAATATATATAGTCTGGAGGAATGCTCTAGTATGTTCGCTTTACATCCAAATGAATACTATGACTGCATTGCGAGGCCTATGTTGGTATGGTGGCATATGGCTTGGTCTGGCTTGCTCCTTCATTTACCTGGCCAGATATGCAGGTGAGGGACTGGGCAACCTCAAGATCAGGTCCTGACATAGGTTATTGGTCCAGTTGTGTTAATTGTCAGTTTAGGGTAATTAATCTTGAATGTAGGCCCAGGACCAAGGCATTTAGCTGTTGGTGAAGATGGCCCAATTCATTTGCACCCTATATGTCTACCCAACTTTAGTGACTCCAACAAGTTAAGTGTCACCATTTTGGATTGAATACAGTCTAAAAACACCCTGATTAGGTGCTTCAAAAGCGTCATTTGGAGCCCACAAAATGAACATCCAGCTAAACTATCCATTTTGTAGGCCTCTTGATCAGATTGCCTATAAGCCTATAATCATCTGATAAGGTTTCTAGGCTAGAATTCCCTTAGTACTCACATGGAGTCATTGTCCCAAATGCCACAAATATTTATTGTCTATAAATTATTGCCTTGGGAAAATCTTGATATTTTCAAATTAGGGTCTTAGTTGGGGAAATTGTTGCAGTCTTGCAGAAAATAAATCAATTTTTAAATATCCAAAAAATAGTAAATAAATAAAAAATAGTATTAAAAGTATTTTAGGGATTTTTCCTTTTTTTCATTCTAAATTTCTCATGATTTTCTCGTGGGATTTTCATTTTCTGATTTTCATTTTTTTAATAAAAAATATTGTAATATTATTGGGAAGAGGAAATTATCGGAAAAATAATCTTTGATTTTCAGTACACCAAAGAGGCCCTCATAATTTCTCTATAACAATAAAGGCCATTAGCCATTTTTTAATTTTGTTTGAGTGACGATATCGTCGCTTGTTCTAGTTGAAGAAGAAGAGACAAGCAATGATATCGTCGCTCAAACAAAAGTGAAAATTGGTGGGAGGTCCTTTACTGTTACGGGGGAACTATGAGTTATTTTTTGGCGTACCGGACATCTAAGGTGATTTTTCCGGTAATTTCCTCTATTGGGAAAATACTATTTCAGTTTATATTCTAGTATTTGTGATGGTGGTTGACCATACAATGCAGCTCACAGAATGTTGTCCCAATTGTGTGCACTAGATGGACCATATCTCTATGGGATCCATCTATTTGCATGGAATCGAATTCCTAGAAATTCAAAGTAAAATGTTTCCAGTAAAGGTGAAGGATATGGGCGGAGATGTGATTTACTAGGTTGATGATGGCATCAAGGGCATTCATTTTCAATCTCCCCTCCCCTTAAATTCATTTTCCAATAAAGACGAGGTATTTTTTTTTTTTTTATAGTTTTTTTTTTTTTTTTTTCATTTATGCATCTTTATCTTTTCCATCTTCAATTTTATGGGGTGTTTGGATAAGTGCATAACATAATATCACCAAATTTAAATATTGTAAGATTTCATTATCATAGAATAAAATAGTGTCATTATTATATTGTGTCACTCATAGTGTTTTGGCAATTCACAGATTTTAATATACCTTTGAAGTGTTTGAAAATTTATAAAAAATGCTCACAAGATGATGTATCAAATAAGAAATGGAGAGAATATAATCAATTAATTCAACACATGACCCACTAATTAGTAATCACAGGTGTTAATAATCATGGTAGGACCCATCTATTGGAAAAAAATATATATAAGATTAAATTTAAATCATTAGATCCAAGCAATGTTGTTTAATTAAGGTGGGTCCACCAAATGTTGGTAATTATACTATAATACATCTAATGGTGATTATCACAAATGGCCATATCTAGTGTTTTTTATGAGAAATCATTGTGGGACCCATTTGATGATGGTAGTCATATTAACGGTTGGAGAGTTATCAAATAGTGGGACCCATTTAATGATGGCAAACTGATAATTACAATCACACAATTCAATCTTGGTAATCATGGGACCCGGCTAATTTTGATAGTATGGGACCCACCTAATGTTGGCAATCACAATGAAAGCCGCGAGCGTGACATTTGTAGGACCCACCTAATATTGATAATTAAGAAGGGCTATGTTGTCGTGATATGGTTATAGGACACCAAATTAAATTTGTAAGTACTGTGGGGCCAATCTAATAGTGAGACCCATAAATGTTAAACTTATAGTGGGCTATTATAATTAATGGTTGCTTATGAACTCTCCTATGGTTTTTACTCAAACTCTCCATTCGTAGTTAGAAAAGATTAAGATTATTTTATAAAGCGTATCCTTGAATAATGTAATATGAAGGTTTTTGGAAGAAAGCGAGATATTGTAAGATACTTTCTAAGTTATCCAAACACCTCCTTTTTAGGTGAATAGATTACATTCTAAACTAGTAGATAATATGGCAAAATATCTTAAAATATCTCATTTCCAAACACCCCCTTAGTTACTTTTAGGAATACGTTCTTAGAATTCCCAAGAACACAATTCCATGCAAACTGACCTCTGGTCCTGACTTCTGGTCCTCCTTGTCCTGGCATTTGAAGAAATGATTTTGATGATGACTCCCATATTGTGGTCATGTATCATTTCTTACATGGTGGTCTCCTAGAATGTGATCCTTGGCACATCGCATCCTTATTCATGGAGGCTAGTAGATACTTTTGGATTCTTGTTCCTGGCATGTGCTCCAGGGTTCCAATCTGGAGTCTCTCCAACCACACTTATGGTTAGCAAACTAATGCACTTATTGTTCCTGGTATTTTTAGGTATTTTTGGTGTTCATTGGTTAGTGCGCTCTTGTTTATTATTATTTGGTTTTTATTCTAGGCACCAGTGAAGGGATATGTGGACTAACAAGCTGTTGTTTCATCCTCCTCTCACATGAGATTTTTATGGTTATTTTTTTGGTCTGACAGAGCGACAATATGACGAACAAGTGGCACGTGTACATGACAAAAGATGGTAGGATATCCTTGGCTGGGTTATCTCTTGCCAAATGCGAGTATCTTGCGGATGCCATCATTGATTCCTACCACAATGTGAGTTAGGATTCTGTGGATGGTGAGCTATGCTGGAGTTTTCTTTTTTGTTTTTTTTTTTTCTTTACAGTTATTGAATAATATATTGTCAGTTATTTGGTGAGTTCCTTTTTCAGTTACTCTATGAAATAGGTTATTATTTGGTGGGAAGCATGTAGTGCTGCTCTACTTGCCCAAAAACATTTCAATTTTGAAGTTCTATAATAATAAGTACTAATAAAAATAATGAAACATGCAGGGAGTATTGCTCACAATTTTTGTTGATCTACTGTAATTTGAATCTTGCAATTATCCTCTAGCAATACCAAGGTCTGAAAGTTAGGCTTCTTCTGCCTTTGAATTGGGTGGACAATTGGATTAAAGGAGCTACATTTGAATGCAATAGCCTCTCCCCTTTATCAACTTGATCAGATGGACCTAGCTGTCTGTGAATGGCTACAAAATGGACTGTCAATTGGGTTTCTTGTGCGGTATCATAAAAGGCAACCTATGCATCAGCTGTGGGCCCTAACATTACCTGGTCATCTGGCCATAATGAGTCTGGGCTTCCTCCTAATAACGTCGTCACTTCAGATTCAAAATGACCAGTAATGCTTTTATCGTCTTGTACGTTTGGTAACTGGGAGCTTTGAATATGAGATTGATGGTGTCTAGAATGAAAGTTCCACAGTCCAAGATAGCTAACTCAACTTAATGAACTTTCCTTTTGTCAGTTAAAATTGTTATTAGGATGGATTCTTATTGCCAGTAACCTTGGAACAACCAGTAGTATTACTAGGGGCCTGAATGAGAGTGCATTTCTTCTTGATTTAAGACGACAATCCTAATGCAATCATAGGATTTGGTTTGTTTTGGTCTATAAATCTGAACCCACCCTGACTCAATACATGCCCTGCTGTGTCTAAGCCTGCAACCTATGATGGGTTTATGGTTTGTGAGACTACCCTGACTCGATACATGCCCTGCTGTGGTCCAGCCCACAACCCGACCATGATGGGTCTATAGTTTGTGATACCATACCCAGTTCTGTGATGGGTGTTTAGGCACTTTTTTTTATTCTAAATGTAAAGTATAAATCATATACATATGTACCGGAGGATCTGAACCTATAATCTCACTTTTTTTCCTCTGTAGATACTCCGGCATTCTTGTTTTAGCAGTTGTCCATTATCAATTATGCTACACATCAATCTAAGAGTAAAAAAAAATAAAAAAATGCTATGCAACTTCGGTAAATTGTAACTTGGTTATATGAAAATTCGTCATAAATGAGGGTGGTGGTAGAGGATGCAGGTAAAACCTGAGCTTGACCTGAATATGACTCGAGACAAAATCTGAAGACCCATACCCATTCCAAACTTGGCAAACCCATTAACAAACCTGCCCATATTAGGAATGGGTTAGGGCGGGTAATCCGTTCAACCTGACCCATTACAATCCCTAGTTGGGCTGCAGGCAAGGAGATGATAACATAACCCTCACCTGGATGGGGTATAGTATGCACTCTCGAGTACTCTTTTGTAAGGGCCATTGTTTTGGCATGTGTTGATTCCGTGGGCAGTTTGGAACTTTCACCGTGGGTGGTACTTCAGCTATTATTATAATATTATAGCTGACGGTTTTGAATTCAATTTGGACCAGATTTCTTTCAATTTTGACTTTTTTTTTTTTATTTAGTCTTGGTAAAAGGCCAAGAATGTATAGGTTGAGAGATTTGGAACTCATGAACTTTTGCTTGTTGAAATAACTAATCTTACAACTGAACCGCACAATAGCAGTATGTCAGTGTTTATTAGAAAAATATCATAAGTAGTAAGATGGAGCGGAGACCCTAGCCATGTAGATCAAGAGCACGGGTCATTGTGCGAGTTAGCTATTGTGGGTGCAAAGCAATACCTACACCCTGCTAGCTTTTTGGGTCTTTTGTATGTAAGGCTGCACTAGTTCACATCTGAATTCCATCGAAACTTTAAATAAGATTTGGCACCTATCGACTTCATCTAATGGCTAGAGGCACTCGTAATAATACGACGTTGGGTCAAATAGTTCCATATTTAGGTCATGCTTCCAGGTGCGCTGAAGCCGCCGCCTCAAGGTCTCAGGCAATTTTTTTCAACAAAATAGCTAGGTCCCAACGATTTTTTTTTTTTTTCTTTTTTTTGAAGATCTTACCTAAATACATCTTCGTATAAATTGTACCTAGAATTAAATTGTACCCCACACTTAAATTGTTCGAGTGGCTGGGAAGTGCAAGAATGAGTGGGATGTCTTGGCTTCAAACTTTTTGGGACCTTACCCGATACAAAATGCTAATAAGTAGTGTTGTATCAACGATCAACCGCAAGGAACCCCGGCCAAAATCTAAGGTTAACTGGCAAGGAATCCGCTGCTCTCTGATAGAAATTAATATTGGTGCACATCTATACTATTCAAGTGAGGACCTCCAAATCCTATGGAAGGAGGTTGGACAATAATAACTTGAGAATTTTAAGGTGCCCAAATCCTCGTGGATTCATAATGGCCAAATGTGAGCTTTCCATTACTTTGTGGAAAGTCTATCGAGAATCTTCAAGGGTTTGATTGCCAAATGTGACCTAAGGGGAATGCGGCTTTCCTTTTTGGATGCTAATATAAATTTCTTCTATTCCTCATTTTATCGGCATAAACCCAAAATGAATTTTAATTAATATCAATCTTGATTTCAGATATTGCTCATTTATACTAATTTGTAATTTAATTGTATTGCCCATAATTTCGATGCCTCGATAGTTGGCACATTTTGATTCTAGATAGACAGGATAATCCTTCAATGACACAAGACAATGAAGTACAGTCTGCACATTTAAGCATATCCAAGTTGCGAGATTTGGTGGGACACATCCAAGTTGGGAGCTTCTGGACCCCAGTTGCAGAGCCTGCCATTGGTTTTTGTTGCTTATTCATGTAACTTTGCTGGTCTAGAATATCATTTAGGCATATTTCTTAGTTTAGCTAGGATCAAGTGTAGCATCTGTCCTTGAATGCTCTCTTTATTGATCCAAGTCTCATTTTCTTATTCCCCAAGGATGCAAACAACTGCGCCAAGCTCAAAACTTTTCTTTTTATTCAAAGTAAATTGGTACTCTGGGAGTCCGTTCCTTCGAGGCACTGTTCTGAGTTTTGAAAGGAGTGAAACTTAGTAATGGGGTTCATCTATTGAAAATTCTGGTGTAAGATTGATGATTTGATGAGAGATGTGATTAATTAATAATGCATGAGATTGTGCTATCATGTTTTTTGGTCAATCTTAGGAAGAGATTTGCCTGGCTTCATCCCTTCATCTGGTTTCTCCTCCTGTGCGAACCACCTATATTGGGGATTTACAGCTGCTGGTACAGGAAAGACATTTTTATGGTGACCATATCCTGCTGGGGTACGATTTGGAGGTACCCCAAACACCGAGGGCATTTATTATGAGTGATTTGGGTTTTCAATAGGTGACCCCCACTTTGGAGTTCCACTTCTATTGTGTGCTGTTCTAATTCGGCTTTTGACAAGTTCAAAAAGAAAAAGGGAAGTTCTTTTATCCATTTGATCATCATTTGAGTTAAACAACAGAAAAAGGGGAATTTTTGCAGATAAATACCCCTTAAACTCGTGATCAATGAGGCAGTGACAAAAAAAAAACATCCAAATTACCAAAGAGTGCTTAAACAGTCAGTGAGGGAGTGGATCTACCAAAGTACCCATATATATGTTGTGATATCATGACTCATGTGGATAGTTGATATCATGAGAAGCCCTAACTACAACTAGAGAACTCGGATTTTGTCCCATTTCATCTTTCAACCTGGATAATAGGAACTAGTCCCTCCTTCCCCAACATTTCTATGATGTCATTCCACCAAAACTGTGCCCAACATTTTCGGTTGATTGTCTTCCCTTCTGTCTTCTTCCTTTCTGGATTAATGCAATCTTATCAAGTTTAATGGACTGAACTTTGGTGAGAATGTACATGTGAATGGATGAAGATTAAATCGACTAATGTTTATTTTTGCAGGTTTATAATTTATGCACTTTTGTCCAAAAAATCATATCCTCCACAGTCCACATACAAAGCGGGTGTTATGATATTTAAAAACTCATCTTTACTATCCCAAAAAAAGTTTTAAGGGGTATTTATCAATAAAAAAGAGCTTTTTGTATATACCCCCCTAAGGTTTGTAGGATTTGTATATATGCCCCAGAGGTTTTAGTATTTGTAAATAGGCCCTCATTTTCCTTTTTAATATCTTTCATGTCCTCCAAAGCAATATTCCTAACAAGGATATGCAGCCACCATGAGATTTGCATTGGATTTTCATATAAATGACAGTTTTGCCCTTATATCCATAAAATACAAAATGAGTATATTATTATCTACAAAAATATCATTATTTTATCTCAAGTCCCAATGGTTTCTCTCAATAAATCTCTCACGCACATGATCAGAGGAGGACCCAAGTACAAGGCTTGGAGCCCCCAGATATATTTGAGACCCCCCCCCCCCCCCCTGCAAATCTAAAAAAATAATATATTTTTTTCTTACATTTGCCCCTTCCTCCAATATTTCTTTTAGCCAAACCCCCCGCCCCCGCCCCCGCCCCCCAAATTCTAAAAACTAATATTATTTTACAATTTCCTGTTCCCCAATATTTCTTTTACACCCCCTACACATGAAGCATAAACATGTATTTTGAAATTTTCATCAATCTAATGGCGGGCCATGCATGGATTGGGTAAATTATAACTGGTTATAAGTATAGGTATTGATTGCCATCATGATCAATTTGGTTATAAGTATAGGTATTGATTGCCATCATGATCAATTTGGATTTAATGAAATGAACCTTGTATTGATAAGAAAAAAAATAAATTTATATAGGGTCATTCTCTCCCAGTAAGTGCAATTGTTAAAGTTACATGCTTTATAAAAAAAATTGAGACCAAGCTTTTGAAATTATGCATATAAGGATAAAAAAAAGATGGACAAAAGTGTCATTTTACTCTAAAAACCTATGGTGGTTGGAAGACTATTGATTTTAGGGACACGGAAGGTATTAAAATGAAGATACAAGAGCCTATTTATAAATACTAAAACCTCAGGGGCCTATTTACAAATCCTACAAACCTTATGGGGTATATACAAAAAGCACATAAAAAAAATCCATGAAAAACAAACTAAAGCATTTTCTAGAAAGAACTGCAACATTTTCCAGTGCATTGATCGGCACCATTCAGCTTAGGTTTGACCTCAAAACTTGTGCGCACCATCTGGTCGCCTATACAATATATATATATATATATATATATATATTGATCAATCAACCTCCGAGAGCAAACCGTGGTCTTAAGTTAATTGAGCTACACTTTGGGGTTCAAAAACATTGTATGGTATCATGTCGACCTGACTTTGTTTAGATGGGAGGGCCCATCATACAGCAATTCAGATATTGACCTAACCGAACAAAAACCATCTAAGATCGGGAAATCAATCCTAGCCATCTATCACGGCCCATTCTTTTTTTTTCACCCCTCTCAATTGACAGTGGAATGTACTCTGCACGCCAGCTCTTACTGTTGTTTTACAATAGACTCAGACCTCACACGACACACCCTTAGCAGAGTACAGGATGCCCCTAACCTAACCAGCTGGGGACGACCTCTTTCCTATCTTTCTCTGCAGACAGATCAAAGTGTTGGGATTGACCTATCAGAGGGAAGATCATTTTGTTCATTTGAGCTTACACTCTCCATCAGCAAATTGCCCCAAACGCAAGGCTCAGGAATAATGTACTGCATATATCCTACGGTCTCACATCATTTTGCTGAAAACATGGACCAGGATGGATTAGGCAGCAGTTCTCCGATTGTAGTCCTTTGGGTCTAGCATTTAGGTCTACATTCAATTTCCTACAACCTGGTTTTGGCACAACCCATTTAGCTATTGGGGAAAAAATCCTCAGGCCACGACCCAGTACACATAGGCTTTATGAAAGAGAAAAAAAATGAGCTAATCATCATGGTCATACGAAGCCCAAAACTAAAACCCCAAACACACCCCAAAACCGAGCCCTAAGATCCAGCTCCACCAGACTTGGCTGAACCTAATCTGGGCCTAAATCCAACTGGTCGAACCAGGCTCAGCTGAACTTGGACCAACCCATTCCAATTGGGTTGGCCCACTTTGGAGGCCCAGTTCACGAGTTTTCATTAGTAATTAGCAATCTAAACCTTTGTTTTCAATTCCGAATTTTAATTTGGCCCCATTACAAGTTGTGGGAATTAATCATTTCAAAACGGAAATTGCACTTTAATTTGCACAATTCCCCAAATTATCAATGGGAACCATTTGAGCCTAGCTACCATCAAATCCTCAAAGGGCACTGCAAATCTACGTGGAAGTACTAATCTTCCATTGGAGGGACCGGATCCCTAGTTTGGACCAATCAGGGGGTGGCACATGGGAGGAGATGTCAAATCCCATCTCTCCAAATGAATAAAAAAAATTTATCTCCCCATGTGGCACCCCCTGATTGGTCCAAACAGGTTTTCCCTGTCTGGACCAATTGGGTCCGTCTTCAATCAACTGAGGATCTCATTGCAGTATTCTGACAAGCCTTGGACCACTGTTGATTGATTGCTGAATTTTCCACTGAATGGTGTGCCCAGCTACAATTTATTGGAATTCAGATTCAATTATAACTGTTAACTAATTTATTGATCTCAAAATCATTTCATTTTAGATTAGTCAAACCCCACCCCCCCCCACCACCCGCGGGCTCTACCATGGCCACCATCAACCCTACCAACAACATTGGATGTAGGCATAGCAACTGCAAATCGATCTTGATTAATCACAGAGATGGAATGGAGTCTGACATTACATTACGTCTACCTTCTTCATTTTGTAATCATACAAACACTGTCCCTAGCGAGGGGAGAGGATCCTGACTTAGTATCCGAGCCCTAACAGTTTCATAGTCTAGGTTCAATCCCCCCCACCCCCCACAGAAAAAAGATCAAAAATATGCTGGATTCTGAGTAGTTTTTCTTGTTCATTTGCACAATAAGGGCTAAGAGGTTGAGATAAACTGAGTTCATGCCACATTCCTCTCAATATAGCATAGTAATCACTCGGAGATTTATCTCTTTGTTTAAATTGGGCCAACTCTCTAGTCAACTGTAGATTTTAGCATTTTTGTTTTTTCTTTTCTATGCGAATATGCTGCTTCAATATCGGTCCACAATTCATGTGCACTTTTACAACAGCGAAAACTCTTTTGAGTTTAGAATCCAATTCATCACAAGCATATTTTCAGAATCCCAGCCTTCATATTTTGGATCCCTCTTTTGAGGGCTCTTTAATATACCCATTGGTATATACCCTATGTGCTTTGCCCCACCCATGGCCATCCTCGTTGAGAACTGAGTTTGACCATTCCTTGTAATGTTTACCATTGAACAAGGCTACTGTAATTTGTACATTGGGATTGATATTCCCAATGGGGCTAAACACATTTTGGGTTCCATTGGAACCTTCCAGTTTAGTATTGGAATCACCATTCCCATCATTTGCTTCCATCCTGATGCAAGTTGGCGATTTGCTCACTTAATAGAGTCTATAAAAACAACTTTAAGTGCCTAAACAGGAAGTATTGAACATTCCAGATTTCTTTCCACTTGGGAGATACCTCTTGTTCCAGACAAGTCTGTCACCAAGAGGATAAGAAAAAGAAGGGGGTAAAAAAGAAAAAAAAAACACTTCCCCTGTTTTCTGCAGTATTTATAGAAAAAAAAAAAAAAAAAACTGATCTCAGCATGCAGACCGCAAACACGATCTGCTGATTCCACATGCCTGCTAACTGCATGCACATAATCTATAGATTCTGCACAAGCCAACTACACTTGGGGAATCATACAGGATCTGCCGACTCTGCACAGCCCCTAGCTGAACTTATGCACAGTTTCGGCTAGGGAAAAACAACTTCAGATCTTTTCCTTCTTGTGATTAGCTGCCCACAGAGGATAGAGGAAAGTGGTTTAGGAAAGTCGAAGAAGAAAGGAGGAGGGAATGAATATGTGGTCGTATCCCTAGAATTGGATGAACAATGTATTTTCTATTAAGCGAAATAATCAAAATCTCAAAGAAGCTCTCGAGGTTCCTAATAATTACATAGCAATCCAAACTAAATTATTTTATTTTTCTACAGTAGCAATGTATATGAAACTTCCCTAGCAGATGAATTACTAGGGTGATGCCTGGGGATTCATTTCCCATCTTCCCATGTTTCAATTTCCATTAAAGGAGAGATCATTTATGGTCTTATAGAAATTCAGAGTCATAGAATACTTAGTAAATCAATCAGCATCCACAGAAAACTGGTTCTGCAGAGTTTTTTTCCTACCTACACCCCAATTGAAACATTTTTTCTGCAGAATCACAGAAAATTTAGCTCACTTTTACACGCACCAAACATGGACAATTTTCACTGCGGAAAAGCGGCTAATTTTCCACACTTTCTTCGCGAAACATGGCTGCACAAACATGCCCTTGATAGCGTTACCAAATCCACATTCTCTCTCTCTCTCTCTCTCTCTCTCTCTCTAGATTGAAGCACTTGGATAAGTCAGCTGAGCACAGTGCTCAGAGGAACATTTAATTATGACCTTGAGTGACATTGGAAACTTCAGATGATCGTCAAGTTTCACCCCATCATGTTATGTTTAGATGGAGTTCCTGGAGGCTGTAGGAGTTAAAGAGCTCAAATATGGGTGGGAAATCCACAGGAGATCTGGTATTTATTGGCTATCCTTCAGGTGATGGAAGAAGAAAGTTTCCTCTCTCTCTCTCTCTCTCTCTCTCTCTCTCTTTTTCTGAAAGCAGCAGTGGATGCGAATAAAGAATAGCTTAAATTAACACAAGAAGGCTCCCAAAATCAAAATCGTTTAGAAGGCCCTCTTTATCAGAAGCTGACTCATGTGGAAGGTCTTGGAAAATGGCTTTTCGTTGTAATCTCATATTTATTATCTGGTGGTGTTTTATGATATCTGGACATTCTTCTCTTGTAAGTAAAACCTCTTCCATTATGTCTCAAATTAAGAAGAAAAAACAATGAGAAAACTTGCCGCTCACTTGATGAGAGAGATCACCACACTGGCTATTGAACGGAACAAGGTGGAACAAAATATTGGTCACTACGTAGCATAGCAGCTGATATATCAGGCGTATTTGTCATAGCTGCTATGATAAATTGAAAAATATTTACGCTATGGTATAAAATATAGTTGAGCCAAGCAGTTTTCATTTAAAACATTGTGTTTTCATTTAAAACATTGTTTCCGGATTTCTTCTCACCCAAAAGCCTTTCCTAAAGTTGTATCTACCCTTACATGGTTCCAAATCACTTAAGAAAGCACAAGATTGACCATTAAGGAACATTTGTTTTTTTAAACTACTTTAAAAACTCACACCGCTACACTGCTACGTATTGCCCATTGCGTAGCATTGTGGCCACTGGCAGCTACGCCCGCCACAACTGCTATTTTAATCCTTCATGATTGGCCAAATCTGGGCATGTGTTTAATGGGTTGTTTGCTTGTTTGGATAGGGTGGAATGGTCTGATTTAGGACATGCCCCTGTGAGGCCCACTTAACTACCAGGCTTGATACACATAAAGGCAGATGGGCGGACAAAAATGGCATATATTCACACACATATATAAATATATATATGATAAAACCCATAAAATATAAAAGAAATATATTCAAGAAAGTAAATGTGCTCACATCAACGGGATTCATTCGAATTATTTTTATTTTTATTTATTATGGAAGAATCTATTGATATAACTGACCTCAAAATGGTACAGCAGAATCAACCTTCACACGGTTTAGACGAACAGTCCCAAGAATGAATTCGGGCAGTTCATTTTCTTCTTTTGCCTGCAATGAACAATGGACAGAGTTAACAATCGATTACGGTTCAAATATTGTTTAATCAAAGCATACTTCAGTGAGAAAGATAACAAATGGTGACAGCCTATTCCATTGTACGTGGCCTATGTAATTATCATCATTGCTGTGGTTGTCGTCAAAGCCTTGTCCCAACTATGTTGGGATCAGCTACATAAATTTTGTTTCTCCATTCCGAACTATGTAATCACTTGAAAGTATTTGAAGTCACATTACAAGTAAGAAGTCATTGTGATGACTATATGTACGCCCCACACCTAGTTTGTCAAGTTGGTAGTCTCAACATTTAATAAATTGATGAAAGGAACTAGCAATTAAACCCGTTCAATGCATAAGCCCAGAATAAAAGAAAAGGCAAGTAGACAATCATCATCATAATCATCATCAAAGCCTTGTCCCAACTATGTTGGGTCGGCTACATGAATTATAAATCTCTCCATTACGATCTATCTTGAGCCAAATCTTTAGATAAGTCACTTTTTTCAGATCTACTTTTACTAGCTCCATTCACATCCTCTTTGGCCCACCCCTTCCCCTTGGTGGGCCATCAACTTTAATAGCTAAAATTTTCCTTACCGGCCTGCATTGGACATGCCCAAACCATCTCAAATGGGTTTCTCTAATTTTATCTCCGATTGGTGCTTCCCCTAAATCCTGAGATAACAACATACATACATACATATAGTAGTTATCGCCTGCACGCCTCACACATTGCGTCTCTTCGTTGCACAATTTATCAGATACCGTCAGATGATATCTAAGGGCTCCTGTTCATTGAGGTTTTCAGCTGGCATTTATTCATGATATTGCGCGAGAAATTGATCATTTTCACATGATATTTTGAGAAAAAATGATATTTAATTTAACTTTTTCTGACTGTCTTAAATGCTCAGTTACTTTTTCTGCAGCAACTTTGCAACTCTACTCTGTCTCCTTTTGCCTCGTTTTTTTTTTTTTTTTTCCTCCTCGGCTAGAGAGAGCTGGCATACAAAGATAGAAAATGAGAAGCCAATGGGGTCCACCAGTGATTCCACTCCTCCCTTAAAAGTTGCTAACCCCCTGCAAATTGTAATTGCCACCATGCCCATATTTAACCTGATGGATTTGAGGTGATCTCAAAGGGTCACGGACACATAGCAATCTGATTAGAAACAGGTCTCTCCCAACAATCACAGCATCAGTTTCCTAACAATTCAAGTTTCAGTCAAATTATAAAGACTACTCGAAATCTTTTGATCTATACTAAGATCAAATTTACAGCATCCGAAGCTCAGGCCTCATAGAATTCTCTAAATAAATCCACCGGTGAGGTCAGATGTTAAATCTAAACCTCTTAAAATCAGTTTCTCCAATGCATTACTGCTAGGATAAATTCAATTTCAAATATGATTAGATGCAAAAACATGTGGTTTAACTATTTTTTTCTTTCATTTTACATTAACCTGAAGTTGCCACCATCCCACCAGTTTCCTTCATTTTTTGCAAGTGATTTTCCTTGGGCCTGGTTATCCAAATACAGACCTTTTTTCATCCTCCAACCTTGTCCCACTAATACAATCAGAAATCTTGGACAAGAGATTACATCTCTGATCTCCCTGTAATTATGTGGCAACCTTCAGCCCCTTTATTCCAAATCTGTATATGCATAGCCTGAGAATACAACCTGCAACATCACCTTTGTATAGTTTCAGCAAGCAATTCAAACCATTCCAAACCTGAAACGGAGAATGAAAAACAAAAAACCCTTTTTTTTCTTCCTTTGTAGCATAAAAGAGATAATCCCTCTCTCCCTTTCAAACATCTCAATATCTGAGATTTTCTATGACATTGCTGCACATTTTCATTGCGGATTTCAAAGCGAGAGAGGGCGCTCTCAGAGGGGGTTTTGGTCGAAATCAAGGATGAAAGGAAGAGAGAGAGCAAGAGTGAGAATCGTACTTCTTTTCTGAGGTCTGAATCGCTATAGAATGAAATGCCTCTTGTCTGCTTCTTCTTCCTTGCAAATGGAGACCGACAACCAATACACTTCCATTTCCTTGCTGCTCTATATTTCTCATCACATCGTCAAAGCAGAGTTTTTTAATTGGTCAATTTCTCACCTCATTCGGCTCTTTTATGTTCTAAATATCGTGAAACAGACGAGAGCCCTTAGATATCATCCAACAGTACTTGATAAGTTGCGCAACGAGAGACAGAATGCGCGACGTGCACTGGTGATAACGGATATATATATATATATATATAATAGAATATTCTCATGCTAGATCAAAATGGAGAAACAAAATTCATGTAGCCGACCCCAACATAGTTGGGACAAAGCTTTTACGATGATGATGATGAAGATGATTGAGAAAAGTTTAATTTAAATTCTGATTAGTGAAAGAAGATGATGATTTTTCAAATTCTTTTTTATTTTAACTCTTTTCGTAGTTATGGGGAAAATGTCAAAATATGACAAGAAAGTATATGAAGGAACAAAAATGAAAAAGAAAATGGTGCAAAAAGTCTTAAATCATGCCACAAGAAAAAATAAAAATACTTTGAAAGATTGTTACAAATGCACTTAGTCAACATCTGGCTTAGGAGCCTAGAAGGAGTGATCCATGTGGACCATGGGGAACCATTTCCCAGAAAACTCCCACGGTGAGCATACTGAATTCTCATGACTAGTGTTTTCACAAAGAGACATCTTCAGGTGTAGCCAAAAATCTAAATTGGTGTCATTATTTGATTCAAATTACAAGTCCAAGTTTAGCTAGACCTTAAGTCTTCCTTTTTATTGAAATGGAGTGGTTAGGAATTAATTAATCTCGTGTTTTCTATTTTGAGCCATTTTATTGAAATTAGGATTCCTAGTTAAGCTAGAATTAAGTCCTTTTTATTGACTTTGGAAGGTTAGGATTCAATCTTGTATTTTCTATTATCCCTAAAAACAATGTGTAGAGTATTTTCTATTTTATCCCCAAAAAGAATGCATGTTTAAAATGAGAAAAAGAAATGTATATTAAAAAAAATACAGATAAACATTGTTATTATAATAATTATCGTGAACATAAAAGAAAGAACTAAGTATGAAGACCTAAACATTGTCAGTACTGGTTTTTATGTTTAAAGGACCAAATCACTTAGTTAGCAGCTCATCCAACTTATAGCCAGAGTCAACATGACCCAGTCCCATACTGGCGATATGACATCAACCAGTATTCTCTAGAGTCAGTTTGCTGGGTCCCAAACTGGATGTTAGGAATACACTTTAAGACCATCGAGTATTTGAATTTGATTCAATTACAGGGCCAATGAGACCGATGTCATCACCAATCCACTGATAGCCCGGTGCTGAGACATCTCCCTTATCCACAGAAAAGACCTGGGATCAATCCCTGGCTGTATCTCTGTTGGTTTGGACTTGGGAAGTGTTACTAATAATAATAATAATAATAATAATAATAATAAATAATAATAAATGATGGTGGTGGTGGTGCTGGTGCCATCTTTCTGATCTCTCTTTAAGCTGAACCAAAATTGAATGGGTGAGGGTAAGATGCTGACAATCTCTCTGATTCCTCTCAGGGCAGTATAGCTACATACCTAGGAATTGTACCCTTGAAAAAAGATTCCATGCTTGTAAATGGATAACACCACTTAGGATTAATGGGACTCATAATGGATTTCAGACTACATAAGCATTATCCAATGATCAATGGAATCTTGATCTACTGATTAGGCGAGGGAGATATGTTCAATACTTGATGTGCTATTAGTAATTACAACATGGAGAAGTATCATGTGATACAGGGAGCTCCCAACATAGGAAACACTGGACTTTGCTTATGGCTTGGTTCCTATCCATACATAGGTGTCTGTATGATAAACATGAATATACATTCTACTATACATAATTAATTACAATTCCATTGAATTAATCTTACAAAATTCTTATCCATGCAGCATGCACATTGTGATTTATCTTTCCAATTATATTTCCTGACGGCTTTAGATTCCTGGTGATAATACCAAATCAAGATCCTTTCCTACAGCAACACAGTCTCACAGTTCCATTTAATGACAGTAAACTGCATAACAGATCAAAAGCCAAGAAAAGAACAAAGGAAAGATCAAAGATAGGATAATTTTTCCCACTATATTCTAAAAACATAATTATCTATTATGCCTTCAGTACTTTGCTCTTTTTAATGAAAGTAACCATTTAAAAAAAAAAAAAAAAATTATCTAAAGATTTGGCTTAAGATAGATTGGAATGGAGAAACAGAATTCGTGTAGCCGACCCCAATATATTTGGGACAACACTTTGATGATGATGATTCTAAAAACATAATTGTACAAACCTCAATGAGAATCGCAAGGTCAACAACAATGCTTGTGACATATCCAAGGACCAAATTGATGATACTCCTTGCAACAGATGAAGAGCCAATATCGACATCAATCTGCATGGCATAGTACTCGACACTTATTGACAGAAGCATGATGAGAAAATTTATTTTTTTTTTTTAATGTATAATTGATACCAGCAAACTTATATTAAAGGAAAAAGAAGTCTGTACAAAGAGCACAACTTAACAAAACTCAAATCA
Source organism: Camphora micrantha (assembly GCA_003546025.1). Lineage (NCBI taxonomy): Eukaryota > Viridiplantae > Streptophyta > Magnoliopsida > Laurales > Lauraceae > Camphora > Camphora micrantha. The sequence continues at coordinate 35,482,633 of QPKB01000008.1, read as the reverse complement.
CCATGCAAATTTTTGTCATTGAACTAAAATCGAACATAAATAAGAATAAGCATATGCATCCAGATGATAGAATTCCCTCGCAAAAAAGTTAGAATTATATGAATTTTGAGGATCATTTTCTTCATTCGCATTAGGCGTTTTTTTTATTTATTTATTTATTTATTTATTTATTTATTATATGTATTGCCTGTTTTATCATTTTTTATTGGTAATTATACCCTTTTATTAAGCCCAATGCATTGAGGCTATCTATTTCTATTTTTTTTTTTCCACTGCATGTAGGCTCTAACTCATGCACTCACACATGCATCCATGTCCCTATTATCAATTTTAGGAAGAAACCAAGGATATAATTTTCCAAAAAATCGTGTCAAGCCTTAAGGTCAACCACTTTTCTTATAGTTCCTTATATTTTCAATTAGAGCAAGTATACAGCTATCCTCAAGGATCAAAATAGTGGTAGCAGTGGGCATAGTAGCCGATAGCCAAAACGCTACGTAGCGGGTGATATGTAGTGGTAGTGGCGAAGCAGTGTGAATTGAAAAGTTAGTAAAAAAAATTAAAAAAATATCCAAAAAATCCAGAATATTGGAAAATGTTAGAATCTGATGGTTGTTTTTTTTTTTTTCCCTATAGTAACTAAGATAGGAGGATGTAGCAGTCCCTTCCCTTCTATGCATAGAGGTTTTGTATTGGTAAATTATTATAAAAAAATAATATCTTTTTTTCATATGTTTTCATGTTAGTTAAACTAAGTTAGAAACGATTATGCATTTCTAAATTCATAAGCAATTTAGCGTAGCTATACATAACACATGATAAATAATTATAAAGTAATGTTTAAATAAAACTTAAAGTTCAAACCAAATGACAAATTAACTTCCATTAAATACAAACAATGTACTTTTGTTGAGAGTTGAAAAAAAAAAAAAAAAAAAAAAAAAAAAAAAAAAAAAAAACCCTCTTCTAACACCAAAGGGGCTGTTTGAGCCCTTGAGAGAAACTCTATGCATTGGCTTCAATTTGGCAAATTCTTGTATATTTTAGTATTCTTTTAAGCATGGAAGGGTAGAAGAGTTACATAGAAATGTTTCTTGGAGAGAAGAAAATAAGAAAGAAGCCCTACTATGTGCTCTAAAAAATTATGCAATGTAGATGTTAGCCACGCTCCATAGTGGCTGCTACAATTGGTAGCAGTGATAAATAGTCTGTAGGGTGGCGGCCGCTATTTTGATCCACATGGTTATCCTATACCATAATTGGAAGGATATCAGCTATCCTATCCCTTATTAGAAGATTTCCTCTAAATTAGGGTCTAATCCTAATTTACAGGATTTTACATAGATTGTAATATACACCATGTACATGGTGGGGACCACAATGAGACCCAGCCATACAACAATCATACGTGTATTTAAGCCAAAACAACCACCCCCCGCCACCCCCCAAAAACCCAAAAAAAAGAAGATGATGCTAACTATTATATATCTTAATATAAAATGTCAGTACAAAACCCGAGTTGTAGCTCAATTGGCCAAGGACCACGGTTTGCACCCGGAGGTTGAGCGTTCGAAATTGCACTACCACATTGGGGCCATAAGGGATTTACCAGGCTCCCCCTGGGCCAGAAGGGATTATTCTGGCCCAAAGGGCTGGGACACCATCTGTTAACAAAAAACAAAAAACAAAAAAAGAAAAAAAGAAAAAAAGAAAAAAGAAAAAGAAAAAAAAAATTCAGTACAAAAAGGCTTGCATAAAACCGTTAAAAAAACATAGGCGTTGTATAAGAGATATATACCAGGCACCTCCAAAACAACTACACAATAATAGCACTTTGCATAAACGACCAACCGATTGCTTCGCTAAAGTGCCTGCCTCCCATTTGCGGACCTACTAACATGCTAAAAAAAATCACAAGACTTCATTGCTCGATGTTGAATCTCAATAAAATAGAACTACATCTTCCAAGGGCCCCTAAAGTTTTTTGCCCAAGAAACAACATTGATAGAATCACTTTCTACTATAAAGCTAAGCTAGAAAGAGAGACCATAGATGCGGAGAGCTTCCAAGATTGCCAAGACTTCTGCTTCATTAGAATCTAAAACTCCCACATTTTTTAGAACATATACAACACCTCCCTTTTATAATTTCCAAGTACACCGCCTATGCTAACTGAGCCCAATTTGCCACGAGTTGCTCCATCCATGATAAACTTTAGAATTCCTACCAGAGGAGGCCACCAAAACACTTTCTTTCGTATCTTTGAACCACCCACCAACAAAGAACTGTCCAATTGTGCAGAGTATTATCTCTCTTAAGATTTGAAAATTCCTTTGTAACCTCAATGACACAGTGGACATGAAACCTTCTAAAAAAGACCCCTTTCTATTAAAATTCTCTAGTTGTCTCTTTTTTCTCCTTCCATAGTGGACCAACGAACAGAAAAAAGCAGGGGTGGAACCAGGAATTTTGTTTAGGGGGGGCCAAAGAAAAAATCCTTTAAATAAAATTAAAAAAATTTAGTAATAATATACACAATAATCAAATTATTAAAGTTGTGCTGGACGTTCTTTCATCGAGTCGAAATCATCAATTATGATTTCAATAATGATTTTTTCTGCAATTTCTCTTTTAATATATATATATATAATTAAATAATTTACTAGAAATTCATCCTTCATTTTGTTGCGAAGTGCAGTTTTAACAAACTTCGTTCATCTACCACAGTCATTTGAGAATGGCTCCTAACCTGAGTGGGTGGTAAAGAGCGGTGGTTCTCACCTAGCTGCCCAGGGTTCGAACACTGGGTATGCCACCTCTTACCACGTGTGTGGGCTCCCTTTTCACTTGTGTAGGCTTTCTTCCCGCGTGTGTGGGCTCCTTTCCCACTTGACTAGGTTGTCTTTCCGCGTATGCAAGCTCTTTCTTAGGTCCCAGCCCCCTTAGTTGGGGTACCAAAAGAAAGTTTTAAAAAGTCTCAAAATGGGTACAAGCAAGCGCGGCGGCACACTGATCTCAGTGGGGTCAATTGACCCCACTGAGATTTGAAAAAATATTTAAAAATAAAATTTTTTATCTGATTAATTGAAATTTTGAGTTTGACTCCACAAACTCTTGAGTTTGACCCCACTCAATTTAAGAGTTCCACCCCCATATTAGCTAACTTTACACTTTCTCTGTTTCTGTGGTAGTGAACAAAAATCACCATAAAATACTGACCACCTAAGTTAATGGGCCAACCGTTTGCCAAAATATATAAAAAAAAATTAATGGGCCCACATTTCTAATATGTTTTCTAACAAAGAGTTTTTAAAACTTAAAGGAATTGGTGACATTGCTAAAAAATTATTGAAGACAAAGAATGACATTGTATACCAATTGGTTTGATCGCTTCTAAACTTAGTGTTGATTTTACCAGTAGCAACTGTGACGGTGGAAAGATCTTTTTCAACAATGAAATACATAAATAACAGGTTGTGTAACCGAATGGGAGACGAATGGATGAATGACTATTTGGTTACATATATTGAAAAGGATGTTAGTTGCTAGTGTTGATAATGAAATTATTATACAATGATTTCAACACATGAAAACTTGCTGAGGGCAGCTGTATCAGTTTATGTATTTAGATTAAGAACTATTGGTAACAATGTATTAAAATTTATGGTATTTTTTTTTTAGAATTCAATATTATCTTTGTCGGATTATCGAAAATAGATTATTTAAGAATTTTATATTATATTTGTTGAATTATCGAAAGTAGATGACAAATGTTGATAAAGAGAAAAATAAATTTATTCGATTTGTGAAAGATAAGTCTTTTGTTGACCCCACTGACTTGAATTTCTGGAGCCGCCGCTGGGTACAAGGTCCAGTCCTTTCTTACGCACGTAACCAAGGATGAAAATAGCGGTAGCGGCGGGCGTAACGGCCCGCCGCCAAAACGATACGAAGCGGGCAATACGTAGCGTAGCGGAGATACGTAGCGGCGTAGCGGTGCGATTTGAAAAAATGGCCAAAAAAATCTGAAAAAATTCCAGAAAATCCATAAAATTGTAAAATGAAAGACAATGTGGTTCTTTTGCAAAAGTAAGTAAGAAAAGGGGGTGTAGCGGTGCCCTCAATACATGAGGTCCTGTATCGCCGTATAAATAGAAAATAATAGTAATGATTTGTTTTTTCACATGTATTCTTGTTTCTTAGTCATGCTAACTTAAAAAGTAATTGAAAGCTCATAAAAAAAAAAAAAAAAAAAACACTAGAACATAAAATAAAGGCATAAGAATTAAGACAATTTAAGAGTTATAGTTAGGTTATTACTCAATACTCATTAGTGAACATTGAACAATCAAATATCAATACTTCAAGACATTTAAGGTTCAAATTCCATCAAGTAAATGAACTATGAAGTGATCAACAATTCAACATTCAACACCAATTTAGAAATGACAAAGAATAGAGAGTTAGTGAAGGAAATAAGAATACCTTAATCACCACCAAAAGGAATGTCTACCGAGATTCAAGGGGCCATGGTTGTCCTCATCCCCATCATTGTTATCATTTCTATTGGCACCATATTGAATTTGATATTGATGGGCATTGGGATCCACAATTCCAAAGAAGGAAGCCGCACCCGCATCATCAAAATTTGGTGGAGGTGGAGGTGGATATCTACCATATTGCGTTTCACCATAGTCACCATATGAGTAGGACCCCGAAGTTGAAGACTGTTCTTCTCCTTGTTGTACTTGACCATATGGAAAATAGTCAAAATATTGTGAGGGTCCTTGTCCACTGTAACTAGGATTCCACGAATCAGTCCATGATGCCGCTTATTGTCCTCCAACATCTCTACCCATATTTCCTTGCTCATTACTACCTCCAGCTCCAGGTGGTGAATCTCTTCGACGCCGTTGATAACCACGGCTTGGATCAAATCTTCCAGATGGAGGTAACTCCTGTACTTCCTCTACAGGAACGACATCGTCTTCATCATGTTGATAGTATTCACTGGTACCACCGGTCCCACTGTCTCCTCCTACATCTCCTCCACCATGGCTACTCGAAGAGACGGTGGTGGAACTAGCTTTCTCAGAAGCAGGTTCTTTCCCACTCCTCCTAGTCCTACTGGTACCTTCTCCCTGAGATGGCTGATCTTCTGCAGGTGCCCGTGCCTCACCCACATCCTCATCTATCAACTCTTGAACCGTTTCCTGAAACCTTGGATCTGAATCTAGCACTGGATCCTCTATCTCGGCTAGCCATGGGAGTAAGGGATCGTCCTCTCGGAATATGTGATCCAAATTAATAGGACAATAAGTAGGATCATCCCTTGCCCTTCTCTCCCTAATTTTGTTTCTCAACTTCAGATTGTAATGACAGTATACAAGCTTGTTGAGTTTCTGCATGGTAAGCCGATTTCTGGCCTTCGTGTGGATCAAAGAGAAAGTGCTCCAATTTCTTTCACAGTTGGAAGATGTTGTAGTCTGACTAAGGATGCGAACAGCCACGCTCCTTAGATGTGGAGCACTGTCTCCAAAATTTATCCACCAATCAGCTTAAATGCAAAAAATAAATAAAGAAAATTAAATATTCGTAACCCTCAAGTCCTCCTAATCAATTAAGATAAATAAATCAAGATTCAATACTATTGGGTGGGGTCTTTTGTTCATAGTCATACCAGGTGGCATCCTTCCAATCGATCGTATCACAAGAGGGTCAGCAAAGGTTCCTCTCCTTTGTGTATACATAGATATCTACAATGTGAAAATTAGATATAAGTCAGTAAACCCATACAGCTTGTATGGCAATTGGCACTTGGCAGCATAATTAAATTCTCATAAGTAACCACCCACTCACCTCTTGTATTGCATTAATTTGATCATCTTCATTTAACAATCTCTTCAATACCTCCCGTAATCCTACCCGCAATTCCGTATCTATTGCTTCGGTGTGTAGTTCGACATTGCGGTAATAGAATTCGGGATTCAAAAAATAACCTACATTATAAATATGTAAAATGTACCGTGAGCAAACAAGATAATAAATACATTAGTTAGGAAAACAAAAGAGTATCAAATTCAAAGATATATATATTAATTACCTGCAGCATGCAATGGATGGTGCAACTGATCGTTCCAGCGGGCATCAATAATCTTTATATATTTATCGTGATATCTAACATTTTCCATAATGGAACGTTTTGCCCGATCCATTGCTTCATAGATAAAGCCCATTGTCGGCTTGTCATCACCATCTACAAGCCGCAACACTTTAACTAAAGGCTCAAAAACCTTTAATATCTTCTTCACTTTCTTCCAAAATTTATTGTCCCTCATCAAGTTTGGGACTTCAAACCCCGGACCACTAGTTGCATTGCCCCATTTCGAACGAAGCCATTCTTCTGATGCAAACATCTGAATGAGCTCCGTTCTAAATCTTACAAGGCTTTCCATAGCCAAAAAATGGGTTGCAAACCTTGTTAATCCTGGACGCAGCAAGGCATGGTTATTTGTGTATCTTTTCATCAAACTTAACACCCAGGAATGATCATATATAAATCTTGTAATTCCTCTACATGCCTTGATCAATGAAGCCACTTTTGTCTTCCTTCCAATCTCTTCCAAGATGAGATCTATGCAGTGTGCTGCACATGGGGTCCAAAATAAATGGGTCCTCTTCTCCATTAATTGCAAACCTGCTGCCTTGAAATTGGTGCCATTATCTGTAACAATCTGTACAATATGCTCCTCTCCCACACTCTCTACAACTTTATCCATAAGAGAGTATATATATGCGGCTGTCCGTCTATGGTCACTTGCATCAATGGACTTCACAAAGACGGTCTCCAGCGACTGAATACACCAAAAAGTTTATTAATTGTGTTTGGGTGCCGCTGGTCCACCCGTCACACATGATGGTAACACCATTCTGTTGCCACATCGGCCGAAACGTTTCCACTCAAGCCTTTATTTCTGTATATTCTTCTTCAAGATATTTAGTGCCCACATCATATACGGAGGGCGCCTGTATACCCCGCCCAGCCTCGGCGGCAACATCAAGAATAGTCTGGAAATATGGGGAATCTACTGCTGTAGGTGGTATGTTCTTGTGAATTAGCCATTTTGCTGTGGCTTTGGCCAATTTATCTCTTGCAGCCTTCATTACCCCTTTCATAACACTAGATATTTTTGGTTGTTTAGCTCCCTCTTTCCTATGTGCTAGAGGATCAACAGGGGGAGGAACTCCTCTTCCCGTAGAGAGAATTTCTACATCAACATCCGTTCCTGGGTGCTAAATGCCCTACGCATGGACCCCGCAATGCCCTTACCCTTGCTTGGCACAGTAGCAGATGAGCCCCCTGCATCATAATATCTGCTTCCAGCAAATGCACGACGTTCATGTTCTTCTTGTTGAGTCATCAAAGACTCGGCATGCAGCCTCCATCTGTGCATCTTCCTCCTCATCAAAGTATTCATCTCCAAATACATCATGACGGGCAGCATCAACATCTTGCCGCTTCTTTTCTTTTATCTCTACTTTTCTAGCTTTGTTTTGGCCAACCAAAGCTTTCATTTGTTCCCTGACTTCCCTTGGTACTTCAGTACAGCCAGCAACATTGCTAGAAATGTGGCCCAAGTGGTGCTTGAATCTTGTAATGCCCCCATTGGTCACTTTCCCACAAAAGTTGCATTTGATTTTCAGCCTATTATTCTCAACTGCCTCACCGAAGCTCCATGCAGGATCAATACCACGAGGCATTTTAACTTATCAATTGGCAAAGACAGATAGACTGAATAACTGGCTCTGGCTATAAATATGAACAAGTAGTATATTAAAAATTAAAAAACAAAGAAACATGTTAGAGAAAACATATATATAACGCTTAGGAATCATTCTCTTGACATTTAATTGGTATTTCATGGGTTGTCCATGAGTATTGAAATATTTTTTTTCCAAAAAATAAATAAATCCGAAAAGAGAAAATAGAGAAAAATCAACAAAATTTCAAAATGTGATGGATTGATCTATGGGAAACATAGATATATCATTTACAAGAAATTTCCAAGTGGTTTCATGGGTTGCCCATGAGTATTGAAATTTTTTTATTCCAAAAAATAAATAAATCCGAAAATAGAAAACAGAGAAAAATCAACAAAATTTCAAAATGTGATGGATTGATCTATGGGAAACATAGATCTATCATTTACAAGAAATTTCCAAGTGGTTTCATGGGTTGTCCATGAGTATTGAATTTTTTTTTTTTCAAAAAATAAATAAATCCGAAAATAGAAAATAGAGAAAAATCAACAAAATTTCAAAATGTGATGGATTGATCTATAGGAAACATAGATCTATCATTTACAAGCAATTTCCAAGTGGTTTCATGGGTTGTCTATGAGTATTGAAATTTTTTTTTTCAAAAAATAAATAAATCCGAAAATAGAAAATAGAGAAAAATCAATAAAATTTCAAAATGTGATGGATTGATCTATGGGAAACATAGATCTATCATTTACAAGCAATTTCCAAGTGGTTTCATGGGTTGTCGATGAATATTGAAATTTTTTTTTCAAAAAATAAATAAATCCGAAAATAAAAAATAAAGAAAAATCAAATAAAAATAAAAATATGTGTTCATGATGAAAGGGAAAGATGGATCTCATCATATATTCATATACTTATATGATCTCAAAAGTTAAAAGATTAGAAAAAAATCCAAAAGAAAAACAAACCTAAAATAGATGGAATGGAAGCTTGGAATTTGATGTAGTTCTTTCACTTGTTTGTGTATGATTCCTTGGAACTTGATGTTGTATACTTGTATCTTGTATGTTATAGTTGTTGCTCACTTAGTTACTTGTAGTCTTGTACTCTTGTAGTTGAAAAACTTGAAATTTTGGAGTTGTGGAAGGCTTACAACAGTGTTAATAAGTTAGGGCCGGCTGTGAAGAGAAGGGGAAGTGGTGGGGTTGGGGGGTGGGGGGGCGGGGGGTGGGGGCGCCCTTATAAAGGGTATGAAGCATAACGGCCGCTATGAATTGTAGCGGCGCGATACTATAGTATCGCCGCTTTTTTCTTCGTGGATGCCGCCACGCCTGATATATCGGCCGCTACGCTACGTAGCGGCCGATATTTACATAATTACATCCTAGCATGTAACTCTTAAGTTACAAATTAAGACTTTATTATTTAAAAACTCAAAGAAAAGTAGTAATAATATCTCAAATCTAAAATCTAAATCATTCAAAAGCATGATTTTGCTAGATTTTATCTCCTTAAATAAATTTCTTTAACCGAATTATTCGGACATGGATAATAATAATAAATAAATAAAAATACAACTATATTCCTTTATCCACGATGGATTATCTGAGTGATCTAAAAATTAATGTAATAATAGAACACAAATAGACTTTGATTTTAAGCAGATTATATTTCAATAAAAGCCAATGATATGCAGTAAAATCAGTACATCTATACAATGTAAAAAAAAAAAAATTCTATAAAAGAGAAAGTGGATTTGTCGTTCTTCTTCTTCATACCTCAAAGACCATGCAAGTTTAAAACGTACAACTCTTTTCAAGATCTCCAACAAGAAGACGTGCATTCTCCTCTTCCTCTCTTGGATCAAAGATTTAAGGCAAGTGTAGATAGATTAATTTGAAAATTGAGAAATCTCCTCTCCAATCTACATCAAGCCTTCCTTATTTGTTCTCCTTTCATTTATTTCATTTCCTTTCTTTCTTTTTTCATTTAACGTTTTCCCCAAAATCAAGAGTATATTTTGTTTCCTTTTTCAAGAGTCAATATCATATAATAAAAAAATCCAAAACAATGGAGGGATGGATGGCCACACAATGGAGGGGCCAAAGGATGTCTTTAAAGGGAATTTTAAGATGTATGCACCGCCCGCCCGGCGCCCCCCCCCCTTTCTCAAAAAGGAATAGTCGTCCTTGAAATCAACCCACAACCAACCAAAGGAGCCCTCTCCATGCCTGCATCAAGTCAACTAGCAAACCTGGGATACATAATTACATATACCTCGGCCTAACTGTTATGGAATCAGAGAGGAGGGCCTGAAAATATTCTAGTCACTAGGCATAGATTGAATCAATTACTAAAATATCACTTCATCCAAAACTGCAGTAAGGAATATATAATTTAGTGATTTAGTGTGTGGTTAACCTTAACAATCTCCTTGTCTTAATTGAATAAAGGCAAGAAGCAAAGCACAATACTTCTTTCCGCACAACAAAAAGACCTTGAAAAAACATCTAGAATCTGTCTTCTTACCCAGAACCAACTATTGGAACCTTCAATCAAGAAAATGGAACTCCAAAAAATCGAAAAACGACCACAATTTATTGACGACACTCTTCCCAGATTCGGCTGGGGCAAAAATCCTTTAAACAGGTTTATTTTATCTTCTTCAATCCACACTAATAGATTTCTTCATTTGGTAGTCCTCAATGTGAAAGGATGCTTTGATACCAAATTTTGAAACAAAAGAATTGTAGAAGTCTACGACTTCGTACAAGAAAATTTAGAAAACCATAGGAGAGGAGATAAAATACGGAGAAAGTGAATCCTGACCATCTCAATATGCAATTTTCTCATGGTTTCAGAAATTACCAAAAACCCCTATGAATACCAACAAATTACATAAAACCCCAAGAGACTTGTTGATTCACATTTAAAATCCTACTTCCTAACTCATAACAATGACAATGAGCACCTTCAACTTCCTATAGGATCTCTTCTTCTTGTTTTTTTTTTTTTTTTTTTTTTTTTTTCAACTCGCAACCATCCCATAGCCTCTTGTCCAATCTTATCTATACTTCGAGCTCCTCCAAGACAACAAAAGAACTTGAGGTCAGATTCAAGTTGCCAACCATGCAAATAAAGAATTTGTTAAGGTATTGCTCCCCAGAGGCAAGCTATGGGTTAGGTTCATGAGGGATGTACTGGTCATGGTAGGAAAACTCGGCGAGTCAACTTGTGACTCGGCCGAGTCATGATATTTTAAAGAGGGACCAAGTAAAAAACAGAGGCAACTCGGATGCCTTTAAAAATGGGCATGACTCAACCTGACTCGTCAGAGTTTTTGTGTAACTTGGTGACTCGGCCGAGTCACTGCGTTGACTCTCCTGAGTCACCGCGTTGACTCTCCGAGTCAATTATTTTTAATTGGGCGAGGCGAGTCCGAGTCGCGCGTTTGCCAACCTTGGTACTGGTATAGATAATGAACCTAAAAATTAGGTAAACAATGAGAAACTTCCCAAGCAAAAGCATGAAGGTGAGTGTGCTTGTGCTTTTTTCTTCCTTTTTTTTGTGGTTGTGGTTGTGGGGGTTTGTTTGCTGGTGGATATGCAGGGTTATCTAACGAGGATTCTATATCAGCTACTAAGCTTACCGAACCCAAATATTGCATCATCAAGTTTCTCCACATTCAACCATCCTCCTCATTTTCTTTTTAAAATAAATTTAAACATATATAATTTAAGTTGGTTTTAGATAGATATAAATGACAGCCAACTTATAGTAAAGGCTACGGCTTGCATATATACTTCTATCAGTTTATGTGCTTTGAGGATAGTTTACTATCTTCATCTGTAATTCATAAATATACTGAGCAACCAATAAAAAAAAAAAACATTAGAAGTAGGATCACACACAGGAACATATATAAAGCTGATAGTTACCTCCAGAAAATTATCTTGCCTAAGGTATTTGCATGTCACTGCCTTGCCCAAAAGACAAGCTTTGGACCCAACCGCACGCTTGACCATCCAGTATCCCTGAAAACAGTAGCAGCCAAAATACAACAGCTACTAAGTAAAACGATATGTGCATTAGGATAGGTGATATGGTTTGAGTGTGTAGGATACTTAGGATATGGCTTGGATTGGGTGTCTTTATATTTTCTTGCCATTTTGTTAAATTTAATTCTGTATCGTTAGTCTATCTTTTTCCTTCTTCATCTTTTTTCTTTCTTTCTTTATTTTTTTTTTTTTTTTTTTGTGCGTGTGTGTGTGTTGTGTGTGTGTGTGTGTGTGTGTGGGGTGGGGGGGTGTTGGTGGGGTTGGTGTGGTTTGACTGAGAGTTGATTTCAGGCCCTTGTTCCACTCTTGATAAGGGGACATCCTTTGGCACCCTTTGCTTCACACCAACTCACCAGTTGTAGCCATAGACCTGCCAAGTTGACTTCAATATAGCCATGCAAATGATGCAGTCCAGACCCATGATCTCTGGTTCAACCAAGCCCACTAGGCCCAAGCCCATTAAAATCTCTTTTAGATTGTTCCAGACTACGATGATTTCTGTTTGTGAGTAGCAGCTAAAATTTAGGAATAAATATGAGATTTCTTGGAAGATTTTGCTAAGAAAATCTTATTTGATTTAGACTTTTATTAGAATTGTTTTCAAAATAGAAGTAGTATTTGGAGTCTATATGAAGTATTGTAATCCCACTAATTCAATAGTTCATTGATAATAAAATGTTCTCCCTTGAGTTTTTTCTCTTGCTGTGGTGTGAAACCAAGACGGCCTAAGCTTCGGCTTGGAGAGTAGTCTTTGGCTACTCTTCCCCTACCCGTGCTGCATCAGCAACCCCTACTCATATCTGCACCATGTTCTCAGTTCCTAAAGTTATTCTGCAGCCTACTCATTTTATTTGCTTATCCAGTAAAAGCAAGTAAAAAAAAGCAGCAGCAGAGTGAAAAATAGAAGAGGAAGACAAAGCATCCATGTTCTCACGTTTGCATCTTTTCACTGGTCCACTTGTTCATGCTCTCTCTATCATAGCTTTTCTTTTGAAACTTGTATCGGACCAAACTAGTTCCAGTCATTCGCCCCACTGTGAGTTCCATTTTGAAGACTCTAAACAAAAAGTCAGAGTCTGCCATCTATGTGGTCGTCCATGTCTAGCCACATGTAAGCCTACAGTTGACTGTTTATTTGGTTCCTACAATTAATAAAGGTTCCCATCTCTCTTTTGTGCGGCTGTGTTGATATATTATCCACTTCCTTGCTTGCTCCATCTTGCATTTATCACTTCATAATGTTGTTGACCCCATGAATTATCACCATCTATTTGATTTGATCAGTCATATTTCAACCAAATCTCTTGCTGTTGAATCAGATTATTTGTACCTGGATTAGATATTGTCCATTGATTGATCATCAGTCTCCTTTGATTTCTAAATATCATCATCTTTGGATCTGTTCAGTGTTTGTTTGACATCTTTGGATTTGTTCAGTGTTTGTTTGACATTAAAGCAAAGGCTACCTAATTGTCTGCCGGCTTTGTGATGGATGACAAAGGAGAACTCCAACTGATACATGTTGCTCAACAAGTACACATCTTCTGCTGAGAACAAAGATGATGCTTGAATGCTATTTGATCAAAATATAGTGCAAAATCCTTTCTAACGAAATAGTTATCTGAATAGCAGTTCTAAGAGTGAATAGCAGTGTAGAACTTCACAAGTGGAGCACCGTTACTTTACTTGACAGGCTTCTCACTGAAGAATTCTATGGTCTGACCTTGGCTAAGTACACCAATGCCAACATTGGAAGCATACACTTTCTTAAATTTCAGAAGGCGTAAAATACAAATTTTGTAATCTTGCATTGATTCTATAAAACACCCTGTTACTGCACTTGAATATTGAAATTTGAAATTCAGCTTGTTTAATGCAATAGATGATTGATGGAAATTCCATACAAAGCATCTTAAGAATGTAGTGAGGCCATGAAAATTTTGAACTGTGGATTTAGTTACAGGTGTTGCCCAATCAAAAATGGGTTTCACCTTGACAAGGTCAACTTCCACACCCTATGCATGAGTTGATGTACCCTAATAAGACCATGGAAGTACTCACAAAAGTGCACTTCTTTGTATTTAGATCACATGTTTTGTTTATGAATGTTATAGTTTCTGTTTTGGATTAAGTTTCTGCATCTAATTTTTCTATTTGCTGGGTATGATCACATATCAGGATCAGATCATCTGTTTATGGATATTTTTCCGGAAATAATGATCTACATCAAATGAGATATCCAAATCTGACAATCTGTTTTGATCTGATCATCTTGAGTTTGGATTTGTTTCCATCTTTATTCTCATACAACAAGACCCACACCGACTGTTGTTTAGGTGGTCACTCATGATCATTGTTTTTCTGGATTGATCTGGATTGGATATTTGAATGCAAATCTGATATTTTCCTGCATCTTTGTCTGCACTGCCTATATGGTACTTCATCTCGACAGTTGATTTCTTGCCCCATCTACACCATTTCATGGGATCATCTTCTGTAGCCTAGTGCTCAACCCACAATTGTCTATATGCATCAGCAGCCACCCACATCTTAACCGTCACATTTACACTCAAGATTCACAACATCTTGGGCATGTGTTGCGGTGTGTATGTGTTTGGGATTGGGGATATTGTTCATGAGTAATATGGTTTGAGTTGTATAATCGTAGGATATGAAGGACATGATATGGTTTGGGTGCCTTGATATTATCTTGCTACGTTATCAGTTACCAGTTACCAGATTTGATAAGGCACCTTTATGACTTAGTTAGCTCTCTTCATTGTATCTATAACTGCCTGATTATACTCTTAAATAAAATTACATCAGTTTTGTGGAATACTAAAGCTGTCAGTACCTCTACAATACTTGGAATAAGTTTGAATCTTGCATCCCGGTATATGTCAGTCCCATCCACAAATCTACTCAACAAAGATCCTTTATTTATGGGTTTGTCAGCTCCATAGTAAAGAATCAAACTGTAGTTTGGCTTTGCAGGAACCTACAATTCAAGAAGGAAAGAAAAGTAACAGAATGGTTAGACTAAATGAATAAAACAAGATAACTACAACAGCACATACAAGATTATTCATAGTTTTTAGAACAAGAACAAAAATGTATAGTATTTTGTATGCAATGCATAGGACATATCATATATATACAAATGGCCACCTCATTGTCAGCAATTATACGATCAATTGTCAGGATTTTCAGTTTTGACCAACTGAAAATACAAGGACGAACTCCTCAAGGCTCGCTTGTAGCCAAATAAATGATCGTAAAAGACCAAATTCTGAAGTTAAATTTATTTTTTTAATGGAATGATGGTGTGCCTGTTGTTAAGTGGATCACAAATTGGGTCACAACCCACCTGTAATTAGGCCCATTTACACATATAACTTGGTCAAAATCTCCCAACCGTGTACAGCTATGTAGAATATTATCTTACTACATTAGGAGATTTTCTTAGGAAAGCAATAAATATAATTATGGTAAATTGAGAGAAATTGTAGCCCTAAAGGCTAATGTCTAATCTATTTAAATTATCGAGACCTTCAAAGGAGGATCATTGAATTCACTAGTCAGTTGCTTCTTATGTCATATATCTCTGTCGTTGCGATGGTATCAGAGCTTTATTCCTCTTTGTGAACGACATTCTATACAGAGAATCTAGGATTAGTTTTTCATCTTCCAAAGCATTGGAAGCCATCAGATTTTCTACTCTTCACATCTGCTCCAGAAATTGATGCCAAACAGAAGTCTGATCAACCTGGGATCACACGTGGCCCACCCCAGATCATCATCATCATTTCAGGATATCACAATCTCTCTGGTCGCCTGAATATTCTAGATTTTCTGGTGATATTTTGATATTTTTTGGCATCAGATCAGATCTGTTTCTCAAGCTTCTTGCACAAGTTGATCGTCACTGGGATCTGTGGCCCACCACTGATCACCTCCCTCATCAAAGGCACCTACCATCTTGGTCGATTATTTATGCTAGGTGTATTGGCGATTTTTTCATCCATCAGAGGTAGGCCATCTGATTAATCTTTTGCTTTCCCAGTTTTCTGACATAGTTTTCGTCAATCCATCACTGTGACTAGGATTTAGATTCGATTTGGATGAAACTTGGACCCTCTGGACAGAAAAAAGGATTTCTACACAATAGGTGGTACTGATCTTGCATTTGATCACTTCCGGGAGCCCCCTTTCTTGATCGACACCTCCATACAGGGTCGTCAGGCCTGTTTCTTTTGCTGGAACCTGTATCTGTTCACAGTTTCCTTGCTGTGTGAAGTATTTTGACAGTTTGTCTGTCTAGACCTAGTCTGTTGCTGTTTCTTCTCTCTGCTGGATTTCTTTAAGTGCATCTCTTCTCTCTGAGTATTGCATCTCTTTGTGCTACTGCTGTTTATTATCTCTGCTGGGTTTCTTGAAGTGCATCTATATTTCTTTGAATATTGCATCTCTTTGTTGTGCTGAGATGAAAACGACAGAAATTGCTTTCATAAAATTTAATGGAAAAAATTACACCTCTTGGTCATACCAATTTCAAGTGTATCTTGAAGGGAAGGAAATGTGGGGATTTATCTCAGGATCTGGATATGACCCAAGACCCTCAGAAGATGAGAAAAAGATATTGTCTTGAAACACAAAAGATGCCAAGATCAAAACATGGATTCTTGGATCTGTTGAACCTCAACATATCCTTAATCTAAAACCCTATAAAACATCTAAGGATATGTGTGTAATTTTATGTAATGAGGGAAGGAGGAAGAGACGAAAGTTGGAGAGAAACTCAATGATCAATGGATCATCGACTGTTCTGTTTTATAATCAATTGTTACCTTAATCGAGGCACTAAGTATGTTAAGAATACAAATTAGAATAAATGAAAGAATGGAAAGAATCAATCCTAATCAATCCTAGTCTATACAAGGAAAACATAAAGAGATAAATCAGCTAATCAATGAGAGAAATTAGCTTTACAGGGATTGACTAAATCCTACGAGAGAGAGGCTGTAATGGGCCTCTGTTGGGCTGGGCCTAGGGCCCCTGTAAGCAAACAGCCTTGTTATCTTTTACACTCCCCCTCAAATTGATGTGGTAAGGTAGAAAACATCAATTTGTTAGTGAGATCATGATGACGCGTTTTGGGGAGAGCTTTTGTGAAGATATCCGCCAACTGGTTAAGAGTAGAGACATGAGGCAAAGTGATCTTCTTAGTAACAACATGCTGACGAATGAAGTGACAATCAATCTCAATGTGCTTCGTTCTTTCATGAAAGACAAGATTGTTGGCAATTCTGGTAGCACTTGTATTGTCTCCATGAAGAAGTGTAGCACTACCAACAATGACACCAAATTCACAGAGAAGACGGCATAGCCAGATGATTTCAGCACTACCAGACGACACCACCCGATATTCAGCCTCAGCAGAAGACTTTGAAACGGTGGTTTGCTTCTTGCACTTCCACGAAATCGAGAGTCCCCAAGAAACATACACCAACCAGTGGTAGATCGCCGAGAATCTGGACAACCAGCCCAGTCAGCATCTACATACGCTGATAAGTGCAAAGAAGTGCCCGAAGAGTAGAAGAGACCATGATTAATGGTGCCTTTGACATAGCGGAGTATGCATAATGCAGCATCAAGGTGAGGTTTGTGAGGTATGCCTATCCTCCTAAGTATGTTTGTAAGTTGCGGAAATCTTTTTATGGACTTAAGCTGGCTCCCAGGGCTTGGTTCGATAAGTTTCGGGCTGCAATTCTTCAAGCTGGATTTCGTCAGAGTCATTCGGATAGCTCACTATTTCTTAGATGGACATCGAAGGGCTACACCTTCCTTTTAATCTATGTTGATGATATGATTATCAGTGGCAATGATAGTGCTAGCATTACAGATTTCAAACATCATCTCACTCGCCACTTCAGAATGAAGGATCTTGGTCCTCTCACCTACTTTTTGGGGCAAGAGTTCTTGCGTAGCAAATCTGGCATTCGGGTTTATCAGCGGAAATATGCTACAGATTTAATCACTTCGGCAAGACTCAATGATGCTTACACTTTTGATACACCTATGGAGTTGAACAACAAGATTAGTACGGATGATGGTCCTCCCCTGGATGATCCCTCTGTTTTCCGACGGATAGTTGGTAGTTTACTCTACTTAACTATGACTCGGCCGGATATTTCTCATGCCGTTCATACTGTTAGTCAGTTTGCCTGAGAATATTTTTGAACATGGAACAGTGGGTCATGCTGGTCCATAACTTAGATGATCAAGATCCCAGTGGTCGCCCAGTGGTCCCATACAAGATGGCTGGAATTGATTTCCAATCATGTGATCGATGGGTCCTACTAAGGCCTGACGATATGAACTACAAATTCCTGCAATTGTCACCTGTGTTACCTAATATCAATTGGATGAGGGCCCAGATGGGGCCCACTCCTCATGGGTCCAGTTTCTTGGGGTCGACCAAGGGTCCCCTACCAAATGTGGGGTTCTGATTTGTGATCAGGACCCCTGATGGGTCCTACAACTCATGTCGACCTTCTATCCTGTTTTCATCAAGTACCATGTCTACTGTAAGAATCAAATAGATGGTGGCTACAGCGGAGTCCAATCCCTATGGGACCAGTACCACCTTAGTCACCCATGGGTCCCCTTTAGGATCCATGGATCAGATCCTTGATCAAGTGGACCAGGTGGTCCCACTATCCCAAACGTAATTCTTCATATATATGTCCTGTTTCTGATTTTTGTATATACAGCCATTAATTCAACAATCAGAAGATATGAATGGACTGACAATTACTATGTCACTGGAATGAATCTATCCAAAGTGATTTCATGAGTTTCTGCACTCCAAATATGATTCACGATATTTTCCATTACTATCTCTATGCACATCAACATTACATGACCATCACGGACCAAGTTTTTATCAATCATCTACTATATTGTTGAGGGACAACTAGGAAGATTCACTCACCTTTTGTACGTGATGTTGCGTTTGCAATATGCGGGCACGAATAGGACATCCATCAATGACTACCTTCTTTTTCTTCTTCTCCTAAATTACAGCCCACAAGTCCCTCTCTCAGAAATTCTCAAAAGAAAGAAGGGAAAAGAATACCAAACTAAGAGTCGATGGTTGCTTAAATATACAAAATAGAGTCCTATTCCTACTCTTATGCTCCCTCTTCTATCTTTCTAATTAGAGTTGTCATACAACTCCTTCCCTTTCTAAAACTATTCACGTGATACTCTTTCTAATTTAAAAATAAGTTAAACAAGTAAGGGTCCTACCTGGGCCAAACTAATTCTGGGCCCAGGTAACTTCGGATATTACATTCACCAAAGGGCTTCCACGAACGCATCATCAGTTCTTAGTTGGCAAATTGATGCTTGTGGACTCTACGACATCAATTTGAGGGGGAATATTAAGTGGGTCACAACCCACTTGTAATTAGGCCCATTTACACATATGAACTTGGTTAAAATCTCCCAACCGTGTACAGCTATGTAGAATATTATCTTACTACATTAGGAGATTTTCTTAGGAAAGCAATAAATGTAATTATGGTAAATTGAGAGAAATTGAAGCCCTAATGGGTAATGTATAATCTATTTAAAGCATCGAGACCCTCAAAGGAGGATCATTGAATTCACTACAATTACTTCTTACATCATATATCTCTGTCGTTGAGACCTGTGTGCCTGAAGAGGGGTGCTGATGCAGCGTGGGGAAAAGTCGAGTAGCCAACGGGCTAATCTCCAAGCCAATGGCTTAGGGATTGGGATCCAAAACATCTTGGTCTCACGTAACAGACAATTAACCAAGAGAAAACTCAAGGGAAAATTTTCTTAATCACTGAACTTGTCCCTGGGATTACAATCTTTTATACAGACTCATACTTAAACCTATTCTTAGAAACAAATCAAATTGAAATAAATTCTAATGCAGACTTTCTAATTAAATTCAAAAATATCTCTAGCTATTAACTAATACTAAAATTAAGTAGAGACTTATGTTGTACAATTGTGGAAGTCTTCTCTTTATGGGCTATTAATAGACGTGGTCCCAATGGGCTAGCAGACCTTGGGTCTAGCCTGCATCAATGCTCCCCACCCCCCAATCCTCTCGGGAACTCGTCCTCGAGTTCAGTAGGTGGCCTCCTAGGTCAAATATCAATCACACAAATCTTCAATGTTCATCTTGACCTTTATACAGTTTGCATGATATGAAAGCATCACTCAATCTATTGTTCCAAATCAACTTTAGGCATTGCTTCATGGGATGGTCGGATTTTACTTGAAAGCAAGATTGTAGAATCTGCAAAATCAAATTGCTATCGCCAAGTGTCCATTGTTGATCTCCAAAGATAAAAGTCAATGTGAGAGACTTCAACTAATGGATCTTCTTTTGAACGATTTGGAATAATGGATTTGTTTTCCGATGATCCAATGGTCATGTCTAAAAGTAGCACTTCGATCAGATCCATCGGATGTTCATTTTCCTTACTAACCATATCCAAGTCTTCAATGTTTGCCTCTGATTCTTTTGCTGCTTGCATCTTTTGATCACCACTGTTTACAGGCAATTCAGTTTCCTTGTCTTCTAATTCTTTTGAAGTACCATCTATTTAGGAATGCCACATGATTTTCCATTTGACTTTATCATCACATCTTCCTTTCGTTGATCTTTCTTCTCAATGTCAACCTTGATATCCTCTTTTTACTCTTTCTTTGATTCTTCAGCTGAATGTGATGGTGTAGACGGTCATGTTGTCAATTGCAACGGAACGAGAGAAACATGTAGTCCTTTCCACGAGAAGGAATAGATGTTTGTCTCTTTGTCATGTTGTACTTCCCGATCATTAATCCATGATCGTCCCAAAAGAAAATGAGTGAGATTCATAGGATCACACCAAATCTTGTCCTCATAACCACCAAATCTTGTCCTCGTAACCTCATAACATTTGTTAGTCACAGGAATGACAGAACCATTAGACCATGTGACTTTGTAGGGTTTAGGTGGCTTCTCAGTTGACCAATGAAGTTTGTCAATAACCTCTTGCACGACAAAGTTTACTGCCCTTTCATTGTCAGGGACCAAATTAGCTAACCTGTCTTCACACTTCACTCGCGTCCGAAATATTACAGTTTGTTTCCACTCACCGTCTTCATTCTCATAGGTGTTGAAAAGTCTGTGCATGACGAGTGTGGGATTATCCTCTCGAGCAAAATGCGATTCAACAACATGAGCTCTTTGCTTGAGTTCTCCTCTTTGAAAATTTGATGGTCTCCCAATGGGCTTCAAATCAACTTTCACTGGCGGGCAAAATGGATCTTGACTATGCATATATTTATCCTCCAGTAGTAATTTCATCTCATTCCATCTCATTCCATATCGGTGGTTATTGATACAACTGACATCTACCTTCTGTCCACCATGCTCTTGCATCTCCATGAAGTTTTCTTTCGGCATAATCTTTACGTGAATTACTTCTCAATTGACGCCACTGAAAATACTCTTCAAGTATTTAAATCCAATATAAGAAGACATTTGGATCTTTATTTCCATAAAACAAAGGAACTTCTAAAACTTCTCTGTAAACCATATTTGAAATTGTACCTTCATGATCAATGCCAAGTGATGGACTGTTTGCTGTTTGATAATGCTGAATGAAGTGGGCAGATCATGTGCAACTTTTAGATGGGTCGATCTAGCCTGCAAACAGGGCAAGGATAGAGTGTGGGTCTGTTGGATTTGACCTGTGGGCTGTACTTTCTGGCCAGTGGGTCAGGCTCCTTTTATTTTCTGTTTGATCAGATTTGGGCCTAAGTCAAATTCAGGCCCAGATGATGGCTCAGTCCTGCCACGTGAAGTGGGACACGTGTTAAACAGAAAAAAAACCTTCTTCAATTCTGTCTCAATTCCGGTGTCGGTCAACTAATAAGAGAAGAAAGGCAGTCGTGTGGCTGGTAGGAAATGGCAGTGGAACTGGAGAGCGATGGTGTGTGGCAGTCGTGTGGCTGGTAGGAAATGGCAGTGGAACTGGAGGGCGATGGTGTGTTGCAGTCGTGTGGCTGCTAGGAAATGGCAGTGGAACTGGAGGGCAATGCCGACGAAGCTGATGGCGAAGGTGATCGACGATGATGCAGAGATCAATGTCGAGGAGGGCAGTTACCAGGTATGCCTGATCCCTTCTCTTTTCCGCTCCTTCTCCTCTTTCTTCTCTTTTTCTTTTTTTTATTTATCTCTGGGTTTGGGCGATGGAGACGAAGGGGTACAGTGGTTACAGCTGTGATTGGAGTTGGATTGGGGTGGATTAGGCATGGAGAGTGGGGTGGCTGGCTGGGAGGTTTCTGTGGCTCGTGGAGTTTGATACCAATTGGTGGAGTTCGAGATATTGGGTTTCGAAAGAATGGTGAAGGTTTGGAGATTGTTAGTTTAGGGTGTTAGGGAATTTGGGGAATTCTGGTTTATGGTTTTGTGGGTTTGGGTTCTGGATGGGTTGGGACTGTTGATGGTTTGATGAAGATGATAAATGGTGGTGATAATGGATTGACAAAAAACAAATAAAAAGATGGGGTAGCAGAGTACCTCAGATCGGCGATTGGAAGGGCGATCTGAGATTGATCGTCTGGCTTTGATACCAATTGATGCAGAGCGGGGAAGAGGGTAGTCAACGGGCTAATCTCTAAGCCAATGGCTTAGGGATAGGGATCCATGGGATCCAAAACGTCTTGGTCTCACACCATTGAGAATTAACATAGAGAAAACTAAGGGAAATT
Organism: Camphora micrantha; assembly: GCA_003546025.1. Classification (NCBI taxonomy): domain Eukaryota; kingdom Viridiplantae; phylum Streptophyta; class Magnoliopsida; order Laurales; family Lauraceae; genus Camphora; species Camphora micrantha. Next base: position 35,460,005 of record QPKB01000008.1, on the reverse strand, counting down.
TTTATTAATCAATGAACTTGTCCCTGTGAAGGGATTGCAAACCTTTATATAGACTCATACTCAAACCTATTCTTAGAAACAAATCAAATTGAAATAAATTCTAATGCAGACTTTCTAATTAAATTTAAATATCTCTAACTATTAATTAATACTAAAATTAAGTAGAGACTTATGTTGTATGATTGTGGAAGTCTTCTCTTTATGGGCTATTAGTAGACTTGGGCCCAATAGGCTGGCAGACCTTGGGTCTAGCCTGCATCAGGTGCTTGTGAAATTGGCTGCAAAAAGGTAGGCCCCCCATGCCAGTGTGAGATTATAGACCTCGGGATTGAAGCTGGAGCTGGCCTGCTTGGCCACTTGATTCAAGTCTAACCAAATCTATATTGGTGACTCCAACCAGGCCCACCCTGATCACATGGTTGAGGTCATTCCATCATGCTCTTTGGATATAACCATTTACAGAGTGATACTTTTCAACTGAATATTGAGCTAGTGTCAAAACCCTCGTATGGTGTCGACTTCACTGCGAGAAATGTAGTTGGAAGGGTGGGGGTTGGGTGGGTGGAGTGCTCAGGGGGCTGTGGTCACATGGAACAAAAATGACTGCTTGGATGATCACATTCACAGCCATGTAACCAAGGGCCTTGAAAACAAGTGGTCAGACTTAAATCCAAAGATCCATCTTACAACACTTGGTCAGATGGTTATGATCATTTGATCAAGGTATTTACGGATATCCACATTCCTCAATTAGACCTGCCACCCAACCCCGCGACGGAAGAAGGTGAGTTCAAGAGCCCACAAAGAAGCCCATGAGATACTGACTCACCCCTATACATTGATCACAAGCAAGGAGATTAGGGACAAGCACTGCAAATGCAAGAAGCCTATGATCGTGCAAATTGAGTCTGTACCTGTTTACAAGTTTTGGGATCAAGCAGACCCCAAAACAGTCCCAACTGTGCATTAGAAGGACTGTTTAACAATACAGTCCCTTATTTAGAGTGATAACTAATTTCTGCAATATATTGGGCCCAATCCATGAAATGATTTAGACCCAGATCACTCCAACCCAACCAGCAGCCCTGAACCAAGCATCCAGCAACCCCAGACACAAGATTCAACCAGGCCCCGACTTCTACATTTCACATCACTCATGCAATGCTCCAGCTGTGCACATACTTTTCACTTTTCTATTTTCTTTCCACATTGATTTGTTTCAGTTATTTCATGGTTTCAAAATTCACCCCCTAACAGGTTCCTTTGGAAAGGGATAATTCTTTTTTAATATTATTGGAAAGGGATAAAATTGATAATTTCTTTTGCCAATTTCATGTTTTGAGAAGATGTGAGAGCTTCTTAGGTCCTTTCGCACTGAGTTTGGATTCATTCAACTCAGGAAAAAACAAATTCGGCAAGTTACTACTACTTAAATTCATTCTTAATGGTTATTAGATTCATAGGTGTGATTTAGCCTTAGTGGGACTGAGATACTCCGTGTCCTCAGAATTGTATAACCAAGGTTCTTTTTCAATGAGGGTTTCTTTGATAAACTAGGAAGGTAGTTAAGAAAAGTTCCTAATTTTCCTGTAAGTATAGGTGTAAGAGCAGTCAACCAGCTCATGCTGCTGGACAACTTTTGCAATTTGGAATCTTTTTCCATTGGCATCTTTTATGTGTGGAATTTGGAAAGGTTTGAGCTATATTGTTGCTTGAATTCCGTATATTATTTGCTTTTTCTGATGTAATCTTGGAGGTATAGATGCCCAACAATATTAGCCCCCTTTGTTTGGACTTGCAGCCTTTCACTTGATTGGGGCCTGCATTAGCATTCCGAATCAGGGGGTGGGCAGTTCACACTGATCATTCCTTTTAACTTGCAATTTACATAAAACTTTTCATCAAGACCAAGATGTACCAACCTGACGCCAAAAGGAATTAATTTTATGAAGAGATGCCTAAGAGAATTAGTTCTATAAAGATGTAACCGGGACCCAAGATAGCTATGAGCTATGCTTTGTTTAAGCTTTTTGGCCTAAGAAGCTAGGTGCACACATGAAAGATGGGTCCACACCTATCTCCGCAGATAGCTGGATCGATCACCTTTTCCACCTTTAGCAAAATTCAAGTTGTATATGTAATAGAAAAGTTCATGTCTAAAATTAGAGAAACTTGATGGTTTGGGCATGCCCAACGTAGGGCAGCAACGGCACAGGTAAGGAAAAGTTTGGCTATGCAGGTTGATGGCCCATCAAGGGGAAGGGGTAGGCCACAGAGGACGTGGATCGAGGTAGTAAAGATAGATCCAAAGAAGTGCAACTTATTAGAGATTTGGCTCAGGATAGAATGGAATGGAGAAATATAATTCATGTAGCCGACCACAACATAGTTGGGACAAGGCTTTGATGATGATGATGATTTTTTTTTTTTCTCGTTTTCTTTTCTCTATGATTTTGTTCTTTCTATTTGTAGTGGGATTTGAAACTAAAGCTAGGGTGGAAGCAAGACAAAACACAATGTAGCGGGCGATATGTAATGGTTGTGGAGATACGTAGGGATGTAGCAGTTTGAATTTTTAAAGTACTTAAAAAAAATCGAATCTTATGTAGCAACTAATCTTGTGTTTTTTTAGTATTTTGGAACCATGTAAAGGATAGAGACAACTTTAGGAATGGCTCTTAGGGAGAAGAAATAGGGAAAATGGTGATTTAAATGGAAATTACTTGGCCTTGCTAGGTTTTATACCATAGCGGCATAATTCAATTTAGCGTAGCGGCCATGGCCACTACGGCCAGGATTTTGTTCCATGATCGAGAATCTAGATGACCGCTGCTTTTGATGCTATGACAAGGACTACTTCCATCCTTTTACAGGATTAATAAGAAACATGATCCAGGGCATATCAACAGCAGATACCAGCAAAAATGGCTTTTCAAACACACAAGGCTAGAAAATAATGGTATCCCAATTTAGCTCATCATGGGTGTAACAAAATAAAGACTTATATGCATACCTGCAAATTTATCACGAGGATGAACGGGAGCTTTTTTGCAGCTTCTGACTGGCATCCAAAAAGTGATATTAGACATGGTACTAAATAAAAAATTCTGTCAGAAAAATCTCAATAATGTGTAATGGAAATAGTTTAGAGAAATCTGACATTTATATTTTCTCTCATGCAGAGTACTGTAATTGTATTATAATATAATATAGGTGCTCATTGTCACAAGTACGAGGTTGCGGTTGTCATGTTACCTATTAAGATATAGGGCCATCTTATTTACATTGACTAATCTGTCATTTTCCCTATGAAACTTTCTTTTTTTCTATCTTTTCTTCTCTTCTTTATCCTCTTCTTGCTATTACATCTTGGAAAACCTAAATTTTCTAGTTGGTATCTAAGCTAAGAAGGATCGTTTTCTTTACTTAAGCTGACATTGTTTAGTCATATTGGTGGGTGATGTAAGCATACATAGGATTCAGAGGCTGAGGGATACAGGTCGAAGCCTTTATGGCCTTAAGCTTTTGGATTAATAGAGATTTATGGCTATTTTCACAAAATCTTTCAAAGATGTTCAAATGGAGAAGGCCCCAAAACCAGGATAGCAACATTAAATTTGCAAAAGCATTGGAAGGAAAACTTACCACCAAAGAAGCATGGACACGGACACGACACGACACGGACACGACATTTCTCAAAAACGTAGGACACGGACACGTCGGGGACACGTTAATATTTAATAATAATATCTCTAATCATATACTAAAAGATAATAACATTATAACTTTGTAATCAATTTAGCAATCAATTAAATAAAATTCAAGTACCAGTATACCACTATACCAACTAACAAACATATCAAATTATCAAATAGCAATACAAAACTGAAACATAATTCATAATCATTAAACATGAAATATCCATAGTTCCATAAAATCCATACAAAGAAAAGGGAGGATCATCAATTTCCCCTCCATTCCAAAAAAAAAAAAAAAAAAAAAAAAAAAAACAACAAAGAAGTCAATTTCCATCTAAAGTTTACTCAATTGACACATCATTGGAAGCTTTTTCTTTCATGTTTTACACAATTTAGTAATATGCTCAAACTGCACTTGAAAGAATCGAAGAATTCTCCAGCTACTCAGATTGATGGATTTCTATTTTTCTTTTTTCTTTCTTTTTATGTAATATTTGATGGATTTACGTATTTTGGGCTCTTTCTTTTTATGTAATATTTGATGGATTTACGTATTTTGGGCTTTCTCTATTCTCTCATAAGGCTGTCAGAGAGCCGGACTTTTGGACTACTATGAATTGGGTTTTAACTATGATAGCCACGTTTTGATTTGTGTGATCCACAATTGAAATGCCCACTTAGAGAATGTGGAGTTTGATTTGATTTTGGCTCTAATGGAGCCATCTTCTAGTATCTATATATATTTGGTTTTGGTAGACCTATGGGTTGGGACTCTGACATGTTTATGATGATTACTAAATGGGCCAAGCCTGAATTTTTTTTTAACACTTTTCTCCAACTAAAACAGCCAGTGTGTCCCCAACGTGTCCCAGCGTGTCCGGGAAATAAAATAAAATAAAAAATAAGCAAGACACCATTTTTGGCGTGTTGGACAAGTGTTAGGGGCGTCTCTGTGTCTGACACATGTCGAACACTGACATGCCGGCCCCGGAGAGGTGTCCGTGCTTCCTAGCTTACCAGTACCGCGCTACTCAAGAAAGATTGATAAAAAGTTCTCAGCGCCTCTAAAATAGCTAGCACCACAACTTGAATGGAAATCCTTCACACCTAGAGGTGAAGACATTGCAAACAACACCTCCCGACTTTCATTAAGAAGAACACCAATATCTGCTAGCCAGTTTGCCTCCAGTTGCTTGGTCAACATTGAACTTCAAACACACTGGCTTTCCACTAGCATCTTTGTCAATGTGGAACTTCAATACCATTAGGAGGAGAGAACAGAGATCAGCCTTCCTCTCCTTTTTGCGTCCACGTCCCAAACAGGCCTCCCAGTCGTAGTGAATGTCACCAAGCTTGGTTTTCTTGAACTCCTTCCTCACCACACCCATTTGCCAATCCTCAACATCACTGTGGATTGTCTTCTCACAAGTTGCTAACCAAAACAACCAAACTGCCTAGGCGTTTAAGGTGTGGCATACTAACTACTCAACACAAGCCCTCGGGCGGGACACTGCCTGGACTCGAAGCATATGCCCTCACAAGACATGACATGGGGCCTTTTGCCCTGCGCACATGTGCCGGCACACAAGACACGGCATGGGGCATTTTTTGCCCTGCGCAGATTCGAACTCGGGACATGTCGGCTTTGAAACCATCTCAAGTTGCTAACCAATAAACACAAAATGCAAAGGCGTTTAAGGTGCGGCAAACTAACTACTAACAACTTCATCCACTGATATTTTTAGAGTTGAAAACCTCACTTCTTTCTTTACAATATGGCCCATAGGATGCCAAATGGGATAATCTGTAACATCCTGGACCCTCTATGGGGCCCCTAATGTTTAAAGCATAATTAGCTTTTAAATTGTGGGCCAGATTCCTAAAATTCAATTATTTAATTTGGTTGGGGGGGCCCTAAAGTTTAGTAGGGAATTAGTTGGACCAAAGGTGGGATCATTGGTTTTAAGTTATTTTGTTATAACCTAAATATTAGAATGATGGGACCCCTTTTGAGAAATAAAACTAGGAGCTCATGTTAAGAGGAGAGATGTGACCCTACACTTGAATGTGTGCCAACTTCAAGCCCTACAAGGACTTGCGCATGCTTTCCAAGGTGGAAACTAAGGCTTGCACGACACTCCTACTGGGAGTAAAACAAAATTTGACCAAATAGCCCTATTATTCCCTCTTATTTTTCATTATTCTACTTCTTTTCCCTTATTCCCTTGAGAGGGAAACCCTAAGTGAGTTTCCTGGGATTCTAAAAGTAGAAGAGGAATTTTGTGAAGAGGAAGAAGACAACCTGCAGCTTGACAATTAGCGGATGACCTATTCCCAACCACATATCGCGAACGCAATACTTTTCTACAAGAGGTGAGTGGATCTCCTAATCTAGATGTCCACAAAATAGCCTTCTTCTAGTTTTCGCCACAGGGGCTTAATAAGAATATGTTTTGCTTTATTTTGATGATTGTTGACATGATATGACGAGGAAGGGCCTTAGAGGCCATGAACCCTAATGGCCGAATTCAACGCTAAGGGTTGCATGAGGGCCAAACATGTAGGTTGGGTTAAGAGGCATGGCCGAATCCTAAATATGGATTTCAGCCATGGTTCAAAATAGCACATGCAATGTAGCAGCTGTATCATCAGCCATGGCGGTTAAGGCCGCTATGCTATTCAAAAATAACGTCGCTACGGTAAAAAATTAGGAGAATTTTAGGATTAGGGTTCTGTGAGGGGGATGGGGATGGATTAGGGTTTTGGTAGCGCAAGAGAATGGTGGTTTATGGTTTCGGGAATTTTGGGGTTTTGATATGATTTTGGATATTGGGGATTGGGTTTTAGTCTTCGGATATTTTTTATATATAGGTTAGATAGGGAGTCTTACGAGAATTTAAAGGGGGTGCTCCGGCACAGAAAGAGGCATGGTGGTAGAGCGAGGCCGTCCAAGACAAGATAAGAGTTAAAAGAGAGTGCTTTAAAACTTGGCAAAAGGATCGAAATGGAGCGAACTTAGAGAGGTATAAAGAAGCAAAAAGAGAAACCAAAAGGCAGTTAGTGAGGCCAAGGCAAAGGCATTTGAGGAGCTATATAGGCGACTTAACACTAAGGAAGGCAAAAGAGAGATATTCAAGCTTGGTAAAGCCAGAAATAGGCGGACGGACCAAGGACTTAAACCAAGTTAAATGCATTAAGGATGAGGATGAAAAAGTACTAGTAAAGGAAGAGGCGATAAAGGAGCGTTGGAAGAGCTACTTCTACAAGTTATTTAACGAAAGCAGTAGTAGCGACATACAATTGGGGCAACTTACCATTTCTAGGGAAGAATCGAATCATATGTTCTATAGGAGAATCAGTAAGGAAGAAGTTAAAGAAGCATTGAAAAGGATGAAGAATGGGAATACGGTTGGGCCAGATCGTATCTCTATTGAAGTCTGGAGGTGCTTGGGGGAGGCTAGCATAAGTTGGTTGACAAAGCTTTTTAATGTAGTGCTAAAGAGTAAGAAGATGCCTGATGCATGGAGGAAAAGTATTCTTATAACCATATACAAGAAAAAAGGAGATATTCAGAACTGTACGAACTACGTGGGATTAAATTAATGAGCCATACGATGAAATTATGGGAGAGAGATATTGAGAGAAGACTAAGAAGAACAACAAAAGTTTCAGAGAACCAATTTGGTTTCATGCCTGGGAGATCAACCATGGAGGCTATCTTTCTCCTGAGAAGGTTAATGGAACAGTATAGAGAAGGTCAGAGAGATTTACATATGGTGTTCATTGACTTGGAGAAGGCCTATGACTGAGTTCCTAGGGAGATTCTATGGAGAGTACTGGAAAAGAAAAAAGTGTCGTATACATTGAGGCGATAAAGGATATGTATGATAGAGTCGTGACATCTATAAGAACGACTGGTGGAGAGACTAAAGAGTTTCATATCACGATTGGTCTACACCAAGGCCCAGCATTAAGCCCGTACTTGTTTGCCCTAGTTATGGATGAGATTACAAGACATATCTAGGATGAGGTGCCATGATATATGCTATTTGCAGATGACATTGTTTTAGTGGATGAGACGAGAGAAAGAGTGAATGCTAAGCTAGAATTGTGGCGAAAAACGTTAGAGACTAAAGGGTTTAGGCTAAGTCGATGCAAGACGGAATATATGGAATGCAAGTTTAGTCAAAGTAGGACACTTGGTAACATAGAAGTAAGTTTGGGCATACAAAAGATTGTAGAGAAAGAAAACTTTAGATACTTTGGATCTATGGTGCAACAGGATGGAGGGATTGATACTGTTGTAAGTCACAGGATTCAGACCGGGTGGACCAAATGGAGGAGTGCTTCGGGCGTCTTGTGTGATCGGAAAGTCCCCCTCAAGGTTAAAGGAAAGTATTATAAGGTGGCGGTACGCTCAGTGTTGTTATATGGATCAGAGTGTTGGGCAGTAAAGCATAATCATGTTAAGAAGATGGAAGTTGCGGAGATGAGAATGCTAAGATGGATGTCCGGGATCACAAGGAGAGATGGGATTAGGAACGAGAAGATTAGGGGCAAAGTAGGAATAGCACTAACTGGAGATAAAATGAGAGAAAATCGACTGAGATGGTTCGGCCATGTTAGAAGGCGTCCAACGGAGGCACCTGTTAAAAGGTGTGAAAGCATGGAGATTGCCAGGAGTAGGAGAGGGAGAGGAAGACCCAAGAGAAGTTGGAAAGAAACTATTAAACATGACCTTGCCTACATGGATCTAACAGAGGACATGGCCCTAAATAGACTTGATTGGCGTCGTCAAATCCATATCGCTGACCCCTACCTAGTGGAAAAAGGCTTGGTTTGGGTTGGTTTGATTTGGTTTAGGTTTGGATGGTTAGAAAGGTTGTAGCGCTTCAGAAGTTGTAGGGAAATTTGGGATTAGGGTTTAAGGCTCTGGGAGACTGGGATCTTTTTTTTTTTCATTGGGGAGCTTTAGTTTCGGTGGTTTAGAGAAGTTGGGTGTCAGGTTTCGGTTTTGGGATAGGAGACTGCATTCAAATGGACGATATGGGGGTTTATGGTTGGGGATGGTCTGAGATGGGTCACTGTGATGTGGAGGTCGAATCTGGTAGTGAGGATAAGGATAGATTGATGGGGCTCGACCTAGCAAGAGGGACAGGATCAACGGGTTTCAGCTGGTCGGGCAATGGTGTTGTGATGGGTGGCTGGTCTGATGATGATGAATGATGAGAATGCAAAATGTTATATTTTTCTCCCTTAATGTTTAATCCTTTATACTCATTTGATGCCTAAATGTACTCATTATTCTTATATTTTGATTTAGGATGCAAATGGAGGCATTAATTGCTAAACGAAGCTAATTGGGCGATTTTAGACAATTTCCGCATCGCTTCGCAAGCTGGGCATAACTCTCTCATCCGAGCTCCAATTGAGATGATTCAAGATACTGTGGGACGTCAAAAGAAGATGATTATATCTGATACAGAATGGACGGAACTGATTCGGAACCGGGTCTTGTTTAGAGGAAATCAAACAGAAGGGCATTGTGGTAAATTTGAAGAAATCAGGAGTTCGTCGAAACATATCCAATATTGGGCTCATATTGTGCAGAACGAAAAATGATGCAACTTTAATTCTTGGGTCAAGCCCAACAGAAGTCCGATTGAGAAGATATGGTCCAGAGAGGAAGTTTGACTAAGTTAGAATTTCAATTGATTTTTTTATTATTATTCATCCTACACTCTCACGTATCCATCTCTCATACAAATTCTCTTTCCAATTCCTATCACATCCTCCAACGTCACCTCATCTCTCTCCTTATTTAATTATACTTTGTGTTTTCTCTTACCTTCCTCTCTAATTCTTATCCATCTCCACTTCTTCCTCAATTACAACCCATCACATGGCCCGCCTCACCTTATTTCTCTCCTCTTTCTGCCATACATTGAAGCTATAAAAATACCACACTCCAATCAACGTCGGACGACCACATACCCTCTCAACCCCTCTCAATTACACGTCCTCTCTCTCTTTTTCTTTCTTCTTTCTTTTTTCCATTTATTTTATTTTGCAAGTTAGCATGGCCCTGCGTGGCTAATTTTCTTTAATTGGTTGAAGGAGACGGAAGCCTCGGAATTAATAAACTGTGAGATCTAATTTAATTTTTATTGTTCAATTTATTCTTTGAGTATGGGTTGTTCTTCTATTCTTATTTTCATGATTGTCTCGTTTAATTGCTAGGAGGCCTACTAGTTTATTATTCGTTGCAAATTAATGCTAAATTAGAAATCAAATCCGTAATTGTTTGATCCCTCTGATTTGCGAAGCAACTGGTATTTAATAATTTACTGCATCAGTGATTATTAGATATTAGGAAGAACACTTGGCTAAATTAAATGCAACCGCGTGTGCTTGTGTTATTTAGATTCATCGATTTCTCTTATTTTTCATGCTGTTACTAAATTAAATCTATAGCGCTTGTTTTAGGTTGTTTAGTAATTAGGGTTAATTGGGGGCGCGTGTTTTCTAATTAACTAATTAAGGAGTTAGGAATTTAATTCCAACGATGAATATTCAAAGTGTTAATTGATTTATTTTTGCATCAATGATCAGTTCTAAATTTCCGATGGTGGATGTTAACTTTGACCGATGCTTGCTTATTTGATTGAATTCGTTACTTTATTGCTCTTTATTTGCTTTTATTTGTTTTTGCTTTCATTATAATTAAAACCCCCCATCTTTGATCACATAGCATAAAATTTGGCTAAACACTCTCCGTGGGAACGATCCTTACTCGCGCTACTACATATATTTTTAAGAGTAAAGGTTTTATTATTTTTGGGTGCCGGCGACAGCACGACCAATGAATATGATAATGAATGGCAATTATGGATTGGAGAGAGAGAGAGAGAGAGAGAGATGATATCGGTTTATCTTGATCGGCAGTCAAAACAACAATTTGAGATGGATCTTGCTTGATACCAATTGACGTAGCACGGATGGGGAAGAATAGCCACCAACCGGGCTACTCTCCAAGCCAAAGGTTTAGGGATAGGGATCCATAAGGATCAAAATGTCTTGCTTTCACACCACAGGCACAATCGAAAGATAAAAACTCAACTCAATAGGGAAAAAATTTATTAATCACTGAACTTATCCCTAAAGGGGCATTACAATCCTTTATATAGACTCATACTCTAACCTATTCTTGGAAACAATTCTAATTAAAATAAAACACTAAAAAAAAATGATTTAAAACTTTCTAATTAATCTCATAACTATCCCTACAATTTAGCTACTACTAAAAAATAGGAAATATGGACTTAGATGACAATCTGCCGAAAGATCTAGAAATTATCGTTAATGAGCTTCAGTGGGCTTTGGCCAGTTGGGCTGGCCAATCATGGATCTGACGTGCAAAAGGCTTGAGGTTGAGATGGTAAAAATTGTGAAAGCTATGAGAGTTTCATTTGACAATAATGAAAAGGATGATATACAAATGCTAAAAAGCTTTGAGAATATCATTTGAAAATAATGAAGAGGATGATATATGGATGCTACTAATAACATAAAATAGAGAATAAGAAAAAAAGAAGAGGAAGAGGATATACTGACATATTTTCAAGGGGTTTTTGGATAAGTTTGATTATGTTGGTTTATGATGTACATTGGTCATGGTCCAGAATCCGAGACGTGACAGAAATCAATGTTCATAGTGAGGGTGAGATATGATTATGATTATGCATTGACGGTTTCTTAATGTGTATATTTTCTTAACGTGTATATTTGTTTGGGATACTTTAGGTTTGGGTGATGAGGTTCTGTTTTGTAACAGTTTCCTAAATCTGGGTTTATGTTGGAGGAAGTGCTGACTCAATTGAAGTCACTCGACTCACTCCTTTCACTTATCTTCTATTTTCTTATGCAATAAAATTGTAACCATCTAAAAGAAAGTGTCTTTTCATTGTAAACACGGTACCTTCAGTAGGGGACAAAAAGAATATGTGGTGTGTGTCAAGTGAAAGGCTATTCTACAGAGAAAATTATGTATAAAGAACTTTATCATGCAGAAATCATAGTACTTGTCCAAGATGTCCATCATTTGAATTTAGTGTCCAGAGAAAAAAATGTATCTTTACCTGGACAAGGCATTTAGGATCCAGCGCAACCCCATCGATATTATTATCAGCTGTAAACCAATCAACTGCTAAAAGCTTTAAAAGGGGATCACCTCCGATGACCTGATATAAAATTTGCAGTTGAGCATTCATATATTAACAGAGGGTTGTCCCCGTGGAAACACAAATTAAGTAAAATATGCTTCAAGCATATCAAAATAAATTTGAATAGTAAATGGAGGTTTTATTGAATACAATACAAGAAAGGGATCATGATAGCAAAAACACAAGAGGAAATGTGATCATATCTATTGACGCACCACAGTATGCAACATTAATAGGAAGAAAATAGCAAGGATCAAAATATACAGATCGGCCGAGTCTAATCCATTAAAGTTTAAATAATCATCATTCTAATCTGTATTGGTTTGCATCAGCCAATATGAAGCAGTCTACCTTTTTAGGGTATGATAGACTATTAAACACTTTCTCACTCATTTTTCCAGTTCCTAGACCCTCTGAGCAGCGTATTGTTGCTTCTCCACCCTTCTAAGCATGAAAAAACACTAAAAACCACAAGAAAAAACCAGATCAAAGCCAATACAAAAAGCTCTAAGTCGTCATGAATCGTGATAGAAACATTGTGATGCATGTTTTGACAAAATATTTTTAATTCTTACGCATTTTTTTAACTCTTAATATATAGATGGATGATCCGCCGGAAACGGTGTGCACGGTTCTTACGGTGCACACCACCTAGTGGGGCCCACGGCCCACCTGATCGTCCATCCAAGTGAACCACAAAACCTGGACCCCCTGATAGCCACCGGATGTTGGGTTTTGCACTCATTTAAATGGACTGAACCGTTAGATCAATTGTTTGTTTTTCTTTTTAATATTAAGCCATTGAAACTGGTGGGCCTTTAATCAAGGGGCTAGGATGATGAGGTGGGCTGCCATAAACCAAAAGTATTGAGTTCTGGGTATTTTGGACACCAAAAAAAAAAAAAGTTTGTTATGAAAATTTTCTCTCATTCTTCCTTAAATCAGTCTTCAGCTTCCTTTATTATCTTCATGCAATTCTATTAATTTCATTCAAGTTATACTTGATGGGAAGAATTAACATTACTCAGTTTTATCTTATGAAACTCTTTTAGATGATAGTGAGATTGGGGTTACACTTCTGGGGCCAGATCTAAGCCATGTATATAGGAACAGTCAGCTCTGTTTGCTTAATATCAAATTTATGCAATAGATATTAAGAAAAGAGAACAAATAGATCCGAAGATGCGCTTCCAACATACAAGAAAATGAAAGCAAATAATACATTTGTTTCATGATTCATGCCTACAGCTAGCGTGCTAGATCAACGCCTACTGCGTGGATTCTTCAAAATAAGCTACATACTGGCTTGTTAAACAATGTTGGACACAAGTCACACAACACCATGTTTGATTCTTCTAGTATAAATTTCAACATTCTCTAAGAGTTAACTAAATATTTTTAAGCTTTCCCTTTTAACCCATGGTATTTTCTACTTCACTCACATTCTAACCAGAGAGAAAAGGATAAAGACTCTAATAATTTTCCTACATTTATTGTCCAAAGAGCCTTCACCGAAGTATATTGCACTTACAAGAGAAAGAAAGAGGTTGAAAACAAAAGGTTATTAAGGTTTTGAAAATTCTTTGTGACTGACAAGAGCCAGCGGCATAGTCACAGGGTGCGTATTGTCACAACCACAAGGTTGTTAGTACAAGTTATCTTACTAATAAAAAGGAAATTCTCTGCAATTCCAATTTTTATTTCTAAATTTCACATTTGAGTGTCTATGCATTTTCAGTTTTGAATGGGATCACAGTCTCACACTCAACACAACATAACACAACACACACTGCCGGATGGGTATAGATATCATTGTACAGTTGCAGGATCAGTACTCTTCATGCTCAAGATTGATTATATTTAAGAATAACCTCATTATGTTTACCTTTGTTTGCAATGGTTTATATTCCAAGTCCTAATTAAACAAACTTCTATAAGTTTTGGCACTGCTCTAATTTACACCAGTATTAATTTGTTGATTCTTGCAGTGTTCTAGATTTGGAACTTAACTGGAAAATTGATGCAACCTCGGTCAATTTCTATAAATAGACAAGGATCAAGAAAACTGAAGACTGGATGCTTGTGATCAAGCCTACGGGGCCAGACACCCTTTTAGCTGGGCCAAAGGATGCATTGTGCTACAAACAGTAGCAAATTATTTTATAAAACTCTATGTCGGGCTGTTTTGAAGAATCAGAGAAAACTGGGGTGTTTTGTGTAAATTTTCTGAAGTCACATCACAAACATGTTCTCATGTGCTGGATTCTTTGAGTGACTTGGTGGTGGGCCAGATCTCAATCAATTAGAGCAACTCAAGCGCCAAAAGGGCCACAGGCAAGTTAACTACCAAAGCGTGTGGTTTGTTCCATCATATGGTGGGCCACGTGGGCCCCAGTCATCCTTTCTCCAAGACGCCAGAGACGATCAGATTCTGGAAAAATGCCATTTTCTTTATTTTTCTTAGCAATTTGTTATTTTTTTTTAATTAGAAACTTCAATTAAGAGTCTTAATTATGTTAGGAAGCTATTACTGAAAGAAACCTAGGTTTTTGAAGTTTCTTTGCCTATTTATGTGTAGCAGTAGTCGACTGCAAGAGTAGTTCATGTCATCAGTTTTTTTATTGAATGGAAAAGCACTGTTTCCTTTTATTTTTCCTCTCTCCATTGTGTCTTGTGTGATACGTGGTGATTGAGAAGGCTCGTACAAGGTGAGTTGTGGTGTTTTACAAGCATTGTTCCTTGCTTATTTTCTATTTTGAAATTTCTGTTATTCACTGCAATCTGTTGTAGTTACCGGATTTTCTGGCTTTAGGATTCATTGGGCCCTCACAAGTCCAATTGAGTCAAATCGGGACTGCATCAAACCTCTGCGTCAAATTGGGGACTGAGTCAAATTGTTGCCTCATAATCGCGCATGCACAGTTGTCTCATAATACAATTGATCCGTGAAATGCTAATGCAGTTGATTCTCTGTTTTAGTACTAGGCTCGCCACAAGCATGGATAGATAATTAAAGCCACGGAATATTCAGATATACTCGATCAAAATCTAGCAGAGGAGACCCACATCCAAATCTGGTAGGAATTTCATCACACTCGCTCATTTTGTGGGTTAAATGTCAAACAGATGGCTAAAATAACTTCAAAAAAAAATCTACTACATACGTGTGTTCCAACCGAATGAGTTGACCTTTGCACAAGTTGGATGTGGCAAACATATGGCAGCTTTAGTGGTGTAAGTGAACCAATCCATCTTCGCATCCATGGAAATCCGTTGTTTTTCATGTTTCTACATAAGATTGGAACTGTGCATCAAGATCGTTCCTTGTTTATCTTGGTTTCATTGCTATTCTTTGATCTAAATTCATGATCGATATACTTGATATGTCGATTCAATGGTTTGATCCCTATGCCATCTCTTTTTTCATCTTGTTTTTAACTCATGTTTTGATAATCTAGAACCATGAATAGGCTGGTCGTTCCATGGTATTCATGCATCCAACATTTTTTCTCAATTCTAGTTCAAGTTAATGCATGATTATAGTATACAATGGTGAGATCTATTTCTTATTTCTTCAAGTTCTTGATGTCACAAGAAGTGAACAAGGCAACTGAAGCAATATGAAGATGAAAAATACGTGTCTAAGTAATTCGAGATCCACAAATGAAACAATATGACAAACAAACACATGAAAATTGACCAATCATAAATGAAACATTGTTTGTCATATAAATAGATGTACATCAACCACTAGTAATACTTTAATTGATTATCTTTATGATCATGGAAAAATGGCCAATATTATTGTTTTAGTTATATAGGTAACATGATCTTAAAACAAGAAATTTATGTTAATCATTTCAATGGGCATATCTTGATGATATGGATTGGACTGAATTCATTATCAATAATTTATTGAATTTAGAACTGGTTAATTTAATTGTTATTTTAAATGGATAGATATAATCTAGTTTTCTATTGTATGCTGTGTTAAATACTCATTACATTTTTCATATTTTATATGAATGCATAAAGGACATTTGTAAGGATATTTTCCACTGCAATTACCACAGGATGAGATGTTTGTGGAGACAATGAATGAGAGATTAGAAGACGATATGGATGACAAATTAAATGTTGACCAACCCGGAAACAGTGTTCTAGGACCTAGCAATGCAGACACAAATCCTATGACTCAATTGCAAGAAAGCATAGCAGAAGAATTGTGGGCTGCAAGGGGTCATTCTTGATATTAAAAAAAAAAAATCTTAACAAAAACTTAAACATTGGTCTTCTGAAACAATCAATTCACTATTATATTTTTGGTGTATTATTGACTTATATGGGAATGTTTTTTATGTTCTTATTGAATTTAAATTATAGGCATCCTATGGTTCAGTATGTATCAGACTCATAGACACTCATACTTAGTTATTGTGTTCATGGTTTAGCATTGATTTGAATGGAGTTATGTTCTAAATTTTTATTGAATGTAAATGATTAGAGTGTCATAATTGTATATGACCTGAGGTTGGCTGAGACTCGTAGTTTGGAGGGACAACGAGGCTGTGTTTTGAAGTGATTTGTTATATTAAAGGTGCTTATACAAGTTGAAGAAAATGTAAAATATCTTCTCGTTAAGGGGAGAGACTGGCGAATTTTTTTTCATTTAACTTTTAAGGGTGAATTTCATTAGTTTAAGTTGATTCATGGTGTGGCCTTTTAAATTTCAGTTATCGGAGTGTCTTCAGTTAATAGATGCTAAAATAAGAGAATCCCGCTTAAGATGGTTTGAAAATATCCAACATAGGCCAACGACGAAGCCAATGAGGAAAAGTTTTTTCTTTGCAGTTTGATGGCCCACCAAGGCAAGACGCAGGCCAAAGAGGGTGTGGATAGAAGTAGAGAAAATAGATTTGAAGAAGTGCAACCTATCCAAGAATTTATCTCAGAATTGTTCAGAATGGAGAAATAGAATTCATGTAGCTGACCCCAACACAGTTGGAACAAGGCTTTGGATGATGATCTCATCCATGGAATGTAGTTTTATTATTTGATAAGAAGTGGATTCAATCAATTCATCCATAGGTGCACCAATCACAAAGGGTTTTAGTTTGTTCAATATTGGTGCGTAACGGGGTACCAGATGCGGGGAGGGTAGAGACGGAGAGACTAGAGATGGAAGGTGGAAGGAATAGATCAAGCTTTTGACTGGAAATTGGCCTCACGCCAAACTCCCCAATTGGTGCGGACTGGGGTACCAGATGCGGGGTGGGTAGAGACGGAGTGACCAGAGATGGAAGGTGAAAGGGATAGATCAGGCTTTCGCCCGAAAATTAGCCTCACGCCAAATTCCCCATCGCGGGCGAGGAAAAAGAGATAACTCGGGACACCCCAAAATCACTCGAGAGAAAACTTTTCTTTAATTACCAACCAAGGAGCCAAAAGTCTTTACAATGCTTATATAGAAAAAACAAGAAAACCTAGAAATAATTTGGACCATCCAACATATCGATGGCTAGGATTAAAACATCTGAATTTAAATAAACTAAAAGACATAAACCACTGAAACAACCCCAAATAATATTAAATAAATATAAACGAATGGCCTAGTAGATGGGTTGGGCCCAATGAACGGGTCGAGATTGATGGGCTGGGCCCATTGGCGGGTCGACCCATGGGGACCATAGGCCTGTCCTGCAACAAATATCATGAACTGGGCCCCATCAGTTCAAATCATATGCACACTTGCGGTAAGGGGTCTTAGTTTGTTCGTTATCATGAAGTTGGTCCCATTAGCTCATTCATATGTGCATCTGTCATAAGGGGTCTTAGTATGTAACTATGTTCAATATAGTCGAGTGAGCCCCATCAATTCAATCATATGCACAATCGTGCCAAGAGGTCTTAGTTTGTTCAATATCATGAAGTGGGCTCCACTTGTTAGCTAACACATCTTGGTCATGGTTAAGCGTCAAAGGCCACATATTATGTGGGATGTCTACTTTCCGCAGATTTTGGTATTCATGATTCAGGAAATCTACAGTCATTCCACAGTTCTAACCAAACATGGAATATGAAAAATCCTCGGCTACAACATCCTTGGTAAGGAATTTCCTTCTCCAGGGGCAGTGAGAAATCCATAGATCTGACGGTTCCTCACCTGTTACCACGCGTGCCCTAAATCTTCATGGATTTTGAGAAGTTTGTGAAAAACGTCCATATTATCCAGACATGTCTAAAACCGTTGCACATACTCATTTATTCATGTGAAAATAGTAATTTTTATAAACAAAGTAATGTGTTTCACAAGTAATGTAACGCCCCACCCTACACATGCATGATATTGTCCGCTTTGGCCCACGGGCCTCACGGTTTTGTTTCTAGTGGGCCTCAACCCACCAAAAATCCTCTTTTTGCCACATGTATGTTTTAAATTTGGAGGACAAAATTTCCCAAGGAATGGAGTATGTAATATCCCGTACCACGTGGGGAATTGGGATGGGAAACAATTAGTAAAAGGTCCCGGGTGGGACCCTTAGACCTTGGCTGTTGTAAAAATTAGTTGTTTAAATCCTTAATGGATTAGAAGAAGCCACGTGGTTTAATCTTAGCATAAGAGAAGACTTGTACATCAACTCAACTTAGTGGCTTACATGAGTTGTATTTTAAGCAGAACTCTAAGTTCAGTTTGTGAAGGACTCTACCTTCACCCATTCTGCATTATAAATAAGCAACCATCGACCCTAGTAGTAGCATCCAATATTCTCCTTCTTTCCTTTGAGAGAAAATCTGAGAGGAGGGTCTCATTGGCTGAAAATCAAGAGAAGAAGGCAATCAGTGAAGAAGCAATCAGCAGATGTTTTATTCGCGCCCTCACACCGCAAAAGCAACGATCACATACTGGAGGTGAGTGAATCTTCCTAGATGGTTTCAATTAACGAATCCAAGTTATGAATCTGATGCCGGAGGAATTCAGTTTTGTGAAACTGTTAATTGACGTGACACTAGGCCTTCTTTGAGGATAAAGAATGCTCTAAATTCTTGGATATGCTTAAGGATTTGTTTCTCTTTGGTATTGTTCATATGTAATGGAACATGTTAATAGAATTGTTTTTTTTTTATGATACATCTGTGCAGAAAATTGAAATTTGTTCTGTCTTTCCATAATACCAATTTAAGCCGACAGGGGCTATGGGACCCTAAGGCCCACTTGATAGGGAATCTGGACCAGGGATCCAGAGGGGGACCCATGGTCGACCCAAGAGGACCTAGACCCATGTGGAGTGGGCCAGATGCAAAATAGGCGACTGTTGCAGAAATTGTGGGTTCTTGTCGTCAAGCCCTTCTGGGACCCACCTGGCTGCCTGATTGGAAATCAGATCTGGTCATCACATGTGGGACCCCTGGGTGACCTTAGGGATCAAGGCACCTGAGATCTGGACCAGTGGGACCCACTTTCCATTATGACCAATTATTACCAGGCTTGAATGTATGCATGGAATCAATCAGCTACTGTGTTGAACTGTGGGCCAAAGCGGACGATATCATGCATAAGTAAGGTGGGGCATTACAAGTAACATTTGCATATGTAAAACCAATTTTCCTATCCGACCAAAAAGAAAAATTGACCTTTAAAGGCACGTTTGGTAACCATTACCGCCAAGGATTCCTCTCTGGTTTTCCTCCTCAAAATTGAGGAAAACCCACTTTTGGGAATTTTTCCACTCACATTTTTCTACACTAATGATTTTGAAAATCCGCAGAAGAAGCAAACTCTATGGAATTACCTCCCCCCCAATGGAAAGGATAAATCGTCGATTGAAAAGGGCAATAAAAAAGGCACTTTCTTGGCCCTAGCTCCTTTGCAACTTTGGTCTCACATAGCTTGCCTACCATCTCGCCCAGCAGCTCGTGTCGTCTCGGCTCCCTAAGACTTCATCGGCCCTTAGCAATTTCTTCCCATGCACATCTCTCTCTCTCTCTCTCTCTCTCTCTCTCTCTCTCTCTCTCTCTCTCTCGCCCCCAAAATCAGTACCTAGCAGACCAACCCCCCCCCCCTCCCCCCCCCCCCACTCCTCTTCCTCTCTGCGCTTCCTCTATCTGTGTGCATCGCCAAAGAAATTGGCATTTCTCTGTCAATTTCTCAATCCACACCCATTTCTCCGTGTTACCCAATCAATTTTGAATTGTTATTTTCAATCCATACCTAGAAGACCTCTTATATTTCATTTTCAATTTTGATTGTTTTTTCAAATTTTCAGAATGACCTGCAGCACTCTGCTTTTCATTTTAGTGGTCCACACCATCTCCAATTGGGTTCATACAGATCAAATGTATCATCACTGATTAGCATAGCAGCCCATGCAAAGCATAGGCATATCCACCTTAAGTTACCTGTAACAAGAAACCACATTTGAAACAGTTCTCACAACAAGTTTGACAATGATAACGCAGGTTAATATTACAGCATCAAACGAATATTTTAATTAATTTTCAACATCCAAATCCAAAGCCAACTATCATTTTAAAGCTTCCATATCTCTAAGCAGCAGCAAGACAAATAGCATTTTATTTTCTTCTTTTATCTGGAGCATTTTTTTATAGTATTAGTATAGACCATATCAGCAGCCAACACATGACCCATATAGATGAATTCATGATCAAAAAAGAAAAGTGTGCATTTGAAATTGATATCTAAACATGAAAAAGTTCTAGCGGCAATCAAATTAGTTTTATAGACTAAGAAGGATTTTGGGAAGAAGACCCAGTGCTGATCCACGAATCTTACTATCGCTTGTCAAGAAATTCACAATTTAGTTTACAGTAATAAGCCACCCAATTAATTAGATGTTCTGAGCCTCAGGAATGCCACAATTCCATAGTCTTCAGCTTCATAGATGTGGACCCCATGTGGAGACATGATTCCGCTTTGCTTTTTTTTTTTTTTTTTTAGTTAGAATAGTATTTGTTATTCTTTGATTTTTCTTCTTGTGGATTTTCATATGGTAACCAAATGTGGATTTAAAGAAATCATCGATGATTCCTCTGTGCTAACCAAACATGGAATGCGATGAATCCTCTCAGGATTCCTCCTAAGAGAGGATTCCTCTCTAGTTACCAAACGTGTCCTAAATGAAAAATCTTTCACCCACAAAGGATATTTAGCTTTTAAAGAGATACTGCAGTGTCCTGCATTGCTACCATAGGCCATAATTATAGAAGAGGGAAAGACCAGTCCGAAAAGACTCTTGATGTAATGTCCTATAAGATCAGGTAGCCACAAAGATACATTTACTCCAGAATTATAAAAGATGAAACATCTAAAGTACACTAAAGCCATAGGACCAGAAATCCATGAAGATTAAAACATCAACAGATCTAATTAACATTGAATGAATGCAGATATTGTATATAGCAGTTAACCTTTGCGTAATCCTTCAAGTACATCTTTCCTCTTATCATAAACCCTTGGCCACTGGGAGATGTCCAACAGTTTGTATCAGATTCATCTTTCCCTTTGTGCATGGAACCATGAAACTGACTTGCATCCAACTGTATTGGTGTACTGTGGGCATCCAATTCACTACTTGCAGCCAGAGCTGCATACAAGAAGAAACCCAACAATAAATTAAAATGTCAACAAATAAAGATTGATTGAGGTCTATGGTTTAGTAGCATGAATGAAAATCTGAACCTTTTATTAAAAAAAAAATAAAAATACAACCATACTTCAAAAGGCCAGAGTTCTATGGCATCCACAGTGCCAAAACTTTTTGGCACTCATCCCCCATACACATGGAAACATGGAAGCTAAACCAGACCACTCTAAAGGTAGGCACCATATTTTCGATAACGAACACATATTGAGAACCCTGATAACACCCTAACATCTCAAATGGTCAAAATGAATTAGATGTTTAAGAACATGTCCATGTCCTCAAGATTAAATGGTATTATAATCGAATCAAAGTGATTATATACAACAATAGGCCGATCATCTTGAGGTCTAGATTGTCACACATATTTTCCATGTGAATAGTGAATAAGTTAGCATAAAGTTCCGTTTCATGGAAGATGCACAAAAAGTCCCAGCACAAACTGAGAATTAGTAGAAATACTCATAGCATATTGTTTATTGCTTTCTTTTCTATTCAGTAACTTTTTCATTTCAACTAGAGCCAATGCCACAGAGGCAATGCCAAGGATACATTTGAATGCGGTGATTTTATGTTTAAATATTTTTACTACTGCATACAGATCACATTCTTTTCACTCAGAACACATTCATTTGTTTTAAATAAGATTGACAAGAAAAAACCTTTGGTTCCTGACCAGGAAAAAACAAGCAACTTATGTTTTCGCTGATTACATCTTTTCATAATGGCCCAAGCTTAATGCCCTATTAAAACAGATAAGAATAACCTAATTCATCCAAATTGCAGCTTAGATACACATACACCATAAACGACAAATTGTAAAACTGTTACTCTTATGTGAAATTGATCAAAAAGAGTGGAACCTTAATAACATGTAAATTTTGGAACGAAATCTGTACTAGCTTACAAGTTGCAAGGGATAATTAATCTCAATTTTTGAGAAGAAAGAAAACCTGAGCTTCGCTTTAGAGCCAAGCTTGCAATGGCCCATGAAACATTCTTCAGCTTCACTTTTCCATCCTGTCCAAGCAAAAGTAATGAGAAGTAGCAAGGAGAAACTGATTGCACTTGCGTATATCATTCATCATAATAGTGGTGTCAAAATCAAAGGAGAAATCACCAGTGATTGTTCTTCGTCATCATCACTATCTTCATCTTCCGAAGGTTCAGCCGCAATTGCATCATAGAACTGATCTCCCACTTCAGAATCTTCAAAATCAACGAAAGAACTAGAACTGCTAGACATCTTTGAGTGGAGAATTGTGGTGGGAGAGTCGGAGGTAAGTGCAGGATTTGCTTGAAAAAATTCTCGTAAGCCTGAATAATAAAATCATTACTTCTCTCAACCTATTTAATTATACAATAAGTATGCAATATCTTCTTTCTAACTACAGTGCATGAATCTCTCTCTCTCTCTCTCTCTCTCTCTCTCTCTCTCTCTCTCTCTCTCTCTCTCTCTCTCTCTCTCTCTCTCTCTCTCTCTCTCTGTGTGTGTGTGTGTGTGTGGAATTGAGCCAAAAGAAATTTGTTGGTGACAAGAGAAAGACAAATAAGGGCATCACCTATAAAATGCATCACCTAAAATTCACATCAAACATAAGGTATTCTCTGTACTTAAAATTAAAAGCATGTAAAGATGTATTTCTGAACCAAGAGTTATTTCAACTTTAATGGAAATAGTACAAATAATTAGGGCAAAAAAAGAAACCAGAAGAGAGAGCTTTTGAACAGGAAGAGAAGGAATTAGGGGAAGAAAAGAGGATGGTCGTCCACTCTAGCGTTGGGCGACCATCATCATCATCAAAGCCTTGTCCCAACCATGTTAGGGTCGGCTACATGATTTTTGTTTCTCCATCTCGGTCTATCTTGGGCCAAATCCTCGAATAGGTTGCACTTTTTAGATTTAACATAACTAGTTCCATCTGTCCTCTTTAGCCTACCCATTTTCCTTAGCAGACCATCAACTTGCATTGAAAGACTTTCTCACTGGGGACATTGCTGGCCTGCATTGGACATGTCCAAACCATCTCAAATGAGTCACTCTCAACTTATCAGCAACTGATGATGCCCCAAATGCTCCCCAAGCCAACATTTCTAATTCTATCTTTCCTAGTTTTACTGCACATTCATTTCAACGTTCTCAACTCTGCCACACTCATGTTGTGCATGCGTTGCTTCTTAACTAGCCAGCATTCCACTTCATAAGTCATAGTTGCTCTAATTATTGTCCAGTAAAATTTTCCCCTCAATCTTGCTATTGCACGTTGATCTCAAAACACTCCAGAATCAAGTCCCCATTTCGTGCTGGTGTCCGTGTTTGATATCTTCATCAATCTCTCCATCCCTACTAATTATCGAGCCAAGGTAAAGGAATGAATCTCTTTGTGGTATCTCATGAGCTTCAATTCTTCAGGTGCTTCAACTCTATACATATACCTACTGAAGGTACAATTCATATATTCTATCTTTGTACGACTTAATTTAAAACCCTTGGACTCTAAAGCGCCTTACCATCTCTCAAGTATTGCATTCACGCCATCTCTTTATTCATCCATCAACTCTATATCATCTGCAACAACATACACAAAAGTACCTACTCTTGAATATGATCAATTAATTCATCCACAATCAATGTAAAGAGATAAAAGAATTAAAGTTGGCCCCTAATGCAAACCCATGGGCATTGGAAACTCACCTATCTCAACAAAGTTAGTACCCACATAGGTTACTGCTCCCCCATTCATTTCGTATAAATCTTTAATGATGTCAATATAACCTCTTAGGACACTCCTTTCAACTAAAACTCATACCCACCAAATCAAATTGCTAGTACCCTGTCATGGGCTTTCTCTAGTAACACAATATGAAAATGTTTGCTCCTCTCTAATTTTTTTTTTTTTTCCATTAATTGCCTAAAGTGAGAAACAACTTCAATAGTTGACCTTTAAGATTGATTTGAAGATATCTTGGTATTGTCTAAGTCTTTGTTCCATTACTCTCTTCTACATTTTCTTAGTGTGACTCACATGATAATTCATGCAGCTTTATACCACTTTATTCTTGTATTAGCCTATTAGGTACTACGAGTTATGACACTTCTCCACTCATCCCATATTTTCTTTGTTTTTAGTATATTATTGAATAACGTATTTAATCAAACACATTAAATTTCTCCTAGGCATTTCCAAGCCTCTATCAAAATTTCATCTGGCCTTGTAGCCTTTCCTGTCTTCATTCTTGCCAATGTTTTTTACTTAATTATACCGCTCGAATTCTATGGTAAAAGGAATGTCCTACTAACAAAGCATCCTCTCTCATTCCTAAGCCTCTGATAGAATCTTCATTTAAAAGTTTGTTGAAATATTATGTCCATCTTTAGTTAATATTATTGCCGCCCGTTATAAATCTGACAAGATCTAAGTCCTTACATTTCATTTCCCTCATTTTGGCAAGCTTAAAAATACCTTTCTCCTTCTCTAGTTCCCATCTAATTATATAGGTCATCGTATGCATTGGGTTTCCGTCCCTTACTACTTTCTTAACTTCTTCTTTTCCCTTCTTGTTGATTTCACAATTTTCAGTGTTCTTTTTCCAATACCAAATTCTGTAACAATGTCTTTTTCTCTCGCACGGCTTCTTGAATCCACACTCCATTGCCAAGTTTGTTTATTAGAAAGTATTTCCCTTTCAACCATACAAGGACCTCCTTGGCTCCTTCATAATCCTTCTTATATAGTCAGCCATGTGATTCCATTTCACCTAGTTTCTCCATCCAAATTCATTCTCACCCTTGATCACTTGATGCTTGATTTTGTTTTCCTTTCCCCTTTCAAATCCCCCACCTTATTTACTCTCTCTCTCTCTCTCTCTCTCTCTCTCTCTCTCTCTCTCTCTCTCTCTCTCTCTCTCTCTCTCTCTCTCTCTAATGCAAACATCTAAAACTACTATCTTGTGATCTATGGTCATATTCTCTCCAAGAACAACCTTACAGTCTTTCTAAGCTAATCAACCATGTTTTCTTAGTAGGAAAGTCTATCCGACTCCTATTACTTCCATTCTTATAGGTAACTAAATGCTCCTCTCTTTTCAAAATAGGTGTTTGCTAATACAAGGTCAAATGCAAATTCCAAGATAGTGTCCCTTAACTCGGTACTTTCTCCAAAACCTTGTCCTCCATGCACTCTCACACCCTCTACCATCATTTCCTCCATGCCTCGTTGAAATCTCTCCAAAACCTAGTCCCCTCCTAGGAAAATCTTTTCACTAGTTGGAATTTCTCATATTAAACCATCCATCTCCTCCCAAGATTGTCTCCTAATACTTTCATTTGATCCTACCTGGGTGCATAGGCACTAATGATATGTATTATATCTTCCTTTTAACACAAGTTCAACTGCAATAAATTTATCACCCAATCTCTTTGCCCCCATAACCTTTTCTTTCAAATCATTATCTATTATATACATACTCCATTTTGGGCATTATTCTTTCCTGTGTAGTAGAATTAGTAGCCACCAGTAAGCTCCTTTGCTTTATCCTCTTTTCACTTCATTTCCTACATACAAGCTAACTTTTCTTCTTTTCATTGTCAACCAACTCCATACTCTTGCCTATCAAAGTTCCTATATTCCAAGTAGCAAGTCAAATCCTCCTCTTCTTCTGGATTAACTTATTTACCCGCACTAGTCTTGCAAGAACCCTTGCCTACTTTTCCTTACAAACGGACGTCACTGCAATGTGTCGTTCATACGAGAGAATTCCCTAGGATAATTACACAACCCTTGCTTACCTTTCATTGCAACTAAGGGCATCACTTACAGCAGGGAACAGGGAACACACCAGAATGATCGCGGAATGTTGTTTTCCTCGAAATTCATCTCTGAGTTGTAACAAAATTTTACACTGGCTATCACCTACCTAACGCAACCCTCCTCTTATACCCATACTTGGGACTGATAGTGGAAACCAGTAAAGACTAAACCGGCATGCAACCATCCTAGTATAATTATATTAATAGCACTTTTAAGCACTTCTAAAAAATACCTTGTTGTTTACATTAATTATATGACAGTCCCTTGGACAATTTTGTAAAATACTGCAAAGCCTGTCACCACACTACCCCTAAAGCTAGTGCATAGAAAGTTTTCCATTCCCAGCTTCTACAAAACATCACACAGCTACCTCCTAGAGACAGCTTTTGTGAGAAATCTACCAATTGATCATCAACCTATTATATGTATTATATGCCAACTTGATCTCTTTTTCAACGACCTTCTCTTTTATGAAAAGACAATCAACTCCGAAGTGATTTGTCTGCCCACGACAGACCAAGTTTTTGGCATGCACGTTAATGTACTATCACACTATTAGACCACTGATCCTTTCTTTCTTAAGGCCCAACTCACTAAATAAAATCTTCAGCCATAGTAACTCACTACTTCCATGAGCCATAGCTCCTTATTGAGCTCCAGACCGTGAACAAGCAACAACCAGTTGCTTCTTGCCCTTCCATGAAAACATATTACCGTGTGCAATATCTTGTAGTCGATATTCTGTCTTGGACCCTACCCAGCCAGCATCTATATGTGATTTCTAAATTTTTCGAGGAGTTACATAGACTATGCCCACCCCTGATGGAGTCTGTTATCCTTCGATAAGCCAAGTTTAAATATTAATTGAAAGAGAATTCCATGAAGATGACAATAGTAGACTTTGGAGGAATGCACAAGTGCTAAGGCCCCAAAAACAAAAGGATTTAATTTCTCCATTATCAGAGTTGGGGAAGGTTCCAAAAGATGGCTTTTGCAATATGCTAGCAGAATTCCAGATCAGAGGTCATGTCAACAAAGAACGCCGCTCCCCTTTCTTGACCCTGATTCCTATAGTTCCTACCAGTGTGGATTTGAACAAGTAGAGGCCTATAATTTCAAGGTTGTGTTTATAAATTGCTAAAGAAGATCCTTGGTTAATATTGAGGCCGGTTCTTCCGCACATTATCAGTCCACTCCTGTGAAGACACTTAATTTTATACAGTCCCAAGTATACCAAAACTTTTAGGGGATCACCATTACTTGATAGCCTCTCATTACTGTAAGACCCCAACCCTTCTTAATCATGATTAGTGTTTAATTAATGATAATTAGATACTATATGTGCTATTTTGTATGTTTATGTGGATGGTTAGATAGAATAGACGCGGCTTTTTATGTTAATTAGGTAGTTTGAGGACCTTTTTGTAATTTCAGCTTAATGGGAAGTGTCGTGTGCGATTTCAGTTTTGATGCGAATATGGGTGCATTGGGTACACCATTTGGTGACAATCGATTTCCGTATTCTGACCCAGCCCATTTGAGCCCATTTCCAGCCCCAACAAGCCAAAATGACATTTCCATTAACTTTCTAGATCTTCTTGCAATTTCTGAAATTTCACACTAAAAATACCTAACTCAGCTCATTCTCTCATTTCATCTCTCCCACCACCGAACCAGCTAGAGCTTCTCTTTCTCTCACCATCTTTCACCCCTTGCATGCCTTCAAATCAAGGAGACAGCCATTACATGTAGCATTTCTAGCTCCAAGATCCTCGTCTCCACCTACTTCATTTACAAGCTCTCTTTCATCCCTATCTTCTATTTACTGGTTCTCTTGGTAAGTCATTCTAATCCTAACTGTAATTCTTTCTTTAGATTCAGTTAGGGAAGCTTAGAAACGATGCATGCAGCTCATTCTCTTCCATTTTACCCACCCTCCATTGTAGGAACTCTTGAAGGTGTAGAGATTTGGGGTTTTTGCTATTTGAGCCTTTGTGAGTTAAGGTAGCTTGGAATTGGTGGGAAATTGGGTTGAGCATCATCTAAGGCAAGTAAAACATGTATAATGACAATGAATGCATGCTTTCATTTTTTATTCACATGCTATTCATGTCTAGTGACCTTTTTCAGCTCAATATGTATGTCTCGATTGTCTTATGGATTGGAAATGTGAATCTATTGTCGTAAAGCATTTGTAGTTGTAATACACCTTGGAAACTCCATTTACACTTGTATGATAGATGGGAAGACATCCCCCTAGAAAAGACCAGTTTCAAGTTCAAGAATTTCGAATTCTGAACCCCATGGTCAACCGTGGAACCTTTCGCAGTCGACCACGGAGGCAGGACAAAACCCACAATCAGCTTTCTAGAAGCAGACATTTCCGGGATTTTGAATAGCAATTAGCCCACAGCTAGCCATGAACCTCTTCATAGTTAACCGTGAGCCTGAAGAACTCAAATGAGTCTTACGGTCACATCCAAAATCTAACATTTTCAGGACTTGAACTGTGGTTAACCAACGGCTAACTGTGGAGACCTCATGGTCAACCGTGAGCCGGTCGTGGAGCGACTGTGAGAACCCACACTCAGTTAACCGCAACCTGACCGTGGAGCAATGGTTGAACCAATGATTTTTAGGTGGCTTTGTACTCAGTCTTGGACCTTAGTGTTGGAACCCATGGACCCTAAACAAGGCCAAATGGATCTCTAGACCTATGTAGGTGAAGTGCGGTTAACCAATGGCTAACCGTGGAGACCCCATGGTCCACTGTGAGCCAGTCGTGGAGCAACCGTGAGAACCCACAGTCAACCGCAACCTGACCGTGGAGCAACCGCGGAACCTAGGATGTTTTAGGTAGTTTTCTACCCAGTCTTGGGCATTAGTGTTGGAACCCATGGACCCTAAACAAGGCCAAATGAATCTCTAGACATTTGTAGGTGATGTTTGAGCTGAAATACACCTACAAGGACACCCAGAATTCAATAATCAAGTGTACTACACCAAAGGTGCTGACCTAAGGTAATTCGATGTCCATGAACCCAAGTAACGCCAGGTTTAAGGTAGCCCGAAGACATCGGAGTAAGCCCGAAGACATCGAAGGCCCTAGGACTTTAATGCCCCACCCTACACGCATGCATGATGTTGTCCGCTTTGGCCCACGGGCCTCACAATTTTGTTTCTGATGGGCCTCAACCCATCAAAAGGCCTCATGTGAAGCTAAAGATCATGTCACAGGTGTGACAAGGACTACACAGAGTTGGATAGTGATGCCAACAGGCATTCCAAACCCTAGGATTGGATTGTAATTCATTCATGACTTGTTATTTAATCAATTATGCAAACATTTGTTCTATGTTTCCAGATATTCGTATGACTGGCATCATGCTCTCATGTTTGCTGCGTATTATATCATGTCTATTGTTATGCATTACGTTTCACGTCTTTCTTTATGTTTGTTATGTTCACACATGTATGTTTTGCTATGATACTCCTTATATTCATGTTCATGCTTATGTTTATGTTCATGTTTCATGTTCTATTTGTGTCGGCACCACTCAGCTTCAATCCTATCGCAGTCGGACCCGGCTAAGTGTGGATTCAGTTTTATGTTTATGGACGACCTACAATCTAGGTTATGTTATGGGAGCTTACAGGTGCTCCGGGTACACGATGGAGTTTTGTGGGCCCTATGCCTCCTAGTGATACCATCATCTCATGTCATGCAATTTGATGCTCTCATTTGGGCCAAGCTTAATGGTCAGTTCGAAAGAATATAGCTGACGTGAATGTGCCAATTTGATAGGGTATATTGTTAGTGAACGGCATGTATGATTCATCATGTCTCATGCTTATTCCTGCATAATCATGCTTAGATTACTCTGAATTGACATCTTATGATCTTTCTTACCTTATATTCACTTGATGCTACAGGTACATGCCATTTATATTTGTTTATCTTGCTTGACCACCGTGTCTAATGATGCTACACTTGGCATTACAAGTGACGACACCAATGCCATTACCCTAGAGATTGAGGAGGTTAAAGAGACTCCTAAGGCCTAGCTGAATGGACCCCTGCCGATGTCTTCTAAACATCCATTTTGCGCTGAGTGTCGTTATGTGATCTTTCGTTGGCTCAGATGGCCATTGTTGATGATGTTAAACTTTTAATCATGTGTTGCAGACTTAGACCGCTTCCGCTGCTTCGTCATCTTTCTCTAACTTAACTTGAACCTTAAATGCTATCTATGAACTTATTTATGTTTTTTATCATTTATTTACATATGTTGTGGATGGATGTTATGTGGGCTACCAATTATTATGATTATGCAATGTACAGGTTCAATGAGTTACACAGGCTTCTGCGAAAAGAAAATAAAAGATACCCCATTCGTGATGCTTCGTTAAGACACCTCATATGTGAAATCCAGTGGGAACTCTCGCTTGGGGAATATATATATACACCTGAGTCAGTAGACTCGAATCCCCAGGCAAGGTAGCGCCTCGGCACCCGTGCATGATTATGGGATCTCGAGCGAGGGGCATTACATGTACCATACACTTTATTAGTTTGAAGTAGTTGTCAAACTTCGCTGTATTTGAATAGAAAAGCTTGTTGTCATTATTGTACATAAGAGTAGACTCCATCATAAATAGAGTGGTTGGGAGCTTTAAGCAAACAACAACTTCAAATCTTATATTTTCTTGAGTTATTTCATGATATCAGTGCCAAAGCTCTGTGCTGTGTCTAATCCAACTGTTCCTGAATTATGTCTGTAAGTAATAACTAGTAACCCATTTCTCTGTATGGGATCCACAGATCTAGTCACATCTATTGTAGAATCCACATATCTCTGTAGAAAACCTTGTATCAGCTATCTCCCCTTCCAATCCACCTTCTCCCTTTCAAGTTTAAAAAAATGAAAATAATAATAATATACATAAAAAAAAAATTTAAAAAAACGTGACAACATATAGGTTGTCAACTGTACTGTGCACCAGCAAGAAAGTCAACAAACCTATGGGGCTTACTCCAGATTTCGAATCCTCACAAAACTTTACCCACTTGGTCGCCTATCATAGGAGATCCTCCATCTAAATTCTTGCTCATTTTGTTTCTATATGAGGGCTCATTTCAACAGCCAAACGTGTGACCTATATATTCGGTTGATCAGCAATGGGGTCCCTTCCAGATTTCAAATCATCGCAACACTTTCCTCACTAGGTCACCCATCATAGGAGATCCTTCAGCTAAATTTTTGGCACATTTTGATTCCATTTGAGGGTATTTTGGGAAATTATCTGGCTCGTCTCTTTGTTCAGTCCAACTCAACAAAACGTTATCAGTTGGAACAGGAAATTGGGAATGCTAACCACAGTGATGACATGATCCATGACTTCTATGTAAAAATTACAATACTATATAGATCAGTTGTCATTTACGGAAACCCAGTTCACATGCACCACTGACTCTGCTATTTTTGGATCCAGGAGAAATTTGATCTGGATACAGATCCATGCATATAGGATACGGACCATTCAGATCCAGAACTGGAACTGGGTCATAGGATGTCCCAAGTCCCAGCCCAAGGTTTTGAATACATAACAACTACATTCACATGTAAAAGTTTTTATAGGTTTTAAGGGCCTACATAGCTTGAGTTATATTCATATTTGAGAGTCTACTTGACTTTAATCCTATACCATTTATTAGTCCTTCTTTTATATTTAAAACATTTATCTTTAAGCTCTTTTATCCAATTATACTAATGCAATATATATCTCACTAAGGACCTGGATCTAGAACAAGCCCTTTTTGCTGCTGCATCATTTTGGTTGCAGCACTTTCTCAAGTTGAAGTCCGAAACCAGATACAAAAAATAAGTTTGGCGTCGGAACCGGATCCGAGTCCAGATCCACCATGGTTCCACTCCGGATCCAGGCACCCAGCCCTTTTGCATCCCTATGCATGGTGCACCCACCAAAATACTTCATTTGACATTAGCACAAATTCTTTTGGACATTTCCACACAGCAGAAAATGTAAGAAACGTTTGACTACTCAACCTGCAACTTGGCACAATAAAACATAAGGGATGGTCTTCTCAAACTTTGAAAAGTAACGCTTCTTCCATCTACCCCAACCACTAGAGTGGATCTCCATCATATGTGTGACCAAGCATTTATCAGCACTTGAAGTTAGCGATGGGTTGAGTCTTCTAATCTCCCAAATGGAAGCTGCAATACAGTTAAAAACATGTCACAGATTAAATCAAAACTTCTGCCAAAGCACAGCCTTGAATGTTTTCACAATCACATTAAATCATATTAGTTTAGAATTACAGTGAACAATCATCCACAAGCTTCATTAAATTTTATATGGAAATCAGTTAAGTGTATAAACAATGAAATGCTATTAATGAACAGACTTACATACTGTATGAGACAAAGATCTTGTGAAACGTTTCAAGATACAATAGTTTATGATCCGCTTAGTACATACCCATTATTATCAGTAAAAACCTCACAAGCAACTGCAAGGATGGACGAAGTTACAACCAAGAAAGTTTTTAAGCGTGTACCGAGTTCGATTAGTATTCCTACAACATCGGACATATTAATAATATTTAATTGTATTTAGTTTATTTCTGAATTAAATAATAAATAATTAATCCAATTAAGGGAAATCAACCACCAATTGGGAATCAGGATACAATCCTGATTTGGGTGCAATTAGGGAATATAATAAATTAATTGATTGATTAAGGAAAACAGAAATTGATAATAATTAGGCTTTAAATATAAAGGGCTTGTAGTGTTATATTCTGACAGCAATTCAATACGGAAGATTCCGGCAAATCCAGTGATGTACACACAAATGTACACTTCGCAGAGTTCCTTACTAAGGCTGTGTCAAGAAAGAAGTTGCCATATACATTGTCCAAGCTAGGCATAAAAGATATTCATTCACTAGCTTGAGGGGGAGTTTTAAGAGTCGGTATGAACCTATTTGTAATTTGAAAGGTCACAGGACTATTTTGTAAATAGTAAAATTAGTGAGGGGTTTCATGTAAATACATGAAATAAAAATAAAATATGAATAGGTGCCGCCCAGCCCTGGTGTTTTGATTAATCCTCATCTATTTCTTGTTCTTCCTTTCTTTCTTAAATTTAGAGTTTCTTGACCATCAAGGAGAAAACCCTAGATGGTGTTAAATCAATGAGCTTCAATGACCCAATGGATATACAGTCTAGGGTCAAAACAGATCGATTGCATAATATCTTTCTTGATTGAGATAGATTGTAGTTTCTATTTTAAGTTCCTAGATTAGAGAAGATAGATAGTAATTATTCTAATGGCAAGGACTGTAGTCTATATATTGCTATGCAATACAAAGAATGACGAGGTGCTCCTCTTTCCAAAAGCTACTCTTAAGTTTAATTGTCTGTCAAGATAATTAAATAACTTGCCTCTAGCTTGAGTCATGAGTGTCCT
Organism: Camphora micrantha; assembly: GCA_003546025.1. NCBI lineage: Eukaryota > Viridiplantae > Streptophyta > Magnoliopsida > Laurales > Lauraceae > Camphora > Camphora micrantha. The sequence goes on along the minus strand of QPKB01000008.1, from coordinate 35,426,118 downwards.
TCACTGCTACCTCCCAAGATTATAGGGGGATAAACAGATCATCAAAAACAGTTTGAACTCTGAGAAAAAATGCTCAAGATTTATAAACTATGACAAAGTTTCTACTAGGGGATACCCCAGCTGGTTCCTTTAGCTGCAGCTTTACATGTGTCCCTACAGACAAATGAAACTATTAGTCAAACTTGAATTGAAATCCAAAAGATGAATTTTCCAGTAATTTTCAGGTATTAAATTATGGCTCGGTTTTAGAGGAGATTTAAGGCTCCAAGTGGTAGATTTAACGGAGAACATAGGGGATTCATATAGTTACGAGTTGGAGACATTTTAGGCCTGGTTTTGAAGGTTTCAACACGGGCTGATGTGGACCAATTTTTGAAGTGTGACGAAATTTAAGGAAAGTAGAAAAAAGAAAGAACACGAACAATAAAAAAGGAGAAATAGATTGATGGATCATTTCCTCTAATACCAAGCTGAAACTTTTACTGAACAAGAAAATTTAGTTACAAACCTAAAATATTAAAGAATAAGTTACAGAAGAAGATTACTATTTCAGGACATTATTTAAATTTTCACTATTTTTAGAAATTACGAAAAATCACTTCTTAGCAAAGTTTACCATGAGTACAAATTAGTTCATAATTACAGGAAAAATAAAATAAGTCCCTAGCAATTTCTCAACAAATCCTATGCATGTACGAAATTCTTCGAAAAGAATTGGGATTTGTCAGAAAAATACAGATAATTCACTAGCTTTTTCTCAATAATTAAAGGGAATGGTGTGGCCCTTTTTTTTTAATTTCTGAAAAATATAACTAAAATAATAAAGAAGAGACATGGGTGCCCAGCACTACTGAAAAGACCAGCGAGTCCACTTTCTCCAAATTCTTCTCTTTTCATCTCCAAAATCCTTGTTTCTTTCTGCTTTTCCTTCATCTTCTTGGTTTTTAAACTAATTTTAGTAAATCAAAGCTTCAAATTAAATTCAACAACTACAAAACAAATGTTTGAATCAGTAATAAAAGAATTCATGAAGAATTTGACAACATAAGTTCTTTCAAAAAATCCATCCAACATAGGTTTAAATTCACGTATGTATTCCATATGATATTCCATTTCTAAGATGAAGCATATTTGCAAAATGTATCCAAAAGTATCTGAACATTACCAAATATAATTTTCATTTTCTTGCAGAAACTTCTTAATAGATTGCAATTTCCAGACTAACAAGGAAGTAATGCATCAAAAACACAGATAGCAGAAGAAAAGCATAGGTGCCAATGTTCAACTGGCTCCAATAAATCTTACGGTTAATTTTAATGCGCCGATAGCCAGGTCTTGGAGGCTTCTTCTTGTGGACAGCTGGAAACTGTAAAATGGCTGCAATAATCAATGTGCAAAGCAAGTCAAAGTTTATCACCAAAGACTCTAGAAAACAAAGGGTACAAAATACTGTGCGTACAGATCATATTATGTATAAAAATCTACAGTCATCATAAACATCCCGCAACAAATCTAATTTGTTTTGAGTATTTGGCTTTGTCCGTCCTCAGAATGTGAAGTTATGTACCTGTCATTCTACACTTTTATGAATCTGCTGACATCACCAAATCCTGGAAAACATCGATCTGGCCTGGGCATTATATGGGTGATAGAAACCAAACAGATCTTTTATGTCTCCCACAAATGAAGTGCCATTCTTTTTTTTTTTTTTAAATCACCTTTTAGGTTTTTGATAAAAATATTGTTACGTTAGTCCGATGGTAAGCAAATGATAGTACTCAATTTATTTTATTTTTTTGTCTACTGGCCATCGAGCAACAAGAGACAAAAATAGATTTGGCTACAGGAAGTATACAGAACTTATAAGTTAATAATTTCAAATGTATGCGATACATGCTAAAATGTTCAAAACATTCATTATAATAAGATAACTAAATTAACATAATTGTTTACATTCTGATATCCAAGCAAAGCAAAATGAACAGATCTCAGTCAGGAACAAGGTATGAGAAATTGAAGGATCGTTGAACCACTAGATATATATATATATATATACACACATATATATAGGAGCATATATTAATGCTCCTGTACTAGCTTCCCTCACCGTCTTACGCTACAAGCCATCTAGATAGATAGATAGATAGACACACACACACATGCTTAACTCATTAAATCCCTTCATCTAAGAAAGGTTTCAAAATTCAGAATCGGGTGGCAACTTATGCAATTTGGCCCCTAGAGCCAACAACCCCTTAAAAATATTAAATATATGATGCAAATTCTAAAAAATTGAAGAACTATATCATGGATATAGAATTTTAAGAATAGTCATGTTTTACTTAGAATGAATTAATTAGGTATAAATAGGTGTTCACATTTGTTTTTCACTCCAAATGAAAAGTGGATCTGATCTTTGAATGCCTAGATCGTCCACAGAATACGGGTTTAATCTTCTAAAATTATTGTAAAAGATCCACAAAAGCCTCAGAAGCTTCTTCCAACAGGGACATAGGGGAAAAAGATGAGTTAAAAGCTGTCTTTTTTTTTTTTCTTTTTTCTTGTTTCTTTCCTTTTCTTTTTAATCAGTAAAAAGGGAGACTCGGGGGTGACTCAACTCCACCGGTTTTCAAAACCATGCATCTATCCCAAGTTCTTTTGAAAAAAAAACCTATTCCGCCTGTTTCTGGTGTGCAATGCATAAGCAAAGCTGTGAAGTTTTAAGTAACTCAAACCTCTAGTTTTAAGTTCCAACTCCAGTAACTTGATTTTATATATATATTTATCTTAACATATCAGGTAATAGTTATGATGTAGAACGGAAGAAAGGAAGGAAAGAGAAGATGCAGAGAGAGGAGTAACAATAAAGGGAAAAAACAGAGAGAGAGAGAGAGAGAGAGAGAGAGAGATTGACACTACTAACTCTTATGTTACTAATAAAAAGATTATCACAATGAAAAGACATAACTATCCTTCACAAGTTTATCTGGTATAAATACTTAAATAGAGCTTTGGTAAATAGATTTGCCAACGGATTATTTGAGTGCACATGTATACGATGAATAATGTTTGAAGCCACTCTCTTCCTAGTTAGGTAATAGATTGGTTCTATATGTACCATTCAAAAAAAAAAAAATAGATTGGTTCTATATGCTTGTTTTGCCATTAAGGATGTGTAGAACGATAACAATAATGGGGTTTTTTATATTTTTTACCTATATATATGAGGCTAGTCATGATCATCGCAGTTTTCTTCGAGTTAACAATTTAGAGTTTTGGGGTCGTGTAATCCATACAAATGACTAATTCTCCTTCATCATCTTTTTCTGTCTAATCCATCTTCCTCTCCCTAAACAACTCAGAATCTAGTTGGTATCAAATCCAAGGTTCAATAAATTGAACTCAGGAGTGACTCGATCACCTTCAAAGGCGAGTCGACTCGGGCAAGTCAGACCAAGCTGCACACTTAGTTCCAATAACCTTGAAAAAAAAAAAAAAAAAAAAAAAACTTGAAATAGAAATTATAGTTCTGCGAATCTAAAATTTTAAGACTAGTCGTGTTTCATTTATTAATAACTTGTTTAAGTTGTTACAGGTGATGCCTTTCCAAAATATAAAAAAGTTGTTATGGGTGACCACATAAACATTTCATTCAGTTAGGTGAATAGCATCAGTGATATTCAAAATATGTTGGCACCATATTTTGAGAATTTGTATGCCAGAGAAGGTATCATTAGACCGACTTTGGAGGGTATTGTTTTCCCTATAGTACAAGAGGATCTTAAGACTTGGCTTGAGAGAGATTTTGATGAGGAAGAAATTAGCAAGGGTTTACCAAATTGTGCAGGCAACAAAGCTCCAGGTCGAGAAGACCTCAACTTTACATTTTTAAAAGCTTCTTGGGATATTATTAAAGGCAATTTTTGTTGTATGTTGTCGGAATGTCACCAAAGGGGTAAGCTAAATAAAGAAATCAACTCTACTTTTCTGTGCATGATTCCCAAGGTTCCAAATCCAGATAGATTCAAGGATTTCAGACCCATTATCTTGGTGGGGTACAACTACAAACTTTTGTCGAAAACTTTGGAAAACACAGGCAGCGAAAGGCTCTTCCTAACATCATTAGCCCAACACTAGGGGCCTTCATCCATAAAAGCAAATTTTGGAAGGCATTTTAATTGCAAATGAACTTATTCATTCAAGGAAGAGGGCTAAGGAGGAGGGATCAATCTTTAAAATAGATTTGGATAAAGCATATGATCATGTGGATTGGCAGTTTGTAGATTATATGCTGGAGAGATTCAGTTTTGGACCAAGGTGGAGGCCCTAGATCAAAGAGTGTATTTCTTCGACTTCTTTTTCAGCTCTTATTAAAGGTTCTCCAACCAGGCAATTCTTGGCTTCAAGGGGAGTAGGACAAGGTAACCTGTTGTCTCCGTTCCTTTTCACTATTGTGGCAGTAGCTTTGGGAGCTCTTCTTTCTAAAACAAAGAACGTGGCTTGATTAGTGGGAGGGGAAAGTAGAGGCAGTCACACATCTTCAATTTGAAAATGACACAATTCTATTTACTTCTACAAGGTGGGAAGAAATTACAAATTTGGAAAGAATTTTGAGGTGTTGCCAGATAGCTTCGGGATTGATAATCAATTTATTCGAAGAGTTTCTTGGTAGATGTAGCGTCCTCTGAGGAGATTATGCAGACATTGGCAACTAGATTACATTGCAAAAGGGGCAGATTTCCTTTTCATTATTTGGGGATGCCACTTGGGGCGAATCCTAGATCATTATCAATGTGGGATCCAGTTATTGAGAAGTTATAGACTTGGAAGAGCCAATACCTTTCTCTTAGGGGTAGAATCACTCCTATTAAATCACCCGTATCAAGCCTTCCGGTATATTACTTGTCTGTTTTCAGGATGCCAGCAGCAGTTATCAAGAAGTTGGATCGTATAAGAAGGAAATTTTTATAGGATAGGAATAGTTCAAGGAGGAAGATGCATTTGATGAAGTAAAGTGAGGTGATCAAATCAAAAGAAGGAGGTTTTGGTGTGTGTGTGGTGGTGGGGTGGTGGGGGTGGCGCGGCGGCGGGGATAGAATTGCAATTAAAAAACTGGACATTGTTAGCTAAATGGAGGTTTGGGGAAGAGAAATGGGCATTGTGGAGAAGGATGATAGTGTCCAAGTATGGGGAGGATAAATGGGGGTGGGTTCCAAAAAGTGTCCCTAGGTATAGGTTGTCGGGTTATGGGCTGTTATTTCAAGCTTTGGGGATGTCTCAAATAAAAGGAGGGTTGTCTTTCAAAAAGGTTTGGGTTTTATAATCGGGGAGGGGGAAACTGTTCACTTTGGTGTCATGATTGGGTGGGTGTGGGTCCATTATTCTTGATGTTTCCAAGGTTGTTTCAGATAGCTTCTAATGAGGAGTCTTCAGTAAAAGATTATTATGTCTTGGGATTGGGATGAAGTGTCTTGGGAGGTGAGCATTAGAAGGGTTCTTCGTCTGTCGGAGTCAGGTGAGTTTTGAGTCCGTGTCAGAGTATTTTGGCAAATGTATTTTTACGTAGGAATTCAGCAGATAAGTGCATTTCGAAGCTGTCTTTTTACCTCAAAATCTTTATATAGATAATTAGATCTAGTTGTCAAAGTAAGATCTCATTGCATCTCGGTTTGGGTGGGGGACTTGTCCCACCTAGAGTGGAAGCTTTTTGTTGGCTGGTTATGGCAGGCATGATTTAGACGACAGATATCTTGAGGACGAGGGGCGTTGTGCTGCATTCTATTTCAGAAGTATGTTGCCTTTGTAGGAGAGAGGGGTAGTCAATAGATTATCTTTTTGTTCATTGCGAGGTGGTATCTTCAATTTGGGGTCATTTCATTAAAATATGCAGTGTTGATTGGTGTAATCCAGAGTCATTGGCAGGGGTATTTAAAGCATGGACGGGGTCCCCTTTGTTAGGATGTGGAAGGATAATGTAGAAAATCTTCCCGTTCTCAATTCTATGGTCCATTTGGATGGAGAGGAATGACAGTCTTCAAAAGGAAAGAATCAACTTTGGAAAATCTTATTAAAACAATGGCTTCGAGGGTTGCCAAATGGGATACTGTCAGAAAAGAATGCTCGGATCTCAAGATAGAGAACGTCTTACACAATTGGGGAGCTTGTTCGTAGATGGGAGTTCTAAAGAAGAAGAGAAATGTCTCTTGGTGTCCTCAAACATTAGAAGTCCTAAAATTCGATGTGGCCGAAGCAACTCGAGGAAAACCAGGTTGGCAGGCATTGGAGGCGAATTAAGGAATCAAAATGGAGAAGCATTATACATCATTTCTAAACATGCTGAGATAACAGACTCAAACCAGGTGGAAGTTTTGGCTATTTTGGAAGCTCTTTGTATCTATAGCTCTTCTTTCCTGAGTAGTCTTATAGTAAAGAGTGATTTGGCAAACACCATTTCTTGGGTGAATTCTTTAAGAGGTCCATGGAAAATTCAGTTCTTATTTAATGAAATTCATCACTTAATGTCTCTCATCCGAGTTTCATTTCAACATATTAGTAGACCGGTAAATGCGATGGCGGATTGTCTTGCAAAACAAGGGGTCGAAAGTAGCTGTAACTTAAGTGCTAATGTCATGTAGTTAGGGTTGGAGTTTGGTATATTACTCTTATATCGATTTTTCAGTTTTGAGATGTGTTTTTTGTCTTTTGGACAAGGCTTGGTTGTATTGTTTTGCTTTTAACATAATCCTTTGCTACCAATCCAAAAAATTGAACCAAAAACATTAGAATCGAACCTCGAGATCGGTTTTTGTAGCTCAGCGCAGAGCTAGACCAGCGAACCGCAGTGTCGCTGTTATCTCTTACCAGTAATTAACATTGGCATTGGTTAGACATGGTATTGGAACCCGAGCTTCACCTAGGATGTTTAAATGGATTTGCCTGACCTTGTATAAGTATGAGACTTCGGATGGTGATGTTTGCGCTAACATTCACCTCCAGGATTGTACAAAGACGTGTGATGCAATAACAAGTCGAGGGTATGCGAGCTTAAGAATTTTGAATGTCAAACACCTTCAGAGCACTAACGGACTTGTAATCCCTGACATTCAGATTTCGGACCCCAGGGGCGCATAAAGGCGAATTGTATTGTCTTAACATGTGAGTGGCAATCTATGACTTAAGTTAGTCATTTAAAATGGTTTCTTGAATGCTTAGTTAGTCTAATATTAGTTTAACACCGTTGTACCTGTCTATTCTCGTGCACGATGCATGCATCCCTTGTATGTCTAGTTGTCATTATCCGTCTTGTCCTATGACTTGCCCAACATTAGCTTAACTATTAAACTTATAAGAGTCATGCCTTAGGACTTGGCAAGCATTTAATTGCCCGCTTCTTCCTTTGGATGACAGAATCCCTGGTTGTGGATTACTTGGTCAATGAGCGCGCCTTTGATGCCCTGCTACCTTCTCAATTACCCAAAACCGACTTACCCCTTTTCACCCATTTCAAGGTTATAACTCTTTTATACCAAAATGCTACCCAAATCAGGTTAGACTTCAGTGATTGAGTTGGTTGTTTACACAAAGTCCAGTATTGTACATCCGCTTTGTCTTATTCGGTTTTGACCATTTTAATTACGTCAGATGATAGTTTGTCTGCTTTTGTCTTTTTGTCTACTTTTGCCCAAGTCAATTTTGAGATTCACAAGTCAATTTTGAGATTTACAAAGGACTGTTATTTTGGAATGGAAGTTAGTTTGAAGGATTTGTTTGGCATTTGGAGCAGTTTCCTTTGTTTGACCCGAGCTTTGAGATGGACTCTTGCTGGACCTTAGCTTTCAGATAGAGTCTTGCTGGGCCTTGTAGTCCTCAGAATCTCAAGTCGGCACCACTCAGCTTCGATCCCTCACAATTATGCCAAGTTGAATGTGAATTAGTTATAACTCACTACAGTGAAATCCTTGTTTGGAGGTGTACTAATGCACCCCCTTCGTTAATTTGGCTCCCTACCAGTCACGCTGCAGCAACCGTGAAGTCGGGAGAACTTAGCTATATGGTTTGGCATTTTGCTAAATTATTTTCTACAGATTTGTCTGAAATGATTCTTTTCAGTTATCAGTATTCTTACATAATCATACTTAGCTTAGTCCTCATTACTTTTTTTGATCTTACGCCATTATACTCCACATTGAAGCAACATGATGATGTCATTTAGATTAATTACTTACTTAGCATATTCGTAGTCTAATGCTAAGCTTGATACTCTAGGTGACGACCCCATTACCCATGAGCAGGAAATCGAGGTGGTCCAAGAGGAACTGCAGGGCTGTGCAGAATTGAGCACAGACAATGTGGTTTAAGGCATCGGACTGGTGCACAAGTTGACGTCACACTTTTGGGGCTTTTGGCTACATTTTGGATAGTTTCACACTCTGTACCTTTTGATTATGGCCTATGTTTTTAGTGGCCCTTTTTGGGTTGTAATTGATACTTATGTACTGTCCAACTTCAATGGTTTCAATATATCTTCGAATGCTGCGTTCTACTCTGATATTTGTCTCAATTTCATATATTAATGTCGGTTGAACATAAGCTTCTGCTGTTATCTTCATTGATTCTAGTAACTTGATCAGAGTCTCACATCACACAATCCTATGGGAAACTACTGACTGTGGAAAAAAGATTTTAAATTACCACCTCCCACAATGGCATCACGCGCCCCAAGATGGGGATCTACACAGTAATCCGGTTTGGAGCATGACAGCCACCCCCACCCCCGACGACCGCGCGCGCCCCCCCCCCCCCGCCCCCCCCCCCTCGCCTCTTCCCTTCTTTTCCCTACCTCTTCTTCGGCCTCTTTCTTAGTTTCTTGCAGCCAAACTAGGACTTTATCACCACTAATTAGATAAAATAAAGAATCAAAATCTACTGAATAAGACCTGATTGGATCTGTTCAGTTAAATGAGTTAATTTGATATATATATATATATATATATCCATTAAGAGGAGAATTTTCAGAATAACTAAATGAGGGCGTAACTTCAACTTCTCAAATGATTATATTCCCACAATGAAACTACATTGTGCTGACCTTATTGGCACCGTATTTGTAACAATTCCTTCTCTGTTGATCTTTAAAGCATTAGTTTCTACACCTACTAAGATCCAATTAGGTTGATTTTAAGCTATTTCTTTTCCATGAGTGCACCTTCTCACCCTTTCGTGCTCTTCTCTATTTTTTTCTTCCACGAGTGGTTCTCATAAAAGCTGTGCCGGGGATATTTGATGATAACGTTTGAGGTAGGTTTCACTTGAGCTCAAAGCTATTTGATAATAAAAGTTGTGCCATGGACATGCATCCCTAGGTAGGGGGCTGCCATGGTGGGCCCCAAAGTTGTTGCAAAAATTTAAAATTTCCTTCCTTTTTGTGAGAAGATTTTTTAAGATTCAAATTTGAATTTGAAGCTAAGAAAGGAAGGAAATCAAAGGGAGGGACTTGGTGGCCAAGAAACTCAAGAAGGAAAGGGAGAAGAAAGAAAGAAATTGAAACAAAAATTCACTCCACATTTCAACATCCAAGGGGCTTTCCTCCAAGGAGTTGCACGCCCCTAGTGGGGCCCACATGCATTCAATCTTTGGAATAATTTAAATTTCAGATTTAGAAAATTTTCTTAAGTTCAAAGTAGGCCCAAGTATGGAGAGTTGCAAGCTACAAGGAGAGTCCTAAATATGGAAGGTCTTGCTCACTAAGAAACAAAGCAAATAATTCCAGCTGTCCAAGATTCTCTCCAAAAAGTTTCCAAAACTCTCCCAGCTTGGACACCAAGAAACCTAAACTCAAATTCATTGCACACCAAGTAAGCAAAAACCATAAATACACGGAGGGGAAGACACTACTCATGGGGCACTATTCATGTCACTATCCACAGCCCTATTTTTTTTTTCACCCTCTTCCACTCTTCTCCACCTCTCTTTCTACCATTGTACCTCACCCAAAGGGCCACCCACTTGGCCGACCAACTCTTTGGGCCCATTCCACCACCATTACCACCTTCTAGTCCGCGTTCAAGGAGGCTTCTTCTTCAAGTTGAGCAAAAGGTCAATAAAGCTGAAGTTTTTGAAGTCATTGAAGATGAAGACCATCGTAGGCTAGAATTTTTATTTTCTAGGAGGACGGGTGGTTCCTTACTACTTTTATCGGTTGTATGCATAAACATAGTTAGAAGAGCATTGCATTTTTTAATTAACGTAGAGGGGTGATTTTATTGGTAATTGCCGTGTTCAGTGAGCTTACTTAATGTGTTGTCTTCTCCGGACTCACATGCTTGGAGGCAATGGGGCCATGAGCAAAAGAACTTTTTAGGACCATCTAATGATTAAAAATCGCTTCTGAAATTGATTTTAAAAAGGACCTTGCTTTCGTTTTTTCTACGGAGTGGATTGACGACCAATGCACAAGAAAAGACTCTGTTTATGCATACCTCCAATCATTAGGGAGAGTAGGATACCCAAATCCTAGCAAGCAATTATTTTCCTGATTCTCCAGCAATTTTTTAATTTCTGATTTTTCTTTTAATTTATGCAATTGGTTGTTTTGATCGTTTTTATGTTGTTTCCAGCATGTTATAAAAAAATGTAGTTTGCAGCATAATAGTTAGGTCTTTAGTCTAGGTTTTCTAGCCAGGATTATTTTATTGATTGTAAAGACTTGCCTTTAATTAGTTTTTCAGATTAGTAGATTGGGATTCTATAGATTCTTTTTAGGTTAGTTTTAGATTTTTCATAGGACAGTTTTAGATTTTTCATGGGACAGGTTCATGTTAAAGTTCTTCACCTCGCACTTCACCGAGTGTTATTACTGCATTGCTAGCATTGATCAAGTTTTTGGTGCCGTTGCTGACTTGCTGGGGAGTTCATCGAAAGCAACCACTTTTCTATTTAAGTTTCTTGCTTTGTGGGTGCGGTTTTCCTTTTATTGCACCAACTCACAACTTAGTGGAGGGTTCAGCACATACATGGAGATAGTAAAAATAGATTTGAAGAAGTGCAACTTATCTAAGGATTTGGCGCAAGATAGATGGGAATGGAGAAATAGAATTCGTGTAGCTGACTCCAACATAGTTGGGACAAGCTTTGATTATGATGATGATGATGATGATTGTAAAAAAAAAAATGGGGACCGGTTAACTGTCTGGATTCTAATGGAGTTGAAGTGTATGTCGTGAATTACGTCAATTGGGAGGTTATATGCGATTATTAAGGGGTATTCTTTTTCAATAATTCAGTGGGGATCTGGGAAGACTTCTTACCCTTGGATTTTGGCCAACTTGGTGGAGGTGTAAGATATTTCGTCCCAGTTGTAGCTTCTTCTCTTCATATTAATCGTGGAGCAAATGACATGGCTAATGGTCTTGCAATGGAAGGAGTGCTTCGGTTATACATTTCTTTTGAAGTTTAGCTTTTTTGTTTATGTTCATTGTTTTCCCTACTTCGGTTTTCTTTTACTTTTTGGGAATAAAATTTACTGTTATAAAAAAAAATGCAAAATGAGGAAATCTACCCTAAAAAAACATTGTGCTTGCTGCATCCCCATCAATCATAAAAAAATGAATAAACTCACTCAGGGTGACCACACCACACACCCCCATATCCTGGCAACTGGATTAATCAGAGATAGATATATAAACAAAATGCAAATATACTAGCTTCAACGTCATTTAAAGGACTACAAAAGCCATTATCAAAAGGAATAGAAAAATTCATTTTGGTTAGCTTTAATATGAAGTAACTTATAATGGACATTTGCTAAAGTGTTTTTCATTTCAATCTCACAACTACTAAAAATCAAGTCCTATAGAGGGCAATAGCTATAATGGTGTATGAGGTACAAACGAAGACTCACTGTATGATCCATCTTGCCCACGAAACCACTGCCTAGAGAAAACAAAATCTCTTTTTGAATGCCACCTGAAAACAGTGTAATATCAGAAAGAAAATAAGTTAAGCGAATGAACACTCTGAAGATACCATCCACAACATGTAAAACAGACCTGAGGCCAACTTTCAATTTCACTTGCAAATGTATGATTGCATGAGAATCACCAATATAAATAAAGTAAAATAAAACAAAAGGCCTCCGCAATAAGTAACACACCTTTCTACTTGCATCGAACAAGCAGAATACTTGAGTATTATAGTGCTTTACGGGTGACGTAATCATAAGCCTTAATTGTGCAAGACAGAAGTCCGACAGTCTAAGTCTGATTTTTGGTCTCATTTCTTTAACTTTTTTTATTGGTTATTCACTTCTTCGTACTTGCTAATCAAGCAGTATTAATTGTAGAGAACAAAAAAGTCAAAATCATTGTATGCCTTTTGAAGCAGTTCATTCAAGAAAGAACGCGGCTCTGCGATCAAGCAGCGCCAATTTCTGATACAACCAAGTTTATAGTCTGATGTTCACATACAGAACTATTGAGAAATACTACAACTGTTTTATAATTTCTGTTAAAGATGGATTGAGAAGATTCAGATAAAGGTAATAGGCCACCAATTCTCTCAGGTCCCATTTGCTTTCTTTATATTGATTTCCTAGAAATTAATGGAGAAGTACAAAGAAGGAATATTGAAGAAGTGGGGGTGAAGAATACAAGTTGGATATGTAGATGGGACTTTTTTCTTTTTTAATGGCATATGTAGATGGGACTTCCCAGGATTGGATCTACTAGGTTGATGGCTCGGTAATCATTTCCCACCAAAGAGGAGATTATTTGATGGCTATTTGTGGCTCTTCCATTTAATTCTTCAATTTCAGCAACTTTGAGAGGAAAGGATTCCATAAAATTTCTACAGATTTAATACCATACAAACAGACGGGCCCTAAAGGATTTTCTGTTGGAAGCCATCCATTACAAATAACCATTGAAAGATTTAATGGGTGCAATCATTCAGAGCGGTTGCAGTCCACAAATGCCCTGCATCTTCGGTCTGAGGCACGGCTTGCATTGAGGGCATTTGTCTCAGAACAAGCATATATGCTGGTATATTTGAGGCATACACCACATATAAAAAGTGCACTTCAGTCACACACCATACCAGGGAGTGTATATACTGATATACCCCATGAACACCCCTTGTTTTTAAGAAATAACGAGGTGAAATTTACAATGTAAGAGCTTAAAAAAATTCCCGTTGAGATAATTATTTACTTATTGAAAAAAGGTATGCACATGAGGCTTATGCCCCACTTGTTGAGGGTTTTGTCAATGTGTTGGACAGTTGTAACACCTGCCTCACACCTCAACATTTTAAAACATTGTTTGGGACACCTTCTACCGACTATGTTGATGAACAGTGTTTGGTAAAAAATCCCATAATTTAGGTAAAAGATTGGGAACATTTACAGTGCTTGACATTGGAGGATATACAGTTTTTGTGAAGGTGAGGACAGCATTTCAGTCGTCCATATCAGATCATTCATGTAATAAGACTCTCAAGTTGCTAAGCAATACACCCAAAATGCCTAGGCATTGGAGGTGCGGCAAATTAACTACTTAACCCAAACCCCCCGCCCCCACAAACCCAAACCCCACGGGCGAGACATGGCCCGTACTCAAAGCATGTGCCTGCACAAGATGCTCGATGTGGCATGCTGCCTTTTTGCCCTACGCACACGCACACGCATATGACAGCATTTTTAACACTCGATGCAGCATGAGGCCTTTTTTTTATGCTGAGTAGATTTCAACCTGGGATGTGTTGGCTCTAATGCCATCTCAAGTTGCTAACCAATGCAACCAAAATGCCTATGCATTAGAGGTGCAGCAAATTAACTGCTTAACAAGAACCAACCATGGATTGCATCAACCAAAGTGCTCCCAACCAAACAGGTATAGATGGCTGATAATTGAATTGAAAGTGGAAGTTTGGGAGGTCCATTTTTAACTTCAACAATCATAGGTGGAGACTGTTGTTCCATTGCCTATCAATAATTGATCACACCAGATGAACAATCTGCGTCAGAGAAAGATAAGCCCAACCTTGTTGGTCAATTCAGACAAACTGTAGATACCTTCAGGCCTTGTGTTGTACAAAACATCCAAGTACTTAAATTGCAACTTTGAGTGCTTCATAACTATTTAAGTAACCAACTATACTGCTCTCCTTGAAAAGCCAATACAGAACTACCTAAAGACAAATAATGATTACTACATAAGATCAAACAAAATCTGTCATATCCAATATACTTACTGAGACAAGTATTTTGTGTCATATGTGCCGTAGATAACATCATAGTGCCCATTTACAGAATCAATTAACTCAAGGTCACCTGTCAACACATCCCACCTGCAAAAGTAATGTCTTAGGGAGATTCAAGAAATAAGCACATGTAAGCATACAATTACACCGCCAAACTCACTCATATCTCTTGTGTCGGTCAACACTGCAAACAACTTCAAACACTCTGTCCAAGTTGGCATCAATCACACCAACAGATTTCACAAGAAAACTGTCATCGTTCTGTTACGATCAAGACAAGGTTTAAACAAATTAATTTCTCAACATTTAACAATATAAATTAGGGGAAAAACAACAATGCATATAAAATATGAAACAAAGCATTGTATGTATATTATAAGATAATTGCATCCCAAGTACCTCTTTTCCATTTGAACAAAATAATCAGTCACCGCATAGTCCAGAAGAAAACAACAATTCTCTAGGATTGAGAAAAGCCCTCTAACAATTCATAAGTCTACAGATTAATTCCATACAACCCATATGACATTTCATTAAGATGATTCATATTTACAGAATACAGACAAGATGACAGGTGACTAATATTGATCCATATCCCATTGAAGCACTTGAGAAAGCTTCCTAAAATCTTTCACAATCTAACCAAGCTTTATAGAAGGACTAATCATGAAACATATTGATAGTGGAGAGCAAATCCTTGAATGCTACTTGGCAGAGGCCTCATCACGACACCCGAGGAAATTTCATTTCTCTTTAATGAAATCAGATTTTTGTCTTCCTCAATTCAGGTAGTTTTTTGGCATGTGGGTCGGGAAGTTAATGTGGTGGATATATTGGCCAAGCAAGGTGGATAGTCAGGATCCTTTTCTTAGGCCCTTTGTTATATATATTTTCTATGTTGTGTCTGGAAAAGACTAATAAGCATATGCCATTTTACCCTGTGTGCTAGTCTTTCAGTTTGCATTTTGTGGTGCTTGTGCTCTCTTTCATTTTGAATAAAGCCGGCAGTTGGAAAAGAAAGAAAAAAAATAAAGAAAGAAAGAAATATGAGGCAGTTTATCGGCAGTGTGAATGCAACAATTCAAATGTTCGTTTATTTAAGCAGAGGAGAGAGAAGAAAAGAAAGATGCTAACATTTGAGAATTAGATCACATGGCCACCGAAAGGATCGCAGGGCATCGATCTATCAGTGCAAACAAATGAGTAAATGTACAGATATATTAGCATATCTGCAGAGAGAAAGCTTACCCACAAATAATGATCAATTTCTAGGAATCTCATCCACTTTCAAACCATCAAATCTATAGATAGGAGAAGCTGGTCTAGATACAGGGGAGAAGAACACCAACAACCAAGAATTCAACGTCAGATTGGTACAAAGACAGAATAACATCACATTTGGAGAGCACAGATCCAGAGACGAAATCAATTTTTGTGATAGATATCACGTCTAGTAGAATGAAGATGGAGACAATACACATCTGTTGTTCACAAATCAAGAGTCATAGGCCAGACTTAAGGATTGTGTAATACCCCAGACCCTCTTATTATCATCATCATCATCAAAGCCTTGTCCCAACTATGTTCTGGTCAGCTACATGAATTATGTTTCTCTATTCCAATCTATCATGAGCCAAATCCTCAGATAAGTTACACTTCTTCATATCTATCTTTATTACCTCCAACCATGTCCCCTTGGTGGGCCATCAACCTTTATGGACAAACTTCCTTACTAGGGCCATTACCGGCCTATGTTGGACAGGCCCAAACCATCTCAAATGAGTTTCTCTAATTTTATCCCCATAGTTGCTACCTCTAAATGCTCTCGAAAGCGCTCTGATGGGGACATCATGCCTAATTACCCCAATTTCTTCAAAGCCTACCAAAGGAGGACGCGTAGGGTGGCGGATCAAGCTATGATGTGGATGGATGATGTGTATCAAGACTTTGCTCGCCAAGATGTCATAAATCCTCCGTTGGATTACCATTACGATGATATCCGACGGTTGGATTTTGGCGGATCTACCATTTGAAGGAGAGAAGGCCCCGTGTGTGTGATCACATAGAAGGCCCCACTTTGGGAGGTGCCACATGGGTTGAAATAAAAGGGTTTTAAAGTTGAGAGGGGCCCCAGTTATTTAATGAAGAATAGAGTCATAAAAAGGGGCCCATGTTCATTAAAAAAGAGAATAAAGAATAAAGGGGGCCACCACTTAAGAGAAAATGGCCTCGGGATTCGTGCACACAAGACCTCCCTCCCTCTTTTCGATTTCTTATTCTTTTCTTTTCTTTTTTTATTGCGTGATGATGTCATCACTTAGGGCTAATATTAATAACGTGTCTTGGTTTTTTATCTCTTATGCTATGCTATCTTGTAATGAAACTTTGAGATTAATGAAAGGAATGGATTTACCCTCTTCTTCTCTGTGAGTCTCTTGGGTTCCCCTTGCTCAAAGGACGTAATGCCTCCGGATCGGAGTTTGGTGAGAGCCCAATCAAAGGTATCATCTTCTCTTTCTCTATTTCTTTTCCTACGAGCAATCTTCCTCACGCTAAATTTCCATTTAAGATCCTATTCATCATATCTGCGACCCTTGTCGCTGGATCTCAACCCAGGTTCATCTCAATCAATCCCTGCCCAAATATAATACAAGAAATACGAGTTCTTCACAATTAGGCATTCCCTAAGCATTTTGGGAGTTCTATCTTCCATTGGATCCTACCCATTTATCTGAGAGGGACCTTTACTGTAGGACTGCACGCCTGTTTTGGGATCAATTACTGATTTTCCCATTAGATTGCAATATTTACCAATATGAATGGTGTGTTTAACGTTCATTTTTGCTTATTAAGTCTAATTCTGATCTCATCATACCACATTAGGTTAGATTTCATTTTTTCCTGCATCAATCTTGGTATCAGAGCTTAGGATTGCTTAGGGAGTAATCCCAAAAAAAAAAAGTGTCACGCCCAAGTTAGGTCATCATACATCTTATTGCACTGCATCATTAGGATAGCCATCATAGTCTTTCTTTCGCATTTGCATGCCAACAAGAAGTGGTAAGGATAGTCAACAAGAACATCTTAAAATGATCTTAAAATGAATCTTGAACAATTATCTAAGAGTATCCAAGAACAGTTGTCTAGGAGTATCCAGGAAATCTTGGCCAAAAATACAGAGGACACAGATGCCCGACTGGATGGCTTTCTGCAACAATCACAAGCCCAAACTGAGGAACTCAAGACTCGTCTTGAGCACATTAAGAGGACCCAACACGGTGATATGGCACATCGCCGTAATCGTAATAGGAACCATGAGAGGAACCGGGGTAATGAGCACAATGATGATTCTAACCTCGAATCCGAGGCTCGGTATGACTGTAGGGCTCGTGGTAGAGAACAGAATGCTGATGAGCAGGCTGTGAAGAGTGTTAAGATAGAAGCACCAACTTTTGATGGTCACATTGACCCGCGAGCCTATTCCGATTGGGATTTGGGAATCGGACATGGACCACTACTTTGAGTGGTATGACATGTCTGAGGAGAGGAGAATTCGAACTGCCAAAATGAAACTAGTAAGTCAAGCCCGGTTGTATTGGTCGGACGTTGAGCATAGGTTACATCAATGTCGAGTGGAACCCATTAGTACATGGGATGAGATGAAGGAGCACTTGCGGGTTAAATACCTACCCTAGTCTTACCATGATAGACTTTTAGATCAAAGGTCTAACCTCCGACAAGGTAGTTTGTCTGTGACTGACTACATCAATAAGTTCGAGGAACTTAACATTCGATGTAGGGTCCAAGAAGACCATCCTGCTAGAATTTCCAAATTTAGGACGGGTCTTCGTCAAGAGTTTCAGCGGAAATTAATCACTGTTAAAACAACTAGCATAGAGGAAATTTACGAAGTAGTGCAAAACCTTGAGTCTGCCATGAAAAGCAGGCAGGCTAGGCGTAGTGATTACCACGGAACAGATTCTAAGCCTTACTCTTTGAGTGGTAAATCAAATTTTGGAGGTCAGCCTCCCAAGACTCCCGCAAATTTACCACCTGCCATCAAGGACAATAAAGGCAAAGGAATCGCTGGTGATAGCTTTAAATGGAGCAATTCAATTACCTGTCACCATTGTCACGGATTTAGGCATATCGCCCGTGAATGCCCCACCCGAAACCTTTGCATCAAGGAATGTGGAGGGTGAAAGTGATCCAACAGTAGATGACTACATCCCAGATTTTGTGCCTGGTGATGATGATTGTGATCACATGGAGGATCGGGTATCCTTTCTTAGATTTTGCCCCCTCATGTCATGGAGATGAAAATGCACTGAGCAAAACAGAAGGTGATCCGCCTCATGTGATGGTAGTGAGATGTGCATTGACCCTCCAAGAAAATGAGGACTATCGTAGGACTTCCATCTTTCATACCTACATCAAATGCAATGATAAGAGCTGTAAAGTCATCATCGACAGTGGAAGTTGTACCAATGTAGTTTCTGCCAATAATTTGTCTCGTTTAGGCTTGACCTCAATACCCCATCCCAAGCCTTATCATGTGTCATGGGTAGATTCTACATCTATTCCCGTCACTCAGCGTTGCCTGGTCCCAATTAACATGTCCACTTATCAGGACCAGTTGTGGTGTGATGTGATCCCCATGGATGTGGGACATATTATCTTAGGGAGACCTTGGATCTACGATTTGGATGTCACCAACTTTGGACATACTAACATCTGCGTCTTTAATTTCAAAGATAAGAAGGTGAAGTTACATCCATTACCCCATAAAGATAAAATTGGCAAGAAGGAGAATGATGAGAAAGCCAACACTAGTGCCTCAAGTTCTCAGACAAAAGGCTTACACATTTTCAGTGCTAGTGAGTTCTAGGCTGATTTGGAAGAAAAGACTAGCAAGGGCTCCAAGGAAGACCCCATGTCTATGCCATAGTGACTACGGAAGTTCCTAAAGAGCCACCTACTAGTATTCCACATGAGGTGGAACTTGTGTTCCGGGAGTTTCAAGATGTCTTTCCTGACGAGTTACCAAATGAACTCCCACTTATGCGTGACATCCAACATGCAATTGACCTTGTCCCGGAGCGACACTGCCTAATCTGCCTCATTACCGAATGAACCCATCAGAACAAGCAGAAATGAAAAGGCAGGTGGATGAACTCCTCAACAAGGGCTTCATTAGGGACTTCATTAGGGAGAGCCTTATGCCCTTGTGTCGTTCCCGCACTTTTGACTCCAAAGAAAGATGGAACTTGGAGGATGTGCGTGGACAGTCGAGCGATCAACAAGATCACTGTCAAGTATCGCTTTCTGATACCTAGGTTAGATGATATGCTCAACATGATGGCGGGTGCCACTATCTTTTCTAAGCTAGATCTTAAGAGTGGCTACCATCAGATTTGAATTCGTCCTGGGGACGAATGGAAAACCGCCTTTAAGACAAAGGACGGGTTGTATGAATGGCTAGTGATGCCATTCGGGTTGTCCAACGCGCCAAGTACCTTCATGTGCATCATGATGCAAGTATTGAGGCCATTCATTGGAAAATTCTTAGTAGTTTACTTCGATGACATTCTCATCTACAGTAATACTAAGGAACATCTCAACCACTTGTACAAGTTTGTGGTACGTTGCGAAAGGAGCAACTGTACGCAAACCTTAAGAAATGCACATTCATGGCAAATCGTGTGGTATTCTTAGGTTTCGCAGTCTCTACGGCCGGTATGTCCGTTGATCCTGAAAAGGTGCGTGCGATTGTTGAAGGGAAGACTCCATCCAACATTCATGAGGTACGTAGTTTCCATGGTCTAGCCACGTTTTATCGTCGTTTCATCAAGGGATTCAGTACCATCGTGGCTCCAATTACAGATTGTATGAAAAAGGGAGAGTTTAAATGGAGCCCGGCTGCTACAAAAGCCTTTTAGGAAATCAAAACCAGAATGACAGAAGCTCCTGTCATGCGATTGCCTGACTATTCTAAGGTTTTTTAAGTAGCCTGCGACGCATCTGGCGTTGGAATAAGAGGTGTTCTGAGTCAGGAGGGACACCCCGTTGCTTATTTCAGAGAAAAACTGAATGAGGCTAAACGAAAGAAATATTCCAACTACGAAAGAGAATTCTATGCAATAGTTCAGTCGTTGAAACATTGGCGACACTACCTGTTACCGCAAGAGTTTGTTTTGTACTCGGATCATGAGGCACTGCAGTACTTGAATTCCAATCCAAGCAAAAAGGGGAACATGCGAAATGGGTCGAACTATTGCAAGAGTACCCTTTCGTTTTGAGACACAAGGCAGGAGTGGAGAACAAACCCGCTGATGCGTTAAGTCACAGAGTCAATTTAATCCACTCCATGAATGTGGAAGTCACTGGGTTTGATCGTTTGAGAGATGATTATCCATCATGCCCAGACTTCGGGGACTTGTTTGCATCTCTTTCGAGGAAATCAGATTTGCATCCCTTGTACCTCCATGAGAGAGTTTCTCATTTGGGAGCTCCACGCTGGTGGAGTAGGCAGCCACTTTGTTCGTGACAAAACCATTCTTCTTGTGGAGGATCGTTTCTTCTTGCCGAGTCTCAAGCGAGACGTCGTGCGCATCATTGAACGATGTCGCACTTACCAACTAGTGAAACAGCGCAAATAGAACACGGGGTTGTACACTCCATTGCCAGTGCCTCATGCCCCCTAGCAAGACATCAGTATGGATTTATTGCTTGGGCTTCCGAAGACCAACAAACAACATGATTCCATACTTGTTGTGGACCATTTTTCTAAAATGGCCCACTTTGTCCCTTGCTCCAAGACATCTGATGCTTCGCATGTTGCGAAAATTTTTATGGAGCAAATTGTTAGTCTTCATGGTGTCCCAAAAAAAAATTGTGTCTGATTGGGATGTCAAGTTCACTAGTTACTTTTGGAAGACGCTGTGGAAAGTCTTGGGAACAGGACTGCAATTTTCATCTGCCTACCATCCACAGACCGATGGTCAAATGGAGGTAGTGAATAGGAGTCTGGGTAACCTTCTAAGGTGTTTAGTTGGTGAGCATGTCCGTTCATGGGAGTCTGTGTTACCGATTGCGGAGTTTGAATATAACAGTTCGGTAAATAGATCCATAGGCATGAGTCCTTTTGAAGCTGTCACTGGTTATAAACCTAGGATGCCTGTAGATCTCATCCCCATGTCATCCATTCATCGTCCATCTGAGTCAGCTGATGATTTCATCCATCACATTCATGCATTGCATAATGAGATCAAACAAAGAATTAATAAGCAAAATGAATATTACAAATCATATGCTGACTCACACCGTCGGTACATTGAGTTTCAAGTGGGAGATGAAGTTATGGTCCATGTAAGGCCTAAGCGGTTCCCACAAGGAATTGTCAAGAAGTTGCAGGCCCGTAGTACTGGCCCATTCAAAATCTTGAAGAGGTTGGGTCCCAATGCATATGTTTTAGACCTACCATCAGATATGGGAATCAGCTCTACTTTCAATATAGAGGATCTTGTTCCTTTTTGAGGGTCTTTAACATCTTCTGTCAACCCGTCTCCTAATGCCTCTCCCACTCATGCACCCAAAGACTTTGATCCATCATTTTCCCAAAACCAATTCCCACAACCTACCCCACCTCCTCCACCTAAAGCTCATAGGAAAGAAATTGTGGAAGACATTTTGGATGACCAATTGGTTTCTACCAGGCAAGGAGGCATTCAAAAATTCCATGTCAAGTGGAAGAACTATCCGCAGCATGACAGCACATGCATCACACGTGATGAATTGCAGCATCTCAATCCGGACCTCCTGGAGCGGTATGATAGTTTTATCTCACCAGAGGTGAGATTTTCTCAGCCGAGGAGAATTGATGGGAACATCATGCCTAATTCCCCCAATTTCTTTAAGATCAACCAAAGGAGGAAGCGTAGGGTGGCGGACCAAGCTATGATGTGGATGGATGATGTGTATCAAGACTTTGCTCGCCAAGATGTCATAAATCCACCGTTGGATTACCATTACGATGATATCCGACGGTTGGATTTTGGCGGATCTACCATTTGAAGAAAAGAAGGCCCCATGTGTGCGATCGCATAGAAGGCCCCACTTTAGGAGGTGCCACATGGGTTGAAATAAAAGAGTTCTAAAGTTGAGAGGGGCCCCAGTTATTTAATGAAGAATAGAGTCATAAAAAGGGGCCCATGTTCATTAAAAAAGATAATAAAGAATAAAGGGGGCCACCACTTAAGAGAAAATGGCCTCGGGATTCGTGCGCACAAGACCTCCCTCCCTCTTTTCCGTTTCTTATTCTTTTCTTTTCTTTTTTATTGCGTGATGATGTCATCACTTAGGGCTAATATTAATAACGTGTCTTGGTTTGTTTCTTCCTTATGCTATGCTATCTTGTAATGAAACTTTGAGATTAATGAGAGGAATGGATTTTCCCTCTTCTTCTCTGTGAGTCTCTTGGGTTCTCCTTGCTCAAAGGACGTAACGCCTCCGGATCGGAGTTTGGTGAGAGCCCAATCAAAGGTATCCTCTTCTCTTTCTCTATTTCTTTTCCTACGAGCAATCTTCCTAACCCTAATTTCCATTTAAGATCCTATTCATCATATCTGCGACCCTTGTCGCTAGATCTCAACCCAGGTTCATCTCACCCAATCCCTACCCAAATATAATACAAGAAATACGAGTTCTGCACAATTGGGCATTCCCTAAGCATTTTGGGAGTTCTATCTTCCATTGGATCCTACCCATTCATCTGAGAGGGACCTTTACTGCAGGACTGCACGCTTGTTTTGAGATCAATTACTGATTTTCCCATTAGATTGCAATATTTACCAATATGAATGGTGTGTTTAACGTTCATTTTTGCTTATTAAGTCTAATTCTGATCTCATCATACCATATTAGGTTAGATTTCATTTTTTCCTGCAACACGCTCATTTCCAATTAAATCCTTCATTGTTTTACCACACATCCACGTCAAACATTTTCATCTCTGCTACATCCATTTTGTGCATTTGCGGCTTCTTGATTGGCAAACATTCTGCTCCAAAGGTCATAGCTGGTCTAATCGTTGTCCTATAAAATTTTCCAATCAATCTTGTTGGCATTCATCGGTCGCAAAGCACTCCCGAAGCAAGTCACCGCTTCAACCATCCCACTTTAATCATATGTTCGACATCTTCATCAATCTCCCCATCCTTACTAGTTATAGAGCCAAGGTAGCAGAATGAATCACTTTGTCGTATCTCATGGTCTCCAATTCTCACAGTAGTTTCAGCCCTTTCTATATGCCCACTGAAGTTACAAACCATATATTCCGTCTTTAAACGGCTTATTTTAAAGCCTTTGGATTCTAAAGCCTCCCGAAATCTCTCGAGTTTTGCATTCACACCATCTCTTGATTCGTCTACCAACACAATATCATCTGCAAATAACATGCACCAAGGTACCTCTTCTTGAATATGAGCAGTTACCTCATCCATAATCAATGCAAAGAGATAAGGGCTTAGGGCTGACCCCTGTTGCAAACCTATGGTCATCAGGAACTCCCCTGTCTCTCCACAAGTAGTTCTCACACTCGTTACTGCCCGTTCATACATGTCTTTAATAATTTCAATATAAACTCTTAGAACATTCCTCTTATTTAAAACCCACCAAATTACATCTCCAGGTACCCTGTCGTAGGCTTTTTCTAGATCGATGAAGACCATATGCAGATTTTTCCTCTTTGCTCGATATTTTTTAATTAATTGCCTGAGTGAGAAGAAAGCTTCCATCGTTGACCTCCTTAGCATAAAACCAAATTGATTTTCAGATATCGTGGTCTTCTGTCTAAGTCTTTGCACCATTACTCTCTCCCATAGTTTCACGGTATGACTCATAATTTTAATCACGCGATAGTTGGTATAATTTTGTATATCTCCCTTGTTTTTATAAATAGGTACCACAACACTTCCTCTCCATTCATCCGGCATTTTCTCTGTCATTAATATCTTATTGAAGAGTCTAGTTAACCAAATCTCCCTAACTTCTCTTAAGCACTTCCAAGCCTCAATCGAGATGTCATCTGGACCCGTAGCATTTCCTGTCTTCATTTGTTTTGGTGCTTTCCTCACCTGTACCACTCTAATTCTTTGAAAGAAAAAAAAGTACGATTCGCTACTGAAGCATCTTCTTTTGTTGTTATATCTCCTATATGCTCTTCATTTAAAAGTATGCTAAAATATTCCCTCCACCTTTCTTTGACATCATTGTCCTTCACTAGAACCTTTTGGTCATTGCTCTTAATACATTTAACATGATCTAAGTCCTTACTTTTCCTCTCTCTTATTTTTGCAAGCTTAAAAATATTTTTCTCCTTTTCTCTTGTTCCTAACCTATTACATAGGTCCTCATATGCTTTGCACTTTGCATCACTTGCTACTTTCTTGGCTTCTTTCTTTGCCTTCTTGTACATCTCATAGTTCTCCATATTCCTAGTACCCTACCAAACTCTATAACATCTCTTCTCCCTAACAGCTTCCAGAACCTCTATACTACACCACCAAGTTTCTTTATTATTGTGTCTATTCCCTTTCAACTCTCCAAGCACCTCTTTAGCCACCTGCCTAACACAGTTACCATTTGATTCCACATCACTGTAGTTTCTCCTTTAAAATTTCATTCTCCCTCATCAATCACTTTGTCCTTAAATATTGTCGCTCTTGCTCCTTTCAAATCCTTCCACCTTGTTCTAGGGCACATTTTATTTACTACCCCTCACTTTCTACCCCCGACCCTCTTATGAAGACTATAATTTTTATCTGATATTTTCTATGATTAATTACCTTGCTTTTTCCTGGATTTATGATTTGTCTTGGATAATCACAGATTTTACCTAGTTAATGATGATTTCTTATGTATGTATATATATATATACATATATGTGTATATATATATGCATCATATATATATATATATATATATATATATGTATCATATATATATATATATGTAGGGGGACATTCATGTGCATCCATCCCTCAGCATAGGGTGAGGAAACTTTCAATTTTGCACATGAATACTCTTTTTTCTGCATATGACCATTTATGACTTTTCCTCTTTTTGCACATGAAAATTTCCAATTATGGAAGTCTCCCTCACCTTATGGGGAGGGATGGATGCACATGAATATTCTCAATATATGTGGGAGGTGCTCCTGTGAGAGTATCTCTCACCTTACTATGAGAGATGGGGGTGGGGACCCTCACATTTAGGTTGTTGGCATTGGATATGGATGTGAGGGCCCCCACCTTATCTCTCATAATAAGGTGAGAGCATCTCTCATAGGAGCATCTCCCATATATGTATATATGTATATATATATAGAGGTATACACAAGTATGTGGAACCCTTTCTTTTGCGTAGCAGAGAATTTACCTTTCCATAGATTCCTTAGCCTCATAGGATCCATCTTTACATTAGAAATTGACTGGTATTAGTGAGTTTTAAAGGATCTTACTGGAGCCCTTTGGTCTTGAATTGATAGTGTTAAGATATTTAAAACATGGACATTGATGGGACCTTGAGTTAAGTTTAAGAGACCTTTAAATAAAGAGAGGTGGGACGCAATTTTTTTGGCAAAAGAGGTGCTAGATACCCATACCCATAAGGTACTTCTGCAAGGCTTCTTGGAGGATTTCTTATGATATTAGAAAGAGGAGTTCGAATAGAGAAAGGGGAGTTTGAAATAGGAAGTGAAGTCCTAATAGGAATAGAAGTCTAGGCTCTATATGTGTATGTCAACACTTAGGAAGCCCTTCACTCGATCTCTCTATCACTTCTTTTTCTTCTCTAGCATTCTCTCAACAAGAAGACCCAAGCCTTCACATCAATCTAGAAGAAAAGGAAGAGTAGAAGAGGACCCGCAAGATTCTCGATCTGCCCAGAGAATTATCATTATCATAATCATTATTTTTTTATTATTATATGTGCATATTGTATATATATATATATGGATAGAGAGAAAAGTTTGTAGTGGAATGTGTACCACATTGTGAGGTTGACACCAATACTTGTACTGCTTGAGAAGAGTTGCATGTTAAAGTTAAAATCATTACAATCCTTCTAAGATACGATACACTATCATAATGATATTCAAAAAAGGATGGAAAAGTCTTCTATATAGGTTGTGGTCCATCAAAGAAAAGGGGTACGCCAAAGAGGACATGGGTGGAAGTTGTAAGGATAGATATGAAGAAGTGCAACCTCTCGAAAGATTTGACTCGGGATAGATTGGAATGGAGAAACAGAATTCATCAACATAGCTGATACAAGGATTTGATGATGATGATGGGGATGATTCGAAACATATGGTCCACTGCAGATCAATGCAAGTTTAGTAAAATCTGTTTATGATCCTCAGTTCTCCACACGATACAGTATCTGGAGGTGCTTCATTTGGTGGATCACTACAATTCCTCTGTTCAGTTTATGGCATGGTTTAAAAACCCAGACTCAGGACGACTCGCCCAGGGCCGAGTTCGAGTTGACTCGGACGAGTCGGGTGTGACTCGGCCGAGTTGGACAAGCCCTCATTTCAGTGCTCGAAACAGAAAAAAAAAAAAAAAAAGTAGAAGAAGGAGAAGGAGAAAGAAGAAGAAAGGAGGCGGCGGCCTATCACCTAGTACCTACCACCAACAGCGAGCAGCAGCACAGCAGGTGGCAGCACACAGCAGCAGCCAGCAGCTTTTTCCTGCACAGTGCACCATGCCCAAAGCCCTTTCCTCTTTTTTGTATACTACTTTCTCCCTCCCCCTCCCCTCTATTTAAAGCACTTAAAAAGAAAAAAAACCATTCTCTCTCTCTCTCTCTCTCTCTCTCTCTCTCTCTCTCTCTCTCTTCATTTTCTCTTTTGTTCTAAGGTTTCAAGTTGAGTCAGCTTGGGACTCGCCCTAGTCCCACTTCCCCTCTGCCTATTTTCTCTTTTGTTCTAAGGTTTCAAGTTGAGTCAGCTTGGGACTCGCCCTAGTCCCACTTCCCCTCTGCCCAACTCGCCGGGAGCCGAGTCCAAGTCAACTTGGACTCGGCCGATTTTTTAAACCATGGTTTACGGGAAGCCAAAAATCGTTAGTTCATCCATTAATTATTTAAGAACCATCTAACATCAAAGGATTACTAAAAAATCCTTTGGTGTCTATGGAATCGAAGAATTTTTTTTTAGGACGATCTGATACTTCTCATTTGGTAAGGTAAGCTAAACCAAGCCACACCACAATGTCAAAGTTGCAACAATAAGCACCTTCCAGCTGTGCAACGGGCTCTTATCTGAGACTTCATCAACAATTCATTTAATAATGATAGTAGATTCTTGTTAATAATCAAGGAAACTTTCACATCTTTTCATGTCGGTTGAATTTTTAGGTGTTGGGATTCCATACCAGTAGCGTGGCACGTGCAAATTATTTTATGTTCAAACAGAATTCAGTAAACTTCTATTGTTGAGCTTCCAGTCCTCTTTCCTAATTTTTCCTCATGTTAAAACCACCCAGAAGGGAAAGGATGATGAGGGAACCTCAATTGAGTTTAAATAAAGAAGAAAGAGTCTATTTTGGCCTCAAAATAGTAAATGACAAGACTAATAGGCACAGAGGCCCTATCAACAAGTAAAGTTGCAGCTATTTTCAATTCCATGCAGAACAGAAAAACAAATATATCTTTTATGACTACTTGTTTATCCAGTCATCCTAAACCACATTTTCATAATTTAGTAATCTATACCATTTGAATCTATAGTATAGCCACAAATCAAGCATTACCAAACAGCTTTAGTGCACAAAAAGATGATTAAACCATAAGTACCTGTGAGCTAGCCACATCCTCAAATATCCTAATACCTAGAAACCAGAAGACATTTAGAAAGTGAGAAAATGGCATTTTGATAACTACAAAATTTGTAGAAAGGACAATTAACTGTAAAATACTGATCAAAAAAATTATTGATATAACATATTGAACATGTCTCTGTTGTCATGAATGGATAAGCAATAACATACCATATATTCATTCTTGGGGTAATATTGTCCACAAAGTAGTATGTGAAACACCAGCAACAACAACAACAAAAACAAAGAAAAGGAAGTAGTACCATTTACGGTATCGACGCATTTCCATTCATGTGCTTCAACTGCATCCATGAAATCCCCTTCAAGATGTCTACCTGGCTTCCCTTCATTACTTCCTAAAGCAGAGGACTGGCTCAGAAGCATCTCCGGGCCTGCTGTTGTTGACAATCTTCAAAAAATAAATAAAAATAAATGCACTCAAAAGCATCGTTGCTTAAAATAAATATAAACTCTGAGAATGTCTTATATTGCATGCACAGGCCAAGCTACCAAGTCACACGTATCCAAACCAACTAGAAACAACATATGCAAATACAAATGCATCCTTGTCATGCATATGCATGTATAAACGCACAAATAGACATACGTGAGAAAGAAGGCATTTTTCTTGTGTGTACACATGTATAAAGTCAAAATTTACGTGGATCACCCCGCATTTACGGAGAATGGTAGATCTGATTGAATCAATTGGCTCACCAAAAGGTTTATGGATCAATCTGAAAGAACCAAAGGTCCATAAAAGACAAATTAGTGATTGGATGGCTTGGATTAGAGTGGAGACCCACGGAGAAGCTCATATTAAGTTCAAAAATCGAGGATGGATGGATGTTTCTCTGGCCTCACTCAACTGGGCCTTAGTAGGCACAAATCCACATAATCCACACACCCCTAAGGTCGCCAATAAGTCCCTAGATGATGGTGGGGTCCTTTTATCTAGACAGTGAGCCATCTGGACCCACAGTCCTTTTTCTCCCAGATATCCAGGACATTCCATCAAGCACATCTTTTGATATTTTAATTACTATTAGGGTTGTGTAGAGTTATTCAATGTAATTTAGGACGCCTAAATTTTAGGACTTCTACTGTTCAAGAGTTGTTTTCTTAAACCTTATTAAGTCGATGTAAAGGGCCATCCATCCCTATGCAGCAACTACTCTTTTCTTCTCCATTATCAAAGCCTTGTTCCTTTTTGCCATCGTTGGGAAAGCTCTCAGTCAAATGCTCCTTAAAGAAGAAGAATGCAATCTGATCAGAGGCTTTAAGCCCTCTCCAAATGCTCCTTCAGTTTCCCACCTTCAATATGCGGATGATACCCTGCTCTTCTATGATGCCATAGAAGACCAAGTCAAAAATATGGTCTCTATTCTCAGATGCTTTGAAGCTGTCTCTGGTCTCAACATCAATCTTCCTAAGAGTGCAATTCTAGGGGTTTCTGTCGGCGCATCCTCATTTCTTCATTTGGTCGGCATGTTGGGGTGTAAAGTAGACTCACTCCCATCCAATTATCTTGGTCTTCCGCTATGCCTAGGAAGGGTGCCAATCTCTGTTTGGAATCCTGTCCTTGAAAGAATCGAGAAAAAGTTGTCGTCATAGAAAGCTAGGTACCTATCCTTGGGCGGCAGGATTACCTTGATCCAATCTGCCCTTGCCAACCTCCCAATCTATTACATGTCCATCCTCAAATGCCCCACCGCTATCATTAATCGTATCGAGAAGCTTCAACATGACTTCCTTTGGCATGGAAGCAAGGATTCAAAGAAAATTCACTTGGTCAATTGGAAATCGGTCTGTTCTCCCAAAGATTCTCGCGGCCTAGGTTTAAGACCTTTAAGGAACATGAATCAAGCTTTGCTGGGAAAATGGCTTTAGAGACTAGGGGAAGACTCAGATGGCTTGTGGAGAAGCATCTTGATAGCCAAATACAGAGTGAGGAGCAACGGTTGGGACGTCTCCCAACCTTCCCAAGGATGCTCTACCTTTTGGAAAGGGATATGCTCCACCAAAGTTAACTTCGATAAATCCATTCGCTTCCATGTTGGCAATGGGGAGAAAATCTCCCTTTGGCACGATGTTTGGGTTGGGGACTCCCCTCTGGATCTCCAGTTCCCTGACCTTTATAGATGCGCAAGAAACTGCAATGCAAAGTTTAAGGATTACCTTCTTAATAATCCTAACAGCAGTTAGTGGTGGCCGATCTTTAGAAGGAATTTAAAGGAGGTAGAAGAAGCACATCTATTTAGCCTCTCCGAGGTGCTTAATGGCACAAACATTTCCGGCGAAGGGCAAGATAGTAGGCTTTGGGCCCTTTCTCTTGATGGCATCTTCTCGGTTTCCTCCCTCTTCTCCACCTTATCAGCTGACTCTGCACCTTCTGGATTTTGGCACTCCCTCTGGAAGATCAAGGCCCCACCAAGAGTCATTGCTTTTGCATGGCTAGCTCTTTGGAAGAAAATTCTAACTATGGATAATCTTCGTCGCCGGAAAATGGTTGTGGTCAATGCTTACCCCCTTTGCTTAGCTGACAAGGAAACGGTCAACCATCTTCTTCTTCATTACAAGATAACTAAAGCTCTTTGGTCTTCGATCCTTAAGTAACTCAATTGCTTTTGGGTTCTTCCGGAATCCTTACCTGATTTGTTCCAAGAGTGGATAAGTCCGATCAATACCTCCAAAGGGAAGGCCATGTGGCGCCTATCCTTTTTGGCTTATATCTGGACAATTTGGAAAGAGAGAAACAAGAGATTCTGCGAAGGGTCCACTTCGCCCCAAGAAGACTTAATCCTCAAAATGAAGTTCTGTGTTGCCTCTTGGGTCTACTTTCTTCCAGATTTATGGGGCCTAGCCACCGATGCTATTATGTTTAACTGGAGGGAAGTCATAGCTGGTTGATCTTATTCTTTTCTTCTCATTTGCTTTGAGGTCTTTTGCCTCCATGTAAAGCTCCCCTTCCTTTTGGGAGGTGGCTGTTTTTTGGAGATTTTTCCCAGCTGCTTCTCAGTATAGTTCTTGTATACTATAAAGCTTTTTTCAATCCAAATTACCATTTCAAAAAAAAAAAAAAAAAAAAACGTTGGGGCAACTACATGAATTCTGTTTCACCACTCTGTTATCTTGGGCCAATCCTTGGATAGGTTGCACTCTTTCAAATCTTTCCTTACTAAAATCTATCTACGTGCTCTTCGGCCTACCCTTTTCCATGAGGGGACATTAACCAACTTAGAGAAAATTTTCTCCATTGGCCCAATTGTTGGCTTGCATTGGCCATGTACAAACCATACCAAACAAGTCTCTTAAATTATCACCAATTGATACTACCCCTTAATGCTCCCAAATGCGTTCATTTCTGATTATATCTTTCCTATTTTTACCACACATCCATCATAACATTCTCAATTCTATTACCCTCATTTTTTGCAGATGTTGTTTTCTAACTTGCCCACATTTTACAACATAGATTAAAGCCAGACTAATCGCTATCTTGTAAAGTTTTCCCTGCAATCTCGTTGGTATGCACCAATGATGAAACACTCCATAAGCAAGTCAACACTTCAGCCATCCATCTATTATCCTGTGTTCAACAACCTCATCAATCTCCCCGTCCTTCCTTATTATAGAGACAAGGGATCGAAAGGAATCTCTTTATCGTAACTCTTGAGCTCCAATTCTCATAGGAGTTGCATTTGTCTACACATCCCCAATGAAGTTGCAATTTATAGATTTTTTTTTTCCTTTGTACAACGTATTTCAAAGCCCTTGGATTCTGAAGCCTCCTGCCACCTCTTAAGTTTCACATCACATCATCTCTCGATTCATCTACCGACAATATATCATATATAAACAACATACACAAAGTACTTGCTCTTGAATATGAGTAGTTACCTCATCCGTAATTAGTGCAAAAAGACAAGGGCTTGCAGCTAATAACCCTTTGAACAAAACTATGGACACTGGAAACTCATCCGTCTCCCAAAAATAGTTCTCACACAAGTTAACACACCTTCATATATGTCTTTAATGATGTCAATAAAACCTCTTGGGAATCTCCTTCTATCTCAAACCCATAAACCAAGTCTATAGGTACCAAGTTGTAGGCTTCCTTTAGATCGATAAAGAAAATATGAAGGTTTTTCCTCTTCTATATTTTTTTCATTAATTGTCCAAGTGAGAAGATAGCTTCCATAGTTAACCTCCCTAGCGGAAAAACAAACTGATTTTCAGATATCTTGAACTATTGTCTAACTCTATTCCTCTACCCATAGTTTCATAGTATCGCTCATAAGTTTAATCTCACAATAATTGGTCTTACTTTGTGTATCTCATTTGTTCTTAAATAAAGGTACTTCAAAACATCTTCTCCATTCATGCGGCATTTTCTTTGTCCTTAATATCTTAATGAAGAATCTAGTTAACCAAACCTATCCCATTTCTCTCGAGCATTTCCAAGCCCCTATCATGATGTCATATGACTCGTAGCCTTTTGTTGTTATTTTTGCCAGTTGTTTCTTTAATGATGCTACCCTAATTCTATGATAAATGTTATATTCTACTAACAAAGTATCCTTTCTCATTCTTAAAGCCTCCCATAGAATCGGCTTTTTTGAGTAATATATAGTCACCATTTTGGGAAAAAAAAAAAGCCTCCTATAGAATCTCCATTTAAGTGTCCGTTAAAATAATCTCTCCACCTTTCTTTAATATCATTGTCATTCACTAAAACCTTTTTGTCATCCTCTTTCTAAATCTGACATTATCTAAATCCCTACTTTCCTTTCCCTCGTTCTTGAAAGCTTAAAATATCTCTCATTCTCTTATTCACAACTTATTATATAAGTCATTATATGCTAATGACTATGGATCACTTGTCTTCTCTCTCAAACACCATTCCGAACCTCTACACTCGACGACCATGTTTCTTTATCAAAGTGTCTTCACCTTTTTTACTCTCTTTAGGTCCCTTTTCTAGGATACAAGGATTTTTAAAGGAGGCAATCTTCGAAAAGTTATGAATTCCCACTCAAGAGCCGGTAGGGAATAAGGGAGAACATATAAAAAAGAGGAGCTTTGCATTCCACCAACTAGGACGGTCCTCTGTGCTATCAAGGGAGCCAAAGGTTAGAGCGAGATGAATATTTTTTGCCTAGGATTAAAAAATATGGTCTCTATAGGATAAAAATTTGTAATAGTAACAAACACATCCAAAAACGCAATTTAATTTCAGAGACATGAAACAAGCATAGGAATATTGGATGGAAAAACGCCATTCTAAACTTTGGATGGTAGATGATTAATTATTGTCCTATTGAAAACTCCAATTAATGAAAAGAATAAGGAAGGCTTAAAAGCATGAACTAATGAAAACAATAAGACCAACCTAAAAGTTCATGAAATAGACTATCTAGGACACCATTAGATAAGATAAGTTTGGTGGTCACCTTTTCCGATCCTTACAAGCTTTCTCAATCCTCGCCTCACTCTTGGGCGATGTCCTTCAAGATTGAGCCTTTCATAGAGAATATAGAAATGAATAAATGAAATTGAAAACACATGAATAATTAGCAAGTTAAAATTTCCATTAAATAAGAAATCATTGTGAGCCAGTTTAGGCAGAAACTATCAGGAACCAATAGGATTCTCGCCACCCAATTCTTTTCTAATTCTAGGAATTTCATTTCTCAGCAGAATTATCAATATATATATATATGGATAATATTCCTATGACCATACAACTTGGGGCCCCACATACCATAGGAGATGGGTGGGATGAAAAGATCCACTCACATGGACACAAATATCAAAAATGGGGTCAATTTCATACCTCTAACCCCTTGATCCATGGCCCACTTGGATCTTCTGATCATCCATTCCCCCCCCCAACCAATCTGTGGGGTCCCAAGGTGGGCCCCACTCCGTGGTCCTCACTGTAAGATAGTAAGGAACGTGATATATATATATATACACATATGAGAAATTCTCAAAAACGCCCCACTTCAAAAACGCGTCTTTTCCGCCCCCCCCCCCCCCCCCCCCCCCCCGCTCTTTTTTTTTTGTCATGAGGCCCACGTTGAGTCAATCTAGTCTTTTTCACATACACTACCCGACCATGAATAGTCACAAGTCCAAATTTGACACTCATCCAGCTTTTCCTCACCATTGGATTGAAATCATAATAAAATAATGCCTCTAAACCATTAAATTTTAGGGCCATGGATCAAAAGGTTAGGATGATGGACTCAGGATTTTACATATAGGTAGGCCTCATATGGATCTTTCCATCCAATGGACTTCTGTGATCATCATGCATCCCAATGGGGCCAACTAGGAGGGGCGTTTTCTCCTAAAAAATGCCAGGGCGCTGTTTCTTCCCAATATTTTTAGTGACAACTGAAAGTTTAATTTTCAGGTTTCAAGAATCCCAATTTCCAGGTTGTTGCTTTAAACATCAGCAAACAGGCACTATGATAATTTGAAGGGAAATCAGACAAGCCAACCATTGTGCATATGTAAGAAACTATGCATACTCGCTGTCGGACTCAATACTTAGTTTGCGTCGGTTGCTCTTTCTTGAGAGCACATACTCGGCCTGATGAGAATACAGAATGAAGATTAGACATTAAATATTCAAAAGAAATGAACAATGTTCCGACAAGGAATTGAAAGAGGTTGATCTCCATCAAAGACTCATCACTGTTAATAGAAATACATGTTACAACATCAATACATAACTTCCATCTTACTAAATATTTACCAGCCCGGAAAATGAAACAGATGATCAGGTGGAACTACAATATACTGTATTATATTTTCTCTAGAGTGTTGATAATATTTTGTATTAAGTAAAGGTTCATAAAATAGAAAAATAACTTCTACAGAAATAACAGTTCAGGAGGATGCCAGTCATGGGTGATGGATGTGAATGCGATAAGTGATGGGGGAAATCTCAACTCCATTCAATAATGATAGTCATGTGATTCGAGCCATGCAAGTAATGGTCATTTTTTGCTTTACTTTTGGATTGCTTTATGGTGATATTTAGTCTGATCACTTGAATCTCATCTTATGAGATTTCGAAGCTTTGAGACTTGTTCCCCTATATTTCTGAGCCACACTCTCTTTGTGACTCTGATGGTGTTTGGTTGTGTGTATAGAGATACAAATGCCCAGGATCAAGGCCCACCAGCCTACAACTCAAGCACAAGGCCCAGGATCAAGCCTAAGACCCAGGCCACAGGACCATGACTTAAAGGCCCAAGGCCCATAACCCACAGCTAAACTTATTCTTATCTATTTGATAGGATGAGACTGTTTTAATCCTTCAGATTAAATAGGATTAGATCTTTTCTCAAGAAACTAATTTCCCTTCTCAGTTCAAATTCCTCCTTTGTATGTCCTCTTGTAAAAACCTAATGTATAAATGTAATTCAGGTATGACCATAAGGTCAGACAGTTCTATCAATCTTCTTATCAGTGTGTGGCAGAGTGTAGTGATGACTGTGGCTGTTTTATTGGCATCTGGTCAGTAAATTGTAAACCGTGTATTGGCTGGTTGAAGAATAGTTGGACACTTTGATGTGTTTTTAGGTTCGTATGACATTCATTGGGTTCCCTTTATGGCCATGTGCTTACTTAAAGAGTGTTTTGTTTACCTATTAGACTGCTGCTACAAATTAGAATAATAGAACTGAAGTAGGACAAAATGGTATCAGCAATTTGATTACTGATATCAATGCTCTTTGTTGGTGTTGGAAGTGATATGGCTGAAGTGAAGGGAAGTTCATTCTTCATGGGCCAAGTGCTGAAAACTTTGACAATGGGAGAACAGTAGTAGGACAAAGTGGTTTAACTAGTGACTTAAGATTACAATATAAAGCTTTGGATCAATGCACTAAATTGGTGTATGGCAAGTCTAATTCTCGCCTCTATTTCTTTTAAAGCGATTTCAAACAGACATTTAGACAAAATAGACCTTTGGATAGTGCAAGGGCAATGTCTATTTGAAGCAGACAATAGACATTTTACGTCGATTTGAAAAGGACACATCCATCTAAAGCAGCCAGATGCAGTCTCCAGTGCTCAAACACACCTCACCATATGACCATTTAACAAAGCTTTCCACGAAGCCAATCTCTTGTCCACTCTATCAATTACAGGATTCCAAAGAGCTGGAGAGACAACGCCCGTGCATAAAGGAAGACCAAGATAAGTGCAAGGAAAGGAACCCACTTTACACACCCAAAATATCTGCGAGATACTCCAGCTGAAGATCAGGTATGTGCACATCCAACAACTCGCTTTTGAAGAAGTTTACCTTAAGACCAGAAACCACCTCAAAGCACAATAAGATAGCCTCTACATTCAGCAGCTGATCCACCTCCGCATCACAAAACAAAAGGGTATCATCTGCAAATTGAAGATGGTTTATGGTTGGAGCACCCACAGACAGAAGAAATCATCTTATAAGATCCATCGTTCCCGCCCTCTCAATCATCCGACTAAGAGCCTCCACCTCTCAATCATCCTACTAAGATTACGATCATTAGGACCATAACCCGCAGATATCAGCCATTCCCTACGTAAGAAGAGATCTTCCACCTTAGCAGAAATCACATAAGACCCAGACCACCAATCTGTTACAGGCACTTTATGAGAATTCCACAGCAGTAAAATGCCTCCTGTAGCACCCCCAGAGTCCAATGCTGCCCAATGAACCAACCTGCTACCCCAAATTTCACTGAGAAATAGAATGATTCATAGATTTTTTATTCCTGAAGCAGAATTAAATCAACTCTGGCCTTGCTTATTATAATCTTCACTGAAGCCCATTTGATTCCACTTCCCAGGCCTCATACATTCCAGGAAAAAATCTTCATGAGCAACATAGAGATTCCTTCTTTCTACTATTCCTCCTAAGGTGAGAAGCCTGGGTCAAGGAAGTATCACCACCACCCTCATCATAATTTACCGAAGAGACAAGCTACTATAATTCCCTCAATCAAGGATCAAAATAGCAGTTACCATTAAATAAAATCAAAATAGCAATTGAGGCCATAGTTTCCAAAATCCTACGTTTCGTATCCCAAATCCCGATTCGTATCCCGAATCTTAAGGAAAACGATTCATATCTATATAATGAATCCCATGTACAAATCAATCTTAGGACTCAGGTGTGAATCCTACGATTCGATTATCATTTCATTAAATCTTACAATTCAAGTGATTCGGCTAAACGAGAATTGGCTACAGCCAATAAGTTAATATTAATAATCTTTTACCATTTTTCTTTCTTTATTCTCTCTTTCTTTCATCGCTTGTATTTTTAAAAAGTTATTTAGGAGTTAACGAAACCTCGTAAGAAATTTTTGCAGCTTTGATAAGGTTTCAAAAGATGAATAAAAAACATGCAGTTAACTAAAGCATTCAACTGTACGTATAGTGCTTGTCTATATCTTCTTTTTTTAATCTATTTTGGTTTTTTTTTTTTTTATGAACACTTTCTTAACTTTATGAGATATCCTACTGTGTAAGATTGATGGTTTGGATTTTATTTTATTTTTATATTTTGATTTAAAGCTAATAAAATATATATATTCATACTTTAAACTTAATTAACTATTTACAAATCATTTATTTCATATATATATTAATATATGTCATGATGTTCTTGATATGATGGTAAGATAGACTTACTTGTTATTATATTTATACTACTATAAATGGGAAAATGGAAAATGGATGGTTATGAATAATTACTTTTTTTCTTTTTCTTTTAATTTTTAATTATTTTTCATTTTTATTAGAAAAATAAAAAATCCTACGATTTGTAGATAGAAATTGCAATTCGATTCGATTCATGGGTATGAACAATTTGCGATACGATTCCAATTTTGAAAACTATAGTTGCAGCAGGCAAGCGTAGGCTAGAGGTCAAAACACAACATAGTAGGTGATACATAGCGGTTGCGGCAATACGTAGTGGCGTAGGGGTGTAAGTTTTATAAGTGGTCAAAAACATTTGAATCTTGTGTAGCAGCCAATATTGTGTTTTTTAGTGATTTGGAACCATATAAGAGTAAAGACACTGAGGAGATGAAATAGGAAAAATAGCGTCTTAAATCAAAACTACTTGGCTCTATTAGGTTTTAAACCATAGCGCCACTATTTTCAAAATAACGTAGTAGCCTCAACCGCTACAGCAGATAATGCAGCCGCAACTTTACATAGCGGCTACTATTTTGAATTATGCCCTCAATCCCCTCTTATTAGCTTTGCTTTTACCAAGCTCTCCTCTATTTTGCTTCTCTCTATCCTCAACAAACTTAATTAGATCAGACCAATCACCTTTGCCATTTGGGAAAGATAACCTAACAACCTTACCACATTCAATAAGCTTCTGAGAAAGACTGCAGTCATCCCTCTCTCCATCCCCTTTTCTATTAAAAACTATATAGGAAAGGGAGCCAACGTCTGGAGTTGGTATCGAGACCTTGTCCCCACCGGACTGAGAACCCCAATAAACCAACTGAGGCGTCGAAAAAAGGAGAACAAGCAGAACCTCTTGGGGTCTCATTC
The DNA here is from genome assembly GCA_003546025.1 of Camphora micrantha. Taxonomy (NCBI): domain Eukaryota; kingdom Viridiplantae; phylum Streptophyta; class Magnoliopsida; order Laurales; family Lauraceae; genus Camphora; species Camphora micrantha. The sequence goes on along the minus strand of QPKB01000008.1, from coordinate 35,387,395 downwards.
TGCTGAGTTTCTCACTCTATTATTTCACTTTACTAGATTTTTTCTCTTGGTTTTACATCACACAACTACTGTCATAGCAATCCCTTGGTTACATGGAGTTATAGAGAGAGAACGGCATCAAATAGGATAGAGTTGAAGAAGAGAACCTACGGAGGTGAACCCAAGTAGATGTACCTAGGTATATCCTTTCCTAAATAAGAGGGTGTTATTGATGATCACAACCAAAATTTTAAACTGAATATCTCTATACTTCTACTGGGACAGTTATGGATGCATTTCCGTCGATCCGTAAATCCAATCCGATCCGATCCGCGGATTTTTGTCAGATCCGAAGGAAAACGGATTGGTGACGGATTGAAAATTTTGTAATCCGTTAGCAACAGATCAGTGGCGGATTTCACCCTCAATCCGCAGATTCAATCTGATCCAATCCGTTAACATTAAATATAAATAAAAATATATAAAGGGTCTAAATATAAATTAAGATGTCTAAATTTAAAATAAGAAAAAAAAATTTTAAGGGGTCAAAATGTAATTTTTTTACAACATGTTTGATATTTTTCTTTTAACATTAGATTGAACGGATTGAACGGATTAATCCGATCCGATCCGGTCCTCCACGGATTAGTGACGGATTCCAAATCCATCAATCCATAGGTAACGGATTGGTGACGGATTTGGCCCAATCCGCACCAATCCGATCCGTGTACACCCTAATTTGATGGAATGCCTAGGGTCAATGCAGAAAAAGAGATGCCAATCCATGCGACTGAAGCTCACAAAAAGATTGAATAGAAGCAAAAAAGTGATCAATATGAAGAGGAAAAACAAGTATCACAAAGACAAATAGAAAATTAACAGAAAAAAGAAGTACCAGTGATTAACCTGAGATTTAGCAGGATCACCACTAGGCCGAAATAATATGATTTTGGTAAGGTTATTTGAGACTTTGAAATTACTAAGGAACCAATTGTATAAGGGTAGTCATACTTTTCATGTCAGTCACTGAAGATCAAGGATTAAAAACTCAACTCACGCCTCGACCAAGTCAGGTCCAATGGGACTTGGACTCACCCTCAACCTTGAATCTGATTGGCATGATTTTTGGCCTATGGCCCGTGCATAATTGGTTGTTTGGACCCCAACTAAATGGACAGCCTAGATATCATCAACATCCAACACATACACCCAATCTTTTCAGAAGTCCATGGTTTCTGGGAATTCAGAATTATGAAATTCAAAAGGCCAAATGACACCTTGTAATGAAAGGAAAAGAAACATGGATACATAAGTGATACAACACACTACATTTTGAGTTTTTGATAAATCAAATATTTTTCCAAGATTAAACAGTGAAAAACAAAAATTAAAAACAAAAGATATAGGGGGAGGCTGTAAGGATAGATCTGACGAAGTGAAACCTATCCAAGAATTTTGCTCTGGTTAGATCAGAATACAAAAAACAAAATTCATGTAGCTAACCCCAACATGGTTGGGACAACGCCATGATGGTGATGATGATGGAACCGTGAAAACCTCATATATACATCTAAGGATATAGGATTCTGTTTAGGACTTGAGAAGGGACTCAGTGCGACTCAGCCAAGTCGGACCAAGACCTAACTCAAAGGGAGCTGAATCAGATCTCGAGTCCGAGATTTTACTCCTTACTGAAGACAACCACAGGAGGTTGTTATTGGTTAAACACTATTATTTATTATGTAAATTTTAATTCATAGTTCAAAAGTATTGGTGCTAAGTAGGTTCATACTTCAATCAAGATGAATATGAATGCATAAATCTTAGATAAACATGGATACAACCAATTAGGTGATACTACATGCTACATTTTGAATTTTTGATAAATCAAATATTTTTCCAAGATTAAACAGTGAAAAACAGATACGGAGGCTGTAAGGATAGATCTGAAGAAGTGAAACCTGTCCAAGAATTTGGCTCTGATTAGATCAGAATACAGAAACAGAATTCATGTAACTGACCCCAACATGGTTGGGACAACGCCATGATGATGTTGGAACCGCGAAAAACTCAAATAAACATCTAAGGATATATAGGATTCTTTTTAGGACTTCGGAAGGGACTCAGTGCGACTCAGCCAAGTCGGACTGAGTACCGACTTGAAGGGAACCGAGTTAGATTCAGAGTCTGGGATTTTACCCCTTAATGAAGACACAACCAAAAGAGGTTGTTAGTAGTTAAAAATTTTATTTATTATTTAAATGTTAATTCATAGATTAAAGGCAGTGGTGCAATTAGGTTCATACTTCAATCAAAATGAATATGAACCAAGGTCTAAAAAATCAGACTCAAGACCCAACTCGGCCATGGCCGAGTACTAGTCGACTTGGCTAAGTCCCAATTTCAAATAAAATGGTTGGATGGCCATGTCGCATTATTCGAGTCCGAGTCCCATAGGACAAGACTCAGTATGTGCCAAGTCGGAGTTGACTCGGACTTGCCAGATTTTTAAACCATGATATGAACACATAAATCTTAGATAAACTCTTATACCTGTTGCTTGGCTTGATCAAATGCATCCATCCATTTTCGAACATCCGCGGCCTCTGCGCAAGCAATCTAGTAAAGAGAGGAGCACTACATTAGAATATGCCGAAAACTAAATCCATTTGCAAAAGAAGTTAAAACTGCACAATCTTGGGTTTTCATTTGAAGAGAAATAAGAAAACAGCAGAAGAACAAGTAAATAATAGTCATAAAAAAGTTAAAAAAAAAAAAAAAAAGAACGGCACATGAAATATCCATGCTATATAGATGTCAAATCTGTTCACACAAATGAAATTTAACCTAGGATCTTCTTGATTAGATGTGTTACAATGAAAATCATAGTGTTGTATTAACTTCTGTCGATATATAGATATCTATATTTACATTTCACCCTATAAAATGTCTGGCTGCTAACATTGCTTGCACGAAGTTCAACGTACAATGGAGACAATGCTGATTAAACACGGGCTAAGAAAAGCCCATAGTTTTGTGACCCAAACCATTAAGAAGAACCATCATGGATAGCCATACATAGAGGACAAAGCCCAGGAGCAGTCAAACGATTAAGTGATCCAAACTAGATTTGATGGACGCTATAATGTATGACCAATATGTAGAAGATAGAAGGTGGGGTATAATTTAGTAATCAAAAATAATTATTAGAACATAGGATAAAAGCGGGATGGTTGAAGTGGAGAGTTGCTTTTGGAGTACTTTGTGATCGGCGCATGCCAACAAGATTGAAGGAAGAATTTTACAGGACAACAATTAAATTATCTATGATGACCAAAGAAGCAAAATATAGGTCAATTAAGAAGCAACACATGCACAAAATGGCTGTAGCAGAGATAAGAATGTTGAGGTAGATGTGTGGTAAAACTAAGGATAAAATAAAAAAATGAATGCTTTCAAGAGCATTTAGGGGTAGCATGAATAAGTGGTAAAATTAGAAAAACCCATCTAAGATGGTTTGGACATATCCAACAAGGCCACTAACAATGTTGGTAAGAAAAAGTTCATATATGCAAGTTGATGGCCCACCAAGGGGAAGGAGTAGGCCAAAGAGGACATGGACGGAAGTAGTAAAAATATATCTGAAAAAGAACAACCTATCTAAGGATTTGGCTCAAGAAACAAAATTCATGTAACTGACGCCAACATAGCTGGGATAAGGTGTTGATGATGATGATGATGATGATGAATTGATTATTCGATGGACCCCAACATAGATGGCCCATGAATCATTAGATTAGTATGCCATGCACCTAATATGAATCGTGTGGTGTGCTTTACACGTGATTGCTATTCAATCAAAAAACCAAGTCCCAGTATAAGTTGATCATGTGTGCTTCTTGTGAGCAGCTCAACTCCTGATGAAGAAAGAAATAACCTATTGCATCTCAATCATCTAAAGATGCAAAACATGGGGCACTAGCACATTAACACCTCTTAAAATTATATGTCTGCAATTCTATTACTAGAAAATGATCTATTAGAAAAATCCAAATCCATGGTTCCGAAATTCTTGGCGCCAAATTGAATCATATTGTGAAAGGTATCTTGTATTGTAAGATCTTTTATTCTTAAAAACTTTTAAAAAAAAAAAAATACTCTGGGAATAATAGAAAAGGGGGGAAAGGAATAGATATTCATAATCCATCCATACTATCAATGCAGTAGCAAATAACATGATGATAGTATCAAATAAATAAACTGACTAACATATGCAAAACGTTTAGGATAACAGACTGACCAGGGCTTTTAAATCGACATGTCTTGCCTAAGATCCAGTATAATCATGCATCAACACTAATTAGTGAATAAACAATGTAAGCATACATTATATATAGCAAAAAAATAAAAATAAAAAACCATGATTTTCCTCTCATAGCTTCCAAATTATGAGCTATGTTGCCCAGGGCCACAACTTTCCTACCTAATCTTCTTTGGGATACTAGTTTCCAGTTTCCTAATGGAAACTAGATACTAGCTTGCACTTTGATAAAAGTAAAAGTAGAAATCCGAATGATAGAAGCATCGTATAACTGGTATATTTACTTGTATACATCATTGTTGCTGAGGTTCAAAGCATCATTATCAGATGGCATATTGGCCTTCTGAAAAAGCAGTGTGTATCAGGGGATAAGTATCAATATTGGTAATATGTACCAGTTATTGGAGTGGACCTTTTATATCCAAAATACCAGATACTGCTAGATTTTGATATTTATTTGCATTATCACTGAGCATACAAGTATTGAATAGGCCCTTATCACTGAGTGTAAACAAAATAATCGAACATGTTGAGCAATAGTCATATTACTATGTCCTTTCGAGTTATAACCCATTAAAATATTGATTGACAAACAGTTGAAGCATTTTGATAAAATATTAATCGACAAAAAAATATTAATCGACAAAAAAAAAAAAAAAACCAAAATTGATAGGCCAGTAAGTTGAAAACAATACAAATAGTCATCAGTCAATACTCAATACCCGTATCGGGAATTGGTAATATTTACGGGTTATTGGAGCGAACCTTTTATATCCAAAATACTAGATGCTGCTAGATTTTGATATTTATTTGCATTATCAGTAAGTATTCAAGTATTGAAGAGGCCCTTATCACTGAGTGTAGACAAAATAATCGAACATGTTGAGCTATAGTCATTTTACTATGCCATTAAAGTTCTAAGTTATAAACCATTAAAATATGAATGACAAACAGTTTAAGCATTTAGATAAAATATTAATTGACAGGAACATCAAAATTGATAGGCTAGCGAGCTGAAAATAATACAAATAGTCATCAGTCAATACTCAATTACTCAACAGTGAGTACTGAATAAAGAGATTACATAAATCATAATTCATGAAAATGGTAGATGTGAGAAGCATGGCATTGCTAGCTCAGCTCGTAACAGTCATCGAAATCCTCCAGTCGAAGGCAGGGTATCTACTATCTAGGCATGAGTCCCATTTGGAGCAGCGAGGTATCAACCAGTAGCGCTTTAAAAGGAAATAGGTTAGATGAAGTAGCTAAAGAGGTAGATGAGGATTACCAGAAAAAAAAAATCCCAAAAATCAAAATAGAACAAAAACGCTTCAAAACAAGAACAGAAAACTTACAAAAAAAAATGCAATTAGAAGCAAACCTAAATTCCACATTTGCACTACCAGTGAACTACAGCTGTAGCTTTTCCTTTTAACCACAATCAAAGACCCACACCAAAACCTTGTGTGGGCGTTCTTGATTTAACACTTACATGCATTACCTTTACAACAGCAGAAGGGTGAGATTTCACACTCATATTCATTTTATTTTAGATCATAGCATTGCAGGGACAAGCTACTTATGTTTTAAATAGGCAAGACCAGGCATGTGTGTGTGTGTGTTTTTTTTTTTTTTTTTTTTTTTTTAAATGGACCAGGCATGTGTTTTAAATGGTGCACACCTAAAACACCAAAGGCTGGCCTGGCCTGGCCCAAACAGACATAGTTGAACACTTCACAGTTTTGGCCTAGACATGGCAGTGGTCAATCACAATATCCCCGCCTTTGTTCCTTCAATATCATCTTATGACACTACCTAATAACCTAAAAAATGGTGCCAGCACAATGGAGCATGTTCCAGTCAAAAAGAAGATCTCAAGCCATGGATTCAGTTCAGAATTCCAAATAACTTAAACTCTGATAATTCCAAAGTTTCTAAGTGGATGCAAAAGATGATATAAAGTAAAGCGCAAAACTGTGCAGCTACCAGCAACACTTAGTTAAGCAACAGATAAGTTCTATGGAAGCATAGTTAAGCAATAGATAAGTTCTATGGAATCATCACTTACTTCTCCTTTCTTCTTCTCATCCAGCCGATTATAAAATCTCAGGACATAAAGATCCTACGAAAATGAGAATATTAGAACAAATTAGCTTCCCAGGAACAATAAGGGATGCTCCAAATCAAAATCACATAACCTAGCTATTGAAACATTGAACAAAGTTCACAATAAATGAATTAACTCAATATTTGGTTCTTTTTATCTGCACGCAAAGCATGCCATTCAAGCATTACCCCATTATTGACTTTCCTTCGTCCTTGCTCCTCCACCATAAGTGTATGGCCAACAACGCCTGACCTAATGGGTTTCTGCATCACCACTCACCAGAAATGATGTTTGATAAATGCAAACAGATCGATAAAAACTAAAGTAACATCATATAAAATATTTATGAAATTGTAACGTAGTCAGATTTTACATATAAAAAGTGAAGTATCGGGTATTGTACGATGTGATACATTGCTGATGTAGCCTCCCTAATTGAATTAAAAACCAATTTCCAACTCGAAACCAAATCAGTAGTACATTAAGCAAGGAAACAAGGAGAGAAAAGTAGATTATTCACTGTACTGATGAAGAATCAAAGTTTTCTTCAATCCCGAGGAGAATACTCTTAGGAATACATTAATCCCAATGGAGAAGAAAGCAACACATTGCAATAAAACAAGCTTCATTCAAACTGTCATATATTCTAGTAAACTGTTGACATTTTCTTTTACTTACTTGCATCCAAAACTCTTTAGAAACCTTAATTTACATTCAACCATCCATTTCTCATACTAATCTAAATGGGACTTACAGAAACCAAAACAAAGGACGAAATTAAAGAAAAGAGCAGTTGAAGCATGACACTGTAGTACGCAGGTCACACAGACCTTGCTGCACGTTTGTGTCTGTGGGGCCTAGGAGCTCCACTGTCTGGAAAGTTGGGTCCCATCACTGAACTTTATACTGATGGATGATCCGAATGGTATCGAATTTGCACGGGTTTCTGCCCATTTAGGCCCATATAGTTAAGGTACAAATAGCACTCTGTTTGCTGGAACTTTCTGCAGGAATCTTCTGGAAAAAAAAAACTGCAGATTTTCAATTTATTGAGGCAGACCCTGTCATGCAATTTTCTGTTAATACTTGGGGGTTGTCATGGCCCAATCTTTGAGCTGAAACAATCACCGCCTTGCTCAGGCCTCGCGATCCCTCTTAGGGCCCTCAAACTGGTCCAAAAACCCTTCGTCAACTTGAACTATGTGATCAAATTTTTAATCTTCATCAATCTCTAGTGGTTCAAAAGAACCCGCCCTCAAGTTCGCGTCATGCTCAACATTGAAAGCTTCGGCAATTGAAGCATCACCAACAAGAAATCTACACTTGAGATGTAAATAAAGGCATTATATCTGCAATGTTGAAGATATTTGAAGTCTACACTCTACACATGAGATGGTAACTAGAGTTGATAGACATTGTCACCAATCCGACGGTTGATCATACAATGTCCAATTTTCCTTTCCTTTAGCTTGTTGTGAGTGCCAACAAGAGATTTCTCTACAAAGGAAATCCCAAACAAGGTCCTCCGCAAATTCTTCTTGTCATCCGCTACAATCCACAAAGGCCTTACACTTACAGTTGATTGCTTCTAGCCTCTTTCGAACCTCTTCATGCATAGCCTTAATCTCACGGGCCATTGCATCCACATCGCCACTAACTTGTTGGGCTTCTTAATGGGCACTAGAACCAACACATTAGTGGAGTTGGATCCAAATACAATCTCAAATGGACTCATCTGGGTCGACCTGCACCTTGAGCTGTTGTAGGTGAATTGAGTATGAGGAAGAATTTGGTCCCACAACAAAAAATAGCCATTAACTTTACTTAGGATGGAGGATTTCCTTGTAATCAAAAACAGTCACTACCTTCTCTAACCATTCTCAAAAAATACTAGCCTTTCATACCATCTTGTTCTCTCTGCTGTTTTGATCAGGCTAGCTCCCTCCCAATTGCTGCTTCTTTTTTGTGTGGAGAGAAACTGCTTTTTAGAGCTTTCACTTTATTCTTTCACAGCATTGTATTCTTTCTATTTGGAAATATATATACTCTTAACTTTCTCAAAAAAAAAAAAAATTTCAACCCCAAAAAAGAAAATTCTGAGACCGATGGAAGTTTAATAAATCGCCAACATTTCACATTTTACAAGTAGGATGATTCCAAAATGCACAAAACCAGCAATTGCATGTCCAAAACGAAGCTAACTTATCTCCAATGACCCAGATCAAATTTCAAAAACCAAAGAACCCAAGAAATGGCAGGCCTCAACCGATATTTGAGAATATGTCACAAGCAGAGAACCAGCAAACGTCATCTAACAAATTGAAGCATGATTGAACGGGAGAGGGAGAGGGAGAGAGCCAAAATTCTAATCAAATTCTAACAATCCTTCCCTCAATCAGCAAGTAGGTTTATTCCAAAAGCACAAAATCAACGACCACCCATGCCCAAATCAAAGATAAATACATCTTTCCAAGAAAACCAAGATCAAATCTCAAAAAATTCAAAGAACCCAACAAAATTCAATCCAATAAGAACGAGATTACCCCATTCCACATACAATTTTATGCTACAATGTGCAAAATCAGAAACATTCCATTCCCAAACCAAGTTATATACAGCAATCAACAACAACCCAGAATCAAAATCTGATGAAAAATCGAAAACCACCCACCAAAATCCAACAAACAAAGAAAACCAATAACAATCTAAACAAAAGAAAGGAATGCGTACGATGCCGGGGTTTTCCTGCGGGTCTCTCTTGTACATTTCAACCTTATTTCCCTTCAACAAGAGGTAACGGAGATGGCAATATTCATGCCCAATCGAATTGACCCCAACGTGATAGACCCATCCGAAGTATTCAAAGGATCTCTCATCCGAACCGCCCTCGGACCCTTCTCTCTCAGATGCTTCACTTCCAGCCGTTTTCGATGACATCGAAGCAGCTCTTTCTGCAGACCCCTTTTGAGAAGAAAGAAGACTCCTTTTGTTTGGAACTCTCTCTCTCTCTCTCTGAGAGATCTGCAGAGAGAGAGAAAGAGAGATAACAATGCCTTTTAAAGCGTGTAAAAATGTGAGAGACAGTGACACAGAGGTGGTGGCGTTCTTGTTTACCCTCCTGTTGAGATTTACGTTCTCTGTCTCCTTTCTGGCTGGCCTTGGGGATTTATGATTGTGTAGGGCCCTAGTCTTGTGGGTCCCAGGCTATCTGCATTTTAAACTTGTACTGTTGTACATCCTCTTTACATGTGGGGATCAGACCACCTAGCAGTCCCCAGTTCTTCCTGAATCTCCCCAGTATTGAGAGTCCAGACCCCAGATCCCTGGATCCCTGGTAGCATCTTTTGTAGGCTTTCCACTTATGCTGGGAACACACCATGGGTTTCACATAATGATAATCTCGACCGTTCATCTTTAAACTCGTTTTCTCTAGTGACACATTTTTTTATTTCATTTTAGTAAGAGTTCATTCTACCTTTTGATTGTGAACATGACTGATAAGTAGATCAGCACAATCATATTATATATATATATATATATAATATATTAAGTTCGATAATTTTTTACTATATTCCATATTTTGATTAGAAGTTACTTTCAGTTTTTGCAATAGCTAACACTCTCCCTTCGATTTCTACTAATATATTTCCCTCACTTATGGACTCCTATCTTCCCTCATTTCCAACATACAATCATACATCTTCATGCATATGCATAATTAGCACGGATTTTTGTTCTAGTGTATTATTAATCAAAAACGCTAGTCCCATTATCAATTATGTTCACATTTTAACGATTGAAAGAAGTCCTTTTAAAGTGAAATTTAAAGGTATGTCACTGGAAAAAATGGGATTTTAAAATGAACATTTTGAATTATCATCGTATGCAGACCTGCGGTGGAGTTCCAAGTATCTACTACAAGATGGGAAATTCGATCTCATATAATGTTTTTCCTTGTACCATGGTCCTAGATTAAAGTGGGAGCCACATCCATTCAGGAGAAACTGAGAGGGCCATGACTTTAAAAAAGATAAAAGTGCAAAAAGAAAAAGAAGAAATTTATGTGTTAACCATATGGATTATTTTAGAATAAATATTTATAAATTTAAGTATTTTAAAAATAAAATATTAAGAAAGAAAAGGAAATGAAGATATTTCATAATAGAACAAAACAAACAGGCTGTAAGCTATTTCTAGAAATTTAGCCCTTATTAAATGTAAGGTGTTAATAATTGGACCATAACATTAAAATAATAAAATATGAAAAAGTGATGCTCTTGATCAAAAGGCCAGCAACAACCAATGGGTGCAGTCTTTTATAAGTAGCTTACAGGCTTTATCTTATACATATGATGCTGTGGAAGATCTCAATCTCGAAGGCAATGGAACTCTGTTTACTGACTTTGATCTATATGGAAATACATTTTTTTTTATTTTTTATTTTTTCTTTTTCTTGTAAGGTGAGGTTTTATAATTGAAGACAGAATAGTAGTTAAACATAGGTCTCCAAAAATTATTTATATTCAATTTGACTTTTTCTTCTCACTTGAGAAGAGTCACCACCTCATATTCTCACACACACTACACGCGATGTCCCTAACCAACTACGCAACAACCAAAGACAAATTGTATCATTTATTTGACCTAATCCAAATCCAACCTATGCATTTGTCAAAATTAATGTTCCAAATATAAAATGGATAAGTCAGCAATTAGGATCTTCCTTGAAATATTAATTATTAGGTTAGTTTTGTGTTTTGTCCATCCACTTCGTGGCCCACCATGATAAAGTATGGTAGAAAAGATGGAAAGCAAAGAACAGGATACGGTTCAAGCAAACAACAAAAAAGACTCAAGGACTTAGACACTAATGGCATTTTCCTGGATAGCTTTTGTAGGTACTTTCTTTCTTCTTTTTTTCTTGGGATAAAGTAAGGTCAAAGTGTTTAGAGTCCACTACAAACAACATTTTATTATTGTTCTTAACATTACATCCTATGTGAAGATGGGAACCCCTTTCCTGAGAGCACTTGTTCTCTGGAACAGATGGAGAGTATGTTAGCAATTGATGACATTGCCCATGCAATGATGCCACATAATTCTGGGGTTAAAACATCCTAACATGCACTACAGTTAGATGTGTGATTTTGGGTATTTTGCAAGCATGCATTTGTTCAGATTTTTGTCATGACCATGAGGCATTAGTCGAGCTTCAATCTCCATTTGATTGAATTTTTGTTTGGTCAATCAGAGAATTTGGATTTGCATGGAAAAATGCTGGTCTGCATATCAAACCCATGTAAGCAATTTGCAGTCACTCTTAGAAAAGCAGTATTTTTTTCATTAAACTGTCATTATAGAAAATTGCACGCGAAGTGACATGTAAAATTGTATAATTTTGATCAAATTGAACTCTCTTTTTGTCTACATGACTTTTATTCATATTTTCTACTGACAGAAATTACCAACCTCCTTATCTACAAGCATCCATTTCAATCATCTCATGAGTTCATTTTGTTTAAAATGATAAAAATGAAATCCCTATTGATTTTTTTTTACTTATAAATCTCTTCCATCCTCTTGCAATGGCTGTTGGTAAAGATGTCCATGTAGAATAGCATTCAAAATCTCACCTACCATATATGGGTTATATCCTATACTTCTGGGGTGAACTTTTGGACCTACTCACCTACTTTGAGAAGTGTACAATCATTGCATTTTAAAAGCGTTGAATCCATTAATTACTTGTTTACCCTTCTTTAGGAGATCTCCAACTTCTCATTAAAAGCAAGTTTAATTTGCCACCTGCATTTCTTCTACTGATTTACTTGGTTTGCTGCATATGTATTGTTGCCTCTTGTAGTTATTAACATTCAAGTGCAGTTGTAAGCCCATTTGTGAGCCCAAAGTTGAAAGAATCTGGTACACAAGTATTAAATGTGGCATAAGTATCAAAACCAATAGGCATAAATTCCCTTGGAACCTTTTCAGCCCTAATCTGTAACGCACTTGTAGTCGTTAGAACATGACATGTTTGCTGGGGCTACTAACATATCATTACCAATAAGAAGGCATTAGCTTCCTTTGATTTGATATTGATATAAGTAGAGACTTTTCCCCATTTTCAACCCATATTGTGGACTACTATAGCGCCTATATTGTTCTTCCTTAGTTATTCTTTTTCTTTTTCTTTATTCCTTTCCTTCTTTTTTTTTCCTTTTAATGGTTTCTTTCATAATTTTTTTTCATGGTTAATATTTAGTGTGTGGGGGCATTTCCGTAATCCAGAGATAAGCCCTGATCTCGGTAGAAATACCAATTAAGGCTTGTCTTGATCTCGGTCTGCTGAGCTCGGTAGCATCACCACTCCACGTCAGACTTGGGCTAGCTTCAGTAAAAGTATCAGCTGACCTCGTCTCATCTTATGCAGCTCGGTAATGGTACCAAGCATGTGCAGTTCAGCAACAGTGCCAATGTGCATATATAATAAGGCTATACTTGACTCTAGTATCTCCATCAGCTCGGCCGACCGAGGTGGGTACTGAATGTCAATCAGCATTAATGAAATGGCGGCTACGTGTTGACTGATAAGATGGGCGCTGGATATAGATAAGGGCTAGACCTTATCCAACGATCACATCAGCAATCATGCAAATGGCCAAGGTATGGTCCGATGAGACAGTACATCTACCTACTCCCACTAAGGAGAAAAGATATTGCCCGATGGGACGATACCTCCACCTACCCCCACTAAGGGAAGATATGAGGTAACCAACGCCTATATATATATATGTATGAGGTAAAACCAGCAAATATATGCAAACATGATACACGCTTAGCTCTCTCTTCCTCTACACTCATTCAACCTTTGTTGAGTTCTTGAACTCATTCACCCTTTGTTGAGTTGTTGAACTAACTTAGGCGTCAGAGTGCCTTCGGTTGGCTACAGCCAGGGCCTCTAACCTTCCTTTTTTCCTTTTTAGGCTTCCGGAGCTACTTTCTTTCCCAAAAGCTTTATAGCAAACCCCGTTTAATTAAGTTCGTAATTTTTAGGCACTTACATTTAGTAATGTGCAATGGTCTTTTTTTTATCTCACCTAATATTGGTAACAGTTGCAGATGGCCAACAATCCACTGAATATATTTGTTCTATTAGAGCAAGATAATCACATTTCTATGGCAACTGGAATCGAAAGGAATATGAAGTGTTCCAAAATAACCAAAGTATGTATTAACAATAGTCATATACATTTCTATCTTGCCATCAAGGCGGTGGCACAGTTGGTTTAAAGGTCTCTAGCTCATAATCCATTTGCTCCCCAATGTCTCAAGTTCGACTCCCACCCCTTGCACTATCCAGGTATTATGTGTGCGCTCATGTATGTATTCCTAGGGAATAGTCCTTGCTCGTCATAATTAAGTAACCCTCAAGCTGGAAGCCAAAGGTTTAAAGGCTAGGCTGGCAAAGAATACCCTAGGTGTATAGATATACGATTTTATTTCAGGTGATAAGTTTTCTCACAATGTCTATGAGAAATCTCATCCCAACCGTTTGATCTTGAAAATGATCCAACGGCTGGCTACATACTCATTTAATGGAGAAATTGGAAAGGCCGTTGGTTGTATCATTTTCCTCCGTTCTCCAAACGAGGAGAAACCCATTTTCTTCCCCTTCCTCCCTCCTGCCCTAGGAATTTTCCTTCCTCTCTCCCATCTCTCTACCGTCGCCCCTCCCTCTCTCGCCCCACCCAGAAAGCTGTCACCCCTCACAAACACGAAGGAAGCTCTTCTCAATCTGCCGTAGGAAAGGAAGCTCAAGGATCATCCCCTTCTTCCTGAGATCTCCAAAGATAGTCTTTGATGGATGGAGAAGACCCATCTCACAATCAACATCTCAATTTGTAGATCTGGCTTCTGATTCATTCACAACCTCCGATGCCCTCACAACTCCCGTCACCCTCTCAGTCACCAAACTCGTTGCAAATGATAGCATCCATCCCTAGCACCTCCTCCCAAGCAGCTCTCTCTCTCTCTCTCTATATATATATATATATATATATATTAAAAAATCAAAGTGCACAACCATGTGAAGTCATAGGCAACTAGAAGAGAAAAGTGAAACAGTCGAAAAAACATGTCATGAAAATATAGGCTTTCTACTATTTTGGGCCATATTCTATTTAAAAATCTTTGAAACGTGTTCGTTCTTTTTTTTTTTTTTTATGGTGAGAGTTGAGTTGGTCTTTCTTGAAAGGGGAGTTCTATTGGCACGACGTTTTTTGCTCTTCCCACCGCAGATATTATGTATTTTTTTTTTTTTACAATAAGATCTTTATGTGAAATTACTGAAATTGACATCTCATTATCCAAAATAAAAATGAAATTTCTCTTCACACACATAACTACTCTCTCCCTTCCTTCTTCTCACACTCACTCATCTGTCCTTCCTCCTTCACCCATCTTCCCATACTCATCTCCCTTTCCTTCTTCCTCCACTGCACTTCACACATTTCTTACTTCCTTCACTCTCTTTACACCATTGTACAACTCTCCCACAGTTCACATTCCTCCCTCTTAGATCTTTTTGCTTCTATCAAATTCAAACTCTATTTTTTGTAGTTCAATCGAACCAAACATTGCAATAAAGAAGGAAGTTAATAAGGAAATAGTGTCTTTCATTCCTAAGAGCAGCGAAAAGGTAAGTTTGGTTGATTATTTGAGTTTTTTCGCCTTTTTTTTTTTCAAGTTCACGTTGCAGTTTTCCGCGTTCTGTTCGGTCTGATACGACCGAACATATTTAGAATGTTCGAAAATAAGCTCCCGAAATACAAACATATGTTCGGGAATTAAATTCCGGATATCGGCAGTATGTTCGGCAATTTATAACCGAACATTCGAATATTGTTCGGTTATAATATTTCGAACATAATTTTGATGTGCAGTTGTATATATCCGAACGGTACACAAAAATTCACATTTTCTTTCTCCTCAGTTATAATATTTCGAACATAATCTTGATGTGCGGTTGTATATATCGAACGGTACACAGAAATTCACATTTTCTTTCTCCTCACTGCAAATATCCACAGATGAAAGCCAAGTTCAGTCCACCTATGTGGTGGACTTTACAAATGTGTTTACGACCAAAGAAGCAAGACATATTAAATTATAATTTGAATAAATATTCTATGTTACTAATGTCTAATTCAATGATTATGTTTTCAGATATTTCACAGCCGAGATGCATTAGTGAACTGAGCTCGTGATGTGGGTAAAAGAAACAGTTTCGTCATCGTCATAAAGGTATCAAATACTGCAAAGCCTGGAATAAAAGCTAGAGTTGTCCTAGCATGTGAGAGATGCGGCTATTTCAAGCATAGTACGACCAATGATGATGGGCCTTCTAAGAAGAAGATCAAGCAAACAAGGTCGAAGAAATGTGGATGCCCTTTTACATTAAAGGGTAAAAAGTTTGACACTTTTGATGATGGGATGTTGGAAGTTATATGTGGTGTACATAATCACCCTACTGCAGAGTATCTAGAGGGTCATTCATTCGCAGGGAGATTAATTAATAGAGGAGGAAACAAGATTGATGATTGATATGTCTAAGAGCATGGTGCGACCGAAAGACATTTTGGTTACGTTAAAACAAAGAAGTGACTTAAACGTAACAACAATTAAGACTATTTACAATGCTCGTCATAGGTACAGAGTTGTTGAGCGAGGTGGGAGGACACAAATGCAATAACTTATGGGAAAGTTGACAGAGCATAATTACATTGAGTGCCACAGGAACTGTGAGGACAGTTACACTATCACTGATTTGGTTTGGGCTCATCCAAAAAGCATAGAGTTTTTGCAGTCATTTCCTCATGTCTTAATAATGGATTGCACTTACAAGACCAACTGATATCGCATGCCCTTATTAGAGATTGTCGGAGTGACTTCAACAAAAATGATTTTCTCTGTGTGCTTTATTTGCTTACATTGAAGATGAACGCGAAAGCAACTATACATGGGCTTTAGGTGTATTACGTTCTATCATTGGTGAGGATGCTCTTCCTGATGTTATTGTGATAGACAGAGAATTATTACTCATGAAAGCCATCAAAGGTGTATTCCCTAATGCAAGGCATTTATTATGCAAGTGGCACATAAACAAAAATGTCCTAGCGAAGTGTAAGAAGTTATTTGAAACAAATGAGAAGTAGGATAGATTCACATTGTATTGGAATATGTTGGTCCATTCCTCCACAGAAGAAGAGTATATTGAGAATCTGCGCAAGTTAAATCAAGAGTTCACAACATATCCTTCAACACTACAGTACGTGAAGGATAGTTGGTTAGATGAATACAAGAAAGATTTGTCTCAACGTGGGTAGATAAATGCATGCATTTTGGAAATACTACATCAAACATGTGAGCCTTATTCTTTCATTATCCCATAATTGATACTTTATATGTATTTTTATACATCCGTATGCAAACCAATTAATTTTTATGTAATTGCTATAGGGCCGAGTCTTCACAATCACAGTTGAAGAGGCAGCATGGATCATCTTAGAGTACAAATGACATGTTTATTTCTTCCTTATTTTTTTTTTAATGTATTCATGATCCCAGATCATCTTGTTCCACCTGTTGCCAATAAATGGAGAGAATTTCATCTTCCTTGCGTGAGCGGTTGAGAATTAGCATACGAAGATCGAATCGAGCGTTTTAGAGAGATTATAAGTCCAGACGTAGCCACATGTAAGACCGTCTCATTGGATTGAGAAGATTGTATTTTTTTTTTTTTTTCATTTGAAAAATCATTTAACCACATGGTTGGTAGAGTTCATGTATTTTCTATATGTATGATTCCATAAATTCACAACAACTTGGGTTTAGAAATGCAATTGAATTCTTCTCAAAAATTTTATTACAACTACCATCCTTCAAAATTTGCTAGCAATGCCAACTCATACAATCCATAAAAATTATGTAACCAAAATGTTTGACAATGCCAACCCACACAACCTATAAAATCTATTACATTTTTATAAAGTAATGGAACAAAATCATGAAATCAACTAATGTCCCCGCGGGGTCTATGTCTGTAAGAACGAGCAGTCATGCTAGGGTGTCGGACCGTGCGCTCTGCCTCTTCGATAGACATTCCACATAAAACATGTGATGCCCGCTCGACATGAGTGTATATACCATAAGAGTCTTCAATCCAACCATCCGGACCCCGAGCGACGACTCTATTAAGGATGGTCAGGGCACCCGCATTGCACTGCAATTAGGCCATAAAATGGATTAGTCAACTGAAACATATTAAAAGAAAAGGCTTACTATTAATATGTTTATATTATCATCTCATAATCAATCTTTGAACTAGGTTGCGCTTCTGGAGGACGTGGACGAAAACTTGATTGGATGTAAGGGTTCTGCAGCAACCTCCATGATACTCGTGCGTACTAATCCATGTAATTTGGTACACAATCCCAAGGACGTCGAACCGGTGTGCTTCGATTCAGCCTAGACAGTAGATGATCATTTCATCTTTCTCATACTTGATCAAAATATTGATATGCAATGTGGTATGCATTTGCGGTCGGACCTCGTGCGGCACAAATCGGAATTAGTGGAGGTGGAGGAATAGTATGCACCCTACCAAACTGTCTAAGGATCCTATCTATATGATACGGATCAACAACGTCCATGGACTTAATGCATCCACAATAGAAACGACCTCATTGAATGGATGGTGTCGTCTAATATCGCTATAAGGATCTCAGGTGACCTGCAATGACGAAAACAGTTGTTAGTAATTTTATGTCATTCACTCCAATAATAGCTTGAATTCTGGAATTTTAAGTACCTGTTCTGCACCCATAAAATCTAGTTGTTCTCGTAGTGATTGTAGAGGAGCAACAGTCCTCTTCGAGGGAGCCAGCGATGCACTCAAGGTTGACAAACTCCATAGTGAATGTTGGAAGTTAGAGCCAAACACTCAAAATGCTCATAAATCCAGGCCTCTAGCAGCGTAAGATATCCAGTAATTTATTTAACTTCATGGCGGGTAGCCAATCCCAACTGTCGATACAAATAAGCCAGAGCAGCAGCACCCCATGCATATGTACGGACACGCTCTAAGTCTGTCAACGGGGTAAGATACATAATTGGCACACGAGTGCTACTCTTGTCCGTGAACAATGTGCAACCTAATAAATACAGAAGATAAGCTCTCACTGCATAATCGATCATGTCATCCCCATCCTCATCAATTATGTTTGAGAACCTCCCTCTTAGCCATTCCAATCATATAGATTGGCCCCGAACCTGCTACAGCTCATTATTTGCTTCATTTGGGTCAACTCCCAAAGCGTCAACAAGGAGTGAATGAGCATCTTGATATGACATTCTACCAGTATACACAACAGAATGGCCAATCACCGGGATCCCAAGTATGGTGGCAACGTCGTCTAAACTTATGGACATCTCGCCGAACGGCATGTTGAAAGTGTTTGTTTCAGGTTGCCACATTTCCACAAAACAAGAGACGAGGATCTTACTAGTAGAGCGGTAGGATGCTATGATAAGTGTGATAAGTGGATTCAAATTAGATCTACCCACTAACTCTTTAAACCTGCCACTTTCATTCAGTTGCCAGTGTGGTATTTTCTATCCATGGCTTAAACACTTGAGCGTAACCCGTTCTTGTATAACGTAGAATGGTACATTAATGAAGAATGTAACCAATACATTGATCTTGATGTAAAATAAAATAAAAAATCATACCTGTGAATGCCAAATGTATGCAGCTATGTGTGTGTTAAAACTGGGCAACAAAGAACGATCTTCTGGCCCTGCAGTTATTTCTTTTTCAACCATGGGTTCTTCCTCAAATTGTGAAACGTGGGCTCCTTCTTCATTGCCTTGTTCCAAATCATAATCCGGTTCTTGTACTTCTTCTACGACCTCTTCAATTCTTTGACACCGCCTCTTGTTGGAAGCTGTCGGTCTTTATCTGGAACTGCTTAGCTTATCCATTTCTGAAACATTGGAAGAAGAGTGTTGAAAAAAAAAATAGACATTCACTGTGCCAATTATTGTTTGGTACTGTGTATTCGAACGTATCAGGAATGTTCGGAAATTAATATCCAATCCCAACATGTATTGTTCGAAAATTAATATCCGATCTCTATAGTATTGTTTGGAAATTAAAATTTGAACTCTACATTGTTCAAAATTTAATATCCGATCTGTAAAGAATTGTTCGGAAAATAATATTCAATCACCAGACAGATGATCAACCATTAGGTTCCGAACATCCAGTGCCTTTTCGGACATTAGTTTCCATTCAATAAGAAAAAGTCGGAACTATGAGTACCGAACAGATTGCAGTGCAGGAAAGAAAAAAATCAGGCGCGTTCAACTACACAGTGAATATATTCATTATGTGATAACTATCATAGCATTGGAATCCTTTGAACATATTTTTATGCAGAATAGTTGCTACATTGGCCTATTAGTAAAAAAAATAAAAAAAATGAGAATGGTGAAGAAGGAAGTTGACTTACCAAATGTATAAAAGTAGAGGTTTCACTACACAAAAGAAGTCAGGTGACTTTCCAATAGTGTCGTTCCCTTCACTTGGCTTCCCTTGGTTTCGTCAGGGAGTGAATGGCTGAGGAGAGCACGCCATTTCCGGTTACAGAAGATGAATTGTTTGGAGAGGAGTGGAGCAGATGTGTGGGGAGAGAAGAGATGAACATGTGTTGGTAGAGAGGGGTAGTTTGGGTATATTAATGGGTGCAGAGAGTAAAATCAATAAAAATTCAACTTTTATATATCGGTGTAGAGAGAAATTCGGTGGGAAGAGCAAGAAATGCGATGCCAATAGGGCTTCCCTTCTTGAAAGTGCAAAAGGTCATTTCCTAATGAAAGTAAACACTTCCTAAGAAAGAACATGGGATGCATTCAAATGATCCCTAACAAATGAAATTCCTTTTCAATATCTGGAAAAATGAACCTCCACACTGAAACAAACAAATAAAAAAAAGTAAAAAGAAAAAAAAAATCTCATATATATCAAAGTTATAAAAATAGATTACATTAGCCTATTAATCAAATTATAAAGTTAATATTTTCTAAATCCTGTATTTAATTAGTTTCTTCTTACTTTTTAAATTTTGTTTTGCATATGTTGTCATGATGTGGTGTTACTATCAAGCTTAAATCGTCTAAAAGAACGGCATTGGTCCATCTTTACCAATTAAGACATTTGTGCCACAAGTTGATGAGGAGAAATTACCAAAAGTAGGTCAAGCTTTTGAAAATACAGAGGATGCTTACTTACAATGCTTACAACACTTACTCGAAAGCGGCAGGTTTTAGCACTAAACGAAGCTTAGAAGCGAGGGTCAATAACGAAGTTGCGAGGAAAAAATTTGTGTGCTCTAAAGATGGTTGTAAGAAAGTAAGAGTTGGTCATGAGAATATAAATTAAAGACGGACCTCAGATACGCAAGAGAATTGCAAGGAATACGTTCAGATGAAAAAAAAAAACAAAAAACTAAAGGGGGTAGTGCATTGTATTTAAAGTTGTTTTGAAACATTCTCACTTATTAGGTAACACCTAAAAAGACATACATGCTATGATCACACTGTAGAATTAGTACTCCTAAAAAGATTGATAGATACTTATGGGGTTGTTAATATAAGTCTGAATAATCAAATGGGACTATTAGTGACGCATACAGGCGGAAGAGATAAAGTTGATTTCACAGAAACAGACTTTCGAAATCATATTAGAGACAAAAAGGAAGAAGCAACCAATAATGATGGTGAAATGTTTTATGATTAGATAAATGAAAGAAAAAGATTCAAGAAACCTTTTTTTATATTGAGAAAGATGACGAGAACCACATAAAACATGTGTTCTGAACTGATTATTATTTTCAGAAGTTATATGAGTAATTCGATAATGTTGTTTTTGTTCGATACAACATACAATACGAACAAATATGGTCTCATTTTTTGTGTGACCACCAAAATGATTGACCACAATTAGTCAATACTATTTAAATGTTGCCTAATATCAAATGAGACTTTTAATACATTTATTTTGGCTTTCAAGAAATAGCTTGAATCAATACTGGAGACCCAACAAAGTCATTCTTGACAGATCTGGATCCTGTAATGAAAAAAGTGATTAAGTTCGTTTTTTTCCCACCAGAAGCCATTGTTACTGTTTGTGGCACGTCATGGGAAGTTTACAAAAGAATTTAGTGGAGTTGCCATTCATGAGGATGGCTTGATTCCAACTATTAAAAAAATTGTGTTTTAACTCCATCACAAGCGAAGACTTTGAATTGGAGTGGGAAAATATATTGCCAACATTTTATGTTGCAAATAATGATTGGCTAAATGCGATGTACAATATCAATCATATATGGGTACCAATATATATGAGATATAGTTTTTTTTTTTTTTTAGGGATTTCTACAACTAGAAGAAGTGAAAGTATTAATGAATTCTTGAAACAATACGTGGCACAAAAAAATGGTTAATCATTTGATTTTATATTTCCGATTGGGATCTTTTAGAGACCACCTATGAGGGAACATAGATTTTGTTCAAATAAACAAATCTAACACGGTTACAAGAGCCCATCCATCACATATATGCTTCAAGAGACATTATGGTGTTACCGTCAAGGTGAAGTAGAGACCTATAAGATCGAATAAAACAATACATAGAGAAGGAAATCTCATATTAGTTCCAAATGTAAGTATGTAAAACGAAAGGGCACACAACATTTGACATGGCATTCCATGAGCAAAAGAGATTTGACATGGTGTTTTAAGAATATCCTAAAGAGTTGAGTGTCGCCTTCTTGCAAGACCCGAGCTGGTTTACAACCCATCTTTGGAGAAAGAATGCCTCGTATTAATGTTGGTCGTTTAGAACTTACGACATCTCCTTTTATCCACACTATGTTGGGTGTCAAGGACTCATCCCCTTAAAATCTTAGTAACGAAGGCTGTGAGTCTCTACAAGACAACTTGTAGAAAGAGATTGGAATGACAAGTGTTGGGTTTATTTCTTGTATTCTAGCTTTAACAAAGTGGTCTATTGGGTTAGCCAATCGTCGGGTTCAGGATCAGGGGTATTTTGGTCAATGTATCGGGGCTTTCTTAGGGGCTAAGAAAGTGAAAATTATATATATATATATATATATATATGATGTGATTTGTAATCTAGACTCTAAAGAAAATCAAGACATGAGTCATTGATCTCTTACTATGGACGTAGGCAGTTTTACCAAACCACGTGAAATCCTTTAGTCTCTCCTATGTGGCATGGTTGGTTGATCACAGTTTCGTGCTTTTGCACGCACGTGCACAACAACAAGCTTCCTAAAGCTCTATGGCTATGGTCCAATGAGGAACCCATAGCATACCATGATTCTTAATTAGTCTATGGAAGTGAAGCGGTAGTGGCTCTAAAGATTTAGATTATTTCACTGCAGGTTACTTTCCAAAATGATTTGATGAACGCACACCACCAGATTGAGGCTTCAAGAAATAGAAATCTTAATGAAAAGAAACTCTCCACCCATTAGAGTATTATATATATTAAAGCAGCAGCCTCTTCGTGCGAGAGCAACACGTTGTGTTCCTTTGTAATAACGTGTGACACATCCAATCTTTGTACATAATTCATGCGATTAGAGTGTGTAAATCTTTTGCACTGCCTATTTTAGAGTGTGTAAATCTACCATATCCTAATCTCATGCCAACTAAAATTTTTTTTTTCTTATCATATACAATTTCTAATATGATATATCACAAATGGCCCCACCGAGGACCCTCACGATTTTCTATCATATACCATTTCCTAATAGGATATATCATAAGTGGGCCCCACTGAGAATCCTCACGATTTTTTAGCGAGTCCAAGGATCCGGACTCTATTTATATCTCGATCTTGTAGTGGATTGGATTTATCATTAAGTGGGCCCCACTGAGAACCCTCACGACTTTCTTGTGGGCCTAAGCATCTGGACTCCATCATCTTAGTGGCGTTATTACTTGCCAACTTATTCCTAAGATCAATCATAGGAAGGCCCCATTCCATAAAATTAAAGGGGGGTGTATGAAAAATATATCAACCTAGGATGATCATAGTTTTTATATTTATATATCTCGACTTTGATGATGATCGTAATGATGATGATGGTTCAAATAACTAGATTCTATTTCTAAAGACAGAATATTTAAAATTAATATAGCGTTCAAGTTCATATCTCTTATAATTATTTGGGCAATCTTAGATCAATTGACTAAATAGCATGTTTCAATCAAGTGTCCATGTTATATTTCTGATACATTCCCTTATTTATGATCCATGTCTGCATAGTTTGAATAGAGTAATATACATAATTTGCTCAATATAAGCCAACTCTCTTATTTATGATCCGGCATGTAATCGACTGATGATCCATGGCGGTAAAACATGAAATAAACATGATATAATATGTAATGTAAATTATTGTTGATATTGCCATATTGATATTTTAAATTAATCTTTACTGAATATTACTATTAAAATGAAAACTAAAATTAAGATTAAAATAATATTATATTTTGTGGTTAAATATATTAATTTATTTTTATATTATAGTTTTAGTGTGTTATTATCGTAGTTTGTTAAATTCAATAATTTTGATAACGATTGGTGTGTTTTTCATCATTAATTTGACTTTAATTAAATTAATATCTTACCCTAAATTTGTATAGCTTAGTGTTGTTATTTCTTTTATCCCTGGCCACTAGGCCAGCACTATATTATTATGGGCCCACATTACAGTCCAAATCTTTATCTTTCCTTTACTCCTTTCCTCCTCTTGCATCCTCTACGAATCTCTTTTTTTTTATTTTTCTTTCTTTTTCTTGCCCGTATGGCACAGGCCTCTCATACTAGTTGAATTGAACTAAACATGAATGTCAAATTCTTTTACCAAGAAAATTAGAGAGCGACATTCAAGAAAGGAGATTTTGTGCTTGCAATCAATCACAGGCACAATGGTGCTTTCTCACAAAGGCCAAATGTAAGTTTGGATCAAAATAGAAACTCTTTGTTAAAACACATTTATGAGGCCCACCCATGTCCATGAATGCCACTTATGAGAGTAGAGAAGATGGAGTGGGGGTTGAGAAAAAAAAAATACTATAATGCCATAACCCTATATACCTACTTATTAAAGAGGGTACCTTTTTATTAGATTGAATATAATCTTGAAGGCACAGTGCAACAACACCCTTAACAAACACAAAGTGGGTCACATCTATGGAAATGAATTATCTCATGTCCTAAGACTGATTCAAAATATTAAAGGTCAGTTTCAGCATGACAATCATTAGATTGATCACTAGAGTTTATACATGATGAACCCATTCTGAAAAAAGGAAAGAAATGAAGTAAGTACTTGATCGATCCCATGTTCAAGATATATTCAATCCAAAGGTGGTCATCTTAATAATTCGAGCAATATTTTATATGCAATCAATACAATGAGTCTTAGAGCATGTAGACGATTTTGATTTTCCAAAGACACACCCCACTATATGTTTAATAACGAGGGTAATTCACTGTACTGGAATGAGCGATTTGCTTTGTAGTTCAACCCTAATATTGAATATTAGTTAGATGAGTGTCAAAGCTGTAGAGAGATGTCACCTATTCATAAGCTAGAACATCCGTAGGAGAAAATTATCCTATGACTGGTAATAGTGGAGTCAATGATGGGATATTTGCAAGTTTTTTTTTTTTTTCGGTTATTAACCAAAAAACACACTAAAAAAGGTAATTAAAAAAAAGAAAAATGTAATTTGGGATAAATTCTCAAATGCTTTAAGATATAGAAAATTATTACATATAGATGTTTTAGTATTATTTTTTTTATTGCTCAAAATAACTACCAGAAATAAAAAATCATATAGTAACTATCCGTAATGCTGTCTGGCTCGTGCGGCCCAAAGGGTCCCTAGCAGCAAGAGAGATCCATAATGTTGTCCGTCGGACTAGTTAGGTTGGTCAGGGGTTTGGAAGCCACGTTAATCTCATATCAAGTACGGTCGACGTGGTGGGGTTCCCTCGTTAGCATTATTCGAACTTAGGGTGTTACCTTGCCAAAAAAAAAAAAAAAGCTATTGTAATAAAAGAGGAAATTTGTTATATAGGCCCTATCACATAATTGTATAGAAGTTCTTTAGTATATAACGATTAATTTTTAGTATATAACTTCTATAATTCTTAAATTATAGCCCGTGTAGCTGAAGTAACGAATTATTATGCAGATGTGCCACTATAGGGAAAATATCTATTTTAATCCTTTAGCTTTTAAAACTATTATAATATATTACAGTGAAGGATTTTTTTATTGATTTTGACTGTCAATTATAATTTTGACGAACAAGTTACCCTCTCAGATCTTGCATATTCTATAGTGAGACTCCTTATTTCTTATCAACTCCCCACTTCTTAGAATTATAATTTATTTCTTATCCCATGCAACTCATGACTTCTTATACCTTCATGCAACCACTCACAATTTGTATACAATTATTGGTTGGATGCTTTTCGTAATTATAGGTGCATGAGCATGTTAAAAAATGAGGAGCTCAAACTTCTTATTACTTAAGTTAGAAGGCTGGAATCATATCAAAGCTACATGCAACTACTTGGGCCTGTTTGTTTAATAGCATTCCTGACAGGAATTCAGGTTGCAGGGGGTTTTTGAATTCCTGTCGGTAAATTCTTTGTTTGATTGTGTTTCAAGTATGGGTATGTGATACCCTGGCATTCCGGAAGCAGCTATCGATGGGGTTTTGGAATGCTGAGATGAGCAGTAGCATTTGAGAATTCCGATTGTTATCATTCGTTCCGATGAGAAGAGGATTCTCCAACGGTCATCTGCAGATTCAAATCTAAACCTTCTTTCTATTGATTTTTTCTCTGGTGAGCATCTCCCCCTTCTCTTTCATCCTCTGTTCTATATATTTTTTTTTTTCACAACATTGATTTTTTGCAAGGCAGGATGATGGATCTCATATTAAAAAAGAGATGATTTCTCAGTTATGTGATTTACTATTCCAATGGTTTCTTGCATGCTTGGGCTTTATGAAGAACTTGAGCAAAAAACCCCTTTCCTCTCATGTAGTATCTCTCGCGTTCAATTCCCGTTTGTTTCGTTCATCGTCTGTCTGATTATTTCAACAACTGTAAGACTCTCTATCTCTATCTCTATCTCGCTGTAGTGCATATGATGATGGTTTCTTCACTGTAGGTGTTTGATGAGTTTAACAACATTTTAAATTCCAGCATTTCAAATTCTCTAAATTCCACTAGACATGAATTCTCTAAATTCCTAGAACCAAACGGGCCCTTAGTTTGAAGCTTATGTAAAGACTAAAATATCGGGGCTGACTTCGGCACACCGACGCTGCAACAAAAACATGTAACATGTATATCCAATGGATCGTCACCACGCACTTGGGGAATTCCAGGACGAAATTCACATCTGGCAAAACTTCCTTGGATATAATAAATGCATTTTCTTTCCAATTTTACCCTTTCAATTAAAAAGTCATTTGCAATGTATTTTTATCTTTTGATTAAAAAAATAAAGATCCCAACTCAACATTTCCGGACAAAAATATAAAAATAAGACTCCACCTCTCTCATGCTTAATTAGAGAAGCTCCCCGAGGTTTCTCACCTCTCTAATAGAGACTTTCAAATTAATGTTTTTTTTATATAATCCCAGTACCTTGAATCGAAATGGGACTTACCTTTAAACTGATCATCTATAACTGTGATTAAAATAAATAAAAAATAAAAAATTGAATTGAATCAAATGATGTGGCTCTTATAGCTAATACAACTCTTTAATTGAAGTAGTCTTTGGCCAAGTAGGAATAATAGCATATGCATGGATGCACTATTTTTTTTAAATGGTCAATCCAGCAACACGGAAAGCTCGGATTGATGTTATATTTGAAGATGTCTTATATTATTTTGATTGGTTTGGATTGTAATAGGTGGGTCGGGCTCAGTGTAGAGAATCCGGATTCAATGACTTAAAGATAGGCACACCACACTGTGGTCCCCCCTCTCCTCCTACGAGCATAGTGAAAAAACTCTACACCAAACTAAAATATAGATACTTAATTTTAATGAATTTTCTACTGATCATAAAAAAAGCTTAATTTCTTTAGAAAACAAAAAAAGTCTATTTAATTTGAATATGTAATATTGAAGAAATATTAATAATAGTATATGCGCAAATTAAAAAAGGTTGGAAAAAACATTAATTCTCAATAATGAACATAATATTAATATTATGAGTTAATTAAAATTAATGTTAAATTTCATTATCAACATTTTTTATAAGTGGGCCGGCCCTATTGATGAGAATAATGACTCGTCGCCCACTATTAGATTGTATGAGGATTTTAAGTAGATCAAACTCTTTCCCCAAAGAATATCTTCTAAGATTCAAACTCTTTGTATATCTAATGCTAATAAGGATTAAAAATCTCCATTATATACTTTACTATGTACTAATACTATGGGAGGCACAATGGGTAGTTTTACCTTGAAGGAGTATAAACTCATTATTGGCCCAATCTTCATGTCACATACTTAAATTGTGAAGTACAATTAATTTTAATTTTAGTCTAGATTTTAATTAAAAGACTTATATGATGCTTAATTGGCATAACACCTTAAAAAGTAAGTCCATAAGTGGGCCCTATTGAGGAGAGTAATGAACTTGAAGCCCACTATTAGATTATGTTAGAATTCTTAGCGGTTCCTACTCAGATTTGAGTGAAATTTTATGTGTGATTTTTTTTTGATCGGGTTGCATTTTTTTAATGAGTGGACTTTATTGAGGAGCATGAAGAATTTGTTAGACTACTATTAGATTATGTGAGACTTTCTAGTGGGTCCAACTCTAATTGAATAAAATTTGACAATAGCTCATAAAATAAGGTGTCATTTATTTTGATTGGTTAAACTTTTTTTTATAAGTGGGCCGCATGGAAGAGTGTCATGAACTTGTGAGATTAATATTTGATTTATGTGGGAATCTAAAGGGGGTCCAACTCTGATTGAGTGAAATTATAATAAAACCATCATCTTGTATCTTGTACTATGCAATGAGTCCACTATAAGGTGAACCTAACTCCATGACCTGGATTGCAGATGAGAAGTATGCATATGCTCACAGGAGAACATTGGTCATGTCAATTGGTGGGCCCAACTCCAAAAGTGATGAAATCCAATACGGAGGTAATGAAGATAATAATTTTCTATGGTTTAGATATATAGATGTGGGTTCAATATGGTGGGTTTGAGTTTATAAGGGGTAGTGTTGGAATGTGATTTGCTAGGAAACTGACAAGAGTACTGTTGGAACTCTGTGTACTTGCATACACAGAGCCAAAAAGCATCATCAGTGAAGTAAAATCAAAAGGAAACTTGCCAATTGCATGGCATTGAAAGGAAAAGTTAATAATTATAGTTTGACTTTGGAACTAGGAAAAGCATTCAGAAGCATCTTTCTAGTCTCACGTCTCACGTAACTGGCATGTGAGTCAGTCAACAATGTCCATCTACCAGTCCCAGTTCTCTATAATCTTCTAGCTGTCTCCGGCTCTGCTTTTAATTTTCTTACACCTGGTGTGTTCTTAGCCATCTGTTTTTTTTTTTTTTTTTTGACATTCTGAACTCATTCTGTTGGTCAATCCAGGGTAATTTCTGTAGTTTCTAGAAGTTCTCTCCCATTTTCCCACATCTAGCCTTACAAGTATACATCAAAGGTAAAAATGTACAAATATCTATTTTGATTAGTTAATTCTAAGATTTAGGAGCATTAAAATTATTAGGAATCTAATATATAGGAATTGGGATAATTTATGTCGTTAGTGGTTAAAAATAAAGATCAAAAGTGAATATCCAAAAATCCTCATCAAATCAGCTCTATTCTAATAGAAAATGAATAATCAGTCGTCACCTTAGTAAAATAATATGTCAAAGTCTCATGAACACTTCCACCTTATTTCCCTCCATCCTCACCTCATATTTTTCGTCTTTCACCCTTTTCAAAGTTCTTCGTGGAGCTCAGTTGACTTTGAGTTCCTATATTCTCAAATTCTAAGTAATCTAATGCAAATAAATAAGCCCATATTTGTAATTGAATAGCTAGAAATTCAAAAATTTTTTTGCTTTTGTTTTTGTTAACAGAGAATTCTCAACCCTTTGGACTTGACTAATATCTTTGGGCCCAAAGAGAAGTCGGAAAAAATCCACGTGGCCCTCAGGTGGTAGCACTAGTGGACTTAACCTTCGGTTTCCAAAAAGGAGGAACTAGGGATCGATACCAGGATTGCTAGAAATTCTTGGCAAAATGGTTTCAAGCAAAGGATTATTTAAGAATCAAGGAGGAGATATGAGGTGGAGATGTATAAGAGAACCTCTTTCGAAGTAAGTTTGGTAATTCCTTACTGCCAAAGATTTGAAGGTTCCTCACTGAGGATTTATATGGCTGAGGGATTTTGGTATTTGCATGTAAATTCATAATATTGAGATTAATCCCGGGGGAGGGACTTAGATATAAAAATTTTCATGGCCAAACTTGAATTTTTAAAATTCTTATGAAAAAATTTGTGAGGAATCCTCGAGGTTTTGGTTGTCCAAATTTAACTTAAATTTTTTTTTTTTATCAATTAGGTATTCATTGTCAACCTCCCTTAATTTATTTTCACAAAATAAAATATTATTTTATAGTAATTCATGAATCTTCACATTTGAGTTTTCAACCCAGTGGTCGCATGATCGGATGGATCCGATGCATGCATGTCCACCCATGCAAAAGAAACTTTTATATGGCATGGTCCAATCAGCCGGCTCCTCCGACGAGGCCATCTCACATAATGTGGATACATTTATAGCAGACTCATATGATAATGTTTCCTGACTCAAAAGTCAAAACTTTGTTTTGACCTGTTGCCAACACAAATTCAGAATGATAAACATATGGAAAAATGCTACTTGTCCCGGGACTTTTGTCTGGGACTTGGCCGGGCTCCCATGGCAGCATGGGATCCTGCCATGGGATCCAACGGATCTCATGGGGAGTCGGGCCATGTCTCGGGATAAAACCCGGGACAAGTAGTCCGACTCAAACATATGGCTGGACACCGAACCAAGCCCAATACATTTGTCGGTTAGAATAGTTAGAGAGGCAACTAGTGTTTCTCACTTGCTTTTTTGCTTATGACAGTTCTATTTTTCTGTAAAGCCAATTCGAGCCTAGCAAGGGAAATTAAGTTTCTTTTTTAAGATTATTGTGAAATCTTGGGTCAGGTGATACATTATCACAAATCAGGTATTTACTTTAGCAAAGGGGCCTGTAAATATAGATGCAGAGAAATAACTTCAATTTTGGGAGTTAAGTTCATGGGAAAAAATGAGTAAGTATTTGGGAAATCCTTTGCTCATAACAAGGAATAAAAATCTTAGTTTTGAGGCTTTAATTAATAAAGTAAAGTCTAGAACACTTTAATCAAATCAGTAGCTTCAGCTATACCGATTTACAATATGTCGGTCTTGCGTCTCCCCAACAAAACTATTGATACTATTGACAAAATGTTAATATCATTTTGGTGGGGTGATGGCGAGGGAAATAAGAAAATGCACACTCTTAAATGGAAGGTGCTTCGTAAACCAATCAATGAGAGTGGGCTTTAACTAAGAGACACTAAGGCCTTGTTTGGATCGTCTTATTTTTTTGACGTCTTAATCTGTCTGAAAAAGATCTACGAGTTTAAGATCTTATTAGAGCTGCGAGTTTAAGATCTTATTAGCTGTTCTGTAATTAGATCGTTTGGCAACACCTGAACGCTATGAGATCTGAATTGAATAAGACTGTTTGGTATTGCATCTTATCCAATACACAGATCGTTTCATAAACCTATGAGTAGACTCCACAAACCTATTAACCAAACCAAACATGGAATCCAATGCTAAATCTCTTTAAACCAATAGAGTTTGGAAAAACCCAAAAATTACAACGAATTAATAAATCAAACTTCAATAAAATCCGAATATCCAATTTTCCATACCAAACGAAAAAAAAAAAAAACCCAAGAAAAGAGAGGGGATGAGAAGGAAAGGAAGATGAAGAAAAAGTTTACCTTTGACTTTGGATCCAAGACAAGAAGAAGGAATTACGGGAATTACGGGAATTTTAAAATTATTTTAAAGTCTTGAAGTGTCTTATCGCTTAAGATGTTAGGGTCTTAATTCCAGGAACTGGATTTCAAGCTCCTAGAATTAAGATAAATCTCGTCTTAAATAACAAGTCATCTTAGCGCTTAAGACATGTTGGTATTGCGTACCAAACAATCTTATTTAGTTTTTTTGTCTTAGCGCTTAAGACACAAGACATTAAGACCCAAACTTAAGACGATCCAAACATTACCTAATAGTAATAACTTAGCTCTCCTTACCAAATCTTGTTGGCGTTACCTCAATGATGATAATCTTCTATGTTCCAAAATTCTTAATGCTAAGTATTGCCCTTAATCCAACCTATGGGAAGTGAAATTTAGAAAAAGGCAACTAACGGTTTTGAAGAGGCTTCGTGGAGGGGGTAGATTTTATCTCTAAAGGAGTGGGTTGGATAATTGGCAATGGCGATAAATTTTCAGTATAGAAACATAATAAGATTCAAGGAAACCTTTTTCGAACATTACCATCCCAAAAATTACCTTGAAAAACTTATAGAGGGGTGGCGGGCAATGGGATATTGTCAATAAAACAAAAAAGAAAAATTTACTGATCAGTATGATGTGGAGGATATTTGCAAAATATATATATTCCAGCTGGAGCTAATGATGATAAGTGGGTTTGGCCTTTCTCTAAGAATGGTCAACTAACAACAAAATCCACTTACAAAGAAATAGTGAAAATGAGATAAATCAATTATGAGCAATCTATCAAATGAAAGGATTTTTTGGAGAATTTCCCTCCCTCAAAGAATCCTTCTATTTGGTTGGAAGTGTTTAGAAGTGCTATTACAGTTAAAAAGACTATACATACCAAAATTTATTCTATAAGCCCCTTGTGTCCTATATGTGGGGTTGGGGATGAAACGATTGATCATGCTTTAATGAAATGTGAACATGCCAGAGCACGTTGGTTCGGCACCCACTTCAGTCTTCAAACTAACAATCTTAATTTTGTGGAGTTAATAGATAGGTGGAAGGAGTTTTGTGGGCAAAACCATCCAATAACTCCCTTGAGATCTAATCATTCTAGAATGTGGGTTGTGGCTATGTGGTGGTCTTTATGGAAAGCAAAAAATGAATTTATTTTTAAAGGAAAACAAATTAACCTTTTAAACATAATTGCTTCAATTAAAGCAATGATTAATAGCTTTAATAACCCTTCGAGATAAGGGAGAGGAAGAAGGTTAGGGAAATGGAAACGACCGAAGTGATCAAATCTGGGATGGATGCTATTATATTCTCATATTCTGCCTTTAGGACAGTTGATGGGAAATCTTCATTCGACTATGTTGTCATGCTTAGAGGGACTGTTCTGGATGCAGGTGCTCGAATGGTCCGTCGACTTGCCAAAGAAAGCCGAAGCGAGGGCGGTCCTCGCAGCATTGAAAATAGCAATTGAGAAAGGTTATACAAGGATCCAGGTGTTGAACGACAATTTTGATTGGGCTATCATTCCAATTATTTCTAACATTAAGAAGCTCGCTTTGAATTTTGTGCATGTGGAGTTTTCTTATATTCCAAAAAGTCTTAACTATGCAGCTCATTCCTTGGCAAAGCTTGCTTATTCATGTAATCGAGATATAGATCGGGAAAGCGTGTTGTTATTCTTAAGAGTCGGTTGCTGATTGGGGGAGTTGGTTTTGTTGTGAATTTTTGGGTGGTTAATGCTTGTTGTTCTTGTCTTGCTTTGGCATTTAATGAATTATCTTTTACCAAAGAAAAAATGCCCACTACAGTCGTTGAGTTTGGATAGGCACTGGTGAGCTCCTTTGTGGGGCTTCTCTGTATCAACTATTTAATAGGTTATTTGGCAAATCCACATGTGATAGGAAAATGATTTACATGTGTAAATGATGCACATGTGATTCATTTCCATTTGCAATTGAGACCCATTGAAACACCTTTTATTGTTTGTTATTTTCACATATGCTTCAAAACCACATGCAAAAGGCTACTTTCCATCAAATGGCTAACTGTTGTTCTCAAATTTCTCAAAAACCATGTTGAATCAAAGCTTGAAATTTAATTTAAGTAAAATTTTTGCCTAACAAATACGACCAATGTTTCGGATCATGAAAAGAGAACGTCACGGAAGTCCAGAATCACAGATTTTAGGGTCTGGACACTTTCGCGAATATCTCAAATTTTGTGATGGATAAATGAATGAGATTTGACCACCTGGCGGACTTATAAATAGTCTTAATGGTTCATATCTTGCTATCAAGCCCCACACAATTCAAATAAATTTGAAAAAAACGAACTGGTAGTCAAGGACACCAATAAATATGGCATATTAATCGCTCAATCCAGCAAATTTACATGTTTTTTTTATGATTTATTGAAACCCATGAGAGTTTAAAGAATTTCAAGATTTACTTCTTTCCATAAATTTCACCGTAAGATTCATTTACTGAAAATATTACATTTATAAGAAAATACTAGCTAACCATATCCAAAGGATAAGGGCAACCTACTAATATCCCAAAAATCCTAACATACTAATAATCTTCAACATTCCGCCTCAATCACATGGTACTTTCAAAGAAAGTATTTGTGATTGTAAACATGAAAAATAAGAACCCTTTAATCTCTAAAAAAAAATAGATGATAAAGTCTTCTTGGTGATCACTATCTGTCTGTGGTTCCATCACTGTCGCAACTCACTCCTTTCTGAGTATGTCGTTGCCAGTGGCCCACTAGATCAGATCTGTCGCGATTTCTTCCAGAATCTTTGATGAAGATGGTGAGATAGTAGGTGAATGGGTGGGTAGGAGAAGATAATCATTTCTTTATTGAAATAGAAAAATTAACTGTGATAATTACGGAAGGAGGAGGATCATACCCGGCTTAATCGTAAGATCATCACCGGGCCCAAGCTCTGATACCATCTTAAAGCTCTGATACCAAACCCGGCCGGTGCACTTTTGACGACAAACTTTTTTTTTTTTTTGTTGCACTGAGTCGTTCCTCCTGGGATTCGAACTTACGAGCGGTTGGCTCTGATATCATATTAAATTTCTTTAGCTAGCTAGTCTTACCAAAACCTCAAGGCATACTCCCACTCAGGTGGAACCCGGCCAATGCACTTTTGGCTACACGCTTTTTCTTTTTTGGGCTGAGTCGTTCCTTCTGGGATTCGAACTCAGGACCAGTTAGCTCTGATATCATCTTAAATTTCTTCAGCTAACCATTCCTACCAAAACCTCAAGGCGTTAGTAGAGGCAGTGGGAATACTTTTCAATATTCGCCCTTGGGTGGAGCCCACTCCTCAATGGTCCCCCTCAGGTGGGACTCGGCCAGCGCACTTTTGGCGACACGCTTTTTTTTTATTTTTTTTGTGCCGAGTCGTTCCTCCTGAGATTCGAACTCACGACCGGTTAGCTTTGATACCATAAAGAATTTCAAGACTCACTTCTTTCCATAAATTTCACCGTAAGATTCATTGACTGAAAAGATAACATTTATAAGAAAATACTAACTAATCATATCCAAATGATAAGGACAACCTACTAATATCCCTAAAATCCTAACAAACTGATAATCTTCAACAAAGTTAAGATGTTAGATTTGGCCCCCTAGCTGTTTTCGACATTCTAAAGAGGACTAATAGTTCAGATCAAGAAAATGGGCCCCATAAAAGACCAAAAGGTAGATTTTAATGTTTGAAAAATTTTCAAATATCTCAAAATTCGTGATGAATCATCAGTTGAAAATTGACCTTTTATCGTATTTGACCTTTTAAAGAACCTGAACGGTTCAGATCTTGATTATAGCGCACACACGATTCATAAAAACAAAAAATAGGCTGGGGTGTTATTGACATTATTTAGTGTACCTTCGTTTTCACACACATGCGGTTCCGTTTCACATCCTTGGGGCTGAAAGTGCTTACCATTTTCACACCCTTTTCACACCTTATTTAAGCATGTGATGCATAAATGAGTACAGCCAAACATGAATTGATGTGATTCCATTACGCACCTACAATTTTTATTCCATTTTCACAACAATCAAACAACCCCTAATGGGAAGTTACAAAAAATCATAAAACTTTTGGCTCATTTGCAAGAAAGTACATCAATATTTGAATATTTTAAAAAAGTATGAGATTTTTCCATACTACCTTCAATCAAGTGCTCTCCATAAAAAATAAAAAATAAAATTAACTGGAGCGCGCTTACCTCGTGATAGATTTTTGTGTTGTCATCTTCTCTCCTTCTTATTGTCTCCACCAAAGAACCCGACACCATCTCCCCAGACCACTAGGAGACACCATTTCTTTTTCTTAATGTTTTTCTTGTTTCTCCTCCTTTCCTTTTCTTCTCTCTCTTTCTTTTTCTTCTTCTTCTTCTTTCTATCTTCTCTTCCCACCGTTCCAACCACTTCACCACAACCAAACACACTTTTTTTTTTACTCTCCTCTCGATTCCTTCTTCTTTTCTTCTCCTTCTAGGCCTCTATCATTACTTGCTAATTAGAGGAGTAGTTTTTCTTTTTTTTTAAAAAAAAAATTCCCTATATATTATACATAATATTTATTTTATATATTAATAGACAAAGGGCCAAACCAGGCCCCCTTGGGCCGGCTAAGTAAAGTCCTACCTCGGCCCTCAAGATTGCGTGCTTTTTAAAATTAGGCCCTACCCTACCCTCAGGTTTTAGGACAAAAAGGAAAGCCCTCGCTTTGAGGGCTTTTGTGGGCCGAGCTAGTACGAGCCCCATTGCCAAAGGGTCAGATATACAGCCCTAGATGGTTTGATTGTTTGTGTATCGTGATAGATTGTAGTTTGGAGGTATTTTTCCTCTATGCCACCCAACAACTCTCTTTCTTCTTCTTCTTCCTCTCTCTCTCTCTATCTTCTCTCCCCACCGTTTGAGCAAATTCACCATAGCCAAACACCCGTTTTTTCTCCTCTCCATTCCTTATTTTCTCCTTTCTCTTCTCTATTCTTCTCTGCTTCTTTTCTTCCTTTTTTCTCTCTTCTTCTTGTTTCTTCTCTCTCTCTCTCTCTCTCTCTCTCTCTCTCCCCATGATGGGTGTGAAGTTCACACAATGGAAGTTCACACAAAGGGCACCAAGGGTGGACTCAAGTGTTAGCGCAGGTGCGGTCGCACCCGTGAGATTCGAGAAACTCTTAATATAAGACCTTAAAAGACTTGGTATTATTATTTAACTTCTTCACTTGATCATTGCCCGCACCACCCAAATGAAAATTCTTGGTCTGCCATTGCTGGGCACCTTGTACTAGTTTACGGACACACCACTGGGGAGGGCATAGACCATGGGTCTAGAGAAGAAAGAAGAAAGGAATATACAAAAACCTGTTATAAGAGCATTTTTGTCATTTTTGTAACTTTTTAGGGAGAATAGTTAATTGAAAGAAGTGTGAAAAACTTTTATATTTTTCTGAAATAATCAAATCTTGATATCCCTTTTTGAAAATGGGCTAAATGTTTCATACTTTTTTAAAAAGTTTCCAATATTTAAATTGCTCAAAATAAAATAAAATAAAGTAAATTATTATGGAAAAAAAACCTTAGACTTGTCCACAGCAGCAAAGGAACCAATCATTTCGTATTGATGCATCAGGGCTTCCTACAAATTTCCCTGTTTTTTAATTTTATTTTTTTTCTCTTATTTGATGATATCTAAAGATATTGCCAAATATCGAACATAAAACTCTAGCAGAAAATTGTTAGCATGTGCGTGGTCCCAATTCACAAAGAGACCCCTCATAAGGAAGTCTCGTGGTAGCAAAGCAAACTAGGATGTATTAATCCTTTTGTGGTGATAGAGATAATAATTATTATGAATTTAATCCAACTATCTATCATTTATCATCTCTCCATTCAAATTCAAATTGAGAGTTATCACCCAATAAGAGTGGCTGCAAATTATCTCAATATATCATCTTGACACTCATATCCAATAACAAGTAATAGTGAGAATGAAGTGTGTGAAATACCATTGAGAAAAGCCTTTTTCCTCTTCTTTCCACTAGATCTGAATTGTCCGTCGTCTTCTTCTTCATTCAGGATGTCTATCTTGCTCTTGGTTCGTGAAAAGTGAATCACACAGGGGTAATCTCTTATAAACAGTAGTCACAGATCTCCACAATTGGTGCTTGATCTAAGCCATGCAATCAATCATTGCACTTTTAGGATTAGTGCTTCGGGCGGCCGCAACATTCAAAGCCTACAAAAAGCTCTTTTTTCCTACCTTTTCCACTCTTTTTTTTCCAATCATCTCGCTGCTTTCTCCTTAGTGGCAGGCTTCCAGCCCTTGATTCTTTCTGTTTCGTTGTTTCTCAATAAATCTCTACAAATGAGATCGTATATATCCAAATCAGTCGGCCATTCATGAATCATGAGAAGTGGGGAAACACCTTCCAGTCATGTCATATATGGAGGAGAAAGTATCTGTTAGGTTACAACATCTTTGCTAACTGATAGACCCAATCAATATGGTCGTTGAGGCTATTTGTAGCCACTTAAGCGGGCCTTAGAGGCCCACATGGATAGAATGAACCCACTATCAATTCTTTCTCTTTAAAGCTAGATAGCAGTCGGGAAAAAACAAACTCAATACTGGCCTTAGGAGAAGCTACGTCAGCTTCTTGAGGCCTCTTTGTGAATGTGTCTTTTCAAAAATACATATATGCCTTTTCAATAAGATGTACTGCTTCTTGGTGCCCATTTGTGAATGTTTCTTTTTAAAAATGTATATGTGCCTTTTCAGTAAAATGTATCTTGGGCCTATTTGTGTAGATGTGACTCAATTCAAAGGGATACCTTCCAACTCTATAAATTAAGATGATTTTTAAAGTTTTTATATAGTATTCAACATGAGCCAAAATGCATATAAATCATTTTTTTTTTAAGATGAAACGTGTACGTTGACATGGATTAAGGGAATATAGGTTTGATTTTCATAATTTTTTGATTGATTTGAATTTTTATTTTATTTTATTATAAATGGGTTTCTATGAAAGGGATATTAATTTTAATAAAGTATTCAGGTCACACAAGACTTAACTTGTGCATCGAGTGCTAGTAAACCTTAAAGCAAAAACCAAATCAATCAAAATAATCCTAATGGTCTTCTTCTCTATAACATCAAATTCAGAGAGCATAGTTCATCCTCAAGGCTATAGCCGGTAATCTGGAGCCATTTGGTAGGAAATTCTCATGATCACCATAAGATGCAGGAAAAGTACGATGAGCAGATTCTAAAACAGTTATTCTAGAGCCCACATTGGATGAGCCATAATCCTGGCCCTCCAAATGTTAGCACAAGATTTTTTTCTTTTCTTTTTATAGTTCAAGTTTTCTTATTTATTTCAATTCCCCATTTGAACCGATGGTCAGCTTCTCTATTGAAAGATGCATTTGGACGAGATAGTCCAAACCCCATTAGATGGCCTGGAACATCCAGTCACCATCTTTTGATGTGTCTGCTGATGAGTGTATAACCTAACGAATTGTACCGTTAAAATATGGTTGGAAAATTTTCCGAATTGACTTTTGACTTATTTTAATAAGTTATTTGTATTTCTAACCATTTAATAAACAGATTTGGTTTTATAAAATTAAGTTTATTTATATGTAATTATACATAAGGTTTGGAGTCAATGATTTAAAAATGGTTACAGAAATCTAATTTGAAACTTATAATTGATCTTTTACATTCAATATTTGGACTAACAAATTATGTAATAAGCAAAATTTTTCTTTTATTTTATTATTGTAGTACTTTTCTTGCATATATAAATTTATTAAATTGACTTAATTATTATGAATGCGTGTAAATAAACATAATTCTATATTTTATAAGTAATGGATTCATTTTAGATATTTTTAAAAAACATGACTCTTCCGAGTCTCTGTTATGACCCTATTCGAGTAAAAAAAAAAATTTGTATCGAACGAGTCGAGTACGAATTACGAGTTTTCCAACCTTGATGTATGTAGCCTATCCTGATCAGATGAGATGTACAAATATGGCCCAGCAGCATAATGGACTGTCATTTTGCCCTGCAGATGAGATGTTTGTATCTCACACACGAGTACCTACCACTGGCCCATGTAAGCTGCTGCGTCTCTTTCTCGGTTTTGATCAATTACCACCTTCCCCACGCTTCAGAATGTTTCAGCTATTTGTAATGAACATTTGCATCTTATATCGATGATCTTTTCTCCTTAAATATTTAAGTCCTTGCCCTTCAATCGATGGCCTCCAACATTATAATAGAAAAAGAGCATGACAAATCATCTGATAATTGTGGGGTTTTCAATCATTAGTCCATCAATAGCAAGACCAACTAGGTACCGTTCAAGCTTTTGACATTGGGTTAGTTCTTACAATAGGTTAATTTATAATAAAGTTTTTGTGTCGTTGATTTCTAGATGTAATGCTTCTTCCCCTATGCGGGCTATTGGTACTAGTGGAGTGGGATTGACCCGCAATACAAAACCTATAGGTGTAACCTTTCCCTCAATACTAAAATCGACAGTAGAAGCATCTAAGGCTGCATCAATCGGGGATACACGACAGAAGGAATTGTTCTATCTCCAAACTTCACCTTCATCAAGAGTAGGTTCAGAATGGGGAGAGTATAAATCTTTCTTCTTCTTCGTTTTCTCCATGTTGGTATTATTATGCATTCAACATTTGATAGGAAAGGGTGAAAACCCTCCACTTTCAACTGCATGTTTCTATTTACCAAGAGAGAATAACGTTTCCGGGAGAAACTTCCATTTTTGCCAACACACTCCTGGTTGAGTGGTATTGGTCGCACACATGCCCAGGTATCGATCCCTCGGTCTTCAGATTTAAAGTATCACTCCTGAATAGAACGTAGCTCAACATGAAAACTAAATAAATAAAACCTTCCATTTTTCTAGTTGGAATATCAAGTAGAAGCATTTGCACTCTTCTCTCTCTAGCTTTCTTTGCTTGATAGTAATTCTCCCATTTAAGAAGAAAATCAATCCCCTCCCATGAAAGAATAGCATTTTACCCCACCAGAGAGATAAAGAGCATTCTTCCTCATTTTTTTTTTCTTCCTACAAATATTATACTTAAAAGATGGCGGAATTTTAAACCAAGAAAATACAGAGCGCACATTATTGGAAAGGCCAAACAAAATCTGATCACCCAGGGGAAGAACAACTCACTACAGTACAATTCTTAATGCTTTTATCACAATATGATGGGGAATTTTATGAAATTTCTGATATAGGAAAGACTCATTAGTCACATTTCCCTGCTCATTTCTTTTTCTTTTTCCCTTTTTTCTTCTGACATAAAAAGCCACAACAAAAGGAAAACTATTCTGATTGGCTTCATTCAAAGTCGGGTCCAAAACTCACCAAGACTACAAAATTACTAGATATGATGATACACAGATGGTTACCGCTAATATTTTCCACTGTAAATTCAGTAAAAAGCAAAGATTCCATTATAACATGTTCTAGATTAGTAGAGCAGCAATACCTTTTCTGTTCACTCAAACCTCAGGGCTAGAAATTTCCAAGGAGCCTACTTCTTTGCATATGTAACAACCATAGGGTTCTGTGGCGTTATCTTGAAACCCTGAAGTCCTTGCATTGCAACCGTTGACTGCATTTCATCCCCATACTCGACAAAAGCAATGCCCGGCTTGGCTTCCACCATCCTAACCTCCTTAAAACCAGGATACTGACAGAAGAGCATCTGCAGCATCATGGGAGTGGTTTCGTGGGGAAGGTTTTGAACAAACAATATGTTGTTTGGTGGAGCTGGTGCTTCTGGAAGCATCGACTTTGCGCCTCCACCAAATGGTAACTGTGATAGCTGGTTTCAAGGAAAGAAAAAATTAGAAAAGAATCAGATGCAACAATTGAGCTATACTATGATAATTAAGTAAATACAAAGTGAAATTTTGAAGTACTAATGCAAATAACCAACTGCTGATCCACTGGTAGCTCAGTGGTGAAGCGCCTTCCCCTCCACAGAAACAACCAGGGACCTGGTTGTAACACTTGGGTAGGGTTTGTGTGGGTGTGAGTATTTACCAAAGCAAAAAACAAAAAAAAATGCAAATAGCCAGCCCAAAAATTAGGATCATAATCATTTTTACTTAAAACAAAATCAATTCCAATAAAATGGAAACAACATGGCGAACGTCGTCTTCAAATGAAATTTGCAATCCAAGCTAATGTATTCCAATTTCCCACATAGGCGACTTCAAGAAGCCCACCAGCACACATATAAAGAAATATTGAGATATAAAAAAGTAAATATTTAATTAAAATATAAAAGCAATGTAATCATTATCAACAAGAATAAACTACAA
Source organism: Camphora micrantha (assembly GCA_003546025.1). Classification (NCBI taxonomy): domain Eukaryota; kingdom Viridiplantae; phylum Streptophyta; class Magnoliopsida; order Laurales; family Lauraceae; genus Camphora; species Camphora micrantha. The sequence goes on along the minus strand of QPKB01000008.1, from coordinate 35,345,297 downwards.
AAAACTTTGATATTATTGTGATACTGAAACCCTTTAAAAAAAAAATTCTTACACGCAAGGCAACAAACCACTTCACACATCCACACCAAACTTAGGTTCAAAACTGTGGGGCCACCTGGATGCATGGAAATCATGGCGGGTTGGGGATGGAAAGAACTCACTGACAACTAGGTTTGGGGAAAAATCAGCCCTATCACATCATCCTTAACCCCTTAATCTTTGGCCCTCAAAGTTTAATAGTTTGACAAGCATAAAATATTTGGATTTTCAATTCATAGTAACAGTTGGATGTGTTGAATTGGGCTGGGTGCCAATCAGGAGTGACTGTTGAAGGGGTTAATTGATCAGGGCCGGCAGCCCAAAAAATGGAAGGTTCACACCTTCCTTATGGTTAACATTATATATATATATATATATATATGGGAGACATTCATGTGCATCCATCCCTCACCATAGGGTGAGGGAACTTTCCCTTTTTGCACATGACACTTCTTTTTATGCATATGACCACTTATGACTTTTCCTCTTTTTGCACACGAAATTTCCAATTATGGAAGTGTCCCTTACCCTATGGTGAGGGATGTATGCACATGAATATTCTCCTATATATAAAATCTATGTCCTGAATATCTGAAATCTCTGTCACCAACTCACCTGGAAATAATATCTTCTCTTAAATCCAAATAACTAACCAGTCTGGAATTTAAAACCCAAGGAACTAGACCGATTAGTCTTAAGGAAGAGGGTTCTCTAGTTCAACCAAGGTATAAATGTTTTCCCCCCTTGAAGGATGCCAGTATCACCATTATTCCAATGGGAACCTAAAACTATCTTCATTTAGTAGCCAGAGGAAATCCCTTCACTTATCATATGGAAGAGATTACATCTTTTATATGGGAGAATGCAATGAAGCATATCCTAAAACAGAAATCAGTGCTACAAACAACTAAAATTGAAGATTTATTGGCACAAATTAGGATGCTTTCTGCCTGAAAACTTAACAAGAAAATGCCACAGCAATAAGGGAAATGTGCTCACCGGAGGTGCGGCACCAAAGGCACCAGCATATGCAGAATTTAGACCCACTCCAACTTGATTAGCATCATGGTGTTGTTCCCTTCGTTTTCTCTCAGCTGCATCAAGACAAAGATGTGACTGTTCAAAACAGATCTAATTGATTTGAAACTTAAATATTGCAGTCCAACTCACTAAAGAAAACCAATTAAAATTACAGTTTGGTGATTTTTCATTTCATTATTCTATAATAAACATAATATTTGAAGGACTGAACAAAAATTTTAATTACAGTTATGAAGAGTCTCTGTAAATATGTAACTTAGAATAAGATTATAAGAATTGAAACTGCTCTTTCTTATTCAAACACAAAAAACTCCAGACAGATGCACTCTTATGGTTGAGTGGTGTTGGCACCTTAGTCTCACACTAATGCCCAAGGATCAAACCCAGGGGCGGACCTACATGCACATGACCTGGGCGGTTGCCCCAGGTCTATTTTGAAAATGTTAGAAAACTAAATGGGCTTGGACCTGTCCCACTTATAATTAATAAATATTTGCCCCACGTCTAAACCGTGTGATTGCCCCTCATCACAAAACCTTGGTAAAAACACTCCTGTCTTTTGAAATTTTCTACCCGCCGAGAGTACTGGATCCTCTTCACGCCGTTCTCTTTCGACAATTTCTTTCAATTGAGAGTGAGATCCTCTTCACGGTGATCGAACTTTTCGCCACCAATCCCCTTGTGGTTACTCTCTTTCACACCAAATAACCCTAAATAAAGCAATCTCCCTCCCTCCTCAGACGTAGCATAATTCTATTCATTCTATACCTAAATTTGAATCCTTAATCTCCAAATCCTATTTTCAAATCCTAATCCAAACCTAAGCCCTAAATCACCAAATCTGAGCATATCTACAAGATGAACAAATCACCATTGGGCATACTTTAATCTTCAATTCATACAAATATCGGGTCTTAGAGTTCACGTGTGAATAATTTGAGTTACATTTAAGTGACGGTTTTTCTTTTTTGCCATGAGCCCACGACCAACTATAGGAAATTATTTTTACAGCTAAGGTAAGTACACGCAACCAAATTCTTTACTTCCAAATAAAACCCATTTGGGAACCCAAATTGGGTAATTGGGTGAGCAGGGCATTCAAATGCCTATGATTAAAGACAATGTTATCTTAGGCTTATTTAATGATAATGAATCCATGATAACCTGAATTTGGAAAAGGTAGTGGTAAGACCCTTTAATTGGATAGGAGATCTGAACATGAAAAAAAGTTTTATTTCTATTTAAATGCAATAAATTCTCTTTTTGTATTATGCATGTGAAAAAAGTTAACAAACCGAGCAAAGGTTTAGCCCCACCCAAACAAAAATCCTTGGTTCGCCAGTCCTCAAGTGAAAGTATCACTCGCAAACCAGTGGCCCAACATACCAGCTAAAAAAAAAACGGACGCACTATTTTTAATGGCACGTTTTTTTTCGAATTTATATGTAACCCTTTGTGATAATTACAAATAACCACCTATCTTTTTATATTTTACAAATAAACCATCATGCTAATATAAAAATCCCGGTCAACCACTGAAAGTGGCAGATTGAGGCCAGTTTTGGACAGATTGATGAAAGTTGGCATTCATTGTAAAATCATGAGAATGCCCCTAGATATATAAGACAACAATCGACTATAACATAATGCTCCACCTCCGCTTAGCTAATCATGACTCATGAGCCAATCCAATTTGTTATACCTTACTCAAACATCATCACACCCAACAACCACCACTCAAGAGATACCAAAATCTATCATTCTTGATGCAGGAAGGACGCCCTGAAGAGAGTCTACATGACATAACACCACTCAAGAAACAAGAGGGAAACCAGAAGAATTTCTGACAAAATAAACACTGCATTTTATTAATGGTTGAACTACATATAAGACCCTTTGCCCTCACAGAAGGCATGAATTTCCTTTTATAATATGATTTGCACACTAGAATACTTCCTAATTAAAATAACTAAAATATAAATCCAACTAAAAAAATAGGAAGCTCACAGCAAAACAGCAACTCCATGAGAAACCCATGATGTGCCTTGCTTGCAATGGGAAACCCAAATTTGAGTGACACATGAGGGTAGGGGGTCCACTGTTGGATAATCAATGAAAAAAAAAATCTAACATAGTGGAGTGAAATTTCTTAAAGCAGTCAATTCTTATGTGGCCCACTATTGAATTCAAAGCCCTCTACACCGTACATATATATATACACACGGAGAAGCTCTTGTGAGAGTTACTCTCATAGTACTATGAGAGTAAGGGGTGTGGGTTCTCACATTTAGGCTGTTGGCGTTGGATATGGATGTGAGTAGCTCTCATAGGAGCATCTCCCGATACATATACATACATATATATATATAGAGAGAGAGAGAGAGGGCAAAGAACCACATAAGAGTCTCATGACGGGAGGCCACTCAATGGGCGCACTTGTAAAAAAGTTTAGGAAAAATTTCAAAACAGGGCTGAAGGTTTGCCCTGAATCTGATTTCAAATCAGGGAAAAAAAAACTTACATTTCAAATCAGGACTTAAGTCTGCCCTTTACATTTAAAATCAGGACATTCGGCGAGAAATTCAATTTCCCGGCAACTTTTTCCTCTATTTTTTCAAAATACCCAAAATGCCCTTAAACCCTTTCCTCTTCCTCCCTCCTGGCCACAATCATTCTCGTTTCAGTCCCGGCAAAGCAGCTGATAGAATCGCCCTTTGACGTATCAGTAAATAACTAAAGTGAGAAAATTCCATCTTTGAGATCTGAAAAAGGTAAAACTTCACAACACTGATGACTCAAATTAAAAAGTATTGATAATGATGATATGATGATGATGGTACCCGTGAGAAGCCCATAAGACCATCAAAAGGCCCCTGTTTTATAATGAAATCTTCTATGTATGTGAGGCATTCATCAACCCCTGTTTTATCATGAAATCTTCTATGTATGTTAGGCATTCATAAAAGTGCTGGTACTCGGAGAACTGAAATTCGAACATAGAGAAATAAGTCTTGTTTCTCTACATAGAAGGCAATACTTTGCCCTCTCTCTCTCTCTCTCTATATGTATATATATATATATGTATATGTATATGTATATGTATATGTATAAGGAGATGCTCTTATGAGAGCCACTCACATCCATATCCAATGCCAACAGCCTAAATGGTGAAATAAAAATTTATCTTTTATATATATATATATATATATAAAGGCCCAATCTAAGCTGCCATTGCAAATTTCGACACCACCACGCAAACCACCGTAATCTTCATCCTCTTCCCCTTCGTTTTGCACGCTTTCACAACTGGCAGCCCCTTCTACCAACTTTTTCTTCTCCGTTTGTCCCGCTAGAGGTAGGATCTTCTTCCCTTTTGGTTTCATTCATGGTTGGGAGTCCATTTTGTGCAACATATGTGACATGCAAGATCCCTTCGTCATTTCTAGTTTGGTTGTGATTTTTAGGGTGTTTTGGGTGTGAATTTTGGGGAATTCTGAGAGAGGAGTTTTAGCAAGGATTAGGAGTGTTTGAAGGTGAAATTAGAGCGCATTGGAGCCAAGGCAGGTGTTTGATTTGAATCTCAAAGCATGCACGGAGTGTCTTGTTGTTTTTAGCTTTCCTCTTCACATGTTACCCTTGATTCAAAATCTTAATTGTGTTTAGCATGCTTAAAATTGAATGTAATTGGCTCTCCAAATGTTTTAGAATTTCTAACAAAACTTGAAAATTCCCAAAAGTTGTCAAAAAGACCCGAAATCCCCTTTCCCGCAGTGGACAACCGGCCACAAGGCCCATTTCTGCACATGGATTGAAATATCGGCCGCCACGCTATCGCCCGCCACGGCCAAAATATCGGCCGTCACGTGCGTAGCGGCCCGTAGCGGCCGCTACACAATCGTGGCGGCCGATACGGGCCGCCACGGTATCGGCCGCCACGCACCGTGGCGGCCGTTACGTGGCGGGGGGGTTATAAAAACCCCCCCTTTTGACGAAAATGGGTTTCAAACCCATTTCTTCTTCCCCAACTTGCTGTTTTCCCCCATTTCTTCCGCCAAAGTGGTCCCAAGTGTCCCCTAAGTGGATTTTTTCAAGATTTCTTGTCTCCAAATCAACAACATACAACTAATCAAAGGATTTTAAAGATTCTAAATAAGAATCTTCATCTAGGTATGTAATTTTTTTTCAACTTTTGAGATTTTCACTCTCTAACTACTATGAATCACAATATAATGGCATCATTGGCTTGTTTTATTGTAGATCCATGCTTCCTTTTGATCTTGCATGCATATCTTTTGGTTTTTTTTTTCAATATTGTTATTTTTATTTTCGGATTTATGTTATTTAAAAAAAAAAAACCATTATCACTTTTGGAAAACTCATGAAACAACTTGAAAATAGCTTCATATTGTTAGATCTATGTTTCCCATAGATCATTCCAACATGTAATGCTTGTTTTTCAATTTTTTCCTTTTTTTATTTTCGGATTTTTTTATTTTTGTAAAAAAAAAATATTTTTAGTAATTGAATGCCATTCAAATGTCTTGAAAAGGGCTCCTACATTATAGATCTATGTTTCCCATAGATCATTCCAGCATGTAATGCTTGTTTTTCAATTTTTTTCCTTTTTTTATTTTCGGATTTTTTTATTTTTGTAAAAAAAAATTATGTTTAGTAATTGAATGCCATTCAAATGTCTTGAAAAGGGCTCCTAGATTATAGATCTATGTTTCCCATAGATCATTCCAACATGTAATGCTTGTTTTACAATTCCCTTTTTTTTATTTTCGGATTTTTTTATTTTTGTAAAAAAAAAATATTTTTAGTAATTGAATGCCATTCAAATGTCTTGAAAAGGGCTCCTAGATTATAGATCTATGTTTCCCATAGATCATTCCAGCATGTAATGCTTGTTTTTCAATTTTTTTCCTTTTTTTATTATTTTCGGATTTTTTTATTTTTGTAAAAAAAAATTATGTTTAGTAATTGAATGCCATTCAAATGTCTTGAAAAGGGCTCCTAGATTATAGATCTATGTTTCCCATAGATCATTCCAACATGTAATGCTTGTTTTACAATTTTTTTCCTTTTTTTATTTTCGGATTTTTTTATTTTTGTAAAAAAAAAACTATTTTTAGTAATTGAATGCCATTCAAATGTCTTGAAAAGGGCTCCTAGATTATAGATCTATGTTTCCCATAGATCATTCCAACATGTAATGCTTGTTTTACAATTTTTTTATTTTTTTATTTTCGGATTTTTTTTATTTTTATAAAAAAAAATTTATTTTTAGTAATTGAATGCCAATCAAATGTCTTGAAAAGGGCTCCTAGATTAAAGTTCTATGTTTCCCATAGATCATTCCAAACATGTAATGCTTGTTTTTCAATTTTTTTCATTTTTTTTATTTTCGGATTTTTTTATTTTTGTAAAAAAAAAAATTATTTTTAGTAATTGAATGCCAATCAAATGTCAAGAGAATGATTCTTAAGTGTTAGATATATATTTCCTCTAACATGTTTTTCTGTTTTTTTAATTTTTAACATACTACTTGTTCATATTTATAGGTATTCAGTCTTCTATTGTGCATTTGTGTTTGCCAATTGATTTTTGAAGATGCCTCGTGATATTGATCCCGCATGGAACTATGGTGAGGCAGTTGAGAACAACAGGTTGAAAATCAAATGCAAGTTTTGTGGGAAAGTGACCAATGGGGGCATTACAAGATTCAAGCACCATTTGGGCCACATTTCTGGCAATGTTGCGGGCTGTACCGAAGTACCAAGGGAAATCAGGGAACAAATGAAAGCTTTGGTTGGCCAAAACAAAGCTAGAAAAATAGAGATAAAAGAAAAGAGGCAGCAAGATGTTGATGCTGCCCGTTATGATGTATTTGGGGATGAAGGTTTTGATGATGAGGATGCACAGATGGAGGCTGCACGCCGAGAGTCCTTTATGAGTCGCCAAGAAGAATACGAACGTCGTGCATTTGCTGGAAGCAGCAAATATTATGATGCAGGGGGCTCATCTGCTGTGCCAAGCAGGGGCAAGGGCCTTGCGGGGGCCATGCGTAGGGCATTTAGCACCCGGGAAAGGGATGATGTAGAAATTCTTTCTACTAGAAGAGCAGTTCCTCCCTCTATTGATCCTCTAGTACATAGAAAAGAGGGGGCTAAACAACCAAATATATCAAGTGTTATGAAAGGGGTGATGAAGGGTGCAAGAGATAGATTAGCCAAAGCTACAGCAAAATGGCTAATTCACAAGAACATACCGCCTACAGCAATAGATTCCTCATATTTCCAAACAATTCTTGATGTTGCCGCCGAAGCTGGCCGAGGAATACAGTCGCCCTCTGTTTATGATGTGGGCACTAAGTATCTCGAAGAAGAATATAAAGAAATAAAGGTATGGGTGGAGAACTTTAGGCCCATGTGGCAACAGAATGGGGTTACTATTATGTGTGATGGGTGGACCAGCGGCACACAAACACAATTAATAAACTTTTTGGTACAATCAGTTGCTGGGTGTGTCTTTGTGAAGTCCGTGGATGCATCTGAACATAGACGGACAGCTAAATATATATACACTCTTATGGATAAGGTTGTAGATAGTGTGGGAGAGGAGAATGTTGTACAGATAGTTACAGATAATGGCGCCAATTTCAAGGCAGCCGGTAGGATGTTGGAGAATAAAAGACCTCATCTGTTTTGGACTCCATGTGCAGCACACTGTATAGATCTCATTATGGAAGATATTGGAAAGAAGAAGAAAATTGCTGAAGTTATCAAGGCATGTAGAGGCATTACCAGATTTATTTATGATCATTCATGGCTTTTGAGCTTGATGAAAAGATTCACAAATAACCATGCCTTGATACGTCCGGGAACAACTAGGTTTGCCACCCATTTCATTGCGATGGAGAGCCTTGTAAGGTTTAGAACAGAGCTGATTCAGATGTTTGCATCAGAGGAATGGCTTCGTTCGAAATGGGGCAATGCAACAAGTGGTCCGGAATTTGAGATCCCTAACTTGATGAGGGACAATAAATTTTGGAAAAAAGTATCTAATTTATTAAAGGTTTATGAGCCTTTAGTTAAAGTGTTGCGGCTTGTAGATGGTGACAAGCCAACAATGGGATATATATACGAAGCAATGGATCGGGCTAAGCAAGCTATCATGGAAAATGTTAGATATCATGAAGAATATATAAAAATTATTGATGCCCGGTGGAATGACCAGCTGCACCATCCATTGCATGCTGCAGGTACTCAATAATAATATCACTATTTGATGCTTTTAAATCAATCTAGTTCTCTTTGATTGACGTTTAATCAATTAATCATTATGCATTTTAACTGTTTTCAATGTAGGTTATTTCCTTAATCCCGAATTCTACTACCCCAATGCCCAACAGCACAGCGATGCAATAGACACAGAGTTGAGGGTAGGATTAAGGGAAGTGTTGAAAAATTTGTTGGGAGTTGATGATTCAATTGAAGCCATCCAAGAGGTGAGTTCGTGATTGGGAATTTTATATTTAAGTCTTGAGATGACAAATGTATATGCTTGAGATAGGTCTTAAACATGTATGGTTTATTAATTTATTCCGAATTATCACATTGTAGATATCTACATACACACAAAGGAGAGGAGGCTTCGCAAACCCTCTTGTAATGAGGGCGATTGGAAAGATGCCACCTGGTACCCAATCACCAGACCTATTAGGCTTTTGTTATTTATCTTTCAATTGATTGGAACTTGGAACTTGGAACTTGGAACTTGGAAGGACCTAAGGAATATCTAATTTTATTTGTTTACATTGAATTTCAGCTGATTGGTGGACGAATTTTGGAGAAGACACTCCAATGCTAAGGAAAGCGGCTGTTCGCATCCTTAGTGAAGTTACAACTTCATCAAACTGCGAAAGGAATTGGAGCACTTTCTCTTTGATCCACACAAAGTCCAGGAATCGGCTTACCATGCAAAAACTCAACAAGCTTGTATATTGCCATTACAATTTTAAGTTGAGAAACAGAACAAGAGAAAGGAGGGCAAGGGATAATCCCAACTATTGTCCTATTAGTTTGGATCACATATTTAGAGAGGACGATCCCTTGCTCCCATGGATAGCCGAGATAGAGGATCCATTGCTAGATTCAAATCCGGACTTTCAGGAGGAGGTTAGAGATTTGCTTGATGAAGATATAGGCGGGGCAGAGGGTGCCCCATTGGGAGGAGAAGGCTCAAGTGCACAGCCGCAAGGCCCGCAACCACAACTAAGAGGGAAAGAACCTGCTCATGCTATGTCATCTTCTGAGAAGACGAGTACCACCGTCTCTTCGAGTAGCCATGGTGGAGGAGATGGGGGAGATGGAGTGGGAGACACTAGTGGGACAGGTGCTACTAGTGAATACTACCAACATGATCAGGAAGATGTCATTCCTGTAGGGAGGTACACGACTTTCCGGAAAGAATGGAAGGAACCATTGGTTATCAACGGCGTCGGAGACCACCTGCTCCTGGAGGTAGTAATGAACTAGGTGGAGGTATTGGAGGCCAACAAGCAGCATCATGGGCTGAATCGTGGAACCCTGGTTATAGTGGACAAGGACCCTCACAGTATTTTGACTATTTTCCATATGGTCAGCCAGGTCAAGTACAACAAGGAGAAGAACAGTCTTCAACTTCAGGGTCCTACTCATATGGTGACTATGGTGAAACCCAATATAGTAGATATCCACCTCCTCCACCTCCTCCAAGTTCTTTTGATGCGGGTGCGGCTGCCTTCTTTGGATTTGTGGATCCCAATGCTCATCAATATCAAATTCCATATGGTGCCACTAGAAATGATAACAATGATGGGGATGAGGATAGTCATAGCCCCTTGAATCTTGGTAGACGTTCGTTTTGGTGGTGATTAAGGTATTCTTATTTCCTTCACTAACTCTATTCTTTGTCATTTCTAAATTGGCGTTGAACGTTGATTGTTGATCACTTCATGCTTCATAGTTCATCCACTTGATTGAATTTGAACCTTGAATGTTGAAGTATTTATATTTGATTGTTTAATGTTCATTAATGAGTAATGACTAATGACTAATGACCTAACCTAACTCTTAAGTCTTCTTAATTCTTATGCCTTTATTTCATGCTCTATTTTTTTTTTTATGAGCTTTCCATTACTTTTTAAGTTAACATGACTAAGAAAAATGAAAACATGTGAAAAAACTCATCATTACTATTATTTTCTATTTATACAGCGATACAGGACCTCATGTATTGAGGTCACCGCTACGCCACCTTTTCTTACTTACTTTTGCAAAAGAACCACATTTTCTTTCATTTTACAATTTTCTGGATTTTCTGGAATTTTTTCATATTTTTTTGGCGATTTTTTCAAATCGCACCGCTACGTATCCCCGCTACGCTACGTATCGCCCGCTTCGTATCGTTTTGGCGGCGGGCGTAGCCGCTATTTTCATCATTGTTTCTGCATGACTCTGTGCAGCATACAGGGTTCCCCAGCTATGCCATGGCTAGCCATGAGGCTAACCGTGATGGACAGCCGGTCGTCCCCTGCAAGCCACCTGACAGTCCTTATTTTGGACTATTTTGAGCCCTTTTTCATAGATTTTGACCTCAAAACTTTTTCTAACCTTTTTGTAACTTAGAAACATATTAGGTTAGAAACATATTAGGTGGGCCCCAAGTGTGATTAAACCTCAACCATATACCCTGAATTACACCCCTGGCAGTTTGGGTCTTCTTCAGGATTGACCGGCTGTTTGACTGACCGGCTGAAACTCAACGGCTGTCCACCTCTGGTATTTGTTGTGGACATCTGGAAGACTTCGTTTGAAAGCCTTTGAGGTTCTTTTTATTTTTAAATGGTGACTGAAATTCATTGCTAGAAAGAAACTGTACAGTATAGGAGCGGTGTACTGTATACAGAGCCCAAAAGATGTGAGAACAAACAGAAAACAAAAGGACAAGAGCTAGTCCCCCCATATAAAAAACGGGCAACAAGCCCCAAAAAAGAAAGTACAACAGCCATTAAGAGTCAATGGTCAGAGAAGTTTTCTGGACTCCCTCTTTGGCAAGCCTATCAGCTTCCTCATTGGCCAACCACTTGATATGATGGAATGATATGTTCAAAACTCCAGAAAGATGGACCACCTCTTCAAAGATACCTACGAGGTACCACGGTGGATTGGAGGACCGGGTTGCCCATTGAATGATGCAATAGGAATCCCCTTCCACAATTAACCGCTGGGGCTGCAAGCTCGAAGCTTGTCGAAGACCGATGTTAAGAGCCAGCAACTCATCTTTGTTAATCGAACAGAAACCTGCTAGACCCGAATAGGAAAGAATGATGGTTCCTTCCTCATTACAAATAACACCCCCCAGACCTGCCGAGCCAGGATTCCCAATAGCACTACCGTCAAAATTAAGTTTAAGAGCACCTGGAGGTGGAGGACACCATTTAGGGTAAACTCTATGGCGGTGAGCTCTGGAAAAGGCTACTTCCTTCTAGTTCTGAATAATGGAGTTTATTGAGATACCTTTGAATGGATGAAGGGGAGTGGCCACTAAATACTTTACTCTGTCAATCAATTTACCAACTTCAGTATATCTCCTTTCAAAGCACCTCGAGTTTCTCTCTCTCCAAATAGTCCATATATTTGCCAAGAACCAAAGATTCCACATAATCCTTCCCCTCCTAGGTCCCACACTCGACACAAAATCTCACCTAGTAAAAGAACTCTCTAGCTGTGATTATTCCTTTCCATAGGGCAGAGAAACAGGGAAGAGGGTCTCAAACTAACCAATCATCCCTAGAAATATCATATTTTGAGGAAATGACTTGCTTCCATAAACCATGAGAGTCATCCCCAATTTTCCACAACCATTTGCCCAAGAGAGCAAGGTTCATTTCCTTCAGAGGCCTAATACCCAACCCACCTTCTTTTTTGGGCTTGCAAACTTGAGACCACTTAATCAAGTGGAGTTTTTTCTTATCATTGCCATGCCACAAAAAGTCCCGCTGCAACTTCTTAATATGCTTAATCACCTCCATTGGACACCTAAAAATGGACATGAAGTAAATTGGTAGGTTAGCCATAGCAGCTTTAATTAAAGTAATTATGCCAACAAGAGACAAATAATTAGCCTTCCATAAAGACAGCCTTTTCTCCATTCTTTCAATCACTGGGGACCATAAGTCTTTTGAGGCCACTCCAACGCATAGAGGAAGGCCCAAATAGGAGGAAGGAAAAGATCCAGCTTTGCAACCAAAATTGTCAGCTAGCAATGCCAGATGAGTATCTTCCACCCCAACACCAATTAATTCACTTTTGAAAAAATTAACTCTAAGACCTGACACTGCTTTGAAGCATAAAAGGATGGCCTTGACATTGCGAAGTTGGAACTCATTAGCATCACAGAATAAAAGAGTACCATCAGCGAACTGGAGGTGGGAAATAACCTGATCATCATTTGACAAGCAGAAACCTTTGATAAGATTAGCATTATTTGCTGCTTGCAACATTCGGCTAAGGGCTTCACCAATGATGGAAAATAAGAAGGGTGAAAGTAGGTCCCCTTGACGAAGACCTCTAGTAGTGGAGAAGAAACCAACCGGAGACCCATTGATGCAAATAGAGAAAGTAGCTGAACTCAAGCATTCTGAAAGCCTTTTGAGGTTCTTAAACTTGTTCTAACCCATTATAATTGATTACCCTTGGTTTAGGGTCCAAAAACCTAGAAATTGGTGGAACCTTGTACCCAAACTTGCCCAACATTGGTTTTACTGAAAATTGGTGGGAAGTGATGCTCGAGCTGACATATATATACTTTCCGGATTGCTCGGAGACATGTGGAGCACAGTAATAGTCATTATATTCGAACTTCGGATTCAGTATGTCTTCACCTTCCGAATGCACCAAGGGTATTGAAATTATGACATTCGGGTTCTAGGAGTGTATAGAATTGAATATCATTGTACTTGCATGTCCAAGGCAATCCCTACCTAAGATTATGCTGTAATGGATCCTTGATTGCCGTTTAGGCTTGGTAGAAGCCTTTAATCAATGTTTACGTGATCCGTGTGCATGGTGCATACTTCTTCACTATTATGTACTTGACACTTTCCGTCATACTTATCCGGTCTTAGTGGCTTTGCCTTGTGGGTCTCCTTAGGATTAGCGCGTAGTCATTGCCTTGCTTTGACCTTGGATGTACCCGGATCCTAAGGGGGTTTCTTAGGATGGTTATTGAGCACTTGATGCCCTGCACCTCCCGAGTTACTCGAATCACCTTGCCTCTTTCTACCCATTCGAGGCCACCATTTTCTAGCCGAAACGTTGCCCGTTTATGTTTAGGATTTTAGGATAATTCCACTTATGTCTCTGACCGTACAGATTATGTTTATATTGGTTTGGTCTGTTAACCTACCCGACTCGGTACTAACTCGATTCCATCTGCTGAGACTCACTGGGTAGTACCCGGTGGGAGGAAAACCAATTCTAGTCTGATTTATTCGATCCGAAAACCTATTACTCTACTCCGTTGATTTTCGTAAAAGAACGTAACCCCGAGAGACGCGAGAGTGTGAGGGAACCATGGACCTGGTAACCGAAATGAATTAGTGAGTCCAATTGGGCAATAAAACCCTTTGTAAGGATTGAGGTCGCAGGTAAACCTTAAACCCTTAGGGCAGTTAGGATACCCAACGGGAGCCTCGAATTCTTAAGTATGTGAGGACAAAAATAGAATGGACCCTGACCTTTTGAATCGGGGCCACGAGCCAACACCGCACCACAAATTTACTATTACTATAATTATTATTATCATCATTACCGCAATCATTGTGATTACCGTGTCTGCATTGCTATTTGTATTGTTATCATCATGATCATCATATTTGCATATTACTGCAGTGCCAGCCCTTGCTTGAGACAAGTAGATGCACCCGTGGTAAGGTTCCTGTCCTGATATATTTTATACTCCAGGGGGAGTTCTGGTGGTACTGGTACTGTATGTTCTGATCGCTACAGGAAAAGCAGATGCACCAGTACCGATGATTCTGTTCTGGTCGTGATGGGACAAGCAGATGCACCCATGGGAAGTTATGAACCGTACACACACTCACTTGGACACACAGATGGATTATTTGGCACTGTACTGTTTTGTAGTGCCCTATAGTGGCCTTTACCGGTAGGTCTCACACATGACATAATACTATTCATTTGACTCCTGCACCGTATTATTTCTGCATTATTTGCCCAATTAGATTTCAATTGATTCTGTGTCATTACTTCTTTAGTGATACCTCATACTATGAAATTTATTTTAAATACTTGCCAGGCATTCATGCCTGACTCTACACATGGTGTTGTAGGTATGGTTACACCAACCCTCGCTTTAGAGTGGTATGCCAAGGAGGCAGTTACTAAGCTGCAGGATGTTAGTGATTGACGTGCAGAGGCTGTCATTTAGACAGCATTCCTTGCACATTAGACGTCACCATACATGGGAGTTATATTTTGGGCTTTTGGATTTTTTGTACTAGCCTTTGTTGGCCTTTTATGTTTGGGAAAATTGTAATTAACACATCATGTGTACTTATTTAACTTGAATTATGGGAATGCAATCTCCTGTTTACTTGCTATAAAACATTAGTGATGCAACACGGAATCCGATGAGCTCCGAACTTTAGATTGCACCGCAATGTAAGCTTCTGCTAACTATTCCACGATGATGATGGACCTTGTATCCTCACTCGTGCGGATCCTAGGGAAAAAGAAAGATTTTGTTACACCTAACCCCCAGATCATGCCCCAGGACGCGGATTATTATACTAACTTGGTCCGGGGTCGTAATAAATATTCACATTGCAAATAGATAGTTAGAAAAGAGGGGATAAAGTTAGCGATCCACATTCAATTCCAAGAAAAAAAAAAAGTAAGAGAAAAACTATTTTAAAAAGTGCATTGTGCAATAAAAATCCATTTCTCATAAAGAAAATTTATAGGTTAAAGCTGAAGGACGCAAATAATATAATAAAGAGGAGAGTAGAATCAACAACATATGCTAACTCCCAGAAGATCAAACATGATAAATCTACTCAGAAATATGGGTTAACCAGTGAATGGTGAGCTACATAGAAACCAAGCATTTACACATTGTTTATTTCCTTACGCTAAATGGTAAATGAATGCCCATTCACAAGCATCAAAGCAGATCAGAAAAAGATAGAACGGAACAGATTAAACATCAAAGGGATCAAATCTGACCTCTTTCCTCATGCCTCTTTCGTCTTTCTCTTGGAACAAAAGTACCATCAGCTTTTGCTACTACATCTGATTTGGTCTTCGCATATTGTATCCTCTACACATCATACAAATAGTTCATCACATTTCTATGGTGTACTAAAATAACGGTATTTATAATAAGACAAGAACACAGGAACCGATTATCAAGAATCTCCATGTAAGGTCCATTAAATTCAAGAACAAAAGGCTCAACAAAACTCTAATTTGGAATGAAGAGGGAAAAAGTACCTTCTACAATACTGGTTTCCTTGTACCCCATTAGCTCCACCTATTTGTCCTTCATATTGTAGACACAATACTAACATGATGATGCACACTGTAAGGACCAGGGGCTAAAAGACCACTTTACAGGCTTACAGCCAATTCTTTAGGTTTCTTGGATAAGTTTGACCATACCCCATGTCTAGTGGCATGGGCCACATTGGGGCTCATGACTCACACACGTTCCGACATGGACAATTCAGTCCATACATCCAGCCTAGTTGGCTTGGACATCCAGCATATTGGTCTATTAGCTTGTGTTTATTATGTAAATAAGTAAGAACTCAAGTCCTAGTGTTATTTTACCATTCAGAAGGGGGAAAAAGTACTCAAGTATTAGGTTATCTAAGACCTTTTTTTTAATGGTTATTTAAGACTTTTTACATTTAACTGTGTCTTAATAGTTGCAATCAACATCTTACAGCAGTATTAACTTGGACTAATTGGGCTCAAACAAAACTGGACTAAAATGCCCTTATATTTAATGGGCATACAAATAAACTCCCAAAAAAAAACAAAAAAAAAAAAGAATTCAGACATGGACTTGTCCCATTTGCTCCTGCACAAACACAACCCATTGCCCTTCAAACAAGTATAAGATCTTAAATATATAATATGGGGGAACAAGTTAACAAACATGGAAGCATCTCAATGCCCGTGTTAAATGCCTATTCATGTATATAACATTACACTCACCATTGGTTTGTCATAGAATGGAAACCCTTGCATTTTCCTGAGTGCATTAGTTGCCGATGAAACATCCTCAAAAACAACCCATGCTTGTCCTTTATGTTTCAAAGTCTTAAATGCAAGAACCTCCAATATCTTTCCAAATTGAGAGAAAACAGCAAAAAGAGATTTTTTGAGCTCTGTAGGAAGCAAGTAATCCAAATCAGTAACACAATCATAAACAAAAGAGAGGGAGTATCCATAAAAGATCATATCAAGAGAACCCAAAACAGCAAAATGACCCATTTTAACGGGTAAAATGGGAACATGATTTTTTTTTAAAAAGGAACTAGTTCGCTAGCATACGCGCATGCAGAGAGAGGGAGAGAGAAAGAGTTCACCTACTGACCTACGAGCTAGCTGCAACTTTAAAAGTTACAAACAGTTGTGTGGGGCATACATGATGAATTCCATTCACAGGTAGGTAATAGAACAGTCGAAAAGTAGATTAAAGGTCGGCGGGCAAATATCAAAAGGATTAAGAGGGCCCTAAAATTTAACGGTCATACATGTACTTCTAAAACAATTAAACTTTGCAGACCTTGAATAGATAGCCACACATGATGCATTCCCCAAAATGGGAATGGGCTGGGGTTATGAACTTATAATCATGGAATCGACTCGATCATCGGATTATAAGTTCATTCCATACCGGACCAGACCGGAATAGGGTTATGTACATTCTCATTATGAGAAGGGGTCATTCGAGCATATGTATAAAATAAAGACTATGTTTACATATGGATCCCTACGTCGTTTCATTCCATTTAGGACTAGGAGAAGGCGTAATCATACCTGCTTTTTACATATCTATCATTATTTGGGTACCATATTAACTTCTTTGGGCTTCGATTGAATCGAGAAATAGGTTTGATTTACATTTTATTGATATATATATATATAAGTATCCTCCAGATAATTCAAATCGAAGCAATTTGATGTCCAACTCTGGCCTATATGACATGACCGATCGATAGAAATACTCCAAAAGTCCTCCCTTGTCATATATTCCATATATCACACTAGATAGATATCATATTTATGGAATACAGTTCACTTTCAAGACGCACCCATTTATAATGAACTCGAAAAAAATTAGAAAAGTGAAAAAAAGAAAAATGATGTTTTCTAGTTCTAAGTGTGTTCAAAGAAAAAACAGAACAGTTTATAAAGGTCTCAAAAGAAAAGAAAAAAAAAAAAAAAAAAAACAAGATGGATTATCAAAACGGTTCTATTTTTAAAAAGAAGAATAATAAGAGTTTGCAACTGTTTTTTTATTTGGATTGAAGAAAGTAAAAGTATATGAACCAAATGAAAATGGAAAAGATTCCATAACCATAAGCAGTAATAAAATTGTTCCCGATTTTTTAAGAAATAATTTAAAGTCTTTTATAGGACACGCACCCCCCCCCCCGGATTATTAAAATTGGGTATCGACAGTCCCCGACCCTTACCTCTACTTCTGCCGGGCAAGAATTTTGTGATTTACTAGGGTAAGAAATTCCGAGTCTTTTGTTAATCAGGCGACACCCGGATTTGAACTGGGGAGAAAGGATTTGCGGTCCCCCGCCTTACCACTCGGCCATGCAGCCAAAACGATACAAAATAGATATAGATGGAAATATTCTGGGGAATTACTGAACCATTTTTTTTTTTTATTGGATCCTGTTGTTCTCTTAGATTGATTGTATTTCACAACACACAACACCTAAATAAAAGCTTTGCCCCTTTTTTCTATTGAAAGAGAAAACTGGATTTCCAGTCAAGTCATAAAGCTGATTAAAGGTAGGTGAAATATCAGCAAGAATTAAGGGCCCCGAAATTTAATGGTTGTACATGCACTTCTATAACAATTAAGCTTTGCAGCCCTTGAATAGCTGGTCATAACTTATCCTGCCAATTTTGTATGAACCTCAATCCACTGTAATACCTTTCAATCCCACCCTTGCTTCTAAATGGATGCATCATGGTCGGCCAAACAAACTGGTTCGTACCTTAAAGGGCTGTTTGGTAATTTACTAGTACCATAAAGTAAAGACGCAATGGTCAATTTTTTTACTATAACGTGTGGCAGCCACTAATTCTAAATAGAGTTAAGTAAAATTGCTGCCCACTGTCCTTCACAAGGAAAAGAAGGTGCTGTGTTAAATATTATGCCGTATCCCCAGTGACGCTATTTCACGATTTGAATATTACACGGAACCATGTAACACATGCCTGGAGTATGCATGTTGGGGGCCACATAATGATAATCTGAACCATTCAAAATGAATATCATCCCCTCCATTGAAATATTCTACAATTTCATATCAATAGAGAGGAGTTGGTCAGTGGTGATGAAGATGAGCCCAGCTCCTCTGCAGCTATTATATGTGAACTTACAGGTCTCCGAGACTCCATCATGGGGCCCACATAAGTATAATCAGAATCGTTCAAAATGAATACCATCCCCTCTAATAATATATCCTAAAATTTAATCTGAAGCAGGTCCCACTATCTGATTGAGTGCCTGATGGAAGTGTGATTAACTCCATTTCAGGAACTAGCAAACCGGCTCGAGACTCCATTGTTGGGTCCACTTAAAGAAAATCTAGACCGTTCAAGATGAATCCAATACCGTCCAGGGATATATGCTTAATTTTCCTATCAATAGGAGTGGGAACCACCTGTATGTACAATTATTCTACAAAAAATGCAGATTTACAAAAAAATAAAAAAGTCACTTCAACCATGCAAACACCTTTTTCATTTAACCAAAAAGTCAACTCTACTTTCAAACCACAACTAATCTCCAATGATGTGACATTTAACTTCCTCCTTCTATACAAGTAATTGTACCATACATCCCCGAAAATCACTGCTAGATAAAGAATTTCATAAACATACACACACATGGCCGCCATCTACTGAGTGATGTCACCCATGGAGATTGTAAGTGAGACCCTTGTGAGGCCCACTAGCTATACTACCCGGATAATTGTACATGCTAGCGCACTCCTGTTTGACCAATACAATACTTGCACTAATACTAAATACACTATCATTAATTCTAAGGTCCAAGCTTTAGCATATTCTAGCAGGTTTCTTACGATTCAACACCAAAAAAATGTTAGAAAGGAATCTAAATGAGGACAAGTTCATTAATTTAAAAATGTTTTAAAGAAGAAAATAAGTAGCAGTACTTTGTATAAAGATCTTAATTATAAAATCTGAAATTTTAGAAGAATGATTGTATAATGTCCATATCATTTGGTATCATTATAATTTCCTTATATCATTTGTTAACTATTAACTCATATGAGATGTTATATTTACATATAAGTTATAACAAATGACTATTAATTTGGTTTGTTAAAATATTTTATAAGATGTATACTATAACAAAGAACATCTTCTACCAAAATTATAACCTTCAAAATTATAAGCATTAATAATGATAAGAAAATTTGCTCTTATCAAATTAGTATATAAAACTTTGTTCGATCATTTCAAATTAAGTTATAAGGGCAATAACAGTTTTAACAATTAATATTTACAATCTTCTTATATTTACATACTACTTTACATTTAGTATAATTTTATCTCAAGATTAATTATGCAAATTAATTAATACATTATCGTTGGAAATAAAGTCATTCTATATAATTTACTTCATTCCAGATTGTACAAATAATTGTATCAATGTCTGCATCCTAGACTTCTAAAAGTGCAAGAATTGTATTCTGATTCCCGTCCCTAATCCTTAAGGGGCCATTTGTCTTTTACGCGTGGGATATGTAAATATAATTTTAAACATGTAAATGATGAATATTCAAATTTTAAGTATGTAACGTTTACACATGCGTTTCTTTTTACGTTTGTCTAATAACAACATTTTCGCATCATTTACACATGTGATTCATTTTACCATGTTTGTTTTAATGACATGTGTAAATGTATTAGATGATTTTATAAATGATACTTATTAATCATTGAATTAAATTCTACTATAATGATATGAACAAGAGACAAAAAAAAGGCCCAGTTTTGATGCATCTTTCATTTAGTCAAACTAGTTCTAGTAAGTAGCAGTTTTGCTGTCATTAAAATGACCAATATTTCAGTTAAAAAACAGTGACGCACACCTACAAGTCTACAGATTATATGCATCTTGTTATTGGGAAATTTCTACAAACACTTTGTGAGCAATGTGATTTTTCAACACTTGTGAGACGAAAAAATGGCTAAAGGTTTGTAGGCATCTACAAGTCTATAAGCATCTACCATCTCATGTGTACTGCATACATATATGCATATGCAAGTTTTTTACGAGCATTGTTAGGAAAGTTCACCCACCATGAATAACCAACTAGCATTGTATACCCAACTCTAGAAATGAAATGAAACTATCAAACAACAAAATCACATGTGATTCAGGATTTTAAAATGGAACATGCAAACTACATGTGCAAAAGAAAATCAGAAAGGAGAAAAAAAGATAGAGAATCAAACCCCGAAGGTTGCAAGAAACGAGATTCTGAAAGAACAAGCTTAGAAAGCAAATAGGTTTTACAGAGTTTTTGGGTATAGGTATAGCAAGGAGAGAGAGAGAGAGAGAGAGAGAGAGAGAGAGAGAGAGAGAGAGAGAGAGAGAGAGTTTTTGGGTATTATCAAACCCCGAAGGGTTTTCGTTCGTCGGTTTCTTCGGTTTGAAGCCTCTTTTATTTTATTTTTTAATGTTTTTGAGGGGGTTTTCGAACCCAAAACCTATTTGACAGAAATGCCCAAAACCAAACCGTCCACCTCAAAGGGTGTTCTTTGATATCCCATGTGTTTTGGTATTCTCTTTTTCCCACCTCAACAGGTATTCGAATTTTGGTGTGAAAATGAGCCCATTTACGCATCTTGTGACATCTGATTTACACACAAGATGCGTAAATAATTGTAGACAAAAATGACTAATGCGTAAATGTTACGCATATTCTCCATTTACATATGTAAATGGGTGCAAACAAACGACCCCTAATAGTTATATCCATGTTCATGTCGATATCTGAGCATCATAGGTCACCAAGGTCCTGGAGGGATTTATCCACTCACACAGACACTACCACCCCCTGCTGATTTAGCAGCACCCAAATCTGGACACTCATCCAAGTTTTGTTTAGCCTTTGGAGTTTGGATTCACCATGCAAAAAATGCATGCACACTGACTTTATCTACCAGCTAGGAATTTGCCCAAGTTTAAGGTCCTCATAAGTCATAACAAGGCTCCTCGTAATCAGGTAAATAGTTACACACCCAACCCAACCAACAACCACCCCCCAATGACGACCGATTGGCATCCAACCAGGTGGGCCCCACACACCAGACAATTTTCTTGCTCTAGAATGGCCTGACTATTCATGGAAAACATTGTATGTGCACACATTTAGATACAGAGACAAAGAGAGAAACAATAATGGTATTATATGTCACCTAGCACTGAGTGTCCTAAATCACATAATAAACAGGGTACTTTGGCCGCATGGAAAGGAAATGAAGGATATGTAAGCATGCATGGGAAGTTAATAAGTTACATGGACCCTCGCGCATACATGGGAACCAAGTGAATCTTGGTTGTAATGAATTGTATGGGAAGTTACAAGTGATGTAGACTCTCGCTTGGTTATGTTCAGTTATTGTGCTAGTTATGAAGTCTTTAACTAAATCATAATTAGTCGGGGTTTTATATGTATATGTGTGTTGTAGAGTCAGCTATCTTGTAAACCTATATATACATAGAGTGCAATAAAATCAAGGAGGTTTCCATTCAAAATTCTCTTTCATAAGAAGATAAGGAGTGTGGGTTCCCCTCGAAGAGAACTTTCTTCATCTTATTTCTTTTTTTCTTTTTGAAGAACCGTAACAAGTATTAGAGCCGATCAATCATGGCAGACGGGACCAGAAGATCCAAGCACAAGAACAATCTAAAACACCTTATGGGGGAGTCCAACCAACTGGCTCTTCAAGAAATCCTACAAAAACTGCCTGCTCTCAATGCAAAGTATGATTACGTTGTTGCCAGTCGCCACACCTCAGTGTCAGATAACTGAGAGATCTCATAGTCACCATTCCCGAGCTGAAGGGGGTGCTCAATTTTTCTATCAAGAGATAGGAAGATCCACTAAACAAAGGACAGTTTGATATATAGGGCAAAGGAATTCTTCTCCTCCCACCAAACTGATCCGAATCAACGCCTGGTTATCGCTTCCTTCCATTTGGAAGAAGTGTTACAACAGTATAGGTGGATGGAAAAAAACCAATGGACCCTTCACATGGACTCAGAATTCTCAAAGGGACTCATCATAGGATTCAGTCCAGCTAAATTCAAAGACCACGCTGTGACACTGGAGATCTTGCAAAGCTGCGAGTTGCAACAGACATCTACTCTAAGAGAATACCAATCCCGGTTTGAAAGTTGGCTAATCAAATTGATGGGTTGCCAGAATTTTTTTTAGTTAGTTGTTTTGTTAGTAGCCTTAAGGACGAGACTTGTCTCGATGTCCAATTGTTTATCCCTTGGGCACTGGTCACCATAATCGGACAAGCCCTATGGTAGGAGGAGAAATTAATAGCAAGGCAAGAAGCATGAGTGATAATTCCAACAAATCTATAACTCAATCTGGTCATGTTGGTCCTAAGCTCCTCGCACCACCTGTCAAATGTGTCTTAACACATGTGGAGACTAAGGAAAGGAGAGATCATGGTCTTTGCTACAACTACAATGAGAAATTCCATCTCGGACATTGTTGCAAAAGTCAAAAACTCTTCTGCACGAAAGGTGTGTTGCCTGATAGTGAAGAAATACAAGAGGAGTTGAAAGAGGCAGAAAAAAGAGAGGGCACTCCGGATAAGGTGCTGCCGGAGATATCCATACAGGAAATTGCAAAAGCTTCCAACCCTCAAACAATGAGCGTGATTGGTCAACTGCAGAATCAACCAATTACCATCCTAATCAATTCAAGGAATGCCCACAATTTTGTAGGCACCACAACAATTGGAGGGGATGGGTTTCAAGCTTTAAAGGGAGATCAATCCAAAGTCATGGTCACCAATGGAGATCGTTGGTTAGGTAAGGAAAGAGTTCGGCGTTGACCGTCACCCCACAAGGAATTGCGTGGATGTGATGCCGTCTTAGGTGCCTATTCTTACAGATCTTAGGCCCCATTTCATGGGACTCTCTCAAATGAGGATGAGCATCACCAGTAGAAAGAAGACACACCAATTGCAAGGGATAAAGATGTTTGATTTGGATTTTTTGAATGGCAATCAGTTTAAAAATAAAGCCAAAAAGGTGAGCAATGCCATCGTGCTTTAGTTGATTTGTCTACAAGAGGTGGAGGAGATAGACCCAAGCAATGACCCATTACAGGCTCTCATATCTGAATTCTCCAATGTCTTAGTGGAAGCAGAAATCTTACCATGAAGGTGCAAACATGATCATCAAATTCCAATGGTTGAGAGGAGTAAAGCTACCAATATATGTCCATACAAATATCCACGTTACCAGAAGAATTAAATGAAGAAGCACATCAACGAAATGCCTGAATGAAGTATCATTCGACCTAGCACCAGTCCCTACTGATCCCCAATACTGTTGAGGTATGCATCTGATGGAAGTTGGCAAATGCGATTCGGATAAAAGGCTATAAACAGTGCAACACTGAAGATAAAATCTTGATTCCAGCTATCAACAAGCTGTTGGATAAGTTACACACATCAAGCAACTTTTCCAAATTAGATCTCAAATTGGCATCCGTCGGATCAGAGTCAATGATGCCAACATTCATAAAAGATAAAACGACCTTTCGAACCCACAAAGGTCATTACAGACTTTTACTAAAGCCATTTGACCTCACCAATGCAGCAGCCATCTTTCAAAGCCATATGAATGATATCTTCTAGTCATTCCTCTGACAAATTCATACATGTGCTTTTTTTACTATATTCTCGTCTACAACAAAAAAAATTGGGGTGGTGCTCAAGCATTGCGGATAACATTATACTCATGTCTCATCACTCATACGCAAAGACTGTCAAATGTAAGTTGATAAGTTGATTACCTAAACCATATTATATCTCAGCAAGGAGTGGTTTCAAGCAATGAATTAAAAAGCGTTGTAACATGCTTTCCATTTGTTACGGAATGTGATGCTTTAGGGAATGGAATTGGTGCCATTTGATGCAAGAAGGGTGACCAATAGCACTCTTTAGCCAATCTTAAGGGGGACCAACCTCGCTCTCTCCACCTATGAGGAAAAAAAACTAGTGACTAATCTAGCAGTTCAAAAACGGAGGCCATATCTGTTGGGAAGACCTTTCATCATCTGCAATATCAATGGAGTCTGAAATATCTCCTTCAGCAATGCATCACAACACGGCACAAAAAGAAAAAATAATAATAATAATAACTGAACTACTTGAATATGATTACAGATCGAGTATAAGAGTGGAAGGGAGAATGGGGCCACCGATGATCTTTCAAGCAAAGAAGAGGGAGGAGAATTTACAGCTACATCATATTATTATCACCAAAGTATGCTTATTGGAATGAGATATGCTTATTGGAATGAGATTCATTAATTACATCACCAAGATTCGAGTCTACAAGTCCAAGATCATCGTCAAGAAGATGGTGATCAGATCAAGAAAAACACTCCAATTAAAGCAGAGTTTTATTTAACAAGGGACAATTGTCCTCAGTCCTAAGTGATCTCTATTACCAAAAAATTTGGGAAGAGTTAAATGAAACCCCAGCAGCTGGGCATTCCGGTTATCATAAAGCTTTTTCAAGGGTTAAGGTTGGTTTTTATTGGCCAGGTATGCGGAAATACATCAGAAACTTCATTGGGGAGTGTGCTACTTGTAAGAGAAATAAGGCTGAAAATGTGATAGATCGTGTTTGAACCAATATATCGAAGGTTTACCCATGCCAAGAGGTAAATGATAACATATGTTGTAGTGGATCGGCTCGCCAAATACTCCCATTTTATTGCAATGACTCGCCCATATACGGCTTCAACTGTGGCCAGACTTTCCGTTGATCGTGTGTGAAAGCTTCACAAAATGTCTACTTCAATTGTTAGGAATAACAATTCTAGCTTCACAAGCATGTTTTGGCAAGAATTATTTCGTTTGCAAGGGACGCAACTCAAGATGAGCTCCAATTATCATCCACAACCCGAAGGGCAAACAAAGGTAGTTAATCGTACTTTGGAAATATACTTGCAGTGCTTCAGAAGTGTTCAACCAAAAGAATTGGCGAAGTGGTTCTCACGAGCGGAATGGTGGTATAAAAATTAATTTCATTCAGTCACAGGTATGTCTTCTCACAAGGCTGTTTATTAGTAGGGGTCTTAAATGTACACGCGTGGTGATGTTTTGTATTGTGAGAAATAGTTATCTTATAAACCAATACATGTTAGAATGCAATAAAATCAGGGAGGACTTTTTCCATTCAAAACTCTATAATGATGCGCGAAAAAGGGGGGTAGTATCCCTTGAAGAGAACTTGCTTCAGCTTATTTCTTTCTTTCCTTCTGTTTGAAGAACCATAACAGGAAACTATAGTGGCAGAAAAACAAATCATTTTGCCTAGGAAACAAGAGGGGGCTCTGGGCTTCTTTTGTTTGAGTGGTCAGCCAGAAAAAGCAATCACATTTCAGAGAACTCCAAATGCATTATACTTCTTCTTTCTAATGGATTGAGCCCTCAACTGTTTCTTTCTCAAAAATCCACCAAGAAGCAAAAAGAAGCTCGTGTCTTTCTCATTATTAAGCAAAACTACGGATTCCGCTAGTAATTAAACAATGCAAAGAAACAACATTGAAAGAAGCGAACAAAGTTTCCCCCAAACCCCAAAAGAATGCAAATTAAGCTTAGAGACTAGGGCAGCGGCTTCGAGAGAAAAATCGAAGTCAAATAGAGGGAGAGAGGGAGAGATATAGAGAGAGAATCGACCTTCGAGCTTGATTTTTTCGTTGAGATTGTTGATGTAAATGGTCATGTTGGGAGAAACCTCGCCTGCGCTCATGGCTGCACACCCTTTTTCCCTCTTCGAGACGAGTGAGAAGCCGACGGGAGGGTTTATGTTAAAAGACGGATGCAGGAATGGGCCGGGTTCATGGGAACCCTTTTGTGGCCAGCTTGGACGAAGGCCCAACTTCATTTCTAAGTACGTAGGGCTAGCTATCAATCCTGTCCTGCAAAGGATAAAGCCTTTCTTTTTCACCCCGTGCTTGGATGTACGGTAAATTGAAGTATGTTATGGTGAGGTATTAAATTAAAAAAGAATAAAATATAAGATGATACGACGGTATTTTATTTTTAGTTATTTAGTATGGTATTTTTTTTACCTTTGTATAGGAAAGTGGAATTTTTTTGTCTTTTAGTAGAGAAAAGAGGTTTCTTTTTTTTATTTTTATTTTAAAAAATTCGGAGGGAATTTTGAAATTGTATACTTTTGATATAATCCCTTGTCATTTCTTGTCTGGATTCACTTTACTTTAACTTAACTAGTTAAATGTCAATCAGGCCTGGAGACTTTACTAATGGAGTTGGGTGAAGTACGGATTATTTTGAAAAATGAATAAAATATAAGTGGGTTATGATGGTATTTTATTTTTAATTATTTATTATGGAATCCTTTTGACTTTTTGTATCGATTATAGAGTTTTTTTGTCTTTTAGTGGAGAAATGAGGTTATTTTTTTTACTTTTTTTTTTAAAACTATGGTGGGGAATTTGAATTAAAGTGTTTTTTATGGGACTCTTTTTTTTAAAAAAAAAAAATAGGGGCTTTACCTTACTTGACTCTATTTAGTAGAGTTGCCAAACAAAAGTTTAGCTTAGAGTAGGGACTAATTTTGAAAAGCGCACAATCTTAAGGGCTGAGCTGGGGCATGACAAAGCCTTGCACGGGCTATGGCTTGTTCTATTGTGTATTTATTATATAATGTATAGATTTATGCCTCTGCCTATGAATGGTGATGTTGTATTGAGCTATTTTCATGACTACCTATGAATGGTGATGATATTGACATTAGGACAAGTTTGTTAGTCACGTGCTTAGGCCCTGTTTGATATCTATACTTGTTTTTTTAAAACTCATCAAAATAGAGTCATTTAAAAAAGAATTATAAAAAAATATACTACAATCAAAAAAAGTGTTAGGTAATGCAGGTATCTATGTTAAATAGACTTTTTTATATTAATGGTTGAAAGATTTTTAATCAAACATTGAAGTTTGACCCTATGGCTGTGTTCAGCCATCCAAAGATATCTAACGTTTGGATCTTGCGTTTGGGGCCCATAGAGTTTAGAAAGTTGCATCTAATGGTTCACATTTTTTTGCACATATCTTGAGATTGGTGATGAACCCACGACTGAAATTTGATCTCTTGACCATATTTGATCTTGTAAACATCTTTAATGGTTTGGATCTTGATTTACCCTCTTAGATTTTCAAAGAAAAAAAAAATAGACTGGGGTGTAAATGGGCCATGATCATTGTTCACACACCTCTATATTTTTCCCTCTACTTTCTACACGCATCCGGTGGTGGGTTGTGGGCTGTCAAATATCTTTATTCTCAAAATCTCTATTCGATTTAAAAGTTTAGAAAAATAAAGGTGAAAAATAGTGATGCCAAACAGGGGCTTAATTTTGTTGGACTTGCCGTTTTGTGAGCCGCTTGCCGTTTTGTGAGCAGCGACTGCACAGACAAGTCTTGTGCTTTTGTTTCTAACTTTCAAAGTGGGCTTGGAATGATGATGCTGTGCTCTATTCACATCATTGATGGCTAGACAACTATAAACCAACTTTCATTAAACTGGAATTTTAATGAACTCAATGTGTGTCTTAATACACGTTAGCAAAGAATTATCACGGAAAGAAACTAGATAATTTTCTTTTGAGCAGTATATTTTAAAAAATTGTTTATCTTTTTTTTTTTTTTTTTTTTTCATCTATATGGCCACCAAGACAGAGAGAGGCATACAAGTGCCAAATTTTAATTGTTAGCAGTTAATGATCCCTTGCCAATTATATTTTACTTCATAGTATTTATTTCCCCTCCAGTGGAAAGAGTTCTAATTAGCCATTTTGATATTTAACCAAGGGTGTTAGAGGGTAATTCCACTTTGTAGTAGGATTGATTGTTATGGAATGTTAATAATGATCATTCCACAAAATATAGTGGGAGAAATAAAAATTCTTGAAAAAGCGGTAGTGTTCAGGCTAAACTGTCATTTGTTAATAAAACTAGTGGAGCCCAGCACGTGCAAGGCATATTAATTTATTAGATAGAGATCATATTATTAAGATCATCAAATCTAATGTTTGATTTATAGTAGGGCTCATTAATCGGAAGGTCTTGATACAGAGACACGCATGTATAATATATGTGTAATAGTTATCAATACCAGCTTCAATTTCAGTTTGAACCATCTCAAGTGCATGATGAAGGAAGTAGGCACAAGAGGCATCTCAAGTGCATGATGAGTTTGGCTGTAGGAAGCAGGAGGAAGAACTACATTGGAGCATAGAGGGCAACATGTCAAGCAAAGCATCTCAATGTTGAAATTGAAGATAGTTGAGGCATATTTGTTAGTCAGAATTGTATTTGTAGGATTTCTAAGCAAAGAGTTCCGGTCAAAGTGGATAAAATTGTAGAATTAAAGGTGAATATCCATGTACATATCCACATCAGACCCTTTCTGACTTGTTTAATACACATGTAATAAAACCTTCTTTACCATGAACTCAAAGGAGTCCAACAAACAAATCTAAATGGTGAATATCCATAAGAAGCTATCAAATATTCTCTCATTTGATAGGAATTATCACCCAACTATGTTCTTATTGGTTTCAAACAGAGCCCTAGTAACAGTCATTTGAGTATGGTTGTATACTGAATCCCTTTTGTTTCAAAGGGATATCAGTAAATTAGCCTCATAGCTTATTCCACAGAAAATGCCTGATGAGTCGCAATATTCATTCCACCATATTGTGTGTATCAATTAGGCCGCTACTCTTAAAAGGAATCCAAATCCTTACATGGTTTTTATGACTGAAGTTCCCTCAAATCCAATGTTTTCTCATCCGTGTTTCCTGCCTGATGTAATGTAATTTCCTTCATCCATGGAACTTTTAGTCATTGAATTTCTACTAAGCCAACTCTAGCTTTTAGGTATTATTATATTGGTTCCATACCAGCAAATGAAGGCCTGTAAGCTGCTGTGTGTAGCAGTACACTACTACACTGGAAGACATGGTTCATTTTTCTAGGTTGGGAAGTTTGAATAATGCCTCCTGGAAACTCTACCTACGATCATGTATTTGGAATTGCATCATTTGACATCAGAATGTAGTTGAGAAGAATTTCCACTCATTTTTTTTATTGTAAAAGTAATTGAAACCATAAATACCAGGGGCTATTATTCCTCCTTTCGAATACATCATAGATATAACTGATCATGTAGTTGAGACCTAAACATGTGAATGGTAACTCTAAAAATAAGCTCTTATTTGAAAAACAATAAAGAAGGTTGAAAGAGATTCAGAAAATTACCTTTAGACACTGAAATTGATCGATCAACGGAGTGAAGGGAGGTTCCAAAAACCCAAATTGAGGAAAATCAGATCCGTTCCAAGATAATTCAAATCAAATCCCCTACAATAAAGAAGAAAAACCACATGAAAAAAAAGAAGCAAGCATAACAACAATCCAACGAATCTCTTAAACTATTTAGATCCAATCGATGCAGTATCTAGAACATGATTCTATCAGGAAAAAACATACAAAGCCTAACAAGAAATCTACAAGGACGAAGAAAAGAAAGACATCGAATCTAACCTCAAAGGAGAGAGACGGTGGGAGAGGAATCGAGAGGAGATGTGAAGAGTCGAGAGAGATGTAGGTGTAACACTTGTTCGTTTTTTTCAAGCATGACAAGGCAAACACTCGTCTCAAGTGAGGTCCACGGCCTTTGCAAATTGCAAGCATGAAATGCATCTAAATCTCCATCTAAAACCTTTTTTGCAAAGTGATATGTGGACCGATGACCATAATGATTTAGGGTGGAAAGTCGAGAATATTCTGTAGAAGGTTGACTGTCATATTCCAAAAGAAATCCGTTCATGTTTTTAAGTTGTAGATCGAGCTGCAAAGAGAAAAATTGACATTACAACTGCAAAGAGAAAAATTGACATTACAACAAATTTAGTGTCAAAGAAGCAATATTTTACATTGAGATAGAACAATATTTTATCTGTTTAAGATTGACAAAAATGAAATGAAGACCATGAATAGAAAAATATGAAAGAAAGAAGAAAAGGAGAAAAAAATAAGTTTATTGTAATTTGTGATATCAAACTGCCATTCGATATATAGGAAATGTGATTGTGAAAAAGATTTCAAAAAAACAAAGTAGATATATTGATTTTGCATCCACACAGCATCATAAAGTTGATCTAAAAGAATGAATGGCTTGAGTATGAATTTATAGTAATGATCTTAACAGAGAACCAAGATTACAGAGCAACCATATTTTTTGGCAACTTGAGTCATTTACAATTACACTCATCATTATTGTGAAAAATAGTTGAAGCTTCTTTAGGGAAAAAAAAAAAAAGAATATAGAAGAACAATATGCATGTAAGAAAAATGGGTAAAAAAAAAGCTCTCTCGAACCTTGTTGTCTTTTAAAATTTGTCTAAAGCATAGTGCCAAAGAATACCAAATTTATGTGGAGAAGTACCAAATGACAGTAATAAGAAGAGCCAGCAATAAAGAAATTTCGAATGAAGGCCATAATTCTATTGAGTTTAACCAAGACTGGATTCAAAGTTGGATTTTGAATATTCAAGAGTTGAGTTACTTACAAGAGAAAGACCAAAATTCTAAAGAAATTTTAACAATACATACAAGTCAAAACAAATTTAAACAGCAAAAAATTGTCAATACATAGACAAACTTAAAAATCTATCAAATAATCAAAATCCGAAAAACACCCAATAATCTTACACAAAATCAGCAAAAAATTTGCTCTCAATCTAGTTATTAGACTTGTAAAATAGAAGAAACTGATCTCTAGCCAACTAAAATCAAACAATTTATAAACAAACAAAGTCTAATAAAAATCAGCTCAAAATTCAATTTCAAGACACAAGTGAAAACTAATCTGTAGTCAACCAGAATCAAACAATTTATAAACAAACAAAGTCTTCATCTCACATAAACTGATCAAAATCAGCTCAAAATCCAATTTCAAAACAGAAGTGAAAACTAATCTGTAGTCAACCAGAATCAAACAATTTACGAGATGTTGGAGAAGGGAAAATTGAGCTTACTAATATTTGGAAATGAGAAAAATAGATGAAATCAGTGGAGAGATGTTGAAGAAAAAGGAAAAACTGATGCTACTGATGTTTGGAGATGAAATCATTGATTAAAGTCTTCATGCATCACAACTCTATCAATAAGTTAATTAGAGATTCATTAGATGCTTTTAGCAATAAAAAAGAAGGAACAACTAATTGCCATCAAACAGCAAAAAGAGAGAGACTATATGAAATCTTTATTGTACTTGTTTTGTATGAGGATCCCACTTTAGTTGTTTAGGTCATTCTTAGTAACATGAAGAGGAACAAATATAAAGCATGGCTTGAAAACAAAGGCTTACATATTCCTGTGTGATGTCTAATGCCATCTAAAATGGATAGTAAATGACTGAAATAAGTCTTTTTGAGTGTTTTGGAACATAAATTTAAGCACATAAGCATAGTAGCCATACCACACTAAAAATTACAGTTAAGGTTTTATGATCAATTATAGCAAAATAATTTAGTGAAGTTGCATCCTCAAAAAAACAAACCGCAGGAAGCTCAAAAAATGAGCTTGGATTAAGGGATGGTAAGACAATTCGAGTGGTAATGGCCGTAGACATATTATAAATAATTGGATCTGGACTATAGAACAATTTTGCTATCCAGCAGAAAATCAACTAAAAAAATTAAGGAATCAAACTTTAAATCCACTTTTATCAAGGCAAAATGCAATCAACTTTATTAGACATGTGCCAGGAAAAATTTATAAAATGATGTCATAGGCCATAGGTAAGTGCAATAGTGTGGCAGGCTGGCAGCTACCAATTTCACAGAAGTACTCTTAACCGATAGAGTTTTTAGACTTACCCAACTGTTAGAGCTACAGTTTTACTTCAAACTATTATTAACACTAAAATTGGTAATAGTGGTAATAGTCCTAGTCAAATTATAAGTAACTGGGCCTAGACTCCAAAACATATCAACCCATCTCATCAAACTACCTCTTCATCATGTAAGTCAAGAAATTATTTCACAAGCTCTCTTGCAATAAAAAATTCGACAGCACTTTTCATGGAGATTTGAGCTAAGCATTTCATCAAATAAATTTTTTATAATATAAATGAAGGGATTATTTGACAGGCTCTTAAAAAACAAAATTACTTAGGCATTTCATCAAACAGTTTTTGCATACCCATTTCATCAAACAGATTCTACATCAAGTATCAAGAAATTATTTCACAAGCTCTCTTGCAATAAAAAATTTGACAGCACTTTTCATGGAGATTTGAGCTAAGCATTTC
Source organism: Camphora micrantha (assembly GCA_003546025.1). Lineage (NCBI taxonomy): Eukaryota > Viridiplantae > Streptophyta > Magnoliopsida > Laurales > Lauraceae > Camphora > Camphora micrantha. Next base: position 35,312,246 of record QPKB01000008.1, on the reverse strand, counting down.
ACAGACTCTTTAAAAAAAATTACTTAGGCATTTCATCAAACAATTTATGCATACCCATTTCATCAAACAGTTTCTGCATACCCATTTCATCAAATAGTTTATGCATCAGGTATTAATTAAATCAATAAATTATTTGAGAAGCTGTTTCATGCGTTCATGAAGTTTTTTCTATCCTATGAATAAATCAAAAAAGCGTATTAAAATGATACCTGCTCGATCAACAAGGCAGAAAACTGTTTTCCTTTATTCTTCCTGTTTTCTTTCTTGTTACAGTCGTTGGTAGCGGGAAAGAAGAAAAACTGAAGCAAAATTAGATCTCTGTGGGTCCCATGAGAGAGGTATGAGAATCCAACAGGTTGCATATCTCCCTCCATTTGGCAAGCTCTTACAGGGATCACTTGTCATGCATCTGAGTGAGGTCCAAAAGCTGTCACCATTTCATTCATCTAAGCCAGCCACAGAAGCAAGAAACAACAAGCAGGGCGGAAGAGTCAAGAAAGTGAGGGAAGAGTCCGGAGCAAACATGTGTAGACATTTTGCATTTCATCAGCAAGCCATCTAAGTGGGCCATGGGTGTGGAGAGAAATCGTTAAGCAGGTGGAAGTTGGACAACTTCTTCGCTTTTATAATAAGGGTAATAGATGTAATGAGCGTAAAGCTTACGACAAGTTTCGGCTCTGTTCGCTCAAGCGGGAGATGTTGCCATATGGGCCATTTGGGTCCAATAAGTGGCCACAAAGATCCTCAGCAGTATTCTAAAATATCTATAACTCTTCTAAAATCTCTCCTCACTACATGCCATATTAGAGTCGCTTCTCCATCAACCCCATGAATAATTGGCCATGGTAGAGGACATTATAAATATACAACCTCAGTAGAGTGTTGGTATGGTTGAGAAGATATCTAAAGCAGTCCGATAAATTAGGGTTGTTGGTGATCACCTGCTAAGCCGCATCTCAATTTTGGATTGGAACCATAGTGGACTTCGGACCCGTTTCTAAATAACGGTTCCGGTTTCGAATCCGATTTTGATTCGAAACCTGTTTTGTTGGTTCCGGACTCAGCCCTGATAGGAAAATCCGGATTCAGTTCTGGAACCGGGTTTACCTAGAGGACTGGAGTCTAGTTCCAAAATCGATTCTAATTTGTCTTTATTCTTCATTTTTTCTTAAAATAAGCATATCATTTGGCTCATAACAGTGCATTAAATCTACTACCTCAAATATTATACATAAAAATGTCAAAAAAAAAGTTGATTTTGTAGTACAATTTGCAATATCGAAAGCTCATATGCCGGGTCTCGGGTCCACGGGTCAGAATCTATATGAACCCGGAATCGGACATGTTTATCAATCGGAACCTAAATTAGGTTCCGGACCCGAACCCGTTTATGAATCGGAACTTAAAATAAGTTCCAGACCCAGTATTTTACAGGTCAAAACTTTCGGGTAATCGGATACCCGTTTGCAACCCTATATGCAGTGTTGATTTCAACCTTCATGGACCTCATGGTTATAGGGATTAATGACAATAAGCCTCGCCAATCCAGCTTCATTTAATAAAAGGTGCACTGTTTCTTCTGAGAACCATGTGGATCTACTTCAAAGCCTGGCCATTAAAACACCTTCATCTTGGTCCACTAAGGTATTATTTGGTGGTCTATCCTGGTATATGTGGTATATGGAGTCTTTTGCGTACATCGAGGAATTGGGAAAACATTTTTTTTTTTGAAAGAAAAAAAATTTACATAATGTGAAAATTATGAAGACAATGGTTATGTCGACCTTCTACCTTCTTACGAAAAAACTAATATAATAACCCGTGCTAAGCATAGGCATGACCCACGCGGTCAGGTCCCGCTCCATTTTACTTTTTTTTTTCTCTTACACTGTTTTGACAAATAATTATATTCAAGTATTCTATGGTGTACTGATTAGGTTAATTATTTAAAATTGTAAATGGTGGGCGTATATTATAATTTTTAAAAGACGGCCCCTAATTACTGTTATTCGTAAATGTGGGCTCCCATTACCTCATGAAACCAGAGTTTTTTTAAAAATAATTTTACCAAACGAACTGATTGTAAGTTATAACTTATAAATCAGAGCTTTTTATATTAAACCTTAAACCTAATTTAGCTCTTCTTAATTAGACTAGATGCTCTAATCTCCACCAAAAGAATGGGCCACCAATTTTGGACCTCTGGATTTTCTTCACTAGAATCCAACGAGGAACAACATTTTTTTAACCTTTGGCGCCACTCTCTCTCTCTTCTAAAACCCCAAATATTCCCCAAAACCCTTCTTCCATCTCCACTCTCCAGTTTCTTTCAAATGGCGGAAGAAGTTCCAATACAGGAACCGGAACCCGCTCCGGAATCAGAAACCATTACGGAGGGCGGAGACGCTTTCTCCTGGCCTCTTCTTCGATTCGACCTCCCTCAGAGAATTTACCATTTCCACGACCAGTTCAGGACAGGCTCCAACCCTAACAACTTCCTCAAAGGGGTGAAATGGTAATTTCCTCTCTCCCCACCTCCTGTTCAATCATGTTTTTTGATTTCACTCTCTTGCTGTACTTCGCAGGTCTCCTGACGGGTCGTGTTTTGTCACGAGTGCAGAGGACAATACGCTGCGCGTGTTCGATTTGTATGTGTGATGGGGTTTCATTTTCTACTATTTTGATGTGTTTAGTATGGGATTTGAAGTTAAGGGAAGTTTGAATGAGCTGAGAATTGAAAATCAGATTTTTATGAATGCTTGCATGAAATGTACATTGGATTGGAGTTAACTATTGGTTATTTGGTTTTGAACCCGTATTGGCGGGTAAAATATTGATTAGTACCGCTTGCACAAAAAACTGATGTGTATTTATGTTTGTTTACTTGATTACAATTTTTGCTCAAAGTTTTGAAGGATGTTAAAAAAACCTGCATAAGAATTTGTGTTTTTCGGAGATGAGTAGTTTTATTCTAAGTGATACCATGGATGATGCCACTTATCTTTTTTTGTTTTTTGTTTTCTAATATAGCTATTTGTGTGTGTGTGTGTGTGTGTGTGTGTGTGTGTGTGTTTGAGTTTATAGTCACAATTTAGGACTTTACAACCTTATAATACAAGGTTGTAGCTAGTGTGTGTATTTAAGTTTATAATCACAATTTGGGATTTTACAACCTTATAACACAAGTTCTGCACAACTTGATGAGTTGCTTTGGATCTTCTAACTGAAGTGGCTGTGCAGCTATGTAAATTGTGAAAGAATACAAAAAAAATAGAAGTTCTTAGGGTTGTCAAGAGAGAAAAATAGGAGAGTGACACGAGTTGAGTAAATTAGAATTGGAATGAGAGAAAAGAGGGTTTTGAAGAGAAAACTAGGTGCTGAGATTTTAGAGAGAAAATAGGGAGAGGAAGTGGGAAAAACAATTGTACCTGCTCAGAAAAAAACTGAGTATTGGCTGCACTGGTGATATGGATTGCTTATATAAATGAAATGACAGGGACATGATATACCCACTGATAGTTTGTATCAGTTAACCCAAAAACAGAATGCATTTCCCAATATGCACAATATCTGCTGATTTTTTAATTGACGCACGTAGCACTAGGAGTGGTTTTCTTTTTATGCATGGGATAGGAAAATGGGTTTATGCAAATCTTACAAATGCAAATGTTATACATGTGAAGCACATTACCATGTATGTCAAAATCACCATTTTTACATAAGCAAATGAGTACATCCAACAGTTTTGGACGTGTTTGGATAGTTTGAACTTTTTGCACAAATTTCTCAAAATCCATGAAGTTTTAAGATATGAAAGTAAATGTCTTGATGCTTATCATTAATATGAGAAAAATTGAGCAATTCAGATCTTGAGTCGAAGGTGCAAAAAGTTAGATCTATAGATTGGGATTTTTGACGTTTTCCACAAATTACTCAAAATCAATGAAGATTTAAGATAATCAGCTTAAAGATCTTGGGGTTCGTTAGTTCAATAAACAAAATGAACAGTTTGGACTATAAATATGGGCCCACAGTAATTAAAAAAAGTGGTTGATGGGATTCAATTCTGTCACCAATTGCGTAACCAAATGCAAGTACCGTGTGAGGACTTGTACTGGCGCCTTTTTTAAGTGGGAGATGTGAAAATGTTCCACACCTATTTAGGTGTGAATTATTTTCACACCATTTTCACACCCATTTACACGTGTAAATGAGCAAAGACAAACATGATGATGCGTAACCATTATGCATGTGAATCATTTATATATGTAAATGAGTGCAAACAAACTACCCCGTAGTAGTTTGTGAGTAATGGTTAGATGATCCAGGTGGCGATTTATGTTTGGCATTGAAGTTAGAAATACATAGGTTGGAGCATTTTTGGGCCTGTCTCCATCAAACCAGCTTTCCCTTTGCTAGTACAGAGTGGTTTTAGCAGTGAAATGATACGCAATTCTCCTCCTTCATTACTCGTCGAAGGACTTTATTAACCTTTAGGTCCCTTTTGGCTGCTTGAATATCTTAGTTGAGTGATTCTCTTTTTTTCATCAAGCCCTTAGTTATGCCTTGACATTCTGTCAATTATGGCCAAAACATGTATAACTAGTAGTTTTGTCTGAAACTGTCACGACCCGGGCCCGAGATCCGGTAACCCCGAGCCGTGATCACGTACTTACTCCCGTAAACTCCGAACTAACCGAAGTTAAAATGGAATCCACAAGGGATATCAATCTCAATACACCTGTCAAATACAAAACTTTCTGCGGAAACATTCATATTTGACAATATCAACTTACAATTTACATGTATACAAAATAAAGTTCTTATACATGTATCATTTCCAATATACATTGATCAACACTGCATATTTAAAACATTATGCAGATAACCAATTAATTACATTCCAAAATGAATTATAAACAGTTCCTCAAAACATTTTCCAAAACGTTTCAATTCCCATTTCGCACTCGGATACTCAATTCATATGGTATCCCGTCTGTTCCACTCAATCAGTCCTCCTGGAGAAACTGTAGCGGTCTCCTCCGCTGGCGCCGGGGGCGCCATTGTACCGGCAGGGGCAATCGGGCCTGTAATGTTATCAATAACACTAATGAACACGACGGTTCAACAATGTATAAACAATTCTTGCAATAGTAATGCTAGAGAAATCTAGACAATTCTACAATAACAATAAGAGACACAATGTCAGTCAATATACATGTACGAAATGGCAGCTACCATAGCATTCATTGTATTGTATTTCATTTCATTACCATCTTCCCTCAAAGGAAGGATTCATTTACTTACCATCTTCCCTCAAAGGGAGGATTCATCTTCCAATGGAAGGCATCAATCAATACCCGAAGATACGATCGGAATTTGGTGGGACTTACTAGTGTCCGGGCAAGGGACAACTAGCATCACTATGGAGCTCTGGAACACCCCAATATCCATCTGCTGCAGCAGGATTAGTCATTCATTATTCATTGAACTCATTTAGAGCTCTAATACAATAGCTAGGTAGTGCTAGACTTAAGGGTCAATAACCTTCAGTAAGAAATCCTTATATGGATTTAATTCAATTCAATAATTCCTTTCATGACAAAGGAAATGAATAACAATAATACCAATCTCCTTAGATTGGATCACAATGATATTATGAGAGTATTATTAACCACACATGGTTTTACTCAATCCTATTTCAATCCTAATCAACCATTCGGGTGTAACCATTGGTTTCCAAATACACGTGTTATTCACGATGGACATCACATTTGTACATTTAATATGTGCATTACTAGTCCCCGTAATTATCACCCATGGAGCTTAGGCAATTATCGATTAGTATGATTCATACAAGGAACCCCTTTTCAAACACCATTAATTCTCATTAGTTTAATCTCATCCATGATTAGTCTTAAAACTAATTGGTGAAGCGTTTATACTCATGAGACCTACCCCAAATTCTCGTAAAAATCCAAAATCCAAAATCCAAAATTCACCGCCCCAGTTGGTCGGACCGTTAGGTCCGATCGATTGGCCTAAATTTTCACTAACTGATATCGTTGGGCCAATATCAGGTTCGCTAGAGCGAATTATTGTTCGCTCGAGCGGACCAAGACAGAACGTTGTTTGCTTGAGCGGACCCACTGTTCGCTCGAGCGGACCCAAACAGAACTATGTTCGCTCGAGCGCACTTAATGTTCGCTCGGGCGAACTCTTCAGAACTTCATTCCATCCAAACAGAACCTCGTTCGCTCGAGCGGACCCACTGTTCGCTCGAGCGAATCCTTCAGAATTTCATCCGAAAATTCTAATACTTTCTTCCTTCTTCTACTTCCTTTCTCCATTAATTTCCACAACCTGCATAAGAGATTTGGAACCTCCTGTTCCCTCCTCATATATCATTCATTCATCATTCAATCACAATGACGTCTCTAATCATCCATTAAACATATCATTAAGCCCATAATAACTCCCAAAACTCATTGGAGAATGCATAAACACAAGGAAATTCTATGAGCTTCCATAACAATTAACACTAATCACAAAAATGCTTATACTTGCCTCTCTTGGAGCTATTTAACAACAAAGCCCTCTTTGTCTTAGATTGGTTTAACACAAATGTCTTCCTTTTAAACCCTAATCCATAAAAACATCCAAATACACAACCATAAGCTATCTATTCTAGTAATCATGCCTAACCATTCATTATAACTTGGAAATTCTAAAGGAAGACCCATTACTTACTTGTAGCTCAAAGGAAAGGGGTTCTTGAAATCTCTCTCAAGCTCCACACTTCAACAATGGAGGATTGCTTGGGAAAGACGAAGAAGATGAAGATGAACTCCTCAAAAACCACTTCAATCACTCCTAATCTCATTAACAATGAAGAGGAATGGAAGAGAAAGAGGAAGGTGGAGAGTGCCTAGGGTTTTCTTGAGTTTCAAAAGGTGGAAATGAAAGAAGAACCCATTTCATTCTAATATAAGAGCTTTCACAATAAAACCCCCTCATATTTAATCTATTTACATTTTGAGTCAAACGACGCCTCACTTGATCCATTTGAGGTCAAATGGAATCGCGTTTATTATGAATGTTAACGTACTCATCGAGATACACACGTTGGTATCAAGAATTTCTGTATTTGACGAAATACGTGACAATCCGTATTTATGGAAAAGCCCTTATAGCCTACCTTGTTTGAGTCTAAACTCATTTTAACCAATTTAATTTCATTTCATTATGCTTGATGCATCATTTGAGACTAGTTTGTCTCTCTTTAGTCATTAACCTTGATTAGTCCAATTATTCATGCTTAATTAGCATTAATCTCACTTAATTAGTCTTAATCACGATTAGTTCGGGTCGGGGTGTAACAGAAACTCACTGCCATAGACTTGGATTCAAGCACTTACGCCTATTATATCTTATTTGCTTCTGCTTCACACCTGAACCCATAGCCCATGCAGACCTGATTTTGTATAAAAGGAACGGAAATTAGAACTTCCCAGTGTCTTTGTTGTTAAAATAAAGTTTATCCATCAGCATTTCAATATTGAAGCAATTGTGTCTAATTATATCTGATTTGTTTCTTCTGCACCCATCTGACTAACTTAGCATAGAAAAAGAAAATAGAACTAGCACTTGTTTTTAAATTTAAGGGTTATTTATCGGCATTTTGATCTATTGTTTATTTGTTCATTCTCCCAACTTATTCTTTATATACATTTTCTAGACTGGTGCAGTGGTACATGAGTGCAAGAACCAATGATCGATCCCTGGCTGGTAGTGTGAGGCTAAAGTGCCTTACCAGTGATCTATCAGTGGTTTGGCATTCTTTATACATATTTTCTTGAAGATGCACTAATTTTAATTATTCTTGTGCTGTTTTGTTCAGACCAGATTATGCCAGTGGCATATATGCTGATGCTTGCTCATCTACTAATGACGGAGGTATGATACAGCACGTGAATCTTTTTTGTTGCAACAAGAAGACATCTTTTCTATGATGGTATCAGTCTACTCATGGTTACTTTGCTACTTGATTTGCCCATTGAGTGAAGGGATTTTAGGGATGTGATAGAAATAAATCATGACTACTGATCAGAATAAAAAGTGAGAGAGACAATAAGTTCTTGAGGTGACACTTAGAGAAAAACACAGCAAACTTCTTGCCTTTCTGCGAAGAGTTAAGATGAGCCCTCATTCATCATTCTTGTTAGTTGTGTAAGAAACTATGTACCAACCCAAAAGCTTAAGGTAATAGGTGGAAGGCCCAAACAAGTATATGAAGCCTCGTCAATGGCATTACTTAGGTGATGTGGGATGTGAGACTTTACCAACACTCCCCCTCATGTGCAGGCCCAACAGATTTCATGAACGGGTTTAGTAAGTAGGCTATACAAGAACGATGGGATCGGAACCCGCTTTGATACCATATAAGAAACCATGTACCAACCCAAAAGCTTAAGCTAATAGGTGGAAGGCCCATACAAGTATATGAAGCCTTGTCAAAGGCATTACTTAGGTGATGTAGGAACAAGTTGTAGTTTTGTTAAAATGGCCGTAGGCAGGACATTATCTAGAATAGTTGAAAATGAAAAGTCAAAAACTGTTGCGAAATATCCTATATTGTTCTTTGTAATTCATTGATGCTCTTTTCATCTTAGCCTTAGGCTGAGTAACTTAATAGAGAGAAATCATATGAGAATATGGAAAGTCATAGAAAGATTTAGCATAAAATGCCTTGTAACGACAATGGTCAAATTATTTGTTCTATGATGGCGGTTATTCTTTTTTCTCTGGAATACTCCCTGCTCTTGCTGCTTATTAGCATCTCAAATTAATGTTTCTTTAATGAGCAGTATAAGCATCATTTCTATCCTCCATTTAATATACTAAAGTTATGGAATCTAGTTAACTAATCTTAGTTTTAGCACTAGTGCAAGGAATCAAATCTCAGGTAAGCTCTGTTGACTTGTTTAAGTTGATTTGGTTGTTGGCCCTGTAGGGTCCTACATGCCTTGATGCTACTAAATTGAGTACCATGCTATGCATTCTTCTTTTTTCTAGAGTGCATGAATCACAAGGACTTTGTTGAGCCTACTCAATTTTGTAGTTACTGAATCAGACAAAATACTGAGATTTAATTCTTTGTGTTGTGACCGAAAAAAGAAAAATATAACATCTTGGTTTCAGCATTTTCTCGAGTATGAGTTATTTGCTTTTACTTGTTCTTGAATATAACAGTAGATTTTTTACTGTTTTGAAGTTGTCTGTGTTGTATTTAAGTTCCGTAGGAGGAAAGCAAAAGAGTGTATATTCTTTGTGACTTGTCTGGAAGCAACATGTTTTCTAGTTCTTACTACGAAAACCAGAAGTCCTCATCACATGTAGCTCGAAAACTTTAGTCTGTTGTGGAAATCATAGGATAAATGGGTGTAACTGAGGTAAAAATAAGAAAGGAAAAATTATAAGCTGTAAATCTAGCTGATCCTTGTTTAACAATATATTCTCTTGTTTCAAAAGTCGTCAGACTGTTATGGAATTTTATCCGAGCCATGGTTTAAAACTCTGGTGCCGGTTTTTGTGCCAATCGGGACTGGGATGAGTCTGTGCCACCCGTTCTGGTCCGTGCCATCCATACCGGTACTAAAAAGTGTCAATTTTTTTTTTTAAAAATTAAGAAAGGAAGATAATTGGAAACTAATAAATGTAAGTTAAGCTATTTAAATAGTATTTCATCTCAAATACAGCAATGTTTAATGCTGTTCAGTGATAAGTAGTTGATAGTGTAACATATGACTGCTAGTTTTTATGGATAAATGATGTAAATATCTTTTATTTAAGGTTAGCAAATTTCTTTAACTCAATTTACTTTTAGTTGGGTCCACCTAGATGCATAAAGACTAAGGGATCATCTCAATTGAAAGCATACTTGTCAATTCTGTTCTGGCTGGAATTGGCCGGAATGTTCCAAAATTTGCCGGGGTGAAATGGAATGCCTCATCGAGAGATTCTGGTCCCACTTACAGCCATTCCGGTCGTTCCAGGCCTAAACCGGCCCCTACTCCAACCCAATTCCAGCCATTCTGAATGGAACTGAAAGCCTCCCAAAAGTTTCATTCTTTTTTGTTTATTAAATTTTTTAAATAAGTTAACATGTTTCACACTTACATTCGTACGTAGTGAAAGCTAGAAAATAGTCAAATGTATAGTGTAATTTAATTTTAATGATGCAAACATTCTTTTTTAGTATCATTCTACTGTTTTTTTTTAGGTATTTTTTTAGTTCTTTCATTTTTCATGCTTTTTTTTCTTTGTCAGAATGGAACACCAGAATTGATTGGAATGCCAGAATGTTCCACTATTGGGCCAAACTGGAACAGAATTGACAACTATAATTGGAAGTTTTGGATGTGTATTAGGAATATGTAATATCAAAGAATTTAAATGATCCTAATTCCTAGCCTTCGATTTTTTGTCCTTAAAATTTAAGGGCCAAAATTTTCTCTTTAACTCAAGGGAGGGATAAGTTATTTGATTTTTTTTTTTATTTTTTATGGATAAATTGGTCAAAAGCAAAAAAAAATAAAAAATAAAAAATGGAGGGTCTCATTAATTTTTGTCCAATTTGATTGTGAGTCAAGGGGTGTTTTCATTAAAACACAAAATACAGTGGGGCCTTTTTGAGATCGTGTGAAAAATACGAGGTCCCATTTGTGAAAAACTCTTAAATCAAAAATATGTTTTTTCTTGTCAAAGGAGGGACTTGAACTCACACACTATGCCTTACATCCACATGTCCCTAATGGCTGAGCTACATAGTTTTTTTGCTGTTTATATGTACACTATATAATAAAAAAACACATTTGTTCTTCCAGAACGGCCCTTTACTAGTGTTGGTATTTGACTCGACTCAGACCTTGGTAGCACAGAGTTGACTCGGATGAGTTACCCGGTGCCGACTGGGATTTTAAACCTTGAATTCTGAGCACGATACCAAACTTTCTAGGTCCTTTTGTCATTTGAGCATGCCAATGCTTTCACTTCCCTCTTTACACACGCACACACATAGTATCTGAATACTTTGCTTGTCTTTCTTTAGTTTCTGTCAGTTCTGTCCGTATTACATTGTTTTTTTCATCTGCAGATTCGTATGTTTCAAATCTCATTGTGCATGAGGCTGAGTCTGTTTACGACTATTGTTGGTATCCATACATGTCTGCTTCAGGTGCTTCTGCCACTTTGTTTTCTTCAAATTCGTGTCCTAGATTGCAGTATACCTGTTTTTTCTGACTTTTTAAAATTTTTTAAGCTGCTAACTCACTGGATCAATATTTTTATTTCAGATCCAACTAGCTGTGTATTTGCAAGCACCACCCGTGACCATCCTATTCATCTCTGGGATTCCATCTCTGGTCAGGTGATGAATAAATGATACAATTTTCTTTGGGACGTGGTGTATGTACATAAATATTGTCATTGACCATATCTTTTTACTGAATGCAGCTGCGATGCACCTACCGGGCATATGACAACATGGACGAAATCACTGCCGCCTTTTCAATTGCTTTTAACCTTTCTGGGAATAAGTATTTATCTTTTCTCCTTTCTCGACTTTGCTTTCACAACTCTCTAACTATTCATATCTGATACTATTTGTCTATTCTCATTTCTTGCCTTCGCATTGTAAAAACTAATTCGCTATCTATTTCATGCATCCATATTGGAAAAATGGAGTCTTCCAACAACAGAGAAAATTGTTCCATATTTACTCAGTTACTTGTGATGGATAGTAATATATTGTGCGAACGAGTACGACTGTATCATGAGCTGAACTCTACTTTTAAATTTCTCATACCCAAAATACATGGGCCAAATGTCTTGAGGCATTTTTGACCAATAAGTTTGGTAGCAATTATGTGTAAGATCATTTGAACGTTACTAATAGAAACAAGGGATCATTTTGAAGGTTCTTACAAATTGGATGTGGTAGTATGTGCGGATTATTGAAGCACCGCAGGGAGCTTTGATAAAAGATTGACGATTTTGTATGGGTTTTTGATTGCAAAATGACTATGTTCTAGACTAGGCAGAAGAGGATGGAAAGAACCTATAATCAATGTGCTTTAGTTTGAGGAAAAAAGGATTCTTGGTTGCTGATGTGTCGTATTTGGCAATGGCAAATGTGTCCCGAGTCCTGACAAGTTTTTTTGCATCAAGGGTTGCACCAAGGAAACCCATCCCCAGTCTTGATATTTTCCATGTTCATAGTAGGTTTGGGTAAGCTTATTTTGATAGCGGTGGATCTGAGTGCCTGAAACAATTTTGAACTTGAAGTGGGATTTGATAGGTTCTCTAGTTCACTTCTACATTTCTTTGATGACACCCCAATCATGAAATCCATTGGTGGTGGAGCTTGGTGCTATAAAAGGTATCTTAAAATGCTTTGAGGCAGTGTTGGTTTTGAAAGTAACCATGGGAATATTTGGTCTTAAAATGCTTTTGTCCCTGATGTATACAAGTTAAGGTTGATTATTTCAATCAGTTTTGAACTTGGTTTTTTAATATGGATGTAGTTTGCCATCTTCTCGTGATAAACGGAAAAAACATTGCAAATGAGGACTTCTATTTCTCACTTTCATTGGAGAACACCAATGAGTTTTGTTGTACTTTATTTTTCATGTTTGGAATGTTTTGGAGGGAAGGTTGGGTGTGGTAGTTGGAGGAGTCCATTTGTTACCTTTGCCAGCGCGGACTATAGTAAATGCTATTCTAGAAGTGTGGAAACACCCCTTGAGCCAAGGTCATCAGCTGAAAAATTCTTGAGAGAAATAAGCACATGACGAAGAAGACCCCCTTCCACCGTCTTCTCCCTATTCGTCTCCAATCTGCCTACAGGCATCTCCAAGACGGAGTTCAAAGCCATGTTTTGCAAGGCTGGCAAAGTGATAAGACTCGTTCATTCCAGTAGAATGATCCTTAGGCAAGCAGAGAGGCTTCGGTTTCGCCAGATTCAAATCGGAAAGGGAGGTGAGAATGGGGATTGAGATTGTGAACGGTAGATCTTGGAGCGGCAGGCGAATCCAAGTCGATTTTGCTCATCCTCGCCCATCTACTACTACTCCCACTGCCTTTGCCCAAAATTAGACCTCACTCTCATGCCAACCATCAGCAACATCTTAAGGTTGTCCTCCTGCTTGCATCCCCAACCCTAGAGCAAGGTCGATAGTCAGAGATGGCCAAGCCAACTTCATTCAGGTGGCCCCCTAGGTCGTAGAATCAGAAAAAAAGATCCTTTCCTGCAGCCTGATCGGGCTCCTCAAGCCACATCAAGGAGTAGCTGATGCAAATAGCTGGCTTAAGGAATTTTGGGGCAAATCGGCAGGTAACCCTAAAATTACTGGAAGAAGACATCATTCACATCCAGCTTCTCTCGGAGGATGATTTTAGCCAAGTGCTGAGATGCGCCATCGAATCACCCTTCTCTCCGTTCGTTGCCCTCGACAGATGGATGGAGGTTATCGGTTCTCCTCCAACCCCTAAATGGATCCGCTTCCGTGGTGTACCTCTGCACGCTTGGAACGAAGGAGTCTTCCGTCTGCTTGGGGACTTCATTGGCTCTACTATTGAAGTAGATCGTCGCACATCAGAGAAGGAGATCATCGCCTACGGCCACGTCAAGGTTTCACTTAGCAGGATCTGCAAGCTCCCCATCAAAATCCCTCTTTCTGTGGGGGATCTGGCCATCTTTGTACGGGCAGAAGAGGAACACGTTCTCTCCCACCTCTAGTCGCCACCTCGCAAACGACCTCAAACCTAGCTGCGATCATTGTAGGAAATCTAGGGTTTGTAGGAGAGCTTTCTCCCTTAGATCGTTCGCCTTCCTTAGACCTAAGTCTTCGATCGAATCGATCTAGCAGACGAGCCAAGATCCGCAGATGGGCCAAGGATCGCAGATGGGTCACGAGTTAGAGGCCCACCTCCTCGGCTTCATCCCAACAAGAAGCTTGGACCTGGCCCATGGCTAAAAGATTCCCTGGGGGCCATGGGATTATGAATGGAGACAGCCACCGCTCCTTCTTAAGTCATTTGGGTTGGCCCAATCCATCAGCCCCAACCTTCAGGATCTCGTCTTTTAAAAAGGAAGGGGAACTCGTCTCTCCTGCGAGATCAAGCCACTCTCCTTCCTTCAGCGCACCCACTTCGGAGTTCGGACAGCTACTCTAGGGCCATGGCGATCGGGAATCAATATCCCAAGGCATCGACGACCTGATCCGGCCACTCTGATAGTGCTACCCATGTCAAGCAACGAGTGAAGTCAGGTGCCCTTCATCTCTTTGTCGGCTGTTACGCCTCAGACACAGATCCCACCCCATCTGGCAGCGACTGCTCCTCACCGTCCACTTCTTTTTGTGTGCCGACCACTCCTCAATTAGTCCAAAAGGTTTCAGCGACAATTCCTTCTCCTCGGCAGATCCCCAGCCATGGTATCTCGACTACCACAGAGGCTAACTGTAGGGCTGAGTTTTTCTCCCCGAGGCCTTCACTTCCTTCTCAGGATAAAGCAAACATGCCCTCCCCCAAGACAGGACCCAGCGCAACATCTTCTCACTCCAATCAGCCTTCTCCGAATTCTTGGCTTTCTCAGAAAGTCAGGATGTGTGGACAGGCTTTCTCAGTGTATTAGTAGACAATGTCAGAGAAGGTGGAACAGTCTTATTGCTTTTGCCAATGAAAGAGATGTCTAACAAATCTGTTAGTCGGAAGGAAGGCAGAGAACTTCAAAGTCTAACGTGCTCCATCAATTATGACAACCAGTCTTCCCAGAATTCCTCATCTCTCAATACTGCAAATCGAGTCAGAGATTCCGTCAATAGTTATCAATGAAAGCCATCTCATGGAGTGTTCGTGGTTTAGGGAGTACTGTGAAGCGGGTTATCATCAAGGAGGTCGGTCATAGATATAAAGTTGACATTCTGCTCCTGCAAGAAACTAAGCTTAGTTCAATGAATCAAGCTACTGTCACTGACATTTGGGGTAAAGTCAATGTAGCTGGATCTCTTTGGACGCTGAAGGATCTTCTGGGGGTATTTTTTTTTGTTGGAGTAGCAGACTCTTCCGTATAAAAAATAACTTTAAAGGTGTTTTTTCTCTGTCGGCAGCGCTTGACGACAAGGACACTGGTTTTGCTTGGACCATCTCTTCCGTCTATGGCTTTATAGATCGTAGACTCCAAAGTAGCTTTTGGTGTGAGCTTGATGCCATCCGTAGTAAATGGGCGGGTCCTTGGTGTATAGGTGGCGATTGGAACATTACTAGATTCCCCTCTGAAAGATCTGGAGGTGGCAACACTACAGCCCACATAGGTGCCTTTTCTGATTAGATTAATACCCACTCTATCACGGATCTCCACCTAGGAGGTGCCAGCTTCACTTGGTCAAACCATCAAATTCCACCTTCTCTATCATGTCTCGACAGATTTTTGGTCACCAGTGATTGGATTGATCTGTACCCAGAAGTCAGCCAAATTGCTCTCCCCAAGCCCACGTCAGACCACTGCCCCATTCTTCTTAACTCCAATAACGTGAAGTGGGGACCCTTTCCCTTCCGCTTTGAACTTATGTGGCTAGAGGACAAGCTTTTTAGAGAAACAATTAAGATATGGTGGAATAGCTATGATGTTAGGTGTCGGGCTAGCTATTGGTTATCTTCGAAGTTGAAAAGATTGAAACTCAGCATAAAATACTGGATCAAGATTAACTATAGACCTGTGGAATCTTATAAGGCAACTATCCTTGAAGAAATGCAAGCTCTTGACATAAAGGAAGAAAATCAGATTTTGTCTGACATGGATATCGCCAAGAGATTTAGCCTTTAAGATCTCTTTGAACGCAGAGTCCGGGAAGAAGAAATCAATTGGAAACAGAGTTCGAGGTGTAGGTGGCTCAAAGAAGGGGACAAAAACACTAAGTTCTTCCACAGCATGGCTACGGTTAGAATGAGGGGAAACATAATCAATTTTTTGACAGTCAATGGCAACAGATTAGAGGACCGAGGGGATCACCAGCCACATAATAGACTACTTCCAAAACATTTATAGCAAAAATAGAAGGGTTAAACCTTCCGTTGATAACCTTCAATTTTCCACCATTACTAGGGAGGCTGCTATTTGGCTGGAAGGTGAGTTTCAAGAGGAAGAAGTTAGAACTGCTGTCTTTAACTTTGCTAGTGATAAAGCTCCGGGTCCAGATGGCTTTCCAATCTCCTTTTTTTCAAAAGCATTGGGATCTTCTAAGAGCTGATATTATGGCTTTCATGATGGAATTTCACTTAACAGGCAGATTGTCACGAACCATAGGCGCTTCTTTCATCACTCTTATCCCAAAAAAGTTGGGGCTGGCTGTATAAAAGACTTCAGGCCCATTAGTCTTCTGGGAAGCATTTACAAAATCTTTGCCAAAGTGTTAGCATCCAGGCTTCAAAAGATTCTGTAATCCATCATTTCCCCTTCTCAAGGTGCTTTTGTGCATGGAAGGTAGATCTTAGATGGGGTTCTAGTAGCCAATGAATGCATTTACTCTAGACACAGAGAGGAATCCGGGCATTGTCTGTAAACTTCATCTGGAAAAAGCTTTTGACATGGTGGACTGGGAGTTCCTAATTTATCTGATGCGTAAGATGGGGTTTGGTCCTAAATGGAGAGATTGGATCAAAGAATGTCTCTCTTCTGCAACCTACTCTATAATTATTAATGGCTCTCCAAAGGGATTCTTTAGGGCTGAAAGGGGCTTGCGTCAAGGGGATACTTTATCTCCGTTTCTTTTTGTCATCGTTGGGGAAGCTTTCAGTTGAATGCTCTCTAAAGCAGAAGAATGCAATCTGATCAGAGGCTTTAAGCCCTCTCCAAAAGTTCCTTCAGTTTCTCACCTTCAATATGCAGATGATACCCTGTTATTCTGTGATGCCATAGATGACCAAGTCAAAAATATGGTCACCATCCTCAGATGCTTTGAAGCTGTCTCGGGTCTCAACATCAATCTTCCTAAGAGTGCAATTCTAGGGGTTTCTGTAGACGCCATCTCTCTTTCTCATTTGGCAGGCATTTTGGGGTGTAAAGTAGACTCATTTCCATCTAACTATCTCGGTCTTCCGCTGTGCCTAGGAAGGGTGCCAATCTCTGTTTGGAATCCTGTCCTTGAAAGAATTGAGAAAAAATCGTCATCATGGAAAGCTAAGTACCTATCCTTGGGTGGCAGGATTACCCTGATCCAGTCAGCCCTTGCAAACCTTCCAATTTACTATATGTCCATCCTCAAGTGCCCCACTACTATCATTAATCGCATCGAGAAGCTTCAACGTGTGTTCCTTTGGCATGGCCGCGAGGATTCAAAGAAAATTTACTTGGTCAATTGGAAATTGGCCTGCTCTCCCAACGATTTTGGTGGCCTTGGTTTAAGACCCTTAAAGGAACATGAATCAAGCTTTGCTGAGAAAATGGCTTTGGAGACTAGGGGAAGACTCAGATGGCTTATGGAGAAGCATATTGATAGCTAAATACAGAGTGAGGAGAAATGGTTGGGACACCTCCCCTCCTTCCCAAGGATGCTCTACCTTTTGGAAAGGGATATTCTCTGCTACAGTCAACTTCGACCAATCCATTCACTTCCGCGTTGGCAATGGGGGGATTATCTCGTTTTGGCAAGATGTTTGGATTGGGGATTCCCCTCTAGCGCTCCAGTTCCCTGACCTCTACAAATGCGCAAGAAACTACAATGCGAAGGTTTATGATTACCTTCACAATAATCTTAACAGCACTCAGTGGTGGCCGATCTTTAGAAGGAACTTAAATGAGGTAGAAGAAGCTCATCTGTTTAGCCTCTTTGAGGTGCTTAACAGGACAATTATCTTTGGCGAAGGGCAAGACAGTAGGCTTTGGGCCCCTTCTCGTGATGGCATCTTCTCGGTTTCCTCCCTTTTCTCCTCCTTATCAGTTGACTTTGCCCCTTCTGGATTTTGGCACTCCCTTTGGAAGATTAAGGCCCCACCAAGAGTCATTGCTTTTGCATGGCTAGCTTTATGGAAGAAAATTCTAACTATGGATAATCTCCGTCGCCGGAACATGGTTGTGGTCAATGCTTGCCCCCTTTGCTTACCTAACGAGGAAACGGTCGACCATCCGACCATCTTCTTCTTCATTGCAAGATGACTAAAGCTCTTTGGTCTTCGATCCTTAAGGATTTCAATTGTTGTTGGGTTCTTCCAGAATCCTTACCTGAATTGTTCCAAGAGTGGATAAGTCCGATCAATACCTCCAAAGGGAAGACCATGTGGAGCCTATCCTTTTTGGTTTGTATCTGGACAATTTGGAAAAAGAGAAACCGGAGATGCTTCGAAGGGTCCACTTTGTCCCAAGAAGACTTAATCCTCAATTTGAAGTATTGTGTTGCCTCTTGGGTCTCCTTTCTTCTAGATTTCTGGGGCTTAGACACCGATGCTATTATGTTTAACTGGAGGGATGTCATTGCTGGTTGATCTTGTTCTTTTCTTCTTTCTTTTGCTTTGAGGCCTTTTGCCTCCTTGTAAAGCTTACCTTCCTTTTGGGTGGTGGTTGTTTTTTGGGGATTTTTCTCAGTTGCTTCTCAGTGTAACTCTTGTATACTATAAAGCTTTTTTCAATACAAATTACCATTTCAAGAAAAAAAAAGTTTTGGTGTTTGATATTTTGTCACTTTTGATTTGCAGTTTGGAGTTTAATTTTATATTATATGGATAATTAAATGTTTGAAGTTTATGGCATGGATGGTCGTAAAAGGATTATTTATTCTTTTTTTTTTAAATGGTAATTTGTATTAAAAAAAGCTTTACAGTGTACAAGCGCTATATTGAGAAGTAGCTGGGAAAGATCCCCCAAAAGACAGCCACCACCCAAAAGGAAGAGGAGCTATCCAAGCATGCCAAGGGCCTAAAAGGGAAGAGAGAAGAAAAGAACAAGATCAAATAGCTATGACTTCCCTCCAGTTAAATATAATTGCATCGATGGCGAAGCCCCAAAAGTCTGGAAGAAAGGAGACCCCAGAGGCAACACAAAACTTTATTTTGAGGATTAAATCTTCTTGGGAGGTAGTGGACCCTTCAAAGCTTCTCCTATTTCTCTCTTTCCAAATTGTCCAGATGCAAGCCAAGAAAGATAGGCGCCACATGGTCTTCCCTTCTAGAGGTATTAATCGGACTGATCCACTCTTGGAACAAATCGGGTTAAGGATTCCAGAAGGACCTAACGACAATTGAAATCCTTTAGAATCGAAGACCAGAGAGCTTTAGTCATTGCAATGAAGAAGACGATGGTTGACCGTTTCCCCCTTAGCTAAGCAAAGGGGTCAAGCATTGACCACAACCATGTTCCGACGACGGAGATTATCCATTGTAAGAATTTTCTTCCGAAGAGCGAACCATGCAAAAGCTAGGACTCTTGTGGGGGGCCTTGATCTTCCAGAGGGGAGATCAATTTCCAGACTGATAAGGTGGAAAAGGAGGAGGAAACCAAGAATATGCCATCACGAGAAGGGGCCCAAAGCCTGCTGTCTTGCCCCTCACCAGAGATGTTTGTCCCATTAAGCACCTCGAAAGGGTTAAATAGTTGAGCTTCTTCTGCCTCATAGAGATTCCTTCTAAAGATTGGCCATCAGTGGCTGCTGTTAGGACTATTATGAAGGTAATCCTTGACCTTAGCATAAGGTCAGGGAACTGAAGCGCTAGAGGGGAGTCCCCAACCCAAATGTCGCGCTAAAAGCCGATTTTCTCCCCATTCCCAACATGGAAGCGAATGGCTTGATCGAAGGTATCTTTGGTGGAGCAGATCCCTTTCTATAAGGTAGAGCGACTTTGGGAAGCAGGGAGGTGTCCCATCCGTTTCTCCTCGCTTTGTATTTGGCTATCAAGATGCTTCTCCATAGGCCTTATGAGTCTTCCCCTAGTCTCCAACGCCATTTTCCCCGCAAAGCTTGATTGACGTTCCTTAAAGTCTTATTCCTATGCCGCCTGAATCTTTGGGGGATCAGATATTTTTCCAATTGACCATGTGAATTTTCTTTGAATCCTCGCGGCCATGCCAAAAGAAGTCGCATTGAAGCTTCTCGATACGACTAATGATAGTAGCGTGGGATTTGAGGATGGACATGTAGTAAATTGGAACGTTGGCAAAAAGAGTAGATTGAATCAAGGTGATTCTGCCGCCCCCGCCCAATGATAAGTACCTTGCTTTCCATGAGGACAACTTTTTCTCAATTCTTTCGAGGACAGGATTCCAAATAGATATTGGCACCCTTCCTAGGAACAGTAAAAGACCAAGATAAGTAGAGAGGAGGCATCGTCTAAACCTTGAGAATTGCGCTCTTAGAAAGGTTGATGTTGAGACTGGAGACAGCTTCAAAGCATCTGAGAATAGTGACCATATTTTTGACTTGGTCATCTATGGCACCATCGAAGAGCAGGGTATTATCGTCTGCATATTGAAGGTGGGAGACTGAAGGAGCATTTGGAGAAGGCTTAAAACCTCTGATCAGATTGCATTTTTCTGCTTTAGAGAGCATTCGACACAGAGCTTCTCCAACGATGGCAAAAAGGAGCGGAGATAGAGGGTCCCTTGACACAAGCCCCTCTTAGCCATAAAGAATCCCTTTGGAGAGCCATTAATAATTATAGAGTAGGTTGCAAATGAGACACATTCTTTGATCCAATCTCTCCATTTAGATCCAAAACCCATCCTACGCATCAGGTAAATTAAGAACTCCTTGTTCACCATGTCAAAAGCTTTTTCCAGATCAAGTTTACAGACAATGCCCGGATTCCTCTCTGTGCTTGGAGTGGATGCATTAATTGGCTACTAGGACGCCATCTACGATCTGCTTTCCGTGGACAAAAGTACCTTGAGAAGGGGAGATGATGGATGGCATAATCTTTTGAAGCCTGGTTGCTAGCACTTTGGCCAAGATTTTGTAATGCTACCCAGAAGGCTGATGGGCTTGAAGTCTTTCATGCAATCAGCCCCAGACTTTTTTAGGGATAAGTGCGATGAAAGAAGCACCTATGGATTGTGACATCTTTAATAAAAAGAACTTATTTATATATTTATTAAAGTGTCTAAAGTTCTCATAAAATACTCATATATAGAATTGGACCTATAAATCATCTCGAACTACATTGAATTATATATTTGAATCAGTACATCAAACTCATCGAATTTGTATTATGAATCAAGCAAATCAAAAAGCGAATTAAGCGAACCTACGCCATGTTGCCATCGAATTTTCGAATTGGAGCAAGTGTCGAGTTGCGCACTGGAATGTGAATTGATCAAATTACAAATCATGTAACTATGTTTAAGGCCTGATGTAAAGCAGGAAAACTTCCAATGCAGTGCTTATTCCTCCTGATTGGTTTCAAGTATAAATCCATTGCAAGTCGAGTTAATGTAGATTTGAGAGGAACTTGGCCATTTGGGAGAGGGGATGATTGTTTTTAAGTAGTAGGTTGTGCTTTGAGGACAATTTTGTCAAATTAGCCAGCCTTACATTTCCTTTATGATATTACATCTTAGTGGCTCGTAAATTGGACACCTTGCATGGAAATTTGTTCTGGGAAGGAAGTGAAAAAGAACTCTCATTTTGTTGTTGTTGTTGTTATTATTTTTTGAATTAATTAATTAATTTATTATTATTATTATTTTTTTGTGAATGACAACAATGAGTCACCATCACGACCACCAACACCACCACTACCACCACCACCACCACCACTGACAGCAGCAACAGCAACAGCAGCAGCAAACAACCAATAACAACAACAATCGACACTAAGAGCAGCAACAACAACAGAAGTAGTTGCGATAGAAGTACACATCAATATTGTCTCCCATGGATCAGATACGGATTTTGTCACCTTTACCACCCTTATATTCATAGACCAGCTGTTATTCCCTTTGAATCGACGGGCTTTGAGACCGCTCGCTGAAAAACAATACTTTCTACAGCATTAATCTGTTTATCCACTCTTCATCGATGATCTGAAGGTCTAGCAATAGGTCCATACTTGGCATGTTGCACTCAAATTGTGGGCCTCCCAAACAACTTTCCATTCAAACTATGTGCTGCTCTATTGACTTCTGTCTTGTGACTGACAAATACAAAACCCCTTGGCACTCTGAACATCTTATCAGTTGGCAAAAAAGATATCCACTGCAACACCCATCTCCTGGAAAAGTTTCAACGGATCCATATCGACCATCACAAGTCATTTCAGAAGATTGGAAACAAACAAGAACAAATTACTCCAACAATGTGTCCATCCCCACTTTATTGTTGTCGAACTGCCTTTTCAGCAATCACACTTATGTGTTGTTCTCAATGAAATCAAGAGCTACCGTGAACGGGGGTTCCAAAGGCCTGGCCAATCAAATCAGTTCGTTAACCAACCATCCTTTCATACTTCAATAATCTTCATGAACTTATATCAACCAAAGCCGTATTGCTGTTTGCGTGAGCACTCCAAAAACAAGGGGCACATCTTGCTTTTCAGAACACACTTGATCAATTTTTTTTAGTAAGGAAGATGAATGAAATGAATCCATCAATAACGATGTGTAGTCACCAGCTGAGGCTTAGCTGGTTGGGGAATGGGGACACCAAATGCCTTAGGTAGGGGGTGAGAGTGCGTGAGTTTGGGTCCTCTGTGACAGAGAAAAAAAAAGGTATGAAGTGACTGCAATAATAACTTTCAGAAATTTGTCAACGAGATGGTTTATTGGACTGGTTCTAAAATGTGAATACAGATACTCTCTTTTATCACTAAACAACTCGTACTTCATGAAATAAAGTTGCGAAGTCCATAAATTTTATTTTTTCTTTGCAATCTATTCTATTCTGTTTGCTTCTTTTGTTTACTCACTTGTAATGCTTTGATTTTGCTTTACTACTCTGAGTTCTTTGTTTATGCAGCTTTCATCATCTTCTCTAAAAGAAAAAAGTGAAACCTGGTATCACGTCTCGAATGCACATTGTTCATTGCACTTTCTAGTTTCTCCTAGTTCTTATGGCCTTATTGTATCTTTTATCTGTCCTATATTTTGCATGTTGTTTTACCCACTGTTCATTTTGTCATGTAGTAAAAATGCTAGTGTCCTGTACTTTTACTTTAAATTTGCAAGTATTACTCAGCATGTTCATTCTTCTTGATGCTTTTGTTATTCGGTCATGTTCTGTGAAGGCTGTTTGCTGGATACAATAAATCTTTGAGAGTGTTTGACATACATCGGCCTGGTCGAGATTTTGAACAGTACTCAACCCTTCAGGGCAACAAAGATGGCCAGTCAGGTACGTGCTTGATGGTGGTTGCTTCTCAGTGTAGGCATTGATGGCGACTAAAATATGGTTGTGGTTTTGTTACCTTCCATTAATGTGCAGGGCATGCCTTTTCCGTTGAAATATGTCATTTGAAGTTCTTAGATTTGGTTTTTTTTCTTTCCTTCAAGTTAGCAGGAGCCTTGTTATGTGGGGTTTCAAAGTCCCCAAGAAATAGAGCATTATTGGACTTCCAACCAGTATAGAATTGAGAAATTGATTAAACTAATTGATTAACCTAAATCCAGTTAAAAGCAATCAACCACAAAGAGGAGACACAAGGTTTATATGCAGAAAACCTTACTCGGGAAAAACCCACGGGCTTTATCGTCTAGGCCAACAGACAACCAAGCACTAATAATTGAGAGTTACAAAAACTCACAGATCCCTTTCCTAGGTGTAACTCAACCTAAGGACTGCAACGATCTTGCCGACGACTCACCATTCAGCTTCACCGTGCTTGAACCAACCACCTTGAACTTTGGAGAAGAAGAAAAGATCTCTCAATTGATTTCTAGGGTTTAGAATAGGAGAGAATTGTAAGAGGCATGCTTTAGGGTTGCTAGAAGCCTCAATATATAGGCCAAAACTCGTGTGAAATAGAGGCAATTCGACTAAGATTGAGAAAGGCAATTTGGCTAAGAAATGGAAAATCCAGCTGAAGTTCGTGCACGTTAACCTACCCGTTCGCTTGAGCGAGCCAACCGAACCATCATTCTATCTATCGAATTGCGACATTCCCAGACTTCGCTCGAGCGACTAGATGGCTAGCTTGAGCGAGCATCAATTCTGTCCCGGGTGTGTTTTTGCTAGATTTCTGATTTTCTTCAAATTGCATCTTCATACTAAAATCACGAAGGCAATTGCAGTCCATACCTAAAAATAGAAAATTATAACTCAATATGGACTAGAGTTTTGTTCTAAACCCAATGAATTAGCCAACTAAAAACTTTACACATACCATGCTCATTGGTTGATACATTGGGCGTATTGGCCGACAATCCATGGTTTAAAATATCAGCTGATACTGCTATGTATTAGTTGATACGTACTGGTCCCGCCTTTGTCCATCTTCAATATTGGCCGACGAATGCTAGATCCTGCCCTTCTTTTCTTCCATTCTCTTTCCCTCCAAGCTCAGTCTAAGTAGCAAGAGATCCTATTTCACTTTCGAAACCTTTTTTTTTTTTGTTTTTCACCATTTCTCATCGAAATCTTAATATTTGAGCGGATTTCATCATGACAAAGCTGAAGAACTCAACCGACGACTTTAGGTAAGCATTTTGAGTTTATTTTTCATTTTTTTCCTGAAGTTTCTTTCTCAACATGGCTTAGAAATGATGGAAACATGTTGAATCTAGAGTTTTGGATTAAATTTTCACAGTTTTGATCACTTTTTAAATAATTTTTCATGATTTTTACCGATTTGTATTTTGTTTTAAAAAAGATAAGTGAAATAGATTCAATCAAGGCCTCATATTGACCTAGATTTGGCTGTAGACTCTTAGTTTCTTTTTCGATTTACTAATCAAGTGATTTTGAGTCTAGATGTAGAAATTTTGGTTTTGAAAATTTGGGACTCTTTTTTGGATTGAAGTAAATTTTAGCCTAAATCTTAATTTCTCTTAGATCTGGTTTCTCTCATTGCTCCCTCTTAGGGTCTGTTTGTTTAGCAAAAGTAGTAGGAAAGATGGAGTAAAAGTAGGTACATGATGTGATGTTTTTTTACTTCAGCCTTTTTGGATGGAAAAAATGGAGTGGAGAAGTAAAGTTATGATATGACGGTTTTTTTTTTCTTTTATTTTTTTTTATTTCAGCATATTTTGATGAAAAAGGTGGAGTGGAGAAGTAAAGTTATGGGGTGACTTTTTTTTTAAACAAAGTGTGGTAAACTTTAGTGTAGTAAACTTTATGATTAAAAAGTGGGTTTTTTTTTTTTTTTTGTACTTTATCTTACTTTCTTTTACTCTTTTCATGATTTGACATCCTCTTTATCTTTACTGCTCCACACATGTAAACAAACAGGCCCATGTTAATGTTATTTGATTTTCCGTATAGTTCATTGTTGTAACTTTTGAGTTCTAACACTAGCATGTTGTTGAGTACTTAACTACTTATCACTCAAGTTTAATTTTACAATTTATGATATTTCTAGCACTTTTAACTTGTACATGTAAATCTATCATTAAATTTGAACAGACTTTGAATAGTTTCTGACAAGATAGCAATATAGGATGTTATGACTTAGGGAGACTGTATTTTGGTTTATAGTGTGTACTTATGAAAAAAACATTTTTTTTTTTCAATATTTTGGATTTTTTGTATATTTTTTCAAAGTTTTTCGGGGTAGAAAAAAATAAAATTCACGCTGCGATGGCTGTGAACTGCTACGCGTCATTGTATCGTATCGTTTTCCAGGGTTGATCACAACCACGACTTTGAGCCATTGCCGCATGCCCTAATATGTACTGAATGTCCCATTTGAGCAAAATCCTCTCTATTCTACATTCTTTTGTAAGGAAAACATTGTAAGGAGAGTTGTGTGCTTTTCCATTCTTCAGAAAGCAACTAAAAATATGTGAAGTCAAGGAATCAAACTATTGAAGCAGATACACCACTCAAATCTTGAGGCTTCTCTTTTAGTAAGAAAAACTTAAGAACCAATGGATCTGTCATGATTGAGTTAGAAATTCCTTAATTTCAGATCCAATAGTGGGGCTGGTCATATGGGTTCTCAAAATAGGTCCTTGAGCTGTAAAAGGGGAGATCTTGCATTGAGTGGGGAGGGGAATGGATCAGAAGGGGTCTCAAAAGTAGACCCGATAGAGGTGTCTCTCCAATGGAGAGATTGCCCAGATATATCGGTCTAGCAGCTTTCCACCTTAATCTCAAATCAGTTACCATATAGCTATACTATGTCACCGTTGTCATCATCACCATCACCATCATCATCATCAAAGCTCTTGTCAGCTATCGCTAATAATATGTATAACTCTTTTATGTAGGCATTATATCTACAATTGCTTTTTCGCCCACACACAATGGGATGCTAGCGACGGGTTCTTATAGTCAAACAACTGCTATATATGCAGAAGACAATATGGAACTTTTATATGTTTTACATGGCCAGATGGGTGGGGTTACTCATGTAAGTGATATTCTCTTGCCGGTATTTGTTATGGTAGTTGTAGACTTATACCTACATGGAGCACATGGCTGATAAATGTGTCATATATGCAGGTGACATTTTCGAAAGATGGGAACTATTTATATACCGGAGGCCGGAAGGTAATTTACATAGCAATCTTACAAGCGTGTTTGTGTAGATGCCAACTTTAAACCAATAGAGGTATAGATCATTACATGAGACGTTAAGTAGGTTTAACCGTACCCAGGGTTGCTCATGGGCCGGGTCTGCCTGAGCCCAACCGGAGCGTGCCCAATTGGACTGGACTTGGGCTCTGTTTTTAGGTTCATGGGCTGCACTGGGGACTAACTTCCTAACCTGATTATTAAGCCTGGTCCCATACTCGAGGGCAACAAGTTGAGGTGTATATTTTTCAAATGGCCTTGGCATGGGCTTGACTTCAGGACTGTGGACTGGATCTGGGCTGAATTTTAGGCCTGAAACAAATGGGCTGGGCTTGGACAAGCTCCAACCTTGCCTGAGCGAGCTTTTGAACACCTACCAACTGTGCCTTACAGAGCATTAAGCCACCACCATCATCAAAGCCTTGTCCCAACTGTTTTGGATTGGTTATGTGAATTCTGTTTCTCCATTCCTCTTAGATTTCATGTATGAGTTGCGACAAATTTTTACGCTGGCTGTCTCCTACGAACAACCCTCCTCTACCCGAGCTTGGGACCGGCAGTAAAATCTGGCGGAGTTTTATAGAGCTTATGCCATTAACAAATGATGGGTTTATAACATACTTACTTCCCTATGTTTGGATCTGTTCTCTTGACAAACCACTTGAGGCATTACCAATGTTAAAGACTGATTTCAATCTCTATTTCGCTTGATAAAAGACAAAGTGGATAGACCACATGTTAAACCATCATGTGGTCACACCAGATGGCAGTACAAAGGCATTTATGATGGGCAGGGCCTCTCCTATTACGTGCCAGTCTCCTCGGATTGGAAAGTCACACTATAAATTCCGTACAACCCTCCATCTGTTTTTGCTCCGATGATCTCAACCATATATTAGAAGGCAGTCAAAATGCATGTTTGGACCATATTTAGGGGAAAATTCAATAAAGTAAATCTTCAGCTAGGCATGAAATGACCTAAGAAGACTACAATGTCTCAATTCCAAAATTTGGAATGCTATTATGATGTAGGACAACATGGATCTAATCTATCATGTAATTGTGAGATCAGTAGAGAATTAATAATCCAATTCTAATAATAAATTGGCCAATTACACACCATTTAACATTGGGAAATTGTGTAATAATAAGGCTTTATCACTAGTCACAGCTTTATCACTAGTCATGCAGTAGCGACCCCTCAAGTAAGAAGGGACAGATCTAATGAAAGATAGAACTTCCATGTGGTTAGGGATGAACTTCCATGTGGTTAGGGATGAGCCGATTCAAGTAGATTAATTGCTCCCCTTTGAGGATTTTAAGTAAAGGCTTTGCTCAACTTGGGTGCAATCGATTCAATGTATATTGCAGGACTAATTATTAAAGTTCAGATCTGAAAATAATGCTTGCACAGCATGTTCAAGGATCAAATTAGCTTTCAGATTCAGAAAATTTAATTAACCTCAATTTTGTGTAGGGTGAACAGTGGAAAATTATTAAAATGGGTAAGGGATAAGGTTCGGCCATTGGATATGAGGGGCTGATTGGTTTAGCTGGGCTGATTTGGGCCTGATGGAGGTTCGGATGGGGCTGGATGGGGTTCAGCCACTAGATCTTGAAGATCCATGGCTGGCGGCTTGAGTTAGGATGATTATAGGTGGGTTGAATGGCTAGAACAGGTGGTTTTGCTGGTCGGATGATGGGATCTCGCACCTGGTCGTCTGGATCGAATGATTTGGGGGCCAGTTAATGGCGGGGATGATGTAGATCCAAGGGTTTTGTGGTTGGTGGTTGATGGATGGTGTAGATCTAGGGTTTAGGGAATGCAAAATAATGGTAGAACTCAAAGGAAGAAAACAAAGAAGACGATAAAAGGATCACCTTTACTTGACCTCACGCCAAAGTCCAATATTGGAGGTGATTACCAAAGGTCTCAAGAGCACAAGCATGTAGACTCAAGAAAGCTTGGAGCAATAGGGTTTTTCTTACTCTTGTAATAGCATAAAGAAGAGAAGATACAATAAAGGTCTCTTTAAACATAACCCTAAGTGAGTGATGCCATCATCACATAATAAAAAGACAAAAAAAGAAAAAAGAAAAGAAATAGAAGAGTGGCGCGGCATTGGGATTCGTGCGCAAGGGGATATGCTCAGAATCCCTTTGTCTTTCTAAGTTGTCTCTTATTATTTTCTTTGAAATTCTCTTAGGTGTCTCTGAAAATAATTTAGCTCTTTTGTTTCTTCCCATGTGGCAGTTTCCATTGTGGGGCCTTCAACGCAATTGTGCACATGGGGCCTTCAACCCATCAAATGCTTGATCCGAAGGATCCAACCATTGGATGTAATCATAATGATAGTCCAACGGTGGATTTTCAATTCATCATCCATCCACAAATTAGCTTGATTTGCAATCCTACGCCTCTTTCGTTGGTAGATCTTGAAGGAATTGGGGGAATTAGGGTTGATGTCCCTATCATATTATTTATTTATTTTTTTACAATTTTCATTTGGGAGTTCAGTTGAGAAGATCTGGCCTGATATTTTTTTAAACTCTTCCAACATGAATTCTCCTTCCTGCTATTAAATAAGTGCTTAGTAGGAAACTGCATATACAACTTCTTGATGGACAACTAGGATGTTCCAAACAATTTGATAGAGGTGATTTGGGGAACTTATAATGAACCTTTTTCTTAAATCTAAATCAGATCTGGACCTTACTCCCAAAATGTGGCGGCATTGTCTCCATAATAAGTTGCTATGGTTTGCACCAAACCATTCCTCTAAATAATGATACTAATACAAATTGATAGCAATTGTTCTGGCTCTCATTTGTCATTTATTATTGTTATTGTTATCATCATCTTTGTCCTTGTTTATCAATTTCAGTTTCGAACATCAAAGGATAATTTCGTTAAAAGTGAAACAAAGATATAGAAAGAGTTGGTATTAGAGATTTTCCTGAAAAGAGAGAGAAATGGAAACACGCGAAACCAAAAATAGAAATAACAAGTTATGCCCCTTAAACATAGATTGTCTATTAACTCCTTGTTTGGCCAATGAGTCTGCAACCTCATGAGCTCCCCTCAAAATGGGACTAAATTCCTCCTCTATAATTGCCCATAACTCCTTGATCTTGTTCAAGATGTACAAAAAAACATCTTGCTTTCCTGAATCTCTATTGACAATCCCGTCTCACCAATTCAATGTGTCATTGGCCATGTTGCCTTTTGCCATGGCCTCGGGACTTGGGACTAGTCCAGCCCAGCCCATACGTGGTTTCACTTACCACCAACACGGTACATGGACACATTGTCACTTTTGACTAGTAAGCCAAGCTACACAAGCTCAGCTTTTCGAAAAACTTCCTTGATGGTCTGACCATGGTTTTAAAACTTGCCCGAGTCCGAGTCGACTCGGACTCGGCACTTACCGAGTCGAGTCTACATGACTCGGACTCGGCTCAAGTAAAATAAAAAGAATCAGAAAAAAAAAAGAAAAGAAAAAACAGGTTGCTTTTGTAAAAACAGTTTAAATAGAGGGAAGGGGCAAGAGAGAATTATAAAGTGAGGGAAAGTCTCTTTCATGGCAAAAAAAAGTTGGGAAAGGGTTTCTAGTTTTGGGGGGAGAGAGAATTTTAAAGTGAGGGAAAGTCTCTTTCATGGCAAAAAAAAGTTGGGAAAGGGTTTCTAGTTTTGGGGGGAGAGAGAGAGAGAGAAGGCCTTGTGGTGCAGTGCTGTTACTGTTATTGCTCTGGTGCAGTGCTGCTGCTGGCCTGCTGCCGCTTTTGCAGTGCTACTGCTGGGAGTTGCAGTGCTGCTGATGCCAGTGCTATCTATTGCTCTGCTGCTGGGAGCCTGGTACGCTGGTCTTCTCTCTGTCTTCTTTTCTTTCTTTCTTTTTTTTATTTTTCCTCTTGCTGATGTTGATCTGCTGCTGGTGCGGGTCTTCTTCTTCTCCTTTTATTTTCTCTTCCTTTTTCAGTCGGCTGGGGCGGGGCTGGGCTGGGAGTAGGGTTCCTGTTTTATTCATTTTTTTCTTATTCTTTTCAAGTTTCTTTGTTCAGAAGTGGATGGATCTTGACTCGGGTGAGTCGACTCAGACTCGACCATGCCCGAGTCGGGTTCCGAGTCCTGTTTTTTAAACCATGCTTCTGACTCATTGATCATTCTCCTATACTTGGTCTAGCCTCTGGTCTGTAGACCTGCCCTTTCTTAGATGCAAAGAACATTGGCCTTGTTGAATGGGAACCACAACAAGAATTGCTTGTAATCTCTCTCACCAATGAAGAGACATTTTCAAAATCACTATCCCTAGTCACTTTACCCGAACAGCCGAATAGGAATCCATCATGATTCTCAACACCTCTTTGATGGCCCATATACTGGCTTCACTTGCATCTTTAGTTACGGACTCGAAAGACCAACAAAATATTACAATAGGAGTCGTGCATCATTCCACATATTCTTGCCAAGTTTTAAAAAATTTGGATTCTAGCGGTGACTCGGATTCCCTTGAGTTGAGTCGAGTTAGATTGCCCTTGGGCCCCATAAGCCTTTCCAAGGAGCCCTTTATAATTGGACTCGGCCGGCTCGAACTTAGACTTGGACTTGGACAGTTGGACTCCACTGACTACCAGTTTGTTTTTAAAAAGGGGGCTTGGACCTCGACTAGACTTGGTTGGGACCAAGTCTAAGTCAAGTTAGGTAAGTTGACTCAGACTTGACTGAGATTTGAAACTATGATTTTCAGTGGGCCTTTGCTGCTCTAGATGCTCCATCTAAGTTACATTTTTTAAAATGCCCATTGGAGGAGGAAGCCAAGAAGATGTCTTCTATTTCATGGAAGAGCCCCCTAAAAAGCTAGCTTCCCACTTTTCAATGAAGTTGTGCATTGTGAAACTGAGAGCTCCTTTCTAGGAGAAGCCCAATTCCCCACTTTAAATTTCATAATGTTGAAAATAGACTCCATTGTTGATGCAGGCCAGAATATTGGGCCTCGCCTAAAGGTTTATGCCCGAAGGCCCAAGCCCAACAAGGCCCAATAAGAGGGAAAAATCCCCAGAACGTGTCTCCAATGACGCCTTCCTTGTTTTTGCAGATTTTGTAGATTTTAGTAATTGCTATGATTTAGTAGTAAATTAGATAGTTTCTAATTTTATTAAGACTCGTTTTCCAAGTTAAAGAATTGTTTAGGCTATATAAAGAGATGTACTCACCTTTCATTCAGTCAGTACAATTGGAATAGAATTACTGAGTTCTGAGTTCTCTATTGTGAGTTGAGTTGAGAGTTGTTTTGTCTATGGTGTGAGACCTAGACAACTTACCCTAAGCCTTTTGGCTTGGAGAATAACCCATTGGTTATTCTTCCCTACCCGCACTACGTCAATTGTCCACTCCTTGCTATTGAAGATTCTTTCATTCAGTTTCTTCTATATCAACCCAAGGATAGTATGATTAAGAGTGGCCACTTACTCCTGTTTTTCGGAAAGGCTATGCCCTCATAACAAGCTTTTGCTAGAGACTTGGAGGAACACCCTGTCCCACAGTCAACAGATAGAGCCAAAAATGTGATTGGGTCACTCCTATGTGTCATTATTCTTATTATTTTTCTGATTGGTAACATGATTTGAACCCTCAACCTGAAGGCTGCAATAGTGAGGACTTTCCACTCTTCTACGGGCTCATCTCTTGTGTGTCATTATAGCTTACTAGGTGCATGTTCTTTTCCATGCTGTTTGTTGATATCACTCTACTTTTAAATTCCTTGAAGGACCCATATATTTTATGCTGGGATATTCGCAATACTGCTGACATCGTGTACAAGTAAGTACTTAACTGTCTTGTAGGTGCTGTGTTATTTTATTTTCAAAATTTGCAGTAATAAGACTTTCTTTGACAGAAATAATATAATCATAGGAAATGTCCTTTAGATGGTTATAAAAAGTTGTGTATTTATTGTAAGAACTAGCTTATATAATTATACAAGATCTAGTAGCATTTGGGCTCCATGTACTTTGCCTCTACTTCTACTATTGGAATGAATTACACAACACAGTTATTGAGATGATATAATAAGCAGTGTGGAACAGGGGGCAAAGGCGACCACTGTTCTTTCAAAATACAACATTCGAGGTAACACTTAGGGCAACAGCCATGTATTTCCTTCCCTAAGCTTGCTCTGGTACAAAGTTAGAGCTTTAGAATCGAATGGAAAACCTAGTAAGGTCGAAGAAAGAAGTAAGAGAAGGAAGGGAAAGGAATGAGGCAGAATGCTTTAGGGGGTGTTTGTGTAGCGCTGCGGAAGAGGAAACCTGCGGTTCCTCTTCTGCAGCACTTCCTTTCTGACCGGGGGAGGTGGGAAATCCGGATGCTTGTTGGAGGGGAAAATATCATTGCAACAAGGTGCTGGGAATCATGGAGGGTCGGAATCGTCGCTGCACCAAACAAGTCGAGGCTCCCCGCCTCCTCCGTTTTGTGCGGCAACTTACCGCTACACAAACGCCCCCTTAGAGAGAAGAAACTTGAGAGATAATGCACTGGCAATCCCATTAGGGCTGGGTGACCAGGCCTATCTATTTATGGATGTAAACTTTTCATTATTTAAAAGACACCACTATATTTTACATATTTACAACATAATCCCTGGAAATTGTGTAACTTACAAATGCTCTCTATATGTATTGCAACATTCAGCACGAGTTTGGGGCATTCTAAAGCAACCAGAGCCTTTTTCAACCCCCGGGGCATTCTCAGCTTTCCTCAACTCTCTTCTGGAGAACTAGAAGACAAAAACTAAAAGGTTTCCTGTCTCATTTGTTCTTGTGCCCTTAAGAGATTATAAAAGGGATATCAGGGACCTTGGACTTTCTATCCTTTGTTCACTGATAGTCTAGTGCCAGATTCTATCCAGATTTAACATTAGGAAATATAAACTCTTCCCTTTGACTTTCTTTTTCTTTCTGCAACTTGTTTTATTTGATCATTTGATAGACACAGGAAGATCTCCATGGACCTGTAAATTAAGAAGATCCAGTCCTCATGAGCCTCTCTAGTCTCTCTACTGCCCTAACAACCTGTCCTTGCACCTGCTGACCTGAGCAACTGGAACCTTACTCTCTTACCAAGCTGTAAATTAAGAGATGCGTGTCTATAAAAGGTTGGGAGAATAGGGAGATGGAAAAGAGAGATTCTGGAAAGAGAGGCTGGTCAAATTAGAGTTGTTTGACTGATCCTTCTATATCTTTTAAAAGTCTTCTATCACTTGCATACAAAATGTTTAAAATGCTCTTATATCACTTGTACCACTTACACCCTTGAAATAAAATAAAATGCATTTATTTGTTAATTTCTTCATGCATACCCCTTTGGTTACTCCTAAAATGGTAAGGTGGATGTATCGAAGCAGGATTATTGGGAATCAAACTCCCAATAAATATGACAAGAAGTTGCGCATAAGCTCTGCCATGTAAGCATCTTAAAACTTACGTATATAAAGTGTAATTCCAGGCCCCAAATCCAGTGTAAGTAACAAGCCAAAAGAATCTGGACGTGGCCTCGAAGAAATGTGGGCCCCTCGAATAGCCGTGTTATTGCATCTGGCTTTGTACTTGTTTGATGCTAAATCTGGGTTTATAGTTGGGTTAATGCAACTTTATTGCTACCGAACAGAACTTAGTTGATTCGGTCCAAACTCCAAACAGCTTTGAAGTTCTTGCATATTTTATTTGGACCCTATGCCTCAGGTTATACAGATCAACAGAGTATACAAATCAACGGATATTGTTCGATATTGAGACTTGTGGTAGACATCTTGGTACAGGTGGGCAGGTAAATTATCTTCTGATTTCTTTAGGCTTTTTCTTCCATCGAGTCTTTCATATTTTTGTGTTTTTTTAAATAGATAACTAGATATTGTGAATTCTGGACTAAGCACATTAGTAGGGCATCCATCAGTTTTTCTGGAAATCTTCAGGGAGAAACCTGAAATTTGAAAACTGATCCTGCTTAACAGTTTAGTGCAGGACCATAAGCTCTGAGACATAATTCACAAAATCAGGGTTTTCAAATGATTTCTTGCTAAACATTCCCTTGGTTATGCCTCAGTTTTTCTAAAAATCTTCGGGGAGAAACCTGCAATTTGAAAACTGATCCTGCTTAATAGTTAAGTGCAGGACCGTAAGCTCCAAGACATAGATATTCTCAAAATCAGGGTTTTCAAATTATTTCTTGCTAAACATTCCCTTGGTTATGCTATGAGTTTCAATGTACATGGAATGCAATTGACTTTATTTCTGGATCTCACGCTAACAGGACGGTCAAGTTCACATTTATGACCTGCAAACTGGGCAGTGGATATCAAGCTTTCAGGCTGCATCTGGTACACTTATTTTTGTCTCTTATGTTGGAAAATTCAAGTGTTTTCGCCGCCCTTCTTTGTTTCATGTTTCTTTCTTCCCCTTATTATTCATTTTCTTTTAGTGTAGATACTGTCAATGGTTTCTGTTTCCATCCATCTCTGCCAATGGCTGCTTCATCATCTGGGCATCGAAGATTCGGCGTGCCGGACAATAGCGATGAAAATATGAGCTTGAGAGGTATCTCTACGCACATCTTCTATGTATCATATATATGTGAGCTGTTCAGGGCCAGCATCTATAATGTACGGAGTTAAATTACAGCAATTTGTGACAGAATTTGCGCTCCACCATCTTCGTGCCCCTCCTGATGTGGAAAAATGATTTTCTTCACATGCGAAATGGGGTTTGTCATGCATGCAGTGTTGAGAAATTCATTTTGTTGTTTAGGTTTTGCCTCCAAACTAAAATATTTCGTTTGATACGGGATTTCGGCAAAACATTTTGGATCTCTTTCGGAAAAATATAAAAATTAAAAATATATAATACATATAGAAAAATAAAAGATTAATATCAAAATCTAAAAATATGGTTTCATATATTTTGTTTATTCTTCTGAATCAACAAATAATATGGCATATGTATGGTATGGCCTATAATCAAAACATTCAAGAACCATAACCGGAGGCTCAGCTGTTCTTTCAGAATTTACATACTATCAGATTAGTTGATAATTAAATGGCTTGGATATTTTGTGGGTCACAAATTGTGTCCCACAACAATGGACCACAACGGAAAAAACACTGTTGCAAGCCACTGATCCAAACCCAGCCCAGCAGCCCAAAAGGGACGAAAAAAAGAGAGAAAGCATCAGCACTTTAAGAGGGCAGCTGTCGAACATCGAAGTAAAGAGGAAAGCAACAAAAAAAAAAGTAGCTTGGCAGAGTCGAGCTTTAGAAGAGGAAAGAAAAAGAGAAAAAGGAAGACGATGACAATGAAGTAGCAGCATGCATGGCAGTGTTGAGCGGCAGAGTTGAAAGAAGCAGCAACAACTGTGGAGATGAGCTGGAGTAGTGGAGACGAGCTGAGCAGCAGCAGCAACAGCTTAGGCTGCTGTCTCTTCTCCTCCTCTTGTCGAATGAAAGGGGGGTGAACTCCTTTTGTCGAGCGAAAGGGGGAAATGAGTGGGGTTGGCTAGGGTTTTTTTACTTTTACTTTTAAGTTAGAAAATTACATTTAGCCTCCTCCCTTTTTTTTATTTTTTCTATTTTAAAGGCAAACTATACATATCGGCCAAAATTTGGAATTTCGGCCAATTCGGCTGAAATTATGGATTTTTTGGTCCGAGTTTTGGAAATTCAGATGGATAGGACCAAATCTTGGAACGAATATTTATATGGGTGCCGTTTGGTTCGGTAGAGGGACCGAACCAAAATAATTCGGAAAATTTGGCTGAAACGAAATTAATTTCGTAACACTGCATGCATGCCAAGTCATTTTCAGAGCAATTTGTAACTCAAATGTTCAATAAATGACATCCACCAAATTCGTGTTCTCTATGATTATAGTGATATTTGGGTTCCTGCTAACTAATTGGGTGAGGCTCTGAATGGTTAGAATTGCAGGAGATTAGCTCAGTTATCTCAATTTTTTACAGTATGATATGACTGCCTTTCAGTACATAGATGCAAACTATTTTCGTTTCTGGTGGTAATAGAAATGGTATTGGCGTATTGCATACGTTGATACGGCCTTGTCTTCTGAGGATGGTGCACCTGGAGAGGTTGGGCCACCATTTGTGTTTCATGTTAATGTAATAAGACTTAACATGATTCCTTCTTCTCTTTGTAGGTGAGGAAAATTGTGTTTCCGTTTGGGGATTCGCTTTTGCCTCCATGGAAATGGATGCGACAAATGTTGCTTATGAAGATACATACACTAAAACAGAAAGCGAAGACGTAGACGACATTCAAGAGGATCATTAAGCCCATTAGCATTCTCTCCCGGCTCTCTCATCTGCAGCATTGAGCCCACTTAACGCCAAACTAAATTATTTTTACCTCACCTTGTTGGATTGACAAGTGGATCTCTTCCAATCCTCATCATCATTATTGAAGCCTTTTCCTATCAATTTTGTGTTGGCCTTGAGTTATACTTCTCCATTTATTTCCTTTTGAGTGTTATGATTCATTATTCACTAGTCTCAATATTTCACCGAGTACTGCTTAATTTTTAGTTTTCATTGGCCACCTAGCTCCGTGTGATTGAAACACCATAATCTCTGTATAGGGGCCGTTTACAGTACCCATTTTATCTAAAAATAACAGCCTTGTATCAATGGGATTTTTCACTTCTATTTTAATGGAAATTCTGTTTTTGCTTCACTTTTGCTCACCCTGTGGTATTTATGTTTGCAATATGCTCTTCAAGTGGGCTGTTTTGTTTTATAGTTACTCAAATGTCATAATCTGTTTCTTTTTGACACTGGATTTTCAATTTTGACCATATCATCCACCTTGCTTTTCTAACTCAAAGCCCTTGAACTTTGTATATATTTTCATTTAAGTGCAAACAGCACTTGACCTGTGGTCAATTCAATCCTCTCATTCACTCCTACCCTTTTCTATTGGTACCAGCCCAAATTTTATTTTTCTTGGAGAGGTATTCACCATTGGATTAAGTCGCCCTATTATTTATCTAATTATAATTTTGACCACCTTAAGTTGAAAATTATCACTCTCTAGCAAGGATTTTACCTCTCTCAAATGTAAGCAAGTGGGCTTCACAGAGGACCCTGCCTTAAGTTGGTGTAGGCTTTTGACATAGGGTCTCATTGGTTTTCGTTACGGAAATTTTACACTGTTCAGTTCAAGGCCTCTCCCCATAGTTCTAGTTTATCATTTACTTGTTTTCTCTCATTTCTTTTCTATGACAAATGTGCAGGACATCGACGCATAACATCAACAAACTCCAACAATCCTCTATTATTATATTTTTGTAATTATTTTGTATTTTTTTTTCTTAATTTTCGGAATTTGCCGCGGGGTCTACTCATTATGAAATGGTTTCCATGGAATTCAATCACACTTTGATTCACCATTTGATTCAATCACACTTGACACATGATTTACTCCTATGGAAAGTGATCATTTCACATGGGGTGATCCAATCCAACAGTGATTATCACTCTAATAAGTAATATTTAGGCCATCCATCTATAACAGGGAGGGTTAGAATATCTCTTGCATTCATGTATGTCTTAGAATGCATTTAATTTTACAAATGAGGTTTTGACCCATAGCTTACCCTTAGCTATGTTTTTTCTCTCTCCCTTCCCAAATCTTAAATATTTTCCCACGGCTACTATTACACCATTTTAGGAATAAAATACCCATACTATGGGAAACATGCAATTTTGAGAATGGATCTGGAATTTTGGTCAATGAATACGTTCAAATTAAGAAAATGTATATATACAACTTAGAATCATATGGGTCCCACAAACATGTGAAGATAATTTGAATGTTACACTTAAACAGATGATTATGTTAGTAAAATAACAGAAATTATTGGGTTTAACTCACTGCAAAAGATTTTGTTTTTTGTCTCAGAACGTAGTGTTTATTTCCAGATTTGTTGGACCACATTGTACCTATTTTTCCACTTTAGTATTCTCAATTTAAAAAATGCTTTTCACTTTATTCCATATAGATTACATTCTCCAAATGCCCTATTTCAGTTCTGAAAAAGTTTGGAAGTAAAAGGAAATATCTAGCTTATAGAACCCACATATTAAACTTAGAACCCAAAACCTGAAATTTTGATGCAGCATAATTTCAGTCAGGTAGCCTATTTCATAGAGTCACTACTCCTTTAATATAATCCTGATTAGATGGTTTCATATTGTTGTAGAAGCAAAAAGTTACCTCCTTTTAAAGTGCCAATACCAAATCATAATTATTTTTCTAACCTTGTTTTCCAGAAACACTTCGCATAAAAGCATTGATTGTGCTAAGTTTCAGCATATGACCTCTCTACATTAGATTGTTTATGTACTCATTTGGAAACCAAATTGCGCAAGTGAATACTTGCTTGAAAGATAACAAGATTATGGATCTTTTTTGTCACATTTTTACAAGAAAAAAAAGAAAGAAGAGTTGTCCCATGGGCTGGTTTCTCTCTACAAAAAGAAGGCGGGTTGCGATCGTGGGAGGGAATGAACTAAAACTGCCTTTTTGGTCTTTTCGTTTGGTCTTTTTTATTTTTATTTAAAAAAAAATTGCATAGTTTTGTCATTTCCCTTGATATGGAGAAGGTCTGGAAAAAATTAGAGTTTTTGGAAAGGCAGGGGGAAAAACTATATCTAGGGGTAAGCTACTGGTCAAAACCTTTTTACAAAAATGGGGAAGTGGTTGTTTTTTAATATATGGATGTAGAACACTGCTGTAATATGATTTTCTTACAACCATTGTTTTGACAATTATAAACATGCACCTGCACTTTCAAATTTTACAAATAAACTACATACTACTTATAATATCCATCTGCCACCTTGTCCAGCAGTTAATGGCCATTTTTTTGAAAGAATGAAGAAACTTAATTTTTTATTATTGAAAGGATGAAACTCCCTTAGATATAACCTGATTTGGATTAATCTTATGTCATTAATCCATAAGTCCTTTACTTGAGGAAATTTACCCAAGGTTAACTCTTACGTCTGATATGAAAAATGTTAAGACTTAAGGATACTGACTAGGATAAAGCCTACATGAGACATAGATTAGATTTTTTTTCAATTAATGCTCAAATTAAATATTCAATAATAATTAATGCTCAAATTAAGTGTTAATTAATAAAAAAACACATATATGGGTCAAAATTTTCTTTTTCAAAACTCTATGGGTATATAACCTGCATAATCCAGAGCATATGATATGTGTCAAAATCTCACAAGTAGAGTGAGAGTTGAAATTAATCATAGGATGAGCGAAGTGATTTTTGGGAGAAAAGACTCCCGATTTTAAGGACTCATAGTCTTGTTAGTAGATTTCCCAAAATTCTTTAAAACTAGAAAAAAAAAAAAAAAAAAAAAAGCCCTCTTCTAAGATGGCAATGATTCATGTGCAGGCATTACTTATTGTAGTCTAAGATGAATTGCTCCAATTGGTGGATATATTTTTTTTTTGATCTTTAAATTTAATTCTACTGTCAAAATAGAAAGGGGTATGTTTGGATGCACACAAACAAAAAAAAAAAGGAAAAAAAAAAAAAAAAAGAAAAGAAAAGAAAAGAAAAGAAAAAGAAAAGAAAAAAATATTTAAAAAAAATGTAATCTTTCGTTTTTTAAAGAAAAGAATCTTGTATTTTGGCAACCCGAAAAATTAAAAAGAAAATATTATTTTCTTTCAAAAAGTTCAATATTTTTCCCTATAACTCCTCCATGCATAAAACTTTCTATAAGATGAGAATCTTTCAAAATATAGTTTACAAAAAGGTAAAATAAAGTAAGGTCGTCTTTACTTCACCAAATCTATTGTGATATATATTTTTCTTGTGTATTAAAGTAAAGTAAAGGTAGATGTTACATCATGGTAAAGGTGACATAAAGTAAATGTAAGATTAAAGTATATGGTAAAGTAAAGTGGGACAATATGGTATCGTAGTTTCCTTTTGTTTTGACTTTATTTTATCACACTTTATCATGATTTTATGTGGTAAATGAAGAATGGCCTGTGGTAAAAAAATGGCAACTAGAGTTTACTTTGCCACACTACATTTATATGGTAAAGGGAGAACATTTATGATCGACAATAGAATGTGTAACACTTAACCGCAAGACTACGGTGTCATCAAGTAGTAAAGGACTCAAAAGTCCGGATTATCGATCCCACAGAGAGAGGATGGAAGAAGCAATGAATCCAATTAAAGTAGAATTGAACTAAGATATAGTTAATATAGACACTTGAAGTGAACAATTAAAAGTACTAAACTATACGTGAGAAATGGAATTAAACTAATTGAAATGTGAAACAAAACTAAAATAGCAACTAAACTACTCTAATTAACAATCTAAAATATGAAATTAATAAGATCTAACAAATTACACTAAACTAGTGGATGAATGGTGGTGGAAATGGAAGATTTAATATGAAGATGTGGTGTGAAATGTATAGGATTTTAAAATAAGTTGTATGAGATATAGATCTAACAATCTAAAAGTGAAAATAACAAATCAATTACAAATTCAAACTAACAATAATAAAATACGAGATTAGGCAATCCAAAATCCACTAAGTATGTAATTAATTCAATTAATGTATGTTCTAATTCAACTCCCAAATCTACAATTCAATTAGCAATCTCTTGCCTAATTAAGTTAGAAGATATAACAATGAAGATCAAAGTAAAGAAAATCAAAAGTCAAGATTCTAGATCATAACCTAACTACCATAATAATTAATCATTAAAATTAAGCTACAAATGATCAAATATAAGGGCTCTAGAGCATGCTATGTGAGAGAACTCAATTCTACTACAAAACATCAATTGAGATTACCGAAGCATCAAGTGTAGTGATAAAGTATGAGAAATGAGAGAGATTAGCACAATTAGATCTAAAATCTACTAATCATTTAAGGCACAAGTAGGGAATTTAAACTAAAACATGTATGCAATTGAACTAATCACATTACTTATCTTCAAAAGGAGAGCCTAATCCAAGACCTTTAGTCACTAAACATCAAGAAAGAGCTCCAAATCTTCATTAATGATCTTCAATTATACACACTCTCTAAATTAGTTACAAAGAAGCTCCTAATTACAATATAAAAGTAAAAATAAAATTGCAAAAAGATTAACTTGCCAAAAGATCTCCCCTTGCCCTACAAATACATTCCAATTTATAGGAACATTGAAGACATTTGATTGGCTTATTTCAGTTCACAAGGATTGCTCCCATTTGATTGGTTGCAATTGTTGGGATTTGCTTTCACATTTTATTTCATTGGCTCTTTTGCTTTTACATGGATCATTTCACATGGATTTGTGCCAACCAAAACACCAACCAATCCTTTGTGTTAGAAAATGACTTATTTAATTCATAAAGTCTTCTCCTCTTATTTTAGAATTCTTCAACATCTTATCAAGATTTCTTCATGTAACTTTTTTTTATTGAAATCTCTTGTTGATACCTTGGAACACTAGCCAGAAGGTTGGGGTAGTCGCGTGGTCCACCTACATAGGAGAAATTACATAAAAATGAGCTATAAATAATCGGATTTATGCATGATAATCCAATAATCCATTAATGTGATAAAATGATAAAATTTCTGTGTAAAGCAAATGTATGCATATGAGATGCTGGTAAAATTCGGACTAATGATGGGTAAAATATGCAATATTTAACACTCATCAATTCACATCTAGAATGCATGTTTTAATTTTTTACATGTGTAGTAAAGTAAATGTGCATATCATATCATGGTAAAATGTGAGGTAAAGCAATGTGAGATAAAGTATGTAGTGAAATAAAGTGGGAAAGAGAATGGTAAAGTAGTTGCCCTTTATACTTGCTTTATCTTACCACAATGTACTATAGTTTTATATGGTAAAAGAAAGAAGTGGCTTGTGATTGAAAAAGAGGATTTTACCCAAAAAATCACTTTAGGTGCACCCTCTACCAAAATGGCCTATTTTGTTTCCCCCTAACCAAAAGTGGTCTTCCCAACAAAAAACTCCTTTTTTTTACCAACTTTTTTGAGGTTTGATATTGGCCCTAGTTTTGTATTGTAAGAGTTAATATCAACCCTCCTGTTTCTCTTATATATTCAATTATGCTTTCTTCCCCATCATGCTTCTCCAACCCAGTCCTCTGCATTTACTTTATTGTATATAAAACAGCATCCAAAAGTTACCTTGTCATTCTCTTCCACCAATTGGCATTCAACGACACTTGTATTGTTTGGTGAACTCCATTAAAGAGGTAGAGATATATCCTTTATAGTTTTTTCCAGCATTTGGCATTCAATCACGTGTTTGCTCACTAGTGGATGGACCCTGCCACGGGCCACAGCCCCCTGGCCGAGCAGGCTACTGCTCATTGATTGACGTAAGAACGACCTAGTGAGAACGTTCCTCACAATCTATGGTAAGAACCAACTGGTGGGAGAAATAGCTATGAAAACGGTCCTCACAATCTTACGGCGAGGACCCCATAAATTGTAAAACACAGGGGGATCTAAAGATCCAGGTGGGGCCAGCATAGATATCAAATTTGAAATCAATCTAACAACCTCTAACATATTCATCTATGGTCAACAAGTGTAATGACTTTATATCAAGCGACAAAATTCACCCGCAATCCAACGGTCTAGTCCATTGGCATCCATGCAAATCCATGGGATTTGATGACTATCAGGGGGTGGTGTATGTGTGGTCCATTTGGATGAGTCATGAGGTGGGCCATAGTAGGTGGTTCTCAAGTGGTTCCCACTAGGTGGTTCTCATCATAACATTGAGAGGATTGTTCTCACAGGACCACGGCATGACTAGGGGGCTGTGTCGTGCTGGGCTTGGCAGACAGTCTATGCCTGGGATCAAAAGATATGAATGAGATGCAGGGATATAGAAATCATTAACTTGATTAGATTATCTTAATCCTTTGATGTATGGCCGCTAAGTATAATAGCTTTAGAAATAATTATTCTTTTAATTATTACTTTTGACTTATATTCCAATAGTGGTTAGAAGCTAGATGAAATATGGGCTTGTGGTAGTTCATAGGGGAGTAGTGAGTCTGAGTGCATTAGATTCATTATATGGGGTTCCATATGCTGCTAAAACAGGGTTCTCATATGATGGTAGTCAGCTTAGGATTTCCGTATATAGGCCACTCTCCCCTAAGCACCTCTTGTGACACCCTCTT
This sequence comes from Camphora micrantha, assembly GCA_003546025.1. Lineage (NCBI taxonomy): Eukaryota > Viridiplantae > Streptophyta > Magnoliopsida > Laurales > Lauraceae > Camphora > Camphora micrantha. The sequence continues at coordinate 35,268,257 of QPKB01000008.1, read as the reverse complement.
CTGTGGCCCACCTAAAGCCATGGTAATCATGGGGGAGGTGAGGGATCAAAAGATTTGAATGAGACATAGGGGCATACAAAACATATTAGCCCTATTAATAGATCACCCTAATCTTTTGATCTATGTCCCTCAAGTTTAATGGTTTTAACAAGTAGTATTTTTTTTTTTTTCGATTTCAATATAAGGAACAATACAGTTGGATGTATTAAATATTGGATTTTATGAATTCATGGAGTAACGACTTTGAGGGGTTAGACTGATCATGGGAGTCCTATGTGCTGGTAAAAAAAGGGTTGAAGAATAATGTCATATGATGACCATCCTCTCTTGAGATACTTTTGCAAGGATCCTCTTGTGGGACCCATTGCGGGCCATATCAATAGCGAGGGATTGAAAGATCTGAATTAGCCTCAAGGGTATACAAAATAAATAACCCATTAGATCATCTCAACCCTTGATATATGTCCCTCAAGTTTTAATGGTCCTTGATTACATAATTTTTATTATAATCCATAAGTGAGTAATGGTTGGATGAATGCCGAATTTGTACTTGAGTTACTTTGTGGGAGAGTAGTGAGTGCAAGTAGTTTGGATTGATCATAGGCCCCCCCCACACCCCCCAACCCCTAACCCCCATGTGTAGGCACAAATGGAGTGCCCTCATATGGTGCTCACGAGATGGCACTTGGATCTAGTATAGCATTTAGAAATCGGGAGAACCTTGTTTTAGAATTTATTAAAATACAAATAATCTAATTAAATAAAACTAGCTTGACAACCCATCCTTAAAGCACAAATATTCAAATGCAAAACTGTCATAGGGGTTGTTGGTTCAAGATTTTAAAGATATAATTAGTTTTATGAATTGCTCATAATTAACTTTTATTGGTTCAAAATGCTCAGAAATTAAAAACAAAAAATTAATAAAGCAATATAAATTTTATGAAAAGTAAGAATAATACAAATTTTAGGAGACATTGAAAATTACTCATTGTGCATCTAGTAAGAATAAATCGCAAGGGTTAGCGAAGTTGGCTAGGACTGCGACTTAGGAACTTGAGGTTGCAGTTATAAACCCGCGTTCTCTCCCCACTTGACCAGTTAAAAGCCCTACTTACCTAGTGCATGGGGGAGGCAAGGACTTCATGTGTCAGGGAGAATAGTTGGTTCTTAAAGAGGCGGACACCCTCGTCAGCAAAAACTTAAAAATAAAAAAAGTATTTTAAGCATGATCAATCTTGTGGATGAGCTCATTTTCAATTGGAGCGACATAATGAGGTTTATTGGGTATGAGCCTAAAGGTAGACCTCGTTTACACAATTTAAATATAAAAGTTTATAATTCATTTAGATAACGTTGGTCAAACTAAAAGTTACCATGAATAGAGAGCATATTGGTTATAATTAAAAATTGCTGAGTGAGATGATGTGAGGTTCTTGTAATCAAGAAAAAGGAGTTTCTTTTTTACATCTATTTGATGAATGGCTTTAGAAGATAAATGAGACAATTCTCTTCATCATATTAAAAGTAATGACTAAAATTACTCTCAAGCATCTGAATAATTTTAGGATAATAATGTAAAATTTACATAATGCTTTGGTCAAAATCAACAACTTTAATATATAATGTACATAATGGTTGAGAAAGAAATGATCACAATCATTTATATTCAAAGATAAAGTATAAAAAATCTATTGATTTGAATGCAAGGATTATGTAATTATGATATTGATTATGAGTGGTAAATCCAATGGTATCAATTGCATTGAACAAAAAAAAGTCAAAATACAACTAGTCAATTGCAATGGAATGGCTTTAGCCCAGTTTAATCCAGACTTGATAAATTGGATTGATGGCAACAAACTTAGTCTAGGTCTGATGTGGGTCATCTTATAATGAAATTAAAGTAAGATATAAAATAAAACCTTTATCATGGGATCGTTGATGAAACAATAAAGTAATTTTTTAATTGTAGAGAGTTTTGAATCACATTGGTAGGAGTAACAATTTTAACCTAACCAACCAATCTAACTCAAACACCACTTGGCAATTTAAATAGAATTTTTTATTAACTTCTGTTAAGTTTAGCATCATTAACCCAATTAATCTAATTGGGACAGAACGAAGTAAATTTGTGGAATGAATGGAATAACTTTTATTTCCAATAGATGGAATAACTCTTATCAAATAGATAAAACCTCTTTCCTTTTGGTATTTGGGTTTGATTATCGAGATAACCCAGGAAGCCCTAAAACCTTAGTATATGATAAACAAATCTTAATCGATCATTTGGTTATATCCAAAGCTGGCTTTGATACCACATGTTATCATATTAAGTCTTAATCCATAAAAGAGGATCTCTTTAGGTCTAATCCAAATGACACAAAATAATGGAGATAATCTAAAAATGCTGAGAAGTACTAACTCCATTGCTATATCCTTGAACCAACAGAATGTTGGTATTCACGTGAGAGATTTACAACTCCTTTGTTCTTTACTTTCTTTTCTCGCTTAGTGATAATAACCAAGAAATGACATTAGCCAAAGGAGTTGCCAAAAGGGTCCTTTTTATAGAGGATACCCATTAAGGAACCTTCACAATTTAACTTCTTTTTAGCCCTTTCAATCTCACCCCTTCATTAGTTGGTTTGCAAATGGATCTCATTTAATAAAAGCAAATGAATCTCCATAAATGGGTAAATAAGTGGATATGGACCGGATCCTTAATAGGCTTGTTGTCATGTGGGTCACATTCATTTGTTCAACATCCAAATCTCCCATGAAGATGAAGTGATGACAATGAAAGGAAGATCATAGAGTTAGGTAGATGAAGTGAAAATCCATTTGGTTAGATGGTGAAACACTATTAAGTAAGGATCTGAATATCCATTTTGAAGGAGAGAAGGTCTTGGTGGAGAAGAAGTGATGGGGGAAGATGGAGTGAAAAAATCTGATGTGGGGAAGATGAAGATAAAGAAGAAAATGAAAAGATGAGTTTCTTATCTTTTTTTTTTTTTTTTCCCTTCCTTGCTTTTCTCCTTCTCTCCCCTTTTCCAAATGATTCTCTTTGCTAAAAAGAATGAACCCTTTATTCATTCCCCTTCTCCCACTTTTTAGTCCTATTTTGAGAAGTTATGACAACTACCCACTAAGGACCCATTTGTGCAAAGAAAGAATTCTTACCTTAGTGGAGTTGATGGAGCCTCATTTCACATGGCTCTTTAAAGCCATCCAAATATAATATGTGGTGTCATTTTTATTTATTTTTTTTGTTGTATTTGGTATAGTAAAGTAAAGAAGCCTAAATTCCTCAGAGTTGTTGTTTGTTGCTATAGTAGATTCCTTGATGATTTCAACATGTTGTTTAGTACAACCTTGATGCTGCATGGGCAGATAAACTTATTCTTATATAAAAATGATAAAATATCTTCAAAAAAATGTGGATCATACTCCAACACATATAAAATCTTAATTATATTCACAAAAATGAATTAAGCCCCCGTGAGGCATTAGAATAATTTAGGAATCTCTATATTTACTGTGAAAAGTGGAGATGTTAGAGAACCTATGACCGACCAAATTTTTTTTTATTGGAATAGATTCAAGGCAGGAAGATTAGTTAGGTGTAAGGTCCATGACCTTACTGGGTCAGTTAAGCCCATCAACATGCCCGTTGACACGTTTATTTTATAAATATTACAATTAATTATATTATTAGATATTTAGGTGGGTTTAGACCATGAACGAGTTTATTCTATTACTAGAGTAGTGTTTACGAAGTTTCATTTGATTCCAAGTGCGTTTGACCCTAGCAACGGGATAGTTTGCAATTTAGGAAAAATGAGTGCTTTTCCAAAAAATCCCAACCGTCGTGATTTTGGGTTCATTGGAAAGGTCTCATCGCGCTGATTGTTTTTGTCTCTTGGCTCATCGCGATCCGACGATTAAATTCGCTTCAAGTAGTCAATTCTTTCACTGGACCCACTTAAAGGGCAAATTAGTCTTTTCCCCTCCCTTTCTCTTTAAATAGAGATTAGCCCTAATTTCTTTCTTTATTCTCTGCAACGAAGAACTCCAGTAGCCTATCTTCTTCATCTTCTCAAGCTCCGAAACTCAACTAAGAGAGGTCATCCTCAACGATTCGGACCGCTCATCTTCCTTCTCTTGATCTCTTCTCTCCATTAATCTAAGTTGATAGGCTTTCTTACCTTTATCTTCCCTAATAATTTCCTTTTTGTTTAGATTTAGGTTTGTTCTTGATCCTCTTCTTCCTTTCCTTCTCTTTCGCGTTCTAGGTTGCGTTTGAGTGGGGTAGATCGGTGGTTTTGCATAGAAGAGTTCTCCTCCCCGAATTTCCCCAATTTTCTCTTCATCTTCTTGACCAAGGCAAGTGATAAACAATGGTTAATTGATGTGTGCATGTTTGTTCCTGTGATTCCTTAATGATATTGATAGATACCACAAATCTAAGCTTAATAAATCATGAAACTTGGATTTTTATGTTAAGGTTAGATTATTGTAATTGGAATTGATTATTGGTAGAGATTGGTTCAAATGAATTGATGATGGAAATGGATTGTTGGGAGTGTTGGAGGCTCAATTTTGTGCAGGTTATGGCCTTGTGAAGGCAATTAGAAGAAGGAACAGGGGAAATTTCGGACGTCTCGGAGGTTTCTGCCTCCTGGCATCCAGACGCTAGTGGGTAGTATCCTAGGGCACCCAGACTGTTGTCGGGCGTTTGGACGTCGGGAACCCACGGGGACCTATTAAAAGAGACCACTTTGAACGCCCATAACTTTTGACCCGTCTGTCGGAATTTCATGGGCTATATACCGTCAGAAAAATCTTGGAACGTAGAATCTAATGGACTAGGTTTCATAATGATCAGAGATGGGGAATTAAGGTAGATATGTGGATTAATAATTCGGACCCTCTCTTGTGGGAAATAAGACCGTTAACCTAGGTTTGGGTCTTATATGTTGGATGATTTAATCCTACCCTCACATGACCAATAATGAGAAATGAAATTGAAGCACGTGGCTTGGTGTGCCTCGATGGTTGTCTAGGTATTCGTATATCACACATAGATTAACCGAATGCGTGTGGAAGTTGATTCAATTGATGTCAATATGATTGCTCACCAATGATTGGTTCCTAGAAGCATCGTTGGCTCAATTTTCACATGTACTCCGTTAAGTCATGTACGGTATATGGATGACAACCTATGCCTAGGATTGGATTGTAACTTCTACGTTGATTTGTAACCGTATCCGTTGATCTTGCTTCCTTGTACACTCACTAGGCATAAAATACTTAATTAATTATGAAACATAAATCCTTGTAGGACTAGGACTTGGACTGGACTTAGGGTGTACCTTAGGGCCATTGTATTTTATACTTGATAAATAGGATGGCTAGAATGTAAGGGATTCTCAGTTGGTATAGACTTATCTTGCAACTTGACTTGAATGAGATAATCCATTGATCTCGGTCGTGTATCTTATCTAGCTAGACTTGCTTGTGTTGGTTTCCTCATGTCAACATCACTTCACTCTTCATTATCCGACCACAATAGGATCCACTTTGGGGAGGATTGCATATAGTGACCAGTTGCAGTTTGGGGGTTGTTTTGATGGGTCGGTTACTCGGACATCGGGATGGGCAGTCGGCTCGGACGACGTCCATGGCGTTAAATAGCTGGGAGCAGGCTTGGACCGTACTGCTATTCCTAGGACTGAGAGCTTGGATCCCCCTAAAGCCAGACTTTTGTATCAGTGATCTGGATAGGATTGCTACTGGTACCCCGGGAGGTGGCTTGGACACCCTTGGAGTCTCTTTTGTGATTCTTGCATCTTGCATGTGTGTGGATGGTGTTTATTGTTAAATGTTGCTAGGACTTTATCATTGTTGATTTTTGTTTTATACTCATGCTATATTCCTCGTTCTTTTACCTTGTGTTCACATGATTATATTTGTCTATACTCTCATTTTGATACATGGTATACATTGTTATTATTTATTGTTTATTTTTGCTCAACATGTCGTTGACTCTATTCCTTGGTGTGCAGATACCCCATGTGACTACTATGAAGAGCTGGCAGGTGAGGAGATCCTAGAGGATCTCGAACGGTAGAGGAGGATCGTGAGTGGCGTGCCGATGACATAGAGTAGCATCATCTTATCTGACACAAGAGAGACATATGGGATCTTTTCTAGATTGTTGATTTTGTTTATCATTGTGGATTGAACTTTTATTATCATTGATTCTTTTCGATTTCCAAATGGTCTAGGACTTGGGATGACCATTTGATTAATAAATGACAGTCTTTATTAGTCTCATTTGTAAGGTCCACGATCTTATAGGGTTAGTTGGGCCCAATAACCGGCCTGTTGACCCATTTATTTTGATATTGTTATAATTATTGTTTTATTAGTTATTTAAATGGGTTTAGATGGTGAGCGAGTTTCTTTTAACATTAGAATAGTGCCTGCGAAGTTTCATGCGATTCCGATTTCGTTTGACCCTAGTAGGGGGTAGTTTACAAATTAGGGAAAAATTGAGTGTTTTCCGGAAAAATTCCTATCGCCGTGATTTTGGTTTCGTTGGAAAGGTCTCGTCGCGTTGATCAATTTTGTCTTCTGGCTCGTTGCGATCCGACGAACAGAAACCCTTCTAATAATTCATTTATTCTCCGGACCCACTTGGGGGCAACTTAGTCTTTTCCTTCTCCCTTCTTCTTAAACAAGAGATTAACCCTAATCTCTTTTCTTTCTCTGCAACGAACGAGAACTCCAGCAGCCCTCTTCTTCTTCCTCATTTCCCAAGGCTCCAGAACTCTTTCCCAGAAAGACCTTCTCGAAGATCCGAGCCGCTCATCTTCTTCCTCGCAATCTCCTCTTTCCATTGACATCAGTTTGGTAAGGTTTCCCTCACTTTCATCTTTTCAATCATTTCTCTTTGGTTTAGATTTAGGTTAGATCTCAATCTTTTCCTTTCTTTTCTTCTCCTTTGCGTGTTAGGTTGCGTTTGGTTGGGGTAGATCGAGGTTTTCGCAGTAGTAGGGCTTCTCCTCAAATTTCCCCAATTCCAACCTTCTTCTTGGTTGAGGCAAGTAGATTTGCATTTTATAATTAAGCATGTATGTATGTTTATTATTGATTGACTGTGTTATCTTGTTAGATTACCCTAAATCCCAAGCCTATTCTGTTATTAATTTGGGGTTAATATGTTAAAATAGTTTTGGGTAATCTTTTTTTTTTTTATTATTGTTAATTGATGTAAGTGGAAATGATGATGGATGAAATGGATTATTGGGGGAGCACGGTGGCTCAGTTTTGTGCAGGTGAACTTTTGGAAGGGAGGTAATTAAGAAGAATTATACTGCACGTTCAGAATGCTGAACGTTTGAACGATACAAACGATCACCATTCTAAATGTCATCTTACTAATGTTCAACGTCCGACGTATATTATATATATATATATATATAATAATAACAATTCTGCTGATGATGACTGTTCTGAATGTCTGGCGCATGAAATGAAATTAAAAAATAAAAAATAAAAAATAAAAAGTCAGAACGTACGTGACTGAATGCCCATTCAGTAGAATGTCCCAACCAACAAGTCGGATACAAGGTCGGTCCGTTGCGTGAGTGGCTTCTGACTTTGATGCTGCTGGAAATGTCCGTACGATGAATCAGATGTACGTACGGTCCGTCGCACATTAAATAATGTATATATATAAAAAGGGATTTTCTAAAGGCCATAACTTTTAATCTGTTCATCGGAATTTTACATATAATATACCGTGGGAAAGCTCTTGAGATGTAGAATCCAATGGTTTTGGTTTTATAGCGATCAGAGATCGGGAAGTGAGAAAATTACTCAGATTTATGATTCAATCCATGTTTTATTGGAAATGAGACTTGTTAACATAGGTTTGGACCTTAGATATTGGCAAATATGAACCTAGTCTCACGTGACCATTAATGGGGATTTGAAATCGTAGCACGTGGCTTAGTGTGCTTCGATGGGTTGTTTAGGTATTCGTGTATGGTATATGGTTTAACTGAATGTGTAGGGAATTGAATCCAATCGATGTTCAACATGATTGTACACCTAGGAATTTCTTTATAAGCATCGTTGATTCGAATTTCCCACGCACTTCGTTAAAACATATATGGTACAGAGATGACAACACTTGCCTAGGATTGGATTGTAATCTCTCCTTGATTTGTTAATCGTATTCATTGGTTTCGTTTCTTTGTACACTCTCTCGGCATAAAACACCACTTTATTATTATTATTATTATTATTATTATTATTGTATATCATAGTCAGCTGCAGTTTGGGGTTTTATTGATGGGCCAGTTACTCGGACATCGGGGTGGGCAGTCGGCTTTGGACGGCGTGCATGGCGTTGAATAGTAGGGAGCGGGCTTGGACCGTGCTACTATTCCCAGGACCGGGAGCTTGGATCCCCCTCGAGCTGAACTTTGGTATCAGTAGTCCGGATAGGATTGTTACTGGTACCCCGTGAGGTGGCTTGGACATCCACGGAGTTTTCCTCTTGTGCATTGCATGACATTTGGTAGTGGTGATTGTTAGTATTGTTAGGATTACTGTTATTGATTCTGTTGGTTTTTTTTTTTTTTTTTTAACTCATGCTTTACGCTTAGTTCTTTTCCTTGTATTCGCCTGATTATGTCATGTTATTACTCTTACATTTGATGTATATTATGTTTTAATTATATCTTGCTTATCTATTGCTCAACATGTCGTTGACTCTGTTCCTTGGTGTGCAGACTCCTCAGGTGAGTATTACTATGAGAAGCAGGTCGGTGAGGAGATCCCAGAGGATCTCCAACCAGCAGAGGAGGCACGGGAGTGGAGTGCCGATGACGTAGAGTAGCGTCATCATTACCAGGCGCATGAGAGACTCACAGGGGCACTTCATTAGACTTTCATTTATTCATTTATTATTCCTCATTGGAACTTTCATTTCATTGACTTGATGTTGTTTAATGGCCTTGGTCATTGGGATGGTCATTGTTAATACATTAATTTCTTGGTTAGCTTTATTTATTCCTGTTGCAACTTTAAACATTAATTGAGATTTATTATCCATTGTTTGGTATTTAGATGTGCCTCGAATTGTATGAATTCCGCAATTTTATATTACTTAAGGTTTGAAATACAATATCCTCACAGCTGATTTACGATCCTTGGGCCTAAAGGGCAAAATTTTTAATTAGCCCTAAATTTCACTCCCCGGATCCGGTTTATTCTCTAATCGGGTTTGGGGGACGTGACATCATTAGTTATTATTTAAACTTTAATATTAATGAGAATTGATAATTTTTTTTGCTCAATATGACTTGAATTGTAATGAGTATCGCAGTTCTTATACTACTTGAGGTTTGAAATGTATTATCCTCACAACGGATTTACGGTTGAGCTAAAAAGGGCATAAAATTTTAATTAGCCCTAAAATTCCCTCCCCAGATCCGGTTTATTCTCTAATCGGGTTCGTGGGACGTGACACTAGACTGGTTCAAGATCTTGCAATTTCTATTTATTGCCATCCTTTGGAGAGTACATCAAATTATTCCTTTGCTGCCAAGTCAATGCGTTCAACCAATCTGATTAAGAGAAATGCTTAGTAGGACCCTTTGTATTGGGCTAGATCATTTTGTTGTTTTGGCCTATGCTTTTGGTCTTTTTATTGTATGCTTATTCGAGGTTGTGGGATATTTCTTCTTCTTTTTTATACCAACCTGTACTATGGTACGGTGTTTAGAATATGTTTCATTTTTTGTGGTTCGCTCCCACTTGGTTGCCTCTGTTCCTGGGTTTTGCAACTAGGGCAAAACTTTCCAACTTTCATTTTGGAGATTTGTATATCTCTCTCTCTTTGGAAATATACTAAACTGTAAAAAAATGTCCAACACCCAGAAAAAAAGAAAAAAGAGTGGGATGCTTTTTGTAAATGAACTAGTGATTTGTGCGGTCCATTTTTTAATGTTATTGATTATTTATTGAGTCCCACCTTTGATGGAAGATAGAGTCTGACAAGGACATACCCATGAAATCTGCCTTTAGGGGGTGACTATTAAAAAAATTAAATTTTCTATAGCATTAGGGGGTCGGGGAGTTAGTTTATCGGGGGAGGGGGGGGGGGGGGGTACCTAGTTCTGCCCCGAGAGTTTGTCATAACATATGACATTGCTTAGTGCATTTCGTGGTGCCTAATTGATCAAATAGGGATGTATGAAATCTGAGTATTACTAGTTCATGGTAAATGAGGAAGCGGGTAGTTTTCAAATTTATGGTTCAAAGGCCCCTTTCAGTTTCGTATTTGAATTTTGAACCGCTCAAACTCTTTAGAATATATATATATATTTTTTTTGTCTAAGGGGTCCGGTATCATGCCATTATTCATCATATATTTTAAGAAATTTGTGAAAAATGGTAAGATTTTGTGAAAAAAATGTCAACCATTAGATGCATTCAAATTCACATATGAGGAGGGGCGAAAATGACAAACATGTATATTGTGTCTCACATGTGATTCATTTGCATATGAAAACGATTCACATGTGGATCATCTACACATGCGGACCATTTTCATATCCCATGTGAAAATGACAAACGACTCTTAAGAGTTTTGGTGTCCTTCCACATGGTTTTTTTTTATTCCTTCAAGAACTTAACTTTATCTTTATTGAGCAATTTCACAATTCCATATTCTTTTCAACTCAAGTATATAAGCTTTCAAGGTATGCTTACTGGACTAACTAGATGGATAACAAGTTATTTATTGAGCTTTTTGTATATACCCCCTAAGGTTTGTAGGATTTGTAAATGGGCCCCTGCCTTTACTTTTTAATTCCTTTCATGTCCCCAAAATCAATATTCCCAACAAGTGTGGATAGCCACCGTGAGATTCATGTTGGATTCTTATATAACTGACAGCTTTGCCCTTACATCAATTAAACGAAATGAGTATATTATTATATACAAAAATACTATTATTTTATCTCAAGTCCCAATGATTTCTCTCAGTAACTCTCATGCACAAGACCAAGGGTGGACCAAGGTACAAGGGCCAATATTTCTCTTACATAGAGCCAAACCAACAACCCCACCCACCCCCCCCAAAACAACCCGCACAAATTCTAAAAATTAATATTTTTTTTACATTTGCCCGTTCCCCCAATATTTCTTTTACACCCACTACAAATGAAGCAAAATCATGCATTTTAAGACTTTCAACAATCCAATTGTGGGTCATGTATGGATTGGATAAATCATAACCAATCATAAGTACAGGTGATGGTTGTAATCATGATCAATTTGGATTTAATGAAATGAGCCATATATTGAAAAAAAAAAGAATTTATGTAGGGTTATTTTCTCCCACTAAGTGAAATTGTTAATGTTACATGCTTTATATAAAAAATTTGAGTACAAGCTTTTGAAATTATGCATATAAGGATAAAAGAGATGGACACAAGTGTCATTTCGCTCTAAAAACCTATGGTGATTGGAAGACTACTGATTTTGGTGACACGTAAGGCATTAAAATAAAAACATAGGGGCCTATTTGCAAATACTAAAACCTCAGGGGGCTATTTACAAATCCTACAAACCTTAGGGGGGTATATACAAAAAGCTCTTATTTATTTCCTAAATTATGTTGTCCGTTACTCCTTTTGGGGGTGTTTTAGGGTACACTGATGGCTCATGGCTTTTGTACTATTTATTAGATATCATTTCATTTCATTTTATTAGGATCTTATAGAAGAACTAATAAATTTATTTTTCTTTTTTCTTTAATTGCTAATGGAAAAAAGAATTGTGGCTAATTAAGTAGTTATTATTTATTAACATGATGTTAGCTAACAATCTTTGCCCTCTCTGGAAGAGATCCTTGGCTCTGCCATTGTACGCAAGAAGTAATTCAGTAAAATGAACTTGTTTGTTTGCGTGGAATTGGAATATATTAGAATTCATTGTCAAATGAAAATACATAGACACTCAATTGACAAATGGTCTAGTTCCTGTGCATGTAATTGGGATTCATGAGAAGTAATGGAGTCAAACGGTGCATGTTGAGCACATAGGAACTAATCGAGTCATGTCCTTGTTCACTTATGTGGAATTAGGATATATACTAGAATTAAATGTCAAATGAACATTTGTAGTTTTTCATTGTGAAATGGGCATGTTTGCTTCCTTGGAATTGCACAAATCAGCCTATTTCTTTGTTTTGACTTGTACTACTGATAAGTCCACAAAATTATAATTTTCATTCATCATTTTATATGCATTTGTGGACTTAATTAGGTTAATTATATATAATTACAATTAATTTCATAATTTCATGCACTTGAGCATCAAAGTTGGAATCTTAGTCAAATTTGGTCAGAATTCATCACATTACATGACTTTTGTGAAATCAGGGATTTTCAACTCATTCATCACTCAAAATTAGTTTTTTAGCTTCATTAATGCATACAATTAAGCTAATATTGACACCATGTGCTATTTTTGAAAAAGTTGAGTATTTTTTTTTTTTTTTTGTATGCATTAAGTAGGCATGTAGGGTCCCATGCATAGTCTATCCAAATTCCTCACGCTTGATTATTATTGAGATTATTTGATTTTATTTGTGTAGGAGAAATCAAGAGTGGGACCCGTATTGGTAAAATTTGAGAGAGATCAAAGGCAGGACACCCTTCATGGTGAGGCCTACATATCTTGACATCTTGGTGGGGTTGAAAAGCTTGAAAATTCTCAAAGAGGAAAGAAAAAATTTAGATTTACAAAGATGGTGTTGACTTGCTAAATTTGGAAACTAAAATCAAGGAAGAGGGAGAAAATTAGAAAGTTTGTAAAGGGAGTTAACTAGTCAAAGTTACAAGTAAGTAAGCATGCTAAATATGAGAAGAGAAGCAAATAAGCAAGAAAAAGTCCAAGCATGCCTTGGACGTCCAACATGGGTCCCACACACCCCATTGCCTATCAACATGGAAGTTCCTTTAATTGCACAATTATTCTTGAATTTTTCAGGGATAGCAAATTAAAATGGTCATAACTTTCAATCCAAGTGTCGGATAGACGCAATCTACCCACCGTTGGAAAGATCTTTTCATGTAGATAACCGTGGAGCCCAAGATTGCGTAAATCGGAGCTATATTAAGAGAAATATGACCTTGGGAAGTCGGCTGTTATAATTCCAAGTAGGAATTGCAAAAAGTTTTCAAAATTGGCAACATGAGAGATCTTTGAGGAGTTCACTTTGGAAAGACTTGGAGCCCAAGAGACCACACTTAGTAACAAATCCACTCTAATTTAGATTGTTACTAATTAAAGGGGATTGCTTGGAGATTAAGGGGGTGTTTGGATAACTGCATAATATAATATCAACAAGTTTAAATATTGTAAGCTTTAGTTATCATAGAATAAATATTGTTATATTATCATATAGTGTCACTTATAGCATTTGGCAATTTATAAAAAAACTCATAAAATGATATACTAAATAAAAAATGAAACGAAAGTAATCAATTGACCCAATGTAGGACCCACTAATTTGTAATCACATGTGTCAATAATCATGGTAAGACCCACTATTGTTATAAAATCATAAGATTAAATGTTAAAACCTGGAGATCCAAGCAATACTATTTGATTAAAGTAGGTCCACCAAATGTTGATAGCCATAGTGTAATACATGTAATGGTGATTATCACAAATGAGCCTATCTATTTTTTATTTTTAGTTTTTTGGTAAAACCTTATCTATTGTCAAGCATCATTGATGAATCAATCTATCTCTGAGAAATTATTGTGGGGCCCATTTGATATTGGTAGTCATATTAACACAAAGGGAGATATCAAATAGTGGGACCCATTAATGATGACAATTTTCTAATTGCAATTACACAATTCAATCTTAGTAATTAATTAGAAACCCAGCTAATTTTGAAAATATGGGACCCACCTAATGTTGGTAATCGCGATGAAGGGTCCCTAGTGTGACATTAGTAAGACCTTTTATAGGACCCCATATTAAATTTGTAAGCATTGTGGGGGAGTCATAGTTGCAATAAGGATTATTAAAGTTAAAACTTAAAGTGGGCCACTATAATTAATGGTTGCCCATGAGTTCTTTCGTATATAAAAAACGATTTTGTAACAAAAGATTATCTTATACAACATATCCTTGAATAGTGTAATATGAAGTTTTTTTTGAAGAAAGTGGGATATAGTAATATACTTTCTAAGTTATCCAAACACCTCATTTTTTGGTGCATAGATTATATTATAAACTAGTAGATAATATGACAAAATCTCTTGAAATATCTTGTTTCCAAACACCCCCTAAGCCAAAATCATCTCAAACAAGGAAACAATACCAAAAAAGGAGATCTTGCTTGGAAGCTAAGCCAAGAATCAAGTCATAGAAGGAAATAATTGCTTGCAAACCAAGAGGCCAAAAAGTATAAAAGGAGCATCAAGGGGGCTAGAACTCTATACCTATTTTCCTTAAACAAAGTGGATCTATCATTCTCTCTCTCCTCTTCCCTTTTCTTCTTTCCCCTCTTCTAGTTCTAGTTCTCCATATATATATATATATTTTTTGTAGATTTGGGCCTTGTCCAAGGAATTACTTGAAGGAGAAAATTGTAAAGATGCAATTTTTAATGACAAATCAATTCTTCTTTGCAATGGCGGGCTAAATTCTTTGATTAGAGCGATAGATGAAGATAAGTGATTGCCTTTTATTTGTTTAGTAGTTCTAACTTAGTTCCATGTTTATATGCTTAATGATTAATAGGATGGTCTTCGTGCCGTAGGCAAATCTCCATCCTTGATTTCTAAAAATAAAAATTAATTTTTGACTATCCATGCTTAGGTCTGATAGGTCATGCTTAAGATTTAGATCTTTTTTATAGTTTATACTTACTTTTGATGGGTAGTGCTTAGATTATTTTTATTCTTTTATGAGGTGAAGAAAGTCTTGGGTTTTGGATTTTATACTTAAAAAGGATTTTTAAAGTTAGATTTTCCAAGTAAAAAACATTGATTTGTCTTTGGTTTGAAGTAAAAAAATTGGAACAAGTTAGGGATACTTGATAACTAATTGGTCGATGCTTATTGGATTTCTATACTCTAATCACTTCTATTAATTGATAGTTTTTATCTTTCTAAATTGGTTGCTTGCTTTATTTCTAAATGTATCCAAAACTTTCCTTAATTAGTTTTCTTAATCTAAAAGTTTGTTTTTAAATTAGCCCCTTGTGGGTTTGACCCGTTCTTGCCACTGTCTCCTCTAGACAGTCATGCACTTGCGGTAAAATTAGTATCTTAACCCATTGTTTGGGAAGGGGGGAAAATGGGGGGGAGGAAAAAAAGGGGAGGGGGAAATTTTTTTTGGAGGGTGTTTGGGTAAGGGGGGAGGGAAAATGGAGGGGATGGAGTGGGGGGAAAATGGGTGAAAAAATTCCCCCCCCCCCCAAAAAAAAAAAAAAAACTGGGGGGAAAATGGGGAAGAGGAGGGAAAAATTTGCCAAAATTACTAAATTGCCCTTTATATGTAAAAGATAATTTTAAAGTTTTTACAAAAGTAAGGACAAAACGATAATTTTTTCTTTATCTCACAAACGAACAAAACCCTACTTTTTCACTTTTCTTCCCCCTACGTTTTGACTTCCCAAACAAGAAGGGGTAAAATTAATTTTCTCTCCCCTCCCCTCCCCTCCCCTCCCCTCTCCCCTCTCCCTCTCTCCCCTCTCCCCTCCCAAACGGACCGTAAAAGATCACATAAACTACATTAGAAGTGATTGAATCTAATGCTTGTTTGTTTGCATAGAAATGGAATACATAGGAAGTAGGTAATTCAAATGGACCCACATTGGAATACATTTGAATCCACAGTCAAATAATCCTAAGCCAAACAAAATCTAAATTTTTTGTAGACTACAAGTTTGATCACATTAACCTTTGGATTTATGGTACTCAAATTTAATGGTTTTATATAAGCATGCCAATTTCGTCCTCTCAGGAGGGGGCCAAACCGGCCTGACCTCGACTTTTTATCATATCCTAAAGCTCGATGATAAGGTAGGGCCCAATTCATCAGTTATGATATAAAACTTGAGTCAGGGTCCTTTGAGGATTTCCCTTATGGTGATCGTGAGTGGACCAATCAAAGTCTGCCACGTCATCATGGGCAACCTGTCATGCATCCTGGCAGGGGCCACCGACGGTGACATGGCGGACTGTGATTGGTCCACCCATGGTCACCGTGGGAGAAATCTTCAGAGGATCTTGTTTTATAAAACTTCCAAAACCTTAGGCAGAGTCACTATGTTCATTAGATGGGGACAATCTTAAAGCCCTTAAGCTGCTTTGCATAAAGGAGATGAGTAATAATAATTTTCTTTTGGGTTGACGTTTAAACATCTTCTAATTTGGTGTAGAGGTAAGTTCGTTGCATTGAATTTGAAATCCAAATCAAGGAACACAAATTTCACAGTTCTGAAGTGAATGAAATGAAAACTCAGTTAATGGGTCATTTAAGGACAACACATCTTGGTCAACTAGTGTACAATAGTATGTAAAATTGGTACAAACCAGATTTGCCAGAGGCAATCTATTGCAAAGAAGACCCAACTTGTTCACAGGTTTTGTGGTCCTTTTCCTTCAATTCCTCCAAAACTCCTTCCTCTTTTCATTGCTTAAATATGTTCCACAAAAGAGCCCTAGAAATCGTCTCAGCCACTGAAATAAGGCCTGAGATCTATCTAGGCCATTGACACAAAGACAGGAAATGTCTAAACAGCCCTCAAGAAATGGGCTACAGAATGCAATTGAAGATGAAAATAAAATGAAGTAAACACACGTTAATAAGCCATGCCCATACAACCAGATGATTGGCTAGCAATCTACATAAAAAATAAAACTTCAGGATCAATGGGTGTCAAATTCAAAGTAAAATGTTAAAAAAAAAACTCATATGGAAAAGACCAATTCATCATTTTACCAAAGAGTCATCTTTGTGAGATAGACATATGATCCAAATTGAAAGTGAGAGATGTTAACTAGGCCATTAAACTCAAGTTCCATGTGATTCTCATGTGTTGAGAATCCATGTCACTTACATTATGCCTAGTCTATTAAATTGTTACTACTAACTAATCCTATCAAAACCCCAAGGCATTAGTAGAGGCAGCGAAAATGCTTTTCAACACTCCTTCAGGAGAAACTTGGTCAGTGGACATTTCACGACAAACATATTTAAGTGCTAAGTCGTTCGTCCTAAGATTCGAACTTGAGACCAGTTGTCCTTAATACCATATTAAATTTCTTCCGCGCACCATTCTTACTAAAACCTTACAGCATACTCCCTTCTAACAATGGGATGGTAGGATTTTCCACGTGTGAGGACCCTTCGTAAGCACTGGCCATGTAAGACCTTGCTATGATCCATCCAAACCCCTTGAATGTCACTGCCCCAATAGGTTTTACATTAATCTTGATATAATTGATCAAGGGTTGATTATACAAAATATCAACTTCATTGTATCTTCCTATCCCATTATATACGACTTTAAGGTTTAATTGTTTTAGAAGGCAATCTTTATAAAATTTTAATAAAATTGAGAGTAACTCATATACCCTCATTTAGAACTTATGTAAATGCAGAAAATCCTATTTATATAAAATAGTTTGCTAAAATCACATATGATGAATTAAGTCATTGGTTTAACATATCCCCTACAATAATAGTCTGGATCCTCTGAGGCTTTGACTTGGAGAAATCTTGAGTTTGAATGTATAGAACTTCATATATATATATATATATATATATACACAAAGTGGTGGGAATCCATCTATTAAAATACAGTCCGTTCAAAATGAATGTGCTCATTAGTACATGAAATAAAAAAAAAAATACTCTACTTCAACATGAGTTGGTTTCGCCATAAGATTGAACATATGGCAAATAACATGATTGAAAATCTAATGCATCATTATTCATATTTATTACTCTCCACATTGGTGGGCCAATATTTGATAGAATGAGAGAGCATGGCGCATGATAGCTATGGCACTGCGTCTTTTGTGAAAAATGACTTGGAAATCTTGATTTATCTCTGCCATTTCGAGTGCCCATCGCTATCACTTGTATCCATAGTGTGCTTTTAAGCATTATCATAGTCATCAGGAGCACCCAAGAGGCCTGTTTTAAGGGGATCCTTACAGGTAGGCTCACCATCTGGACTTTTTGGTTCTAGATGGATGTGAATTTGAATGATTTGGTACTGCTATTCGTCCGGTCCAAGACAAACTATGGAGGAGGATAAAAGTCTTTCTATGATAAGATCCACATGGATTTTAATGCTGTGTTTTTTTTTTCTAAGTACAAAAGGAGTAGGAGAAATTGAGGAATGAGAGGACGCATTTGAACATACACATCACATAGAGCGGGGTTGTCTTTAGATTTTTATTCTTAAAATAGAGATTAACAATTAGTTCTTTTCTACTCCTCACATAATAAATTGAAATTCTCTCTATCAAAGAATATTGATTTTCTTTCCTTTATCGCAAGGAAAACAAAAAATAATTTGAAAAAATGCACAAAAAATAAATAATTTTCTTCTCTATCGTAAATTCCTCTCTAACAATTTTCTTCTTTATTATTATACGCGTCAATTGAGTCCGTTGTTATATAAAAATCTAGATATGAGCACTTGTGCAACGAGAGAATTTTACTTTCGGCGGGTTTTTCATTTTCGCAGTAGGGAGGAATCTTGCGTTATTTGAATTTGTAAATATTTTTTTACGCATACATTTAAATAAAAGTGATACATTAGACTTATCAGATCTTGATAATAATAATAGGCCCACCGTTTGATCTTTGAATGCTTTAATCCTTTGAGGCTTTGTCTTGGAGAAATCTTGAGTTTGTATGTATGGAACTTCATATATATATACAAAGTGGTGGGGATCCAACTATTAAAATATAGGCCGTTTAAAATGAATATACTCATTAGTGCAAGAAATAAAAAAAAAATACTCTACTTCAACACGAGTTGAACATATGACAAATAACATGATTAAAAATCTACTGCATCATTACTCATATTTATTACTCTCTTCATTGGTGGGCCAATATTTGTTAGAATGAGATTTGGAGATATCTCATTTTGAAGGTGAGAGAGCATGGCGCATGACAGGTATGACATTGCTTCTTTTGTGAACAGAGACTTGGAAATCTTGATTTATCTCAGCCATTTGGAGTGCACATCGCTGTCAGTTGTGTCCATAGTGTGCTTTTAAGCATTATCATAGTCATCAGGAGCACCCAAGAGGCCTGTTTTAAGGGGATCCTCACAGGTAGGCCCACCATCTGGACTTTTTGGTTCTGGATGCATGTGAGATTTGAATGATTTGGTACAACTATTCGTCCGGTCAAAGACAAACTATGGAGGAGGATAAAAGTCTTTCTATGAGAAGATCCACATGGATTTTTAATGCTGTGTGTTTTTTTTTTTTTATTAAGTTCAAAAGGAGTAGGAGAAATTGAGGATTGAGAGGATGCATTTGAACATAGACATCACATAGGGCGGGGTTGTCTTTAGATTTTTATTCTTAAAATAGAGATTAGCAATTAGTTCTTTTCTACTCCTCACATAATAAATTGAAATTCTCTCTATCAAAGAATATTAATTTTCTTTCCTTTATTGCAAGGAAAACAAAAAATAATTTGAAAAAAATGCACAAAAAATAAATAATTTTCTTCTCTATCGTAAATTCCTCTCTAACAATTTTCTTCTTTATTATTATGCGCGTCAATTGAGTCCGCTGTTATATAAAAATCTAGACATGAGCACTTGTACAATGAGAGAATTTTACTTTCTACGATTTTTCATTTTCGCATTAAGGAGGAGTCTTGCGTTGTTTTAATTTATAAATTTTTTTTATGCATAAATTTAAATAAAAGTGATACATTAGACTTATAAGATCTTGATAATAATAATAGGCCTATCGTTTGAGCCTTGAATGCTTTAATCCTTTGAGGCTTTGACTTGGAGAAATCTTGAGTTTGAATATATAGACCTTCATATATATATATATATATATACACAAAGTGGTGGAGATCCATCTATTAAAATACAGTCCGTTCAAAATGAATGTGCTCATTAGTGCATGAAATAAAAAATACTCTACTTCAACATGAGTTGGTCTCGCCATCAGATTGAACATATGACAAATAACATGATTAAAAATCTACTGCATCATTACTCATATTTATTACTCCTCATTAGTGGGCCAATATTTGTTAGAATGAGATTTGGAAATATCCCATTTTGAAGGTGGGAGAGCATGACGCATGATAGGTATGGCATTGCTTCTTTTATGAACAAAGACTTGGAAATCTTGATTTATCTCAGCCATTTCAAGTGCCCATCGCTGTCAGTTGTGTCCATAGTGTGCTTTTAAGCATTATCCTAGTCATCAGGAGCACCCAAGATGCCTGTTTTAAGGGGATCCTTACAGGTAGGCCTAACATCTGGACTTTTTGGTTCTGAATGCATGTGAGATTTGAATGATTTGGTACTACTATTCGTCATGTCCAAGACAAACTATGGAGGAGGATAAAAGTCTTTCTATGATAAGATCCACATGGATTTTAAATGCTGTGAGTTTTTTTTTTTCTAAGTACTAAAGGAGTAGGAGAAATTGAGGATGGAGAAGATACATTTGATCTTACACATTACATAGGGTAGGGTTCTCTTTAGATTTTCATTCTTAAAATAGAGATTTGCAATTAGTTCTTTTCAACTCCTCAAATAATAAATTGAAATTCTCTCTATCAAAGAATATTTATTTTCTTTCCTTTATCGCAAGGAAAACAAGTTGCACTAAATAATTGGAAGAAATGCACAAAAAATAATTAATTTTCTTCTCTATCGTAAATTCCTCTCTAACAATTTTCTTCTTTAATATTATACATGTCAATCGAGTCCGTTGTTATATAAAAATCTAGACAATAGCACTTGTGCACCGAGAGAATTTTACTTTCGGCGGGTTTTTCATTTTCGCAGTAGGGAGGAATCTTGCGTTATTTGAATTAGTAAATATTTTTTTACGCATACATTTAAATAAAAGTGATACACTAGACCTATCAGATCTTGATAATAATAATAGGCCCACCGTTTGAGCTTTAAATGCTTTAATCCTTTGAGGCTTTGTCTTGGAGAAATCTTGAGTTTGTATGTATGGAACTTCATAAATATATACAAAGTGGTGGGGATCCATCTATTAAAATATAGGCCGTTTAAAATGAATATACTCATTAGTTCAAGAAATAAAAAAAAAATACTCTACTTCAACACGAGTTGAACATATGACAAATAACATGATTAAAAATCTACTGCATCATTACTCATATTTATTACTCTCCTCATTGGTGGGCCAATATTTGTTAGAATGAGATTTGGAGATATCTCATTTTGAAGGTGAGAGAGCATGGCGCATGACAGGTATGACATTGCTTCTTTTGTGAACAGAGACTTGGAAATCTTGATTTATCTCAGCCATTTGGAGTGCACATCGCTGTCAGTTGTGTCTATAGTGTGCTTTTAAGCATTATCATAGTCATCAGGAGCACCCAAGAGGCCTGTTTTAAGGGGATCCTTATAGGTAGGCCCACCATCTGGACTTTTTGGTTCTGGATGCATGTGAGATTTGAATGATTTGGTACTACTATTCTTCCGGTCAAAGACAAACTATGGAGGAGGATAAAAGTCTTTCTATGATAAGATCCACATGGATTTTTAATGCTGTGTATTTTTTTTTCTAGGTACAAAAAGAGTTGGAGAAATTGAGGATGGAGAGGAAGCATGTGAACATACACATCACATAGGGCGGGGCTGTTTTTAGATTTTTATTCTTAAAATAGAGATTAGCAATTAGTTCTTTTCTACTCCTCACATAATAAATTGAAATTCTCTCTATCAAAGAATATTAATTTTCTTTCCTTTATCGCAAGGAAAACAAAAAATAATTTGAAAAAATACACAAAAAATAAATAATTTTCTTCTCTATCGTAAATTCCTCTCTAACAATTTTCTTCTTTATTATTATACGCGTCAATTGAGTTCGTTGTTATATAAAAATCTAGACATGAGCACTTGTGCAGTGAGAGAATTTTACTTTCTACGGATTTTTCATTTTAGCAGTAAGGAGGAATCTTGCGTTATTTTAATTTGTAAATTTTTTTTACGCATAAATTTAAATAAAAGGGATACATTAGACTTATAAGATCTTGATAATAATAATAGGCCCATCGTTTGAGCCTTGAATGCTTTAATCCTTTGAGGCTTCGAGTTGGAGAAATCTTGAGTTTGAATATATAGACCCTCATATATATATACACACAAAGTGGATGAGATCCATTTATTAAAACACAGTCCGTTCAAAATGAATGTGCTCATTAGTGCATGAAATAAAAAATACTCTACTTCAACATGAGTTGGTCTCGCCATCAGATTGAACATATGACAAATAACATGATTAAAAATCTACTGCATCATTACTCATATTTATTACTCCTCATTAGTGGGCCAATATTTGTTAGAATGAGATTTGGAGATATCCCATTTTGAAGGTGGGAGAGCATGACGCATATGATAGGTATGGCATTGCTTCTTTTATGAACAAAGACTTGGAAATCTTGATTTATTTCAGCCATTTCAAGTGCCCATCGCTGTCAGTTGTGTCCATAGTGTGCTTTTAAGCATTATCCTAGTCATCAGGAGCACCCAAGATGCTTGTTTTAAGGGGAATCCTTACAGGTAGGCCTAACATCTGGACTTTTTGGTTCTGAATGCATGTGAGATTTGAATGATTTGGTACTACTATTCGTCATGTCCAAGACAAACTATGGAGGAGGATAAAAGTCTTTCTATGATAAGATCCACATGGATTTTAAATGCTGTGAGTTTTTTTTTCTAAGTACTAACGGAGTATGAGAAATTGAGGATGGAGAAGATGCATTTGAACATACACATTTGATAGGGCGGGGTCGTCTTTAGATTTTTATTCTTAAAATAGAGATTAGCAATTAGTTCTTTTCAACTCCTCACATAATAAATTGAAATTCTTTGTATCAAAGAATATTGATTTTCTTTCCTTTATCTCAAGGAAAACAAGCTGCACTAAATAATTGGAAGAAATGCACAAAAAATAATTAATTTTCTTCTCTATCGTAAATCCCTCTCTAACAATTTTCTTCTTTATTATTATACGCGTCAATTGAAGTCCGTTGTTATATAAAAATCTAGACATGAGCACTTGTGCAACTAGAGAATTTTACTTTCGGCGGGTTTTTCATTTTCGCAGTAGGGAGGAATCTTGTGTTATTTGAATTTGTAAATATTTTTTTACGCATTCATTTAAATAAAAGTGACACATTAGACTTATCAGATCTTGATAATAATAATAGGCCCACCGTTTGAGCTTTGAATGCTTTAATCCGTTGAGGCTTTTTCTTGGAGAAATCTTGAGTTTGTATGTACCGAACTTCATATATATATATACAAAGTGGTGGGGATCCATCTATTAAAATATAGGCCGTTTAAAATGAATATACTCATTAGTTCAAGAAATAAAAAAAATACTCTACTTCAACACGATTTGAACATATGACAAATAACATCATTAAAAATCTACTGCATCATTACTCATATTTATTACTCTCCTCATTGGAGGGCCAATATTTGTTAGAATGAGATTTGGAGTGGAGATATCTCATTTTGAAAGTGAGAGAGCATGGCGCATGATAGGTATGACATTGCTTCTTTTGTAAGTAGAGACTTGAAAATCTTGATTTATCTTAGCCATTTCGAGTGCCCATCACTGTCAGTTGTGTCCATAGTGTGCTTTTAAGCATTATCATAGTCATTAGGAGCACCCAAGAGACCTGTTTTAAGGGGATCCTTACAGGTAGGCCCACCATCTGGACTTTTTGGTTCTGGATGCATGTGAGATTTGAATAATTTGGTACTACTATTTGTCCGGTCCAAAACAAACTATGGAGGAGGATAAAAGTCTTTCTATGAGAAGATCCACATGGATTTTTAATGCTGTGTGTTTTTTTTTTCTAAGTACAAAAGGAGTAGGAGAAATTGAGGATGGAGAGGAAGCATGTGAACATACACATCACATAGGGCGGGGCTGTCTTTAGATTTTTATTCTTAAAATAGAGATTAGCAATTAGTTCTTTTCTACTCCTCATATAATAAATTGAAATTCTCTCTATCAAAGAATATTAATTTTCTTTCCTTTATCTCAAGGAAAACAAAAAATAATTTGAAAAAATGCACAAAAAATAAATAATTTTCTTCTCTATCGTAAATTCCTCTCTAACAATTTTCTTCTTTATTATTATACGTGTCAATTGAGTCCGTTGTTGTATAAAAATCTAGACATGAGCACTTGTGCAATGAGAGAATTTTACTTTCTGCAGATTTTTCATTTTCGCAGTAGGGAGGAATCTTGTGTTATTTGAATTTGTAAATATTTTTTTACGCATAAATTTAAATAAAAGGGATACATTAGACTTATAAGATCTTGATAATAATATTAGGCCCACTGTTTGAGCCTTGAATGGTTTAATCCTCTGAGGCTTTGTCTTGGAGAAATCTTGAGTTTGAATGTATAGAACTTCAAATATATATATACAAAGTGGTAGGGATCCATCTATTAAAATACATTCCGTTCAAAATGAATGTTCTCATTAGTGCATGAAGTAAAAAAATACTCTACTTCAACATCAGTTGGTCTCGCCATCAGATTGAACATATGACAAATTACATGATTAAAAATCTACTTCATCATTACTCATATTTATTACTCTCCTCATTTGTGGGCAAATATTTGTTAGAATGAGATTTGGAGATATCTCATTTTGAAGGTGAGAGAGCATGGCGTATGATAGCTTTGACATTGCTTCTTTTGTGATTAGAGAATTGGAAATTTTGATTTATCTCAGCCATTTCGAGTGCCCATCGCTTTCACTTGTGTCCATAGTATGCTTTTAAGCATTATCATAGTCATCAGGAGCACCAAACAGGCCTGTTTTAAGGGGTTCCTTATAGGTAGGCCCACCATCTGGACTTTTTGGTTCTGGATGCGTGTGAGATTTGAATGATTTGGTACTGCTATTCGTCCGGTCCAAGACAAACTATGGAGGAGGATAAAAGTCTTTCTATGATAAGATCCACATGGATTTTTAATGCTGTGTTTTCTTTTCTTTTTTTTTTTTGAAATTGAGGATTGAGAGGATGCATTTGAACATAAACATCACATAGGGCGGGGTTGTCTTTAGATTTTTATTCTTAAAATAGAGATTAGCAATTAGTTCTTTTCTACTCCTCACATAATAAATTGAAATTCTCTCTATCAAAGAATATTAATTTTCTTTCCTTTATTGCAAGGAAAATAAAAAATAATTTGAAAAAATGCACAAAAAATAAATAATTTTCTTCTCTATCGTAAATTCCTCTCTAACAATTTTCTTCTTTATTATTATACGTGTCAATTGAGTCCGTTGTTATATAAAAATCTAGACATGAGCACTTGTGCAATGAGAGAATTTTACTTTCTATGGATTTTTCATTTTCGCGGTAAGGAAGAATCTTGCATTATTTTAATTTGTAAATATTTTTTTACGCATAAATTTAAATAAAAGTGATACATTAGACTTATAAGATCTTGATAATAATATTAGGCCCACTGTTTGAGCCTTGACTGCTTTAATCCTTTGAGGCTTTGACTTGGAGAAATCTTGAGTTTGTATGTATAGAACTTCGTATATATATATATATATACACACACACACACACAAAGTGGTGGGGTTCCATCTGTTAAAATGCAGTCTATTCAAAATCAATGTGCTCATTAGTGCATGGAATAAAAAAAATACTCTACTTCAACATCATGAGTTGGTCTCGCCATTAGATTGAACATATTTCAAATAACATGATTAAAAATCTATTGCATCGTTACTCATATTTATTACTCTCCCCATTGGTGGGCCAATATTTGTTAGAATGAGATTTGGAGATATCTCATTTTGAAGGTGGGAGAGCATGGCGTATGATAGGTATGGCATTGCTTCTTCTGTGAACAGAGACTTAGAAATCTTCATTTATCTCAGCCATTTCGAGTGCCCATCGCTATCAGTTGTGTCCATAGTGTGCTTTTAAGCATTATTATAGTCATCAGAAGCACCTAAGATGCCTGTTTTAAGGGGATTCTTACAGGTAGGCCCACCATCTGGACTTTTTGGTTCTGGATGCATGTGAGATTTGAATGATTTGGTACTACTATTCATCATGTCCAAGACAAACTATGGAGGAGGATAAAAGTCTTTCTATGATAAGATCCACATGGAATTTTAATGCTGTGTTTTTTTTTTTTTTTTTTTTCTTTTTTCTAAGTACTAAAGGAGGAGGAGAAATTGAGGATGGAGAAGATACATTTGAACTTACACATTACATAGGGTAGGGTTGTCTTTAGATTTTCATTCTTAAAATAGAGATTTGCAATTAGTTCTTTTCAGCTCCTCACATAATAATTTGAAATTCTCTCTATCAAAGAATATTTATTTTCTTTCCTTTATCGCAAGGAAAACAAGTTGCACTAAATAATTGGAAGAAATGCACAAAAAATAATTAATTTTCTTCTCTATCGTAAATTCCTCTCTAACAATTTTCTTCTTTCTTATTATACATGTCAATCGAGTCCGTTGTTATATAAAAATCTAGACAATAACACTTGTGCACTAAGAGAATTTTACTTTCTGCGAATTTTTCATTTTCGCAGTAGGGAGGAATCTTGCGTTATTTGAATTAGTAAATATTTTTTTACGCATAAATTTAAATAAAAGTGATACATTCGACTTCTCAGATCTTGATAATAATAATATGCCCACCGTTTGAGCCTTGAATGCTGTAATCCGTATCTCAATTTTGATCATTTGGAAGTCTGATAAAATTGTATCCTTTAATTTTAGAAAGTTTATTGTTCTTAACGTAGATAGCTAATTCTTGAATAATTTCTTGTAAAATTAACAAACTTCTATCCACCTTCTTATCATTTTTTTTTTCCGATCAATTACTCTGCTTGCATTTTGCGTGCGGACAGCTAGCTACCTCGGGATATTTTTTTTTTACCACAACCAAGGGGGCTGGGATGGTTAACTCACCCTGACTCACAATTGACTCATTCAAACTCATCATGTCCCACTGACAGTCCTTTTGCTGGTGCCAACATGTCCCATGAAAATACCGGTCGGCTTTGATGATGATTACATTCCTTTTCTTCTTATTATTTGTTCTAAAATGTTAAAAACCATTTAATTTACAAATATTGGACCTCATGGTATATGTCATATTCCCACTACCAGCTGAGCTATATAGATGAGTTGCAAAAATGTTTTCATTGAAACATATTATAAATGGGGTGGAGCAAACAAATTCAAACAAGAAACGGGTCCGAGCACACAGCATTATATCCATCCTAAATAAAAAAAAAAAAAAAAACTACCAAATCTATCCCTAATAGGAGCAGATGCGGGTAGTAACCCCTTGAACCCAACCCATATTGTCATTCCTTCCGCCAGTGGAATACTCACTTTTTTTTATCCAAGTAGGTCTAACCATTTTGAGTGAAAGGGAGGCTGAGTTTGTATGGATGAAAGTGGGCTGGGCCAACTCAATCTCAGTTTTCCAAACGATTTCAAGATGAATGGAGGTTAGATCCATCCATAAAATTTTGGCCCGATAAGTACCAACCATTTTGAGAAGTTGGTCTTGAGCCAATGTTTAACCAATGCCCAGATTGCTCGTTCGGGCCAACACATGTAACAGCAATGAGCCAATGACCCTTAGCAAGGCTCGGCCGGCCTAGCTTTTTAGGCTCACGGTTTAAATCGATCGATCGAACAGTGCACCAAAAATGAAGATTTTAAATGGTAGCCATTTCAGACTTGCAGCTTGAGCCCATGGTTTAAAATATCGGTCGATACCGGTTTGTATCGGCTAATATGAACCGGTATTGGCCAGGACCGTTACGATATCGGGCTGTGATATCGATATCGGTATCGTAACGGTCCATATTGCTAAAATATTGGCTACGTATCGGCCATTACGGCTGATATTTTCAAAGTATCGGTCGTAACGACCGATACGACCAAACTTATATATATATTTATATATATATAAAGAGGAAAAGAAATAGAGAAATATGCATTTGCAGAAAAAAGGGGAAACACACAACAACATGCAATTTAAAAAAAAAAAAGAAAGAAGGAAAAAAAAAACATAAATATGGATCACCATTCAAAAAAAATAAAAAAAATCATACCTAGATCTTTTGAGAGGCTAAACGTCGTTGGCCCCGCGCCTTTCTCCTCTTTTTCCTCTTTTTCTTTTACTTCCTCTCTCTTTTCCTCTTTCTTTTCCCTCTCCCCACTCGTTGTTGCGTCTCGGGCGAAAATGGAAAAGGCTGAGGAGGCTTTCTCTCTCCATTTGTGTCCTAGGGAGTGAGTCTTCCGCATTTATTGTGGCCCACATTTTTAAAAACTAAACTACATAAATGTAGGTAGCCTCTTAAATGGTCTCACAAATCACAATGAATTTTCAAATTTGAAAATGTAAATCATTAAATGCCCTCCCTTATTCTCTAAACTATTAAATGCCCTTTTTTAGTTTCCCCACCCAAAATAAATGCCCCTTTTCTATGGAACCTCAACAAATATTAATTAAATTAGTGTTGGCCTAATGTTATATTGATCACTTATAAACATACAAATAAAATGTTAAATAAGTCAAAAAGTATCCAAAGGCTTTATTTTATTAGTAAGCCTCTAACAAGGTATACTAATAAAAAATCTAATCCACTAAAAATAAACTTCCTTCTCATGAAGATAAAAAATGTAAAAATATTTACAAATCAACTACAAAGAGTGGCAAAGTTTTTAATTGATTAGATTTGGAATTTAAATTGTGGTCTACTTGATTGATTTTTAAACTATATGTATGGATTAAGGATAAAACATTAAGACTTGACATATTCAACAATTTCAGATAAAACAATGATCTTTGCCTTAGGGAGACTGATATTTTTCTTTACTATATGTACTAATGGAAAAAAAAAACATTGTTTTTCAATATTTTCTAATATTCTATATTCTTTTGGATATTATTGAGAATTTTTTGGGATTAAAAAAAATTCACACCCGATAACCGGACGTATGCCTCGGGGCGAGACCCATACTGCAATTTTAAATCATGCAAGAGCCATTCTCCGTTTTCAAGATTCATTTTTGGGAAATCTGATTTCCAGAGAGGGTTTTCAGTTTTCAGTTTTCAAGATTCATTTTTTGGGAAATCTGATTTCCAGAGGGTTTTCTGTTTTCCAGATTCATTTTTGGGAAATCTGATTTCTAGAGGGAAAAGGGTTTTTGCTTTGCCGCATCAAGATTGCTGCAGAAAAGGGGTTTAGTTTGGCTTGCCGTGGAGGAGAGACTCCGCCTAGGTTGCTGCATCCTTTTCTTCTTGCATTTCGAATTCAATGTCGGCATTGTGGAATCTCGTTCGTAGCTCATGTTCTCATTACGATTCTTTTAAGGATTTGGGCGAAATGCTTTCCCCCGGAACACTAAGTAGCCTTTTTTCTTACAATTTGAGGGAAGAATAGGCACAAAAGGCATTCTCTTATTGGTGCATTTTCTGAAAATCTGACAAAACTCTGAAATGACGAGCTATGATTTTCACTGTTACGGTTTGGCAGACACCCACAATATAATCTTTGCGTCCGTCCGCGACCGAAATGCATCCGTTGCTGTAATGCTCTATCGCCCTCTTTGAACTGCATAAGCATGTTCTCTTCTTTTATCTGTTTCCATTTACACGTACCTATGAGGGTGTCAAAGAGGTGTTCGATGTAATGACTACTTATTCAGAGGACCACCACGAACTTGTTCTGATTTATAAAACTAGGCCAGTCTGTTTCTTGGGTCTGTTAGAAGATCATGCATAAATGGCGGGCGGATGGTAACTTGATCAGTGATCCATTTTAACTTGGACATGCGCGTGTACATTTACATCGTAATGGCCCCAATGACATGGTCGAGAAAATCGATCCAGTGTTTGCATTTGATCATTGAGCCTTTACATGGGTTTGTATATCATAACGGTCCCGATGAAGCATTTCTCTTTTGATCTGGTATTGGGGCTTTTGTTTTTGTCTCCATGTAAAGCATAAATTATTACAACTTGTGAGACCCCGTCCCGAGTTAATTGAGATTAATTCTGGTTAATCGGAAATAAAGCTAATTAACTATGATTAATTAAGTTAATGATGGTTTATGATTAAATGGAAACTCTTGATACCAGCATGTGTATCTCGACGAGTACATTAACTTTCATAAAAGACACGAAGTCGTTTGGCGAGAATTAGATTAAGTAATCTTGTGTTTGATTTGAATTGGAAATGAGAGGAATGAATAGGACTTGGATGCAAAATATAGGTTATATATATGTATATGAGTGAGATGGGTTATTCATTCCAAACCCTAGACTCAAGTCCAGCACCTTTTCTTCTTTCTTTCTCCATTTGCTCCCCATCAATCATCAAGTTGAATTGATCCAAGTGAAGAGAATTCATCACCTTCATCACCTTTATCACTTTCTTCACCTTCTTTTTGAAGTTCTTGAAGAGAAACCAAGTTGGAAAGGTTTCTTCTCCATTCAAACTAAGCAAAGGACTGTTTGTGAATCAAACTTCAAGCTAAGGCAAGTATATATCAGTAATCTATGCTTGAGTGGTTGTTTACTTGGATTTATGGAGAAATTTAAGGGATTTGACACTAATTGATGTTTTAGGGTTTCAAAGTATGGTAACGAATTAGGTTTTAGAGTTTATGATTTGATTAGATGGAATTATAGAGGTAAAATAGACTTGTCAATTCCATGTGTTAGTTGTGTATCAAATTCAGGAGAGAAAAGAAATGGATTTGGATCCATTTCAATTCAGGTACAGAATCTGAATTCTGTTCCTGCAGTGTATGGGGTTAACCGGGCTCAGGGCCGGGTTAACCTGGTACACAGGAAAGGTAGACCTGATGTTTTTCAGGTTGACAGAAACTGCAGTGTATGGGGTTAACCGGGCTCAGGGCCGGGTTAACCTGGTACACAGGAACAGGTCGACCTGATGTTTTTCAGGTCGACAGAAATTGTAGTGTATGGGGTCGACCGGCCCATGGCCGAGTCAACCGGGCCAACTGAGAATTGCTTTCTAAAAAGAGGTTTTGCCCTATTAATTGATGAATTTAAATGGTGACCAATGGGTAACCATAATGATATCTAAACCTACATAAGTGTTAGCTAAGGTTATCTAAATGCACATATTCAAATAAGTAATGTCATCCATAGTAACACGTGCATCGATAACGAACGTTTCACTCATTTGTTTGGTTTAGATAATGTTTATAATTGAAATGAGAAGTGTGGCATTATATATTGGTTTTCTCCCAAGCTCTTATAGAGCTATACTGAATACTGAATAATGAACAAATGTAACGAATATTCCTGCTGCAGCAGATGTGATTTGGAGTGTTCCGAAAGTCCGTGGTAACACCAGTGCTCTCTGATCAAGACGCTGGGAAGATCCCACCCCATTGGACCGAAAGGTCATACACTGAAAAGTCAATGAAAAGCCATCCATAAGCTACATAATGGACTGAATAGTCCCACTGATAAGTCATCTCATAAATACTTAATTGAAATGAATGAATGTGAGATTGCTTCCCTCGGGAAGAATCAAATTGAATGGAAACCAATACTATTGTAGTTGCCAAACTTGCAATTGTTGATACTGTCCTTGTTTTATATAGAATATCATTGTAGCATAAATCTATATATACATTGTTGAACCGTCGTGTTCACTGTGTTACTGATGATGTTACAGGCCCAGTTACCCGTACCGGTCCCGCAAAGACCGTACCGCCAAAGCAAGAGGCCCATTCGATACCTCCAGGAGGTTTAACCGAATGGAAATGATCTGAGGGCGAATATGTATGAACTGGTTGAGAATGTTTTTGGATGTATATACATTTTGTATGGTAAACGATGTTCCCTGCATTATTTTGTGAAAATACAGAGGTTGACTTAAGTAGAATGTAATGATATGTATTAGTTTTGCTTTACTTTATGTAAAGGACATTTTGTTTTAAATGTTTCGTCAATGTATCTATGTATGTATTTCCGCAATTATACATTGACAGGTACGTATGCATGCAAGATCCCTTGTAGACTTCGTCTTAGCTTCGGTTAATTCAGGGTTTACGGGAGTAAGTATGATTATCATCGTGACCCGGGGTTAATCCATGATTACTCTGATTTCGGGCTCGGGTCGTGACGCAAGTTGAGAAGAAAATATATGTAGGTAAACTATTATAAAATCAAGAACAAATATGGATATTGTTTGCATTTGATGTCCATTCATGTTGCTCGAGTTCAAACAAGATTTTCAGGTACTGGTGAGTTGCTTCGTGCCAATCAAGCCCCAAAACCAGATATATTCCAGTATGTACTAGTATACCAAAAACACTGGCCTATTTATGTTCCAGTCTTTTCCCTCTCTAGTTTTCTTATGTAGGTTGTTTTACCTACTAGAATTGACCGATATGTTGTCCAGCATGAATGTTATATACTTGTCTCTATTGGTTCAAACAGAGAAGAAAGAACAGATTTGGAGGGTTTCCATAACTGCAGAAGAGTGTGTCTCCTCTCCCGCAGAAACTACCTAAAAACAGAATGGGAGCCACCTCCCTATCTGCTTCTTTTCTAATGCATAAACACTGGTTGTTTATTATCTCCCTCTCTCTGTACTCCATCTCCCTAGCTGCTTTCAATTTGGGTGTTTTCTTTTTGTTGGTTTTTATCTTCTAGGGTTTCCTTTCGTTGGTTTTTCGATCAATTTGATGGCTTCAACGATGAAGGTGACCTGAAAGAGCTCTGATCAATTCTATCCTGAAAGAGCTCTGATCAATTCTATCTTCTGTTTATTCTTATTTGAAAGTTTATAGGATTTTTAATTCTATTTTTAAGGTTATTATGATATCAAGGATCCAATTTCTTTAATTTTTTGTTTACTGTAATGTTGATAAGAATCTAAATTAGTCGGTTCTTTTTAAGATCTCAAGCAACCAATCTGTTATCTCTTCCTATGACTGTGTGTGGGCCTGTATTCCTGCATTTTAGCTTATTTTTCTTTTGATGAACTGTTGGGCTAATGCAGGTGAGGCTTTGTTGTGCTAAAACTAGAGGGGAGGTTGTTAACAGGTGAGTAGTCTTCTTGAATTTTATAGTAAATATTTGAAATGTGGTTCGACTTTCTAAAGCTTTTTCGAATCTCTTTTTCTCTGCTTATAGGTTCTATATTCTTCTTTCAAATTGGATCATTTAAAAAAAAATTGTATGTGACATTATGAACCAATTACAGGTGAACAGACTCAAGGCAAATAGGATACAACAGAGCCTTTGAATTTTCTTCTGGAATGCTATAAACTTCAGTGGAACTAATTACTGTGAAAAGTTCTCCAAAGTATCTTTTTGGGTTAGAGATTAACCACGAACTGGATGGTCTAGAAGTATTGTTAGAGTGAAGCTGTTTGGTTCTTCTCTTTGTTCATATCCTGCTCCATGGTTAAGACAACTTGGCCTCTTTAGGGAGTCTGATTGTACCCAAAATGGGGGTGTTAAATCCTAGAGTTCCATCATTTGGAACTTTCTTTCTTTCTTTCAGCTCAAACAATTTCTGTTTGATAATCATCTATCCATAACTGTCAATAGTGTTGGAATTGTATGGAAATATAGCTTGACTTTGACTTGGTCTTTCAAAGAAAAGGGGGACCTAAAATCCATGCATTAGCATTGTCCTTGTAAGGAACTATGGACCATCACAAACTCCACATTGGTATGATATTGTCCACTTTGGGCCTAAGCCCTCATGGATTTGCTCTTGGACTCTATCCAAAAGGCCTCATACCAATGAAGTACTTAGTTCAACTTATATGCCCATGATCTTTCCCATTTCTAGCCGATGTGGGACTTTGGTTGCACATCCCCAACAATCCTCCCCTCAAACAAAGGACCATATCTCTTTGGATATTTTTACCGAGCCTCCCCTCAAACGATCATCCATCCGTCTGCTCCATCGAGGAGAGCCAACTCGAGAGCCTCACCACGGATCCACCAATCGTAAGTACCGTGCTTTTCCTGCGCATCATCGAGGCCCACCACCTTAGTTCGGCAATCCGAGGATTCTCCTGGCTATGTCTGGGCCTGGGCGCTCTGATACCACTTGTAAGGAACTATGGACCATCACAAACTCCACATTGGTATGATATTGTCCACTTTGGGCCTAAGCCCTCATGGATTTGCTCTTGGACTCTTACCCAAAAGGCCTTATACCAATGGAGTACTTAGTCCAACTTATATGCCCATGATCTTTCCCATTTCTAGCCGATGTGGGACTTTGGTTGCACATCCCCAACAGTCCTCATACAAGATCATGTTCGGTCCTTTTGGTCACGACATCTTCTGATTAATTCTGTCCTGGGGTATACTCATTTTTGTTTAATAGATGTATGGGTAGGCAAAGCTGTCATTTATATAAAAATCCAACACAAATCTCATGGTGGATGCTCATTCTTGTTTGGAATATTGATTTTGGGGAACGTGAAAGGTATGAAAAAGAATGTTTGTTATAAACCTTGATTTGGTATATGCTCATGCCTAAATTGATCACCTGCCAGACCATCATGCCTGACCCTTTTGTTTTGGTGCTCAGGTGCAGGCGCCAATGTCTTTGAGGAGGAGTCCCAGGAGGAGGCTGTTGAGCCACCCTTGCCTTTTCTTTTTAATACCTTTCATGTCCCCAAAATCAATATTCCTAACAAGAATGAGCATCCACCATGAGATTTGTGTTGGATTTTTATATAAATGACAGCTTTGCCTATACATTCCATTAAACAAAAATGAGTATACTTTTATTTGTTAAAACATCACTTTTATTCTTTCTCAATTTCCAATGGTTTCTCTCAATAATAACTCTCTCATGCACATAACCGGGGGTGGCAAGGGCTTGGGGACTTAAGCCCTATACATATTTGAAAAAATTTTAAGATTCCCTTTCCTTCCCCCCCCCCCCAAGGGGCTTGGGACTTAATCGACCCGAACTTTCTAAAAATTAAATTATTTTTTTTTTTTAACATTTTGCCGCGCCCCCACAACCCACCACAAAAAAAAAAAAAAAAAAAAAATCTTTCTTTTACATAGAGCCAAACACCACCCTCTCATAAATTCTAAAATCTAATATATATTTTTTAAATTTGCCCATTCCCCCAATATTTTTTTACACCCCCTACACATGAAGCTTAATCATGTATTTTGGAACTTTCATCAATCCAATGGTTGATCATTTATGAATTGAAAAATCATAACTAGTTATAAGTATAGGTGTTATTATCGTCATGATCAATGTGGATTTAATGAAATGAGCCCGTATTTATAAAAAGAATAAATTTATATAGGGTTTTTCTCTCTCACTAAGTAAATTGTTAATGTTATATGCTTTATAAAAAAAATTGAGTCTAAGCTTTTAAAATTGTGCATATAAGGATAAAAGTGATGGACAAAAATGTCATTTCACTCTAAAAACATATGGTGATTTGAAACTATTGATTTTGGGGACACATAAGGTATTAAAATGAAAATGCAGAGGCTTATTTACAAATACTAAAATCTCATGGGCCTATTTATAAATCCTACAAACCTTAGGGGGGTATAAACAAAAAGCTCTTTAAAAAAGGTCGGGTATTGTACATATTTTTCTATTGCTATTGTAACATGAATTTTTATTATTTCCTAGGACTTTTTTATTATTATTATTATTATTATGTAGAGGACTTGATTGAAAGAGTTGTGGAAGATTTTTATATTTTTTAAAAATATTTAAATCTACATGTACTTTTTAGAAAATTTCCCAAAAAATTTAAATTTTTATACTCTTTTGAAATTTTCCCAAATGAAAATCAAGTCCCAAAATAAGTCTCCTCATTTCCATTAGTAAGAAGCAAATTTCACCGTTGGTTCATCAAGCGTAAAGCACGTGATCTACACATTGATTATTGATAGTCTACATGTGATTCATTTGAAGGTGAGCCCACTAATAAATTTAAGCGACTGTATATTGAAACATCCAAATCCTTAGGGGCCTACTTGTGGCTTACCCACTTAGGTAAGAGTGGGGGTTTTGTCAGTTAACCTCCAGCTAAATAATCAGTTTGCAAGGAAATAGACAACTGCTTAATAGACTTAAAAAAAAAAATGCTGTGGGCTTCTTACCAAAAATTAAGAATAATACTAAAGTGTGGTGGGACCCTACTGGTCATCTTAGCATCCACCAACCGGAAAAACCAGAGCCACTCCATGGGTTATTGTTTTTAGCCAATTTGATCTAAGGGAGGGAAAATGATCCTTCAAAGTCTTCACCTTGATCAAAGAATTAGATGTGTCCACCCAAAAAAACACTATTGATTTCTGTTTGGGGGCTTTATTAATGGAGTTGAGTGGAGTAAAGATTATTTTGAAGAAAGAACAAAATATAAGTGGGTTATGATGGTATTTTATTTTTAGTTGTTTGTAATGGAATATTTTCGACTTGTTTTTTTATTGAAAAGTGAAGTTTTTTATCTTTTAATGGAGAAAAGGGGTTGCTTTTTTACTTCTTTTTTTTAATATGGTGAAAATTTAGATTAAAATGCTTTTGATGTGATTTTTTTTTTTTTTTTTTTTTTGAGAAATGGGGGCTTTAATTTACTTGACTCGACTAATAGAGTTGCCAAACAAGCTAAGTTTTTCTTGTACAATCACCATTAGGCATTGATATCCATACCTGGTGAACAGGTAATGAATTTCTACATAAGTTCTCTGTGCTACTCCATTTTTACACCATCGCAAAGACGTTTATTGAATTATGTGACATCGCATAAAATTGTGCTACTTCCTTTATATTTCAACGCCGGTTTCCAATATTGCAGCATTTTTTATGTATTTCAACGCCGGTTTCCAATAATCCAATAAAGTCATGGGCGGCGCCACAGTGATCACAAACCCTATTGAGATCTGAAAAATTATTTAAAAATAAAGCTTTTGATGTCATGAATTGAACTTATGGGAAGCTTTTGACCCCACTCAATTTAAGAGTTTCACAACTTTACATCTTTTCTTTGTTGCTGTGGTAGTGAACAAAAGTTACCATAAAATACCCACTGCCTAAGTTAATGAGAGAACTGTATACAAAAAAAAAATAAAATAAAAATAAAAATAAAAATAAAAAATTAATGGGCCAACATTGCTGATATGCACTCTAGCAACGAGTTTTTAGAATTTAAAGGAATTTGTGACATTGCTAGAAAATTAGTGGAGACAAAAAATGATATCGTACACCAATTGGTTTATTTGCCTCTAAAATTGGAGTTGAGTTTACTAGTAGCGACTGCGAGAATAGAAAGAGCCTTTTCAGCAACGAAGTATGTAAATAACAAGTTGCGTAGCTGAATGTGAGATCAATGGATGAATGACTGTTTGGTCACATATAATGAAAAGGATGTCGTTGCTAGTGAAGATATTATACAACGATTTTAACACATAAAAACCTGTTGAAGGCAGCTATATGAGTTTATGTATTTGGATTTTCTTTTTAGATTAAGAATTACTAGTAATAATGTATTAAAATTTCTTTTTTTTAAGAACTCAATATTATCTTTGTTGGATTCTCGGAAATAGATGACATATGTTGATAAAGGGCAAAATAAATTTATTTGATTTGTGGAAGATAAGTCTTTTGTTGACTCCACTAACTCAAATTCTTGAAGCCGTGGCGCCACCACAAATACTTTAGTTTGGGCACATCATCAGTCCAAATGATAAATAATTGACTCATTTTTTTGGCTAGATCACATTTCCTTTATAGGTACCCTTTATATGATTAATGGTCCAAAATTTCTTTAATTGAGCCATTGATCAAAGCCTAAAATCTTTAATTGATTCAACATCACAAAGCATTAATTTAATCCTAACATTTAATCTACTCTAATTTGACATAAAATCACATTATCATGCATATAAATAGTAACTCTGATCATAATAATCAAATAAAAATAAGTGCAGAAATTCAACTTTAATGAGTTAAAATAAAGTTTATCAATTATGCGCAAAAATTAGAATCACTTTATGACTGATCCTAATCGTTAATCATGAAGATCTCACTGAAACGAACAACTAGGAAAAAAACAAATTAAAATTTGAGCCTAGATGTATCCGTAATTGCAAAAATAAAATTTCATCCATTCAATTTTCTTGGATGTGGTCAAGCTGTGTGTTGATCAATCATACTAGAAAGTTGTAGATATTTTGTTTATCAGTTTTAATGGTTTGGATCTATCGAATTGACTCTATAATGGGACAGTAAACAATCCCTACTAAAGGTTATATACAAACCGTAGGATGAGAGCTTGCCACTTTGTAAATTTGCATATAATAATAGCTACCACTCGAGTATTGGAATGGTACCTTTTGAGGCACTGTACGACAGAAGTATTGGAAATAGGTGGGCCTCGTGGATAGCTTTTCAAAAGTTTTGACCCACTTGACTCAGGGATCAAGTACCTATAAAGTCTCCATGTGTGATTACCTATCGGATTTCATACATGAAAACAATCAAGTCAAAATCCCTCAAATAGATATATTCCAATGTTTCAGTGGAAGCTTGTGTGATACCATTTGAACATAAATATAATGATAAGATATCAGTGTACAAAGGTTCAAAAGCATTACCATTAATATAAAGATGGATGGTTAAAAATATATATTAATTGCATTCTCGAACGAGCATAAAACAAAAGTACAAAAGATGCTTAAAACCGCAAGAGGTGTTCTCGAACTTCGAGCCAGCACGACGCTCTAAAGTACATTATCTTAACTCCACTCGGTCAAACCATATAGCTTCTCCTCAACTGCCTCCTCCTCCTCCTCCGAGGCAGGGGTAGAGAATCTACTACCTTTAACACCAAGGTGTAGTAACAAATCAAATATGACAAATTGACACTTAATATAAGGGGGCTTTTATTGGCACCGGATCTTCATTTCTCCACATCGCAATAAAAAAATAATTTTTTTTTCCTAAAGTACCCCTTCCCCCTCCCTCACCCTCACCCTCACCCTCACCCTTTCCACCCTCTTCCCTCATCCTCTCCCTTCTTCCACCCTACCCCACCCTCCCAGTCTCCAGCAGCTCGCGGCGGCAGCTCCAGCCGGCCTCCCTTCCCTTCATGTATTTTCTCTCCTTCTCTCCCTTCCTCTCCTTCTCTCTCCTTCCCTCCCTCCCTCCCCCTCCCAGCCGTTGGCGGAGAGTGAGATCGGGCGGCAAGCGCAGGGGGAGACAGAGAGGGAGAGGGGGAGGGGGGAGGGGGGCCGGCCGGCTGGCAGGCCGGAGCTGCCGCTGCGGGCTTCCGGCCGGCGATCCCTCCCTGCCGAAGATTGGGTGGATGGGGTGGAGAGGATGAGGGTGGAGGGAGAGGGAGAAGGAGAGGGAGGAGGGGGGATGGGTAGTTTAGGAAGAAAAAAAAAATAAAAGAAATTTGTGCGGTATGGAGAGAAAAAAATCCGGTGCCAGTAGAAGCCCCCTTAATATAATTACCATAGCATGTTGTATCAATACTAAATGTAAGACATGTGATTATCAAAAAGTACTAAAAGATTGAACTAGGCAAAATCATGCTAAAATAGTAGTACTTGCATAATCAAAATAGCACAAAGCTAAGCATCATATAATTATAAAAAAATGGCAAACCCCGTGGCTAAGTCTTCCCGGTCTGGTTGCTACTGTGTGCTGTTTTCGGAAATGAACACACACATAAGGTACCCCAAAGTTCCATTGTAGGAATACAAACACATATGACCATTTAACATAGTTAACCTTCCCACTGTTGCAACTGCGTGATCAGATAAGGTATGTCCTAAAAAATAACTGCAGTGAGTTAATCGGATACTCAGTATGCACTTAGCCATGTCCAGCATCATGGGACCGAATCTAAGTGGTGGCGACTCAATTTCCAAGTAAAAAAAGGTCTAATCAAACTTCATTCCAAACATGCTATCACATAGAGAAATACTCTCCAAATATCAAGCACACTTAATAAAAATTCATAATCATAATGAATACCCCTTCTCATATTTCAGACTGCCTAACTTACCATGTATCGTACAAACTAGCATGCTAATTGACAAACTTACAAAATGGACAAAGCAAAGCTTAATGGAACTAACTGAAGAAACTTGACAAAACTTAAGCAAAATAGACACAACTTGATGTACACGACTAAGCTAAAACATTCTAACTTAAACTTGGACAAATGGGCAGCATCTTAGTAGAAAATGGTTAGCCCGAACAGGCAAAAAGGTTTGAGGTAGATCCAGGCAACGAGGAAGGTAACAATGTAGAGTATGGATGCTCACCGACCAAGTATATCCCAATAAAAGATGATGTCAATCCATGGGAAGCTCAGGCAAGTCGATGCACTGTGCACACAGGCTCCCCAGGACATGCTCACATAAGTCAAGTAGTTGAGCTAAATGTGGGTACGTCATAAGTTAAGACATAGTGTACACATTATGCATAAAAAAGGTGCATGCGCAAAGTATGCGAGTATACAAGTATAATATGTTATGATTGATACCCAGCCAGCTAACATTCAAGGAACCATTACAACTACCCTAGGTCTAAGATTGTCATTAACAAGCTAGCATAAGACTATTCAACTCTATGTGTCCCTAGGGTCCGAATGTCATGTTTACAAGACCCTTGGTGTGTTTGAAGGTAATTAACATTCCTAATATTGGACTAAACTCGTCTCTGGACAATCCTAGGAGTGAAGGTCAGCTCAAACAATCACTTCCCAAAGGTTTTTAGCATAAATGACAAGTGAGTCAAATTCACAAGTTGAAGGCCGCCTCTTAATGCCTAAGGCTTCACCCAAGGAATAAGGGTTTTAATCCACCAGTTATTCCATTGGAGGGGGAAAACAATGGCCCTCAAGTCCTCGGTGAAAATCCATAATCATCATGCGAGGAGGGGAGGGAAACCGGATTCAAAAACCCTTAAAAGCAGGGAGGGTCGTGAGACCCCTTGGTTTTTGCTCCCAGGGGTCACAGAACACTGAGGTTCTAACCCTAAGGTCGTGATCGCCAGGGGGGGTCATGAGACCCCTTTCCCTTGGTTTCTATGGGGGTTTTCTCTCCTTCTTGAAGCCCAACCTGAGGGGCTTTGGAACCTATTTAAAGGCCTTCAAAGTACAATTAAACACCACTAATCACACACTAATCCATTTACAACTTAAAT
Source organism: Camphora micrantha (assembly GCA_003546025.1). Lineage (NCBI taxonomy): Eukaryota > Viridiplantae > Streptophyta > Magnoliopsida > Laurales > Lauraceae > Camphora > Camphora micrantha. Next base: position 35,226,702 of record QPKB01000008.1, on the reverse strand, counting down.
AAACAATGAGCTTAAATAAGAAACTAAGCATCAAATTGAGAAATTTCAAGGAATGAAATGATAACGTAGCATGCATGGTATGAATTAGATTGAGCACTTGCCTTTGTCTTCTTAACACTTAAATCTCACTAGCCTATCTTCAAATTCAACAAAAAAAGACCCAAGGTCAAAAACACCCAATTCTTGCCCAATTCAGACCTAAAATTCTAGAACCACATGAAGACTTGGAATTAGATATTGAAATTCGGGGTCTATTGCTAACTTATGGTCCAAATCAACAATCTAAAAGAATTAAACCAATAGGTTACCTCCACGTATTCAAACGAAAAAGAAAGTGTTAGAAAGTGGGTTGGTCAGGCGCGAAATTTTAAGAAAAGATGTGGGAAGGGTCGTAGAAGTGAGCGCAATCTCTTGCGTGGAACGGAATCTTGATTGAGTGTCCGGAGGATGAAGTCTCAATGATGGCAGCTCTTGAGTATTCTTTGTAGCTTGAGAAGGAAGAAAGAAGGATAGAGAAAAGGAGGAAAAGAAAAGAATAATGAATGGTGGGGGTTTTTGCTTATCGTGAGATCTTGATTTTTAGTAAGGTAATTAGTCCTAATTGTAATTAGTCCTAATTAATCTTATTTAGTGTTTGTTTTGTGATTAGTGAGGTTTTGACTTCAGAAAGGACTTATTTGTAATTATATGGTTATGGAGGGGTCTTATTTGAAATTTTCTAAAAATACCCGTTGTTTTCATACAATTCGGCAACTTCTCTGTTCTTTTTCATTTCTCTCCTCACCTCTATCTCGTTCTAGCATCGGAAACTTCGGCCCTTTAGCTCTTGTTCTACTTCCTCTCTACTTGTTTAATTAGCAAGAAGAAATCATCTTCCCTCCAGTTTATTTTTCATTTTATTCTTCATTGGTCTTCTCTGTTAGCCTCAAAGACTTGGGTTTTTTTGTGGGATTTTGAGAGAGATCAGTAGAGCTCAGATTCAAAGGCAAGTAACCGATATTCTGAACATGATTTGGTGTTTAAATGCAAGAAAACTTTTATCTATCCACCAAACCTAAGTTGGTATTTGTAAGTGCAAAAAACGTAACACACAAGATTAGGGGGTGCCTTATAGGACTTACCTAAATGACTATAAAAAGCTTGATAGTGGAAGATCTCCTTGGGGAAAGATTGCTCGCCGGAGAACCTGAAAATGGCAGGGGAAGACCGGTTAGAGGACCCTGACTATGGCAGCGCAGGGCTCTCCGATGCCTAAGTTAGTGCAGGGACTGAACTAAGGGTGGAAGAAGAAGAGAAGCCGAGTGAGAGCGTATCTGTGTATCTGCATCTGAGTCTCAGTACCTGGGTCGGAACAGGTTTGTTTAAATAGGAGAGGAGTCTCCAGATATTTGATGGTGGGCCTGATGATGTGACTGCTAAGGTCTCATCAGCCCACAATGCATTAAATGCCAGTCACATGGGGTCTGCTCCTGTCTTGACTTATTGGTAGCAAAGGTCCCATTGAATGCCACGTGTCTGAAGAGGCGAGATGGCCGCCAGTGCCTGTCTCGGTAAGCATTCTGGAGCTGCCGCCTAAATGGGAGTACTTGGCCTAGCTGGAGCCTAGCTGGAGCACCTGGCCGAGGGTGAAATTCCTAGCCGAGGTGAGATGGTGCTAACCATGGTGGTCCTGGCCGAGATGGTGCTTCCCTGAGCTGAGAACGAGCAAGGCTGCAGGTCGTGGCTGGAAAGCCTGGCCGAGGTGGGAGATCTGACACTATTGCTTAGCTAATATGTGCCGGAGGCATGACCGAGGTGGTGTTGGCCGAGCTGGCAATACTGGTCCCGACTTGGCGCATTAATACTCGAGCCGAGATGCACGTAGTCGAGATCATCGCTGGAATTGCCATAATCATGGAGTCTTAAAAATTGCCCCACACAGTATTTTATTAAATTCCCAAAATACTCTCAATTTCTTCCGAAATTACAAACTAGGTTCCCTAAAAACTAGGTCCAAAAGCTCTTGAAAGTTCCCGAACCTTCTCAAACACAATCCTAACACGTGAACTTGGTTAATTAACATCTAAACATGCTTAAGCCTACTAAACACAATTAATCAACATTGATCACCATAATTAGGAGTCAGAGTCTTACATTAAACATGTTTAGCAATGTTATCAAATTCAAATCTATTATAAATATTCATAAATCCATCTTTTACAATTTACAATAAAAATTTTAATGATGATGATTAAAATGAAAATATACACCTAATATATTGATGCCCATTAAAAGAATGTATTAGCTTAATATTTAGATGCCCATTAAAAGAATGTCTTGGCTATGTCATACAATGAACCTCAAAATATGGCATTATAAACAGAATGAAACACACGGTAACATCTGAGAAAGAGCATTTCTCCACTACCCAAATATACCACTTTTCTTCCTTCTTTACTCAAAACATAGAAGATCTTCCAAAGTCTACAAAACCCACTACGAGTTTTGGTTTTGTGAAGGGGCTTATATATAAAAATTGTAGCTAATCCCCCAAATGCTAACCTTTCTAAAAAAAAACTGAAAAATTTCTAATTTTTTCTCTGTTCGAACTCACGTAAAATCTCATACTTGTCCAAGTTTTCGTACCTACATAACCTAGAAATTTCTCATCTTTCACCATTATTAGAATAACCCAAAAAACCCTTTGATCTTTCTGCTTCATTTAGAAAAGCAAAGAAAATCAGGGTTTTGCAGTGTCTTGCAAGAAGAAAAGTAGAAGCAACCACCAATTACTCTTACTTTGGAAAAACCATCAAGAAAGAAGCAATCCCATAAAAACCACACATGCAATCATAGGTTGACAATCAAAGCAGGAAGATGAGACAAGGTGAAGGTGATGGAGTGCAGATGGAGAGATGAAAGGACCGATACTTCTTTCATGTTCGAAGTCTTCTATTTGCCCGCTGTGAGTAATGCCCGCACTAGAAGGGCAAATCATTTTGAGAATTCGTGTGTAAAGCTCCTTTCACAAAAACATCTCATGGAACAGTGTTGAAAACAGTGTTGACCGTACAGGGGAAAAATACACTGTATTCCTTAAAACAAGTGTTGACTAAAAAGTTATACTAAAGAGGTATTGTACAGTGGGGCCTCATATTTTTTTCCCAGTTTATCCCTAGGTAAAAGATTGGAACCTACCATTGTAAAAACTCATTTGAAGCTTTTCACAACCCTTTCAACCCTAACACTGTTAACAAACGTAAAACCCATCTCTTGATCGAATTTCATCTCAATATCGCAAAGGAGCTATCGTCTTCAACCTGCCAGCAAGTTTCTCATCTCTATTTCGGGAGTCCTTCTTTTTCTGTTCTATTGGTGTCCTGTCTACAGTAGGAAATGCAATATGCATTTGGTCTTTTTTCTCTCACCATTTTTGCTGTCACATGAGGTGCTAACAATTGGTGTTTGCAGATTTTAAACAAAACTTGCTTTGGTTTTTGGTTAATTGTTTTTCATTTGCATGGTTTGGAAGAGGGCAGGTAGGAATGGTCTTTGTCT